>JAZKJV010000784.1:0-1200000 GCA_037367405.1 Ottelia alismoides
TATGATCTGAATTTTAACGTAGAATGAACGAAGGACACCATATGGGATAATTATAGTGATTTCATGGAGGGAGATTATTGTGAACAACCACACGATCTGTTAGAGGCCTACAACCCACCTTTCTACTCGACCAAGCCTTAGGACTTACTAGATGTCTCACTCAGTGTGCCAGTAATGCTTGATTCAGATTTTATACTACCAGTATGGCTTAATCGTGACACATTACCCACACCCACAACTGCCCACTCATATCTAGAGTTATTTAGGTCAAACACCCTTCCAATTGTGCTTAACATCTTTCCATACTTTCACTACACCCTCCTTAGCTACCTGCCTCGTCACAATGTTTCAAACATGGATGACAAACATACTCAAGACAGTGTATTCCTAACCATGGAGCCCAGCTGGGAGCGTTAAAACCAGCAAACATCATGGGATACCTCCCATAGTTATCTTTCAGGTACTTTCATTTCTTTGAATTTTTTCTCACTTTTTACTTCGAATATATACGGGGAAACTCCATAAAAACAAATAAAAAAGGGTAAAATCACTTGAAAAACAAGAAAAGAAGCATCATTCACTTATTGCATCTTGTACCCTCTTTCTTCTATTGTTCTACATTTTTTCCTGCTTTGTTATCACCATGGGGACATGGCTCGATCTAAGCTTGGGGGGTGCATTGCATTTCATGAATTTCATTTCTATTTTATAACTTTTAAAAAAAACCTATTTCATTTCGTGCATTCCATTTTTTACATTGCTTTTATTCTAAAAAAATTCCATTGCATTATTTTTCAAAAATATCATAAAAAAAATTAAAAGTTTAACATTTTAGAAAAAACTTTGCATCATATTTGCATATTTTTCAAAAATTCTAAAATTTTTTGCATATACCCAAAATCCCATAAAAGTTGCAAAAAATCCTAAAAAAAAGGAAAAAAATTCAAAAAATCCAAAAATATTTTCTTTATCTTCTCCTAACTTTTTAAGATTTCAAGTCTGGTTTTTACTAGTTTCAGACTTAGACTAAGAAGATCGCAGTCCACTTAATTTTAGAGGATTTCATTAGACTTGAGTATTCCGTCTCTTCATGTCTATTTTGGACTTAATTCCTTGAGCTCCACTAATTTTATGCGCTGACCAAAATATATGTCTAAATAGATCATCTTGACAGCTATAGCACTCTTTTACTCTTGATTGATTTTTGAAAACACTACATGTTACACCTTAGTTCAACTTGGTTTGCTTGTACAAAAGATCGTTTCAATCTCTAACAAGGGAATGGAATGACTCTGAATCTCAGGTTATGCAAAATTTAGTGATCTAAGTTCATGAACCACTTATTCTCTATAAGTCGGGTTCTGTCAGCAAACTTACCTTGTATAACATATTGAAAATTAATATTTTATACATGTATACTCTTAATACCAAATGCCACAAAATCCTATAAAAAAGAAGGCACAATAAGGGATGCCTATTCCAAAAATACAAATGCATAGCAAAGATTTACCAAAGAAAATTCTACTCAAATAACCCAGCTTTACCAAATAAGCCGGGTTATGCTCTGCAAAAAGAAAAAAAATGAAAGCAACGGATCAAAGAGGTTTATGGAAAACTACATAAAATCCAAGTTCTCTACAATTTGCACCCATCTTCTTTTGCTGATAAATTCAGGTAAAATGAGAATAAGCCTACACCTAGAGAGAATATATGCTTTAGATTTTGTGAATCTCCTAGTACCTTGCTTAAGGTTATACACTATACTTGTCTCTTAAATTAGGATGAGCTATAACCTTCATACACAGTTCAGAATCAATTAAAGGTTAAAGAGAATACATGTTGATCAAGATTATCTAACTTGACCTAAGGATGGAACTGACTAAAATTGATAGAACTGGAGGACTGTCGAATTGAATACTTGAATCAAAAGAGAGTCTGAACACATTATTAATCTAAAGATCGACTCTGTCTATATTTGCTATTTGTTCAAGCTTGGCTTTAAATCTCAAGACTTTGTGGTTGTGTCTGTTGTAAACTCTTTGTGCACCTTCTCTAGATCATTCTATATTTCTCTTTGCATATCATTGTTTTGCTCGGGACTAGCAAAAGTTAAGTATGTGGGTATGATGAATCAGTGATTTATCATGTCTTTTATATCTTTTGAGCAAACTTTTGTATTTAATCCATTCATATTCCTCAAATTCACACATAATTTTCATTTAATAAGTTTTATGCTCATTGCACTCAAAATCATCTAAAAAATGCATAACATTCCTTACAAATTAATTAAAAAAAGAAGGAAAAACTGCATTAAAATTCCTTGCAAAAAGAAATTTATAAAAAATACATTCTTAGTTTAATTTGTTTTGTCAATAAATATGGTCTCAAGCCCATATTAAAGTCTCTAACAGTTTTTCTTTCATATTTTTTCAGGCCTGCTTGAGGAAGTCCAAAAAGGCTCTCATCTCATTCCTCCTCTTCCAAAATAAAAAATAAATAAATAATAAATTATTTATTTTTATTTTGGAAGAGAAGAGGGATGAGATGAGAGCCCTCTTGGATTCCTCAAGGAGGCCAAAAAATAAAAAAAAATAAAAAATAAAATAAAATTGGGATGACATCAGTAATGACGTCACCCCATCTTCTTCCTTCTCATGCACGGGTGCCGCCCGCACCTCCTATTCTTCTTCCTCGCATGCCAATTGTCGCTTCCACTTCCTCTCCCCTTCGACCAATGGTGGCGCCGCCTCCCCTTCCACCAATCACCGACCCCTCTCCTCCCTCGACTGGGCCTACAAATAAGGGAGGGCGTCAGCTGAGAAAAGAGGTACCCAACTCGAGGGCTCAAGCCCCAGGAGAACCCATCCGGGGAGTTTCGGCTCCAACCATATTCGCCGCACCGTCTCCTCCTCGCCACCTTGCCTCCGCCGTCGAGCTTGAGGACCCAACTATTGACCAATCGACAAGGAGAACCCACTTAGGGGTTTTCTTCCCCATCGCCGACCACCATTGCGCCCACTCATGCACCGTTGCGAGCCATCTCTGTCGCGATACATTGTTGGGAGGGGCATCGACATCCGTGGCTCACCTCCAACCCTCTCCTCCTTCGCTCCAGCTGTCGTGCCTCATCATTGGTGGCCAAGTATGGCTCCATCCTCTCTCCACGGAGAAGAAAGGGGCCCTACGGACCCCTTCATAATTTTTGTTTCTTTTAATTTTTTAAAGCATTTTAGATCTTTCTGCAATTTTAGAAAACTTTTGATTATCGTCCACAATTTCTCCAATTTCTTAATTTTTATTCTGTAACATTTGCATTTATTTTATTTAAGTTCTACTTAATTACAATTTAGTCCTTTAGGGATGTTTCTACAATATCTTAAAGTTGTTTTTTATATGCAATTTACTCATTAAATACTTTTTTAATTAGCAAATTTCTATTCTATCCAGGTACTTTTACATAATTGGAACTTTGCCTTTAGTTTTAGTTTAATTTGCATTCTAGCCCCTATATTTCTTAGAAATTCACACTCATGACCCTGGCAATTCAAAAACTCACCAAAAATAGCAGAAAAATCTAAAAAATTACCAGAAAATACATGTTACTATTCTGAAAAGAAAAAGAAAAATAGGATATAATGTGAATTAATAGAGTCAAAAATGCATGTTTAAATACTATAAAAATTCACGTAAAATGTTTGAGTCCCTATGGATCGATCCTCTACTTGTCTTATACTTTATTTGATATCTCTTAGCTTGTAGTTGAATAAAAATTATCTGAATATCTTGGTTTTCATGTGTGCAAAATGACACTCATTAAAAATCATATTTTAGCACAACGATAATCGTAGTTTCAACAGGGATTTTGTCTTAGTAGGAAGAGATGTCATGGTGGTCAGATGGGAGTTCAAGTACATAGAACAATCCTTCAATCACGCATACAATGATCTGAATAATACCTTAGAACTCATGCATGAGCGGCTGGAGTCTGAGAAAGGAATATGCAACAACAAAGGAGGGACCTAGGGGCCTTTATGACGGTGTTGGAAGGGCTTGGATACCCTAGCGGCATCGAGGAAGGGGACTAGAGTCCTTGGAGGCAGCCCAACAAGGGCCTGGCAACGATATGGCGGCGGCGCACGAGCAGCTTGGATGGGCATGGGAGCCCTAGAGGCATCGAGGAAAGGGACTAAGGTCCATTGTGGCTGTCCAGCATGGGCCTGTAGGAGCTCCGACAGAGGCACACGAAAGGCCTGGCGGCGCCTCGGAGCCAACTCACAAGAGGCTTAGAGGGGCCTAGGGACCCACGTGGTGCTCTGGCGTCGGGCTAGGGGAACCTCAAAGATGCTAGTGTCATCGATGGAGATCTTCTTGCTTGCATGGGGCCCTAGGTTGAGAGGAGGCTTGCAATGGTGGTGGGTGCTATGTTAGAACCCTATTCTAAGATTTTTGCTTTGATACCATGTGAAGAAAGATGAGAGTGGATGATTCGTCTTATTCCATGAGTCTAGGGTTTCTTATATAATGTGAAATCCTAGAGGGGCAAAAAAGGATAATTACATACATACACCGAAGGAGTTCACATGACAGAAACAAGAAATACATAGAACGACTCAACAACTCTGACAGTTGGGTTATCAAATTGGGGCGGAGTTATGGGGTAGTCACTCTCGTTTCCAATGCTAGTGATCTTAGTTTAGTGTAATTTCTGGAGAAGGATGATATGAGGGTAGGATGGCCAATCAAATTCCATTCATGATGTCCTCAATCTATTAGATTCAGGAGGATAAAATTTTGACAAAGTATGAGAGTCCACAAATACTCAATATCTGTTGGATGGGTTCCCCTCCTTGTGGGAACCTAATCCATATATAGGACATTGGTAGTCCTATTTGAAAAAGGAAAAATCAAGTTCTAATTGGAGGAGATTAATTACCTTTTAAGAATAGGAGCAATATTTTCCTAATGCTATTAGAAGCAGGAGTCTCATAATGTTTCCTTATTTTCTCATCTCCGTGGAGTATAGATAGAGGGCATGGAGTGCACACCAAGATCATCCCATCACAAGCTCTCCTAGCTCAAGAAAGAAATAAGAAAGAGAGAGAGAGAGAGGAAGAAGAAAGAAGGTTCGTGGTTGCTGCGAGGTTTGAAGGGAGTAACTTTGGAGCAATTCTTCTCCAGCATTCTTCCTACAATTTGGCGATAGATTTATCATTTGGTGATATTTCTCCTTTCTACTATTCTCCATTGTTTGGTGATTTGTAGAACCGTATAGAGGATCATCCTTTTCAAAGTCCCTCACGGGAGATTACTTCGATTATAATGCTCGGTTTTTTGTTGCGATCAACCCCGTGGTTTTCTCTTCACATTGAGGGTTCTCTACGTTAAAAATTCTCTGTGCATCTGTGGTTGAGATATTTTATTTGTAGCTGTAGTGACATATCATTCATGATCCGCTTACCAACTTTGGTAAATTTTCGCGATTCGATCTATACGGGGAATCCGTTCCCAACAAGTGGTATCAGAGCTACTATGGTTGATAAGATGAAGTACAATACTAGTAGGATGATCAACCTGAATGGGACCAACTACATTTTGTGAAAACATAAGATGAAAGATCTTTTATATGTTAAGTCCACGCATCTTCCGATTTTCTCCATCCAAAAGCATGATGCGAAATCGAATGAAGAGTGGGAGTTTGAGAACGAACATGTTTGCGGTTTTATCAGACAGTTTATGGATGAAAATGTCTACAACAACATCTAGGAAGAAAAACATGTACGAAGTCTATGGTTGAAACTTGAGAGTTTATATGCCTCCAAGATGGGAAGCAATAAGTTTCTTCTCAAGAAACTTGTGAACTTGATATTCAAGGAGGGAAGTTCCAAGCTGAATTTTTTGAATAATTACCAAGGCGTATCTAGTCAATTGACATGCATGGGTATCAAGTTTGAGGAAGAAGCTTTTGAGCTTGTTATTGCTTGCTAATTTACCCGATTCTTGGGAAATTTTCAGGGTTTCGCTTACCAATTCTGTAGCAGAAGGGATGATCTCTTTTGAGATCGTTAAGTCAGCCATTCTCAATAAGGAAATACACAAGAAATCTCAAGGAAGCTCTTCGCATGCAGATGTTCTTATCATAGAGGACATGGGGAGAAGCATATTCAAGAATGACAAGGGGAAGACAGTAGCAGAAGCAAATCAAGGTCTAGATATCAGAACATGGAATGCCATTATTGCAAGAAAAAAAGGCACATTAAGAAGTATTTCTATCAGCTTAAGAGAGATAATAGGAATGGAGGCGACAAACAAGAAAAGAAGAATGAACATGTTGTTACAGCCACACAACATGATCTCCTCATTATCTGTGATGAGGAGATAGTGAATGTCGCCCATGATGGTACTTCTTGTTTTATTGACAGTGGCTCTACTCTTCATGTTGCTTCACGCAAGGAGTTCTCAACATATACATCGAGTGATTTTGGCACATTGAAGATGGAGAATGGTTCTGTATCCCATGTTATTGGCATTGGCAATGTCGTATTGTAGAATGCCAATATAGGTACGCTTACACTCAAGAATGTGAGATATGCACATGATATGCACCTCAATCTCACCTCTGCAGGGAAACTTGATGATGAAGGATACCCAAACACTTTTGGTAGCGGGCAATGGAAGCTTACCCGGGGATCCTTAGTTGTTGCTCATGGCAAGAAATGTAGCAACAACTTATATATCATGCATGCATCAGTTTCCAAAGATGTGGCACATGTGACTGAAAATGCATAATCTATTGAGTTGTGGCATCGATGATTGGGACCCACGAGCGAGAAGGGATTGCAGTGCTTGGTGAAGAATAACTTGCTGACAGATGTGAAGAAAGTCAAGGTCAAGAGATGTATACATTGCTTGTCTGGGAAGCAAACGAGAGTCTCCTTCAAGAGTCGTCCACCTTCGAAGAAGACGGAGGTAGTGGAGCTAGTACACACAGATGTTTGTGGTCCACTGAAAGTAAGCTTTCTTGGAGGTGCACTTTACTTTGTTACATTCATTGATGATTTTTCCAGAAAAAGTTTGGGTCTATGCCTTGAAGAGGAAGGACCAAGTTCTTGGAGTTTTCAAGGTTTTTCATGCACTGATAGAGAGATAGTCTAGAAAGTAGTTGAAATGCATTCGTATGGACAATGATGGTGAGTACATAGGGCCATTTGATGAATATTGTAGATCTCATGGTATCATGCACCAGAAAACTCTGCCCAAGACACCACAGCTGAATAGTTTAGTAGAGAGGATGAACATGACCTTGATGGAGCGAGTTAGATATCTCCTTTTCGAGGTTAAATTGCTTAACTCTTTTTGGTGTGAAGCTCTTTATACTCAGTGTTCAGAAAGTCGGCCCAGGCGGCCGCATATGCAGAGGTGGTCCCCCTACCGCACCGAATATGCTATTCTCGCTCAATATGCAGGTGATGGGGTATACTCGGTCGAGTAATCCGCATATGCGGTCGCATATGCGATCACATATGTAATAGAGGTAACCGCACATAACACCATTTACTAAAGAACAAATGGTTGATTTTTTTAATGTTTAGCTCTACTAATAAAGGTAATATGTTATCTAAGATCTTTTATGGGATAAAATGAATATAGACGTTGGATTTGCATGGAATTTTGTAACGGCACAAAGCAAATAACATATATGTTGATGCATATAGTAGTACATGTACCTCTTTGTTATTTTCAATTTCTGTTGTATGCTTTATGTAATTTACCCATAGGCTACTCTCCTATATAAGAGGGCCTAGGGCTTATGGAATAAACAGCTTGTTCATTTTTCCCAACATGGTATCAGAGCGACGGTCCTAAATCGGAGTTCTCGAAACCCTAACCCTACCCCACCCCACCCGCCGGCCTCTCTCTCTCTCTTCCCGATCGGCGCCGCTCCCTCTTCCGCGGCAAGTGCAGCGGGCGCCGCCCTCCCTTCCGCAATAGCGGCGCTCCCCTCGCCTGCACGAGCCCCTACACGGCGTGCCTCTCCGATCGTCTCTCCTGCGCGTGCCTCCTGGATCGGCAGTTCCTCCGTGCACGCCTCCCATCTCCTGCGCGTCACCGTGCTATAGCGTCGTAGCACCCCCCACGGTGCTCCTCTCCCATGCGCATAGCCTGTAGCATCTCCTCCTCCCGTGGTGCTCCTCTCCCTTGCGTGCGGCTGCGCTGTAGCATCTCCACGGTGTGCGTGAATTGCACCAATCCAGCGTGCGACTAGTGCGCACTACAGCGCACTACCAGTGCGTGCATCGCGCACCAGTGCGCGCGTGACTGTGCGTTCTCCCGTTCGAGTTTGCGCGTGCGCGTGTGCCTCATGTACGCGTGCGCGTTCCCAGCCCTAGAGCGCACAAAATCATCTCCATGGGTTTAGTTGCTTGAGGTCTACACGTGCAACTAACCCGTCAATGTCATTGTAGACGAAGTTCATCATTGGTTAATCGCTCCAGTCTCCAGGATTGTCAGAAAACAAGTCAGATATCCCATCTATTGGCGCCTTTCGTGGTCCAGCGCCTATAGTAAAGATGGATGGTACAAATTATGAACTGTGGGCAATGCAGTTCATGCGCATGATGAAGTCAACAGGCAAGAAGCGCATCTTTACCGAACCATAGCCTGCTGAGAAGACTGGAGCCAATGCCTCTTGGGAGGCTGATGATGCATATGCCAAGGTTTGGCTATCTGGAACGTTGGCTATTGAAATTGTCAATGACATCCTACATCAACCCACAACCAAGGATATGTGGGACATTCTGGCGGCTACATACTCGCAGGCGAAGAACGAGACCAAGATTCTGCAACTTCAGCATGATATTTTCACAATAAAGCAGAATGGTCGCCCTTTACATTCTCTCTATACATCACTGAGAGGGATGTTCGAGAAGCTCTATAGCTTCATGCCCCTTATAGCCACGCCAGAACAACAGAAGACGTACATGAACGCGACTATGGTGGGTGTGTTCCTGGCTGCACTCGATCCAGAGTATGAGGCGGCACGATCACAGATTTTGGCTG
The DNA here is from genome assembly GCA_037367405.1 of Ottelia alismoides. Classification (NCBI taxonomy): domain Eukaryota; kingdom Viridiplantae; phylum Streptophyta; class Magnoliopsida; order Alismatales; family Hydrocharitaceae; genus Ottelia; species Ottelia alismoides. Next base: position 9,058 of record JAZKJV010000784.1, read on the forward strand.
ACTCTACTATTCCTCCCATGGAGGAAGCTTTTCATAGATTGAGTCGGATCACAGTTCCTTCCACGGTTGCGAATCAGAACACTTCAGCCATGGCAGCCAACAGGGGTCGCGGATTTCATCATCAGGGACGTGGACGTGGACCCCGTGGACGAGGTGGCCGTACTTGGCCAACATGCACCTACTGTCATCGTGTAGGACACAATGAAGACACATGCTATTCGAAGCATGGATTTCCTGCATCTGCACGAGTCGCTGAGCAGATAGAGCCTCCATCTGCTGCTACTTTGGATCAGCGGTTCGACGATCTAGTTGCCCGTCTGAGGGACATTATTCCCCCATCTGGTCCAGCATCGACTACTGAGAGTCAATCTGATGCTGCCGCCTCTGCCTCTGCGTCGACCAGTGCTTCAGGTAGCATATTTGCATTCACCAGTAGTAGATCAGATATATTAACATGGATTATGGACTCGGGCGCTACACATCATCTTTGTGGCGACCAGAATCTACTCACAGGATACACTCAGATTCCTCCAGGCCGAACAGTGGTGATTGCCAATGGTACACATTCCCCATCACTGGTCAGGGGGAGATTCGATTGACATCTTCTATGCAACTCAAGAATGTGCTACATGCACCTGACTTTTCAATGAATTTATTGTCAATTAGTCAGATTACGAAGGACCTACATTGTCGGGCTATTTTTGATCCATCTTCTTTGATTTTTCAGGACATCCATACGGGCAACGTGATTGGTCGTGGCTATGAGCAAGGAGGCCTCTACCGCCTGAATCAGACCTCTTTCGCTGGAACCTCATCCATTCCCACTGGACAAGTATCTACTTTATTGTGGCATCTGCGATTTGGACATTTACCGCTTCAGAAGTTGTGTCACGTGTTACCTTATGGTCTTCCTCACACCCCTATTCAATGTGAGGCGTGTCAGTTGGGAAAGCATCACAGGTCGTCCTTTCCCAATCGTCCAGGTCGGAGTAGTACCTCCAAGTTCGAGTTATTTCATATTGATATCTGGGGTCCGAGTCATGTACCTGATCATCAGGGACACAGATTTTATATAGTATTTGTGGATGATTTTTCTAGAGTGTCATGGGTGTTTTTGATGAAAAATAAATCTGAAGCAGGAAATATCATTATCCATTTTCTGAATGAAATACAAAATGTTTTCTCCACATCTGTGAAGTCTGTGAGAAGTGATAATGCTTTAGAATTGTGCACCAATGTTCTTGCCAAGTACTACTCCTCAAAAGGGATTGTTCACCAAACATCTTGTGCTCATACATCTCAACAAAACGGAATTGCTGAGAGGAAACACCGTCACCTTCTTGATGTCACAAGATCACTTCTTATACAGAGTCATGTTCCCTACTCCTACTGGGGTGATGCAGTTCTCACTGCATGTTACCTAATCAATCGTATGCCTTCCTCTGTCTTGAATGAACAGATTCCGTTTTCCATTATCTATCCCGGGAAGGATCTGTTCAACCTTACTCCTCGTGTGTTTGGGTCGGTTGCCTTTGTCCATCAGTTGTCGCCTGGTACTGACAAGCTCTCTCCTAGAGCTGTCAAATGTGTTTTTGTTGGGTACTCCAGAACTCAAAAGGGGTACAAGTGTTTTGATCCTTTGCGTCGGCGGTATATAGTCAGTGCAGATGTTACATTTTTTGAATCTGTTATGTATTTTTCAGCCTCGGGAGACAAACAGCTACCACCTTCATCTACTGATGCCATATACATGACACCGCCACCTCAAACACCACCACCACCACCACATATACCTGTCTCACCGCTACCGTTCCATTATACCCGCAGGCTTCCTCCCGCTCATGGCCATGACTCGTCTCCTAGCTCCCCTATGGTATGTAATGAAAATATTTCTATTGATGGATCTGACGACATTTCTGAGCAGGATATGTTGCAGGGGCCAGATGAGACTACAGCAGATTTAGATGTTCCCATTTCTCTACGCAAATCAAAGAGGAGCTGTGCTATATATCCATTGTCAGCATCTGTGTCCTTTGAGAGACTATCTGGAGACTTCAGGACATTTGTGGCGGCATTGTCAGCTGTAGATATTCCGCGGAGTTATCAAGATGCTATGCAGGATAGCAGATGGCGGCTAGCAATGGAGGAAGAAATGGCGGCACTTCAGTCCAGAGGAACCTGGAGTTTGGTTCCTATACCACCAGATGTGAACCCAGTGAGCTGTAAGTGGGTGTTTACAGTGAAGCACAATGCAGACGGCTCTATTGATAGGTACAAGGCACGTCTTGTTGCACGCGGCTTTACACAGACATACGGGGTGGATTACCTTGACACATTCTCGCCTGTGGCCTGTCATTCCACTCTCTGGATCTTGTTGTCAGTTGCAGTTGCTAGAGACTGGCCGCTCCATCAGCTAGACGTGAAGAATGCATTCTTATATGGAGATTTGCAGGAGGAAGTTTATATGCAATAGCCACCCGGTTTTGCTGTTGAGGGGGAGTGTTCCAAGGTATGCAGATTACATAAGGCTATCTATGGCCTTAAGCAGAGCCCCAGAGCATGGTTTCAGAAGCTTTCAGACCTCTTCGAGAAACAAGGATACAAACGCTCCAATGCTGACCATTCCTTGTTTGTACAGAAGACTGATAGAGGTATTATTGTAATCATGGTTTATGTAGATGATATCTTGATTACAGGAGATGATGAGCAGGGCATAAAGCAGGCGAAAGAAAAACTGGGAACTGAATTTGTCACCAAGGACCTGGGAGTCCTTAGATATTTTCTGGGGCTAGAATTTGCTAGAAATCCATATGGACTAGTAATGTCGCAGAGGAAATATGTTACAGATTTGTTGAGTGAAACAGGTATGCTTGGGTGTCGGCCTGCTACGACACCAATGGATCCTAGCATGAAGCTCTATGATGATGACACAGAGGAGGTGGACAGGAGAAGATACAGAGAACTGGTAGGCAAACTATTGTATGTCACGATCACTAGGCCTGATATATCATTTGCAGTGAGTCGCGTGAGCCAGTTCATGGAGCAACCACGTCAGATCCATATGGATGCAATACACATGATTCTTAGATATCTAAAATCATCTCCAGGTGCAGGTTTGCTATTTAAGAAGGGAAAGGAGATCTCTATCTCAGCGTGTGCGGATGCAGACTATGCGGGATGTCCCAAGGACAGGAAGTCCACCTCAGGATTTGCAGTCTATGTTGGAGATGCTCTAGTCTCATGGAGGAGCAAGAAACAGACAGTGGTAGCTAGATCCAGTGTTGAATCTGAATACAGGGCTATGGCCCAGGCTAGCACAGAGATGATGTGGGTGAAAGCTCTTCTTACAGATCTATGTCTTGATATACCGCTTCCTATGAAATTGGAATGTGATAATCAGGCAGCCTTGTTTATTGCAAACAACCCAGCATTCCATGAGAGGACCAAGCATATTGAGGTTGACTGTCACTACATCCGTGACATGATTCAGAAGGGGTTCATTGCTACATCTCATGTTACCTCAGAGAATCAAACTGCTGATATATTTACCAAGGAATTACTTCGAGGCCCATTCCAGAAGTGTGCGTCCAAGCTGAGCATGATTGATATCTATGCTCCATCTTGAGGGGAGTGTTGACGCATATAGTAGTACATGTACCTCTTTGTTATTTTCAGTTTCTATTGTATGCTTTATGTAATTTACCCATAGGCTACTCTCCTATATAAGAGAGCCTAGGGCTTATGGAATAAACAACTTGCTCATTTTTCCCAACAGTATATTTAATTTAAATGGTTTATTTTTTAAATATTTAACTTTGAGTAGACAAATACACCATTTACTAAAGTACGAAGGTTCATGGTTGTGTTTATAACCATGTTATAATTCCACAAAAAGATTTCCTTCCAATTTGGACAATGATATCTACCATTTTTTCTATCTTCAACCTTAACATCTTTATCTTTTGAAAATGGATGACTTTTGGAAATGCTTTGGTTGATATCACATGCTACAAAAAGTCCTCACTTCATATTTCTTACATGTTATATATTTTTTAAATATAAATATCTAATGTTTGAAATTATTATTTTATTTTTAATTATTTTTTAATTAAAATAATAGAAACTGCATAATCCACATATACTTCTACATAAATTTTCGCCTACCCACTTGCTCGCTCCAGACCGCCTGACTGAATGAGTACCGCATACCGACTTTCTAAACCTTATTTATACTGCAGTATGTCATTAATCTCTCTCCACATGTACCTTTGGATGGTGATGTTCTTAACAAGATCTGGCACAGAAAAGATGTCACATACAACCACTTACGGATCTTTGGGTGTCATGAATTTGTGTATGTTCCCAAATACGAGAGATCCAAGTTGGATGCCAAAATGAAGCAATGCATTTTCTTGGGATATGGCCAAGATGAGCTTAGCTATAGATTGTATGATCTAGTTGAGAAGAAGCTAGTCAGGAGTAGAGGCATTGTCTTCTATGAAGATTACACCATCGAGGACATCTAGAAGGCTGATAAAGGTTCTTCCTTAAGCAGCTATCAACCAGATGATGTGGAGCTAGTTCCTTTGTAGAGTGCTCCACGTGCAGTACCAGATGATGCAACTGAGTAGTTGCAGGATGCAGGAGAAGATGTGTATGTGCCCGAGGCATCCACTTCCAATGATGATGATGTAAATGTTGATACAGATGATATCCATGTTGATGATGGGTCTTCTTCAGAGGCACTACCACAGCAGAGACCCACAAGAGAGAGGCGTCCATCCACCATGTATCCTGTGAGTATATCTTATTGACAGATAGCGGAGAGCCATAATACTATGAGGATGTTATGTAGGATGCAAAGAAGGAAAAATGGATTGAAGTCATGAAAGAAGAGATGGAGTCTCTTCGTGACAACCACACGTTGAGATCATGATGTTGCCTAAGGATAAGAGGGCTTTGAAGAACAAGTGGGTTTATAGAGTGAAGTATGATGAGTACTCTACATATCCAAGATACAAAGCTAGGTTGATTGTTAAGGGCTTCAATCAGAAGGAGGAGTGGACTTTGAGGAGATATTCTCTCTTGTAGTCAAGATGTCTTCCATCAGAGTGGTACTCAGCTTGGCAGCGAGCCTTGACCTAGAGGTTGAACAGATGGACGTGAAGACATCCTTCCTCCATGTTGATCTTGAGGAGGAAATCTACATGTTGCAACCTGAAGGATTTACAATCAAAGGAAAGGAAGATTATGTTTGCAGACTGAAGAAGAGTCTATATGGATTGAAGAAAGCGCACAAACAGTGATACAAGAAGTTTGACTCGTTCATGGGAGAGCATGGTTACTCCAAGACTACTCCAGACCATTGTGTCTTCGTGACGAAATTCTCAGGTGATGATTTCATCATTTGTTGCTTTATGTTGATGATATGTTAATTGTAGGCAACAATGGAGGAGAATTTCTGGCTTGAAGATCACTCGAGACAGGGGAGCAAGGAGTCTTCAACTTTCACAACAGAAGTACATTGAGAAGGTACTTCAAAGGTTCTTCATGGATAAAGTCAAGCCCGCTAATACACCTTTGGAAGCACATTTCAAACTAAGCTCTAAGGAATGTCCAAAGACAACCGAGGAGAAGAAATATATGAAGAAGATTGCTTATGCATCAGGCACATGTAGCATTATGTACGAAGTCTGACATTGCTCATGCAGTTGGAGTTGTTAGTAGATTCATCTCAAATATAAGGAAACAACATTGGGAAGCAGTCAAATAGATCTTGAGATATCTTTGAAGCACTAGCAGCTACTCTCTTTTCTTTGGAGTAAAGAAGCCTATGCTTTTTTGCTATATAGATGCATGCATGGCAGGTGGCATTGATGGGCGAAGATCCATATCTGAATACTTGATGTCCTTTGCAGGCGGCGCAGTTTCTTGGCAGTCCATACTTCAGAAGTGTGATACTATCAACTACAGAGGTTGATGCAACTATAGAGACATGCAAGGAGTTGTTATGGATGGAGAAGTTCATTCGGGAACTTGATTTTCATCAGGACAAGTACGAGCTATACTATGATAGTCAGAGTGCTATTCACCTTGGCAAGAACTCTACATTCTATGCAAGATCGAAGCACATCGATATCAGGTATCATTGGATATGTAATGTGTTAGAATCGAAGAAGCTTGTACTTAGACAAGATCCACACAGATGACAACAGTGTTGATATGATGACAGAGACTTTGCTGCTTGGAAAGTTCGAGAGATGTTGTTCCCTCGTAGGTGTGGAGCAGTTTTCACATCGTCGATGAGGGGAAGATTTGTTGGATGGGTTCCCCTCCTTGTGGGAACCTAATCATATACAAGACATTGGTTGGCCTATTTGAAAAAGGAAAAATCAAGTTCTAATTGGAGGAGGAGATTAATTACCTTTTAGGTATATGAGCAATATTTTCCTAATATCATTGGAAATAGGAGTCTCCTAACGTTTCCTTATTTTCTCATCTCCATGTAATATAAATAGACGGTATGGGATGCATACCAAGATCATCCCAACACAAGCTCTCCTAGAACAAGAAAGAAATAAGAGAGAGGGAGAGAGAGAGAGAGATGAAGAAGAAAGAAGATCCGTGGTTGCCGCAGAGTTTTGAGGGAGTAACTTTGGAGCTATTCTTCTCCAGCATTCTTCCTGCAATATGACGACGGATTTATCATTTGGTGATATTTTTCCTCTCTACTATTCTCCATTGTTTGGTGATTTGTAGCACCGTATAGAGGGCCGGCCTTTTGTAAGCCACTCACGGGAGATTATTTCGATTACAGTGCTTGGTTTTGAGTTGCGAACATCCCCGTGGTTTTTCCCCTTACATTGAGGGTTTTCCACGTTAAAAATTCTCCGTGCATCTGTGGTTGAGATTTTTTTGTAGTTGTAATATATCGTGCATGATCCGCTTATCAACTTTGATAAATTTCTGCGATTCAATCTATACGGGAATCCGTTCTCAACAATATCTACTCCCATATAAAGGGAATAGGGAACATGATCATACATGGAATGTTTTTTTGGCTCTCATATCACATTACTAGTCTCCAAAAAATAGTCTAGGGAGATAGCATTGATCATTAAACAAAGCAAGCTGCAACTGCTTGTTGATTCCTATCTATCTCTCTAAAAAATGTGCAGCACCAACTTGGGAATAAAACATAATTGCCTCCCCATATCGTGAAAGTCAACTTCGTCTCTGGTGTGAGATGATTTGCTGCGATGTTCACCTATTAAAGTCGTAACGGATAGTCATACTCATTTGAAGCTGAAATAAAATCGAAATAAATGGAATCCTAGGATTAAGACCGTTGTTTTTGGAAATTGAGTTTCCCAATATGTCATCATTTATCTCTATTTTGTTCCCTTTTTTTTGTTTAGAAGAACAAGATTTAAATCTTCTTTTACATGCAGAAGGAGCAACATGCAGCGGGGGGGAGTTTTGGAGGGTGGGCTCATAGCTCTCATCACTACTGAATGCCATTTGTTCTCAGGTTTGCATTGCATTCTGGTATTGTAGGGTGCTTTTCAGGTGGTTCTTTGTTTATATGTTGCTTCAATGAAACAAATCTGGAAATGTGTCCCCTGTTGCTGCTTACATGGTATGATATGTGTTAACTTGATTTGTTGAATATGCAATGTATAAATTGGTGTTTGGATGGCTCTATACCAGTGAATGCCTGTTCTTTGCAATGGGGGTAGAAATTGGTGATTCAGATGTATTATAGGTTGTTGAAGATGGTTAAAAAATGATTCTACTTGTAGTTCCAGATTAAAAACAATAATCAACTGCAAAATGCAGGGATTTCTACTGCACGGGTAAAAAAGCATGACCCGTCCACCCCCCCCCCCCCCCCCCATCATATAATTTTGTCTGTGGACACGTACATCTCGCTGCAGAACATCGGAAATCAAGGAATTTCGCTGGCTTTCATTAAGCATGAGTATTGATCGCAAGGTGCTGTCACATTTGGAACATTTAGTCATTTGGTTAAAATCAAATCTGCTCAGCATCTGACAATGATTTGTGGCAAATTACGATTGTGAGATGTGGTTTCTTTTGCACAAATATAATGCAAAAGCTGTTCTGTATTGAGCCTGCACACCATGAATCTGCAGATAAATGAAAATAAAAGGATTGATAAGAACACTGTCAAAGGATTCAAAGAACTTGCACCTTTCCATAAAGATCATGCATGGAATATCCATCAACATTGAGAATGGCCATGCATACCCAACAGAAGGAAAAACTCTGGTTCCATCAAGGATTTGATCCACGGAAGGGCTCGTTTGTAAATAATGCATTGTCAGTTTTAACAAATGGTTATATACGTTAGAAAAAGGTTGTAAATAAACGGATCTGGGAAGGGAAGACGGGCGAAATTGTTAGTCTTGTTTCTACCTTGATGTTCTTCTTCCCCATCTGGTCATTCTTCTTTCTCTTCCTATCTCTCTTTCTGGTTCTTTTGAAGGCAATTACCACGGTTGATGGAACTAGGGCTCGGAGCTTCAAGGAGGGCACTCCTCTCCTATCGGGTTTATGCTCTCCTCGATGGAAGAAGCTTAACAATTTGGTGTCACGAGCCTTTCCGAGCAAATAAGTTGCATCAATGGCACTAGAAGATATAGAAGTAATCAAAAGATTGATGTTGAATGTGGTCAATACTCGTATATTGGAATTCATATCCGGTGATTCAAGAGGTAACACTATCAATGATACTTCATCTACTTCGTCTGCACACAATCAAGATAGTACATGTTCCAAATGGCCTAAGTTTCCAAAGTATGATGGGATTACATAATTCACGTATTGGTTTTATAAAACAGAACAATATTTCGCCTTTTATAATGTACCAGCTTCACAAAAGATATCTTGTAGATAAGCATCAGCCACACAACTTAAGGATTTACATGGAGATCCTTCAACGTCAAGAGAAAACCACGGGGGGAATTTCCTATCCTTCCCAAGCGGCTATGTTTTTTTGTCTTCTTTTCTACCTTTTAACAGGAGAGGCTGCCACTTGGGGGCAGTCAACATGGCTGCCCCGCTCTCTTATTTCGATGTTTTTTTATTTTTTTTTGAAAAACATCATCATGTATATTCATCCATATATCCCTCCTATATGCCATTCGAATTTTGTCAGAAACAGAGACTCCTACGGCCTCCATCGAGATAGTGTCGATTTAAAAAATCATGTTACCGTTAAAAAAATGACTGTCTAGATGGAGTCCGTAGGAGTCTCTATTTCTGACGAAATTCGAATGGCATATAGGAGGGATATAGGGATGAATATACATGGCGATATTTTTTGGAAAAAAATAAAAAAAAACGCCGCAAATGGCACGGGGGCAGCCATGTTGGCTGCCCCAAGGGAGCAGCCCCATCAACCTCTCTCTCTCTCTCTCTCTCTCTCTATATATATATATATATATATAGGGAATTTATCCAGAGAGCCCCGTGTCCATTTGGGTTTTTATGAGCACCCAATTGTAGCCGTCCATCTACAAGATTCAATCCCAAAAAAATAGGAACTAATTTTCGTATGGAAATAAAACAAAATCGGAAATTAAAACTTTTCTAAAAATATCGTTACATTTTTTGGAAAGTGCAAGGCACACATATATGATTGCTAAAACTATCGATTCATTCCAATGCAAGGTACTTTTTTTGTTTCAACGCAAGAAGAGAGGTATGTGATTCGTTTCATGATTTGATCGCTTATTTCTATCATAATTTCGTTGTTTTAATGATATTTTTGTTCTATTTCATCGTTTCATGATTTCACGATTTGATCGCTTATGAAATTTCATATTTTTATCGTAAGCAATATTTTTTTCGAGAAGTATCATTGAAATATGAGAAAGTGGTGTTCATAATATCAATTTTATTCATTTTGATACATGATCTGTAGTAATAATTGCTTTTTTATCAAATGTATTTCGTTTTCATATAATAAAAAGTTACAGTAAACACAGTTATTATTTTCATGCGTTAATTTAAAAATATACTGAGTTACTGATGTATTTACTTAATTTACTTATAAGATATTTTATGTTACTATTGCTAACATAATTGGTACTTTTAATATGTTATTTTGAAGATATACTGAGTTACTGATGTATTTGCTTAATTTACTTATAAGATAATTTATGTTACTAATGCTAACAGCATTGTTACTTTTTCGTGTGTTACGTTGAAGATATACTGAGTTACTGCCCTTATAGTCATTATTATTGATGAAAATTCTACAAATTACCTGAGTAATTTAAATATTTACTCGTCCTTTGCTATTAGTTACTGATATAGAAATAAAAGTTACTGATTTTTTGAGCAAAAATGAATCTACTTACTTTCGAAATAGTGAATTCTTACTTATATGAATTCCGAAGTTTATCTTACTGATCTCAGTTCAGTAAGTTACTTAAGTAGCTCATCAAATTAGTTATGCTTCACATTGAATTACTATTATAAATATAATTCATTACAAGTTACTTGTTATTGAATGATTCTTACTGAAACGAGTATATTGTTGAGTTACTTTTCTTTTTACAATTCTTACTATTCACGGATATAAAATAGTACTGAAGCAACTATCTTCCTGAAACGTTACTGAAAATTTGTAAGTAATGTGTATCCTTTTCCAATTTTTTGATATTCTAATATTTTTAAATGGTCAATTAACTTATTATTTCTTGCAAAACAATGCAACAATTTGGTGTCTTGAAGAAGTTGATGTTATACCGACGAGCAAGAGCAAAACAACATCATCTAAATGGACTATAAGACAACAATTGAAATTTAAATGTTCATCATATAACAATAATTAAGTAATTTATTTGTGGCTTTCAGTAACACTTGACGTATTACAAGTAATTAAATGGGATACATAAGTAAAGAAGGTGTGATTCGATAGTAATTCAAAAAAAAGAATAAAATAAGTAAGATATATAGAAGAATCAATAACATGTAATAAATTGTAGGTAAAAGAGGATAATGGAATAAATAAGTTGGAATAAGTATAAAAACCACGTGACCAGTAACTTATGTATTGCTATCAGTAACACTCTATGCATTATAGTAATTAAAAAGGTTATATAAGTAAATAAGAGGTGCTTCAATAAGACTTGAAGTATTAAGTAACTATAACATTAGTAACAATCAAAATGACTTCAGTAAAATGGACATTTCTAATCAGTACTTATTATATGGACACTAGTAATTTACATACTTAATTACTGATCGCACAACAATAATTACTTGAGAACTGAATATGTATTACTTGAGTAACATGAATGAATTACTGATCTCTGTACAATGTAATATTACAGGTGTAAAATACTGACAATTGTTTCAGTATTACTGATCTCGTAACATATAACTACTTGAGTACATTATGTACATTACTAATCAAATGTACAATGATTATTTCTTCGGTACGAAATTAATGATTTGAATGTATCTTTCCAAAACCGTCTTCCTTTTTTAAGGACTTGATATAATTGGAAATATAAAAGGCTCAAACGTATTAAATCCTTCCAAAACCGTGCTCCTTCGAAATAGGCAACTATTCAAATGGAAATACACGTGGCGAGCCCACGTTTGGTGCTCATCGCAACTCAAATGGGCGCAAGGCTCTCTGGATAAGCCCTATATATATGGGGACATTTCAAATGAGGTGGGGGCTTTTCTGAAATTGTAAAAGCCATTGCAAATTTAGTAAAAACTCTGTAACAGTTTTGTAAAAGTATAAACTGCGCATTGTAAAAAAATGAATTTTGTAAAATATAGCATCTAAATTTAAATCAACATTTCCATCCAGTATAATAATATTTTCATAATTTTATTTTGCTATACATGTTGTGTTAATACTTATTATTATATGTATGAAACAAGAAATTGTAAAATATATTGGAAAGATGCCTAAATTGAGGGTGGCTCACCATATATATAGGGGACCTTTCAAATAGGATGTATCCTTCCTGACTTAAGGAAGGTCACCATCTTTTTGTCAAATCTTATGTTCTAAATACAAGAAGCTTATTTGAGTCCAAAGATGGAATTCCTTAACTTGCACATCTTGCTTTCCTCAACCATGAAGCTCTGGGGCTACTTCATGTGAATATCCTCAGAGAGGTATTCATAGAGGAATTCAATCTTGACTCACATCATGAAGATGTCATAGTCAAGTTGCGTAGCTATAGTTAGCAATATTATGATGGGTTCAAGCATGGTCACTGAAGAGCATGTCCCATCGCAAGCGATGTCTTCTCTTCGGTGTGCAGATCATGGCTATGAATCGTGCTTTAAAGGTCTCTACCTTCTCATCAAGTTCCCTCTTTCTATTGAAGATCCATTTACACCTTAATGGGTTATACCCATATAGGTGGATACTCGAGGGTCCATATACAACATTTATATATGAAGTCTACTTTAGACTTTATTGCTAACATCCATCCTTCCATGCTATGATCTTCATAAGCTTCATCACATGAAGTCAGATCATTGTCAGATTCAACTGACACATGGAATCCATCTTCAAACTTATTTGAAGAGGTATTAGTGTTTCATCTTTAGTTGTCCTTTTAGTTTCCAATTTTAGGAGCCTCATTATCTTCTCAGGATTAAATGAGTTCCTTCACTTCATTTTCATCTTGATTCTCAAGAGTCTCATCCTCTAAGAATCACGTTCTCATAGATGAGATCTTTTAAGAATCTCAAGGTCATAAAGTAGGTATCCAATACCATCCTTTATTTTCCTAATGAAGTAGCACTCTCAGGTGTTAAATTACAGCTTTCTTGCTTGGAACCTTATTAAGGATATATATTGTAGTCTCTACTACATATATACATTGGAAACTAAGAGGTAATTATGCTAAGAATCATCATTGATCAAATCATGTCACACATGATCCAATTGTATCTCCCTACAACTCCATTGAGTTTAGGTTTATTAGGAGGAGTGAGATAGAAATGGCATTCATATCTCTATAAGGTATTCCATGAATTCATCTAATAGGTATTGACTACCTAGATTAGATTAAAATTCATTTAATCTTCTGAACTTTGGTTCTAAACCAAAATTATGAAATCTTTGAACATTTCAAAGGTTTCTAAGTGAAGAGAAGAAATCTCATATCACAAATAATCATCAATAGATATCACATATCCATAATGTTTATTCTGATATAAATGATGCGCATACATCAATATGTATGAGATCTTGAATACCTTGACATCTTACACCATTCCAAGGAAGGGTGTATTGGACATGTTTACTTTTGAATACGATATTCACAAGTATGTAAGATTTGAACCTTTAGACAATCTAAAGTTCCATCTCTTACTAGTCTATTGATCACATCAATAGACAAATGTCCAAGGCTTGATGCGAGATCATTATCAAATGATATTCATTCTCCTATTGATTTTTTAAGGTTTAATTTAAGTATTAGAAATGTTAATGAACCATTCATTAATTTTCTAATTTAGTAGAGTCTGCTAGATTTTAGATTACTATCTGAAATATCTCCATCATAACTCTTTATGATAGGTCTATTCAGAATTCATGTTTATTCCCAACATTTAGAAATAAACAATGAGTGTATTCTAATATCTAGGTCATAGAGACATTCTCTAAGACTAAATCTCTCCCACTGAAATTAGAAAATCTATTTATCCAATAGAGGTTCTTGCAACAATTGCATTAACATCTATGTGGATGACTATTGAACCTTAAGATGAAATTTTCTAGTCTTCTAAAACATATGCAACCAATTGCAAGTGTTATTAGAAGAATGAGATACAATTATTAGACTTTGATCTTATCAAATAAGAAAGTCTATTTCAATGATTAAATGCAGATGTAGATTATTCCGATGCACTATCCAGGTCCTTCTCTAAGGATCCTAGATAGACTAGATAGTCACACTATCAATACGTCGGCTTATTGTAGTATTGGCATTCATCCAACTATTTGGATGTCATATGGAAGTCACGGAAGTACAATCAACTCTTTTCTTTCATTTTTACTTGGGTCCAACCCATGCTTCCATTGCGCTCCCTTTATCTATAAATAACCATTGCTTAAGACGAAGGATCTCTTATATTGAATTCAAAAGATTTCAATATAAGAGTATTTCAACATTTATACATGCTTCATTCAATTCATACAATATGAATATTGTGAAGCTTCATGAATGACTATAGACAGTAGAATGATGACACTCATCATATCTACATCCATCTAAACTCTTAAAACATTGGTTCAGGTAGGTACTCAAATATTTTGAGCACATCATCTCTTCTAGAGCCACCATTCTGCATGATGTAGAGAACCATGTCATACATGATTAAATGTAGAGAGCACATATGTATGCCAGAATATCTTCTTAGATTTTTTAAGGATTATTTGACAATTACTATCATCATTGACATCTCACTTCCAAAGTACATTCAATGAGAGATCAAGATTATAGAGACATACAAACCCTAGGGCTGTAGTCCTATTATCTATATAATTGTCATTCCTCATTATTATGAGAAAGACTTGCACATTGCAACCACATACATTATGTGTCCAATTGCAAGTACAATATCTTGATCATGGATCCAATCCATGACATTTTACTGGTTATTATTGAGTATAGTATTGAGTGTGTTTAATGAAGGATTATCTGAAATAAGAAATTTGCATAAATGTATATATATTACTTTGATTTAGGAATTTTTATATCAAAGTTGTCCTGTCTTGTCAATGTTGAAAGTTCATTCCCTTAATCACTTTCAATGTAAGAGATATACTTACCATTATATCTCAAGCAAGATCTGGGATCTCCTTCCTTATCTTTGTTACATCCCAATAATATGAGAACTTGCAACTTGGATAAAAAAAAGCGGGAATACCTTCCACCTTGCAAGTCCAACTTGCATTCCCAATTTGGTCTATAACACCCGGGCCCACCACCCCTAAGGTGATATTGACCCGTCATTAATTGAATCAACCGTCAACAGGAATACAACTCACTATGCGCAATCCAATATGGCCCCAATAATATGAGGACTCCATATTGGGGTCACTGTGCATATATCCTTACTCTTTCGAGAAGCAAAGAGCCCAATCAAAATGGATTGTATGCAGGAGCTGTCATTTCGGACAAACGTCTCCTACATACAATATCTGACGACGGAACCCTTTGCCTTGACCGGAGACCATGGATGTCACTTATGTGATCCTCCATATCATATTCAAATTCAAAATAATCATCATGAATCATATTCATATGATTAATTCTTCCCAGGGAAATACCATCTCAATTAAAAATAGAGTGTTTAATTTTAATTGGATTCCAATTAATCTATTCATATTAAATTAATGATCCAAATAATATCCAACAAACAATCTTTATTGTTACTTGAATTATGGTATTATCTCAAATGCGTATAATTCTGAATTTTAATAATTAGAAAAATACATTGTGATCTCTCATGCATTATCAAGTCCCAACCCGTTGTCATGGCCAGTACCGAAGGGAGTGGGATAGACCACACACAGTGCAACCTGCTACCCCAACGCTCCTCGATTAGACACCATGTCCACCTCAGGAAAAGATAATACCAAATTGATCATTGTGTACTTGATATTATAATCGATCTTTCAACTGAAGTTATACCATATATAATAATAATCAAAATATTTTTGATTAACATTATAATGAGATTTGCTAAACAAATCCCAAATCCTATTCAAGCAACATTGTTTGTTGGAAAGTGGATTGTGTAACCAATTGTGATCTAGATCATATCTAATCAATTATTGGTTAAGGCAATGTCATTTAAGGAAATAATTATCATCAAATATTTCACAAATATTTATCTATAATTATTCCAGGAAATTAAGCTATTTAACTTCACTAATTAATTAAATGACAATCACAAGTTCTTGATTAGGAAAGAAATTTCCAGCAGTGACCCTCACTAACTAAAATTAACATATCTCAATCAATCCAAATTAAGAAAACTAAGTTTTCAAAGTTTGCTAATTTGATTTACAACATAACTTAAGTTATTTGCACGAATTTCTAGGCGTTTCAAATCTGCAATTAACACCTTAATTACGTTAAGATTCGCAGTCCCCGAAACAGTGGATACATGTCACCAATTTGATCATAACTTGATCAAACGGATTCCAAATCACGCAAACTCAGATCCTATGATTTCTTTATTTATTGGGGAACAAAATACATATTTTTATTTTCGTATTTAAACAAATTAAACGGGGACAAAAATAATCACAATACATAGAAGCGAAAATGAAATGTGAAAAACTTTCGCAACCCTAACGAACCCAAGTCGGCTTAGGTTTATGGATCGTATCTGAAACCTTCAACCTGGATCTGATACCACTTGAAGGATATGGTATTATCCTTAAGCTCATCACAAAAGCTTGAGGATCGCATCGTATGCGATCCGGAGCGACTAGTCGTACTAGTTGCTCGATGCAGTGGAAATTAAAATTTTTCATGTGACGAAACCACATGATCCAAGAACACTTCTCGGATCATTTCATCTAAACCATGAACAAGTAACAAGATTACCTCTTGAAGTGTGGTTGCGATCGAGTCTCTAAATGAAGAGATCTCCTATCTCAAGTCCGATCCGACGGAGGAGACGCTTGCGAGCGTGTTGATGAAACACGTGATCCTCGCAATCCATGTTGATGATCCAAACAACGAATCTCCTGATATCGACACACGAGATCCAACGTCTTCTTCATGAGCAAGGCGCATCGAAGGAGACGGAGATTCACGAGCAATCGAATCGACAACATAACGACGACGCTACGACGATGAAGACTCTCTCTAGGGCATCCATGGCGGACGGCCATGAGAGAGGAAGAGAGAGGGTGTGTATAGAGAATGAGAGAGAGAGAGAGAACCTTGTGTTTCTCATTAGCATATGAAGAGCAAGGGGTGCCCTTCTATTTATAATATTTTGATATCCATAGATCTCAATCCATGGACAACACAAATACAATGGCTCTCATTGATTTGTGTTTCTTTTAATGGCCAAGATCTTTATTGGTAAAAAAACCAACAACTATTAATTTAATTTAGATTAAATATATATTGATAAATCAATATGATTTAATCCTAAAATAAATCAATCAAATATGGAGATAATGGGAGAGAGAGTGCCTCCTTCTATATACATGGAGTGGACGGCCACCCTTTCCTAATAGGAATTGGTGGTCGTCCCTCTCCTATTAGGAAGGAGACATCCC
Organism: Ottelia alismoides; assembly: GCA_037367405.1. NCBI lineage: Eukaryota > Viridiplantae > Streptophyta > Magnoliopsida > Alismatales > Hydrocharitaceae > Ottelia > Ottelia alismoides. The sequence continues at coordinate 26,375 of JAZKJV010000784.1, forward strand.
ATGTAATCTTTCTAGATTACAATCTCCCATGTATCTCTAATATTTACAACAACAATTGTTGTAAATTATTCTACAAAAATAATTCATAAATATTTTGTGAATATTACAATCTTGCCATTGGAAATTCGTGAATCATATTCACAATCCAAAATAAAATGTAAATTACATTTTCAATTAATTATCCAATGTGAATCCAATTCACATCAACATTTAATTAACAAATGTAAATTACAAATAGCTCTCTCTTATATATTATAAATCACATTTATAATATATATGATTAATATGGATAGTGCTATCCACATTATTCAATATCCATGATAATTAAATCACATTTAATCATCTTGGATCTCTATTCTCATGTTCCCAAATAATATGAATCACATTCACATTATTTACATCACATTTAATTATCTAAGATAACTCTCCTTATAATATGAATCAAATTCATACTATTCATAATAATTAAATCACATTTATTTATCCAATTTCTCAATGATCGGATATAGATATCAACAATGAAATTATCCTGAACTCTTTCAAGGATAATGCGCTTTCTCCGCGGATACTTGGAGATAAGGACATGGCAATTGTATTGTTCCTTGTATAATGACTTGGATATTGAGATCACATCTCAAATCTAGATCTCGAGCCTCCCATAGATGCTTGTTAAATCAAGATCGCAAATCTAATCTTCTCATTGCATCAATCACGTTCAGATCAATGTCCAATATTTGCACTAAGATCAGAGTACTTCTCTACTGAGAGGAGTCACTAAAATGCAGACATGTTTCATCGCTCCCTAGGAATGGAAGCGTCATGGTTATACAACCCTTTATGATCACATCACCCTTAGGTATTCCCAATACCTGCACATCCTTCATACTGGAAGACCCAGAATAATCCCGAAGTACAAGATCAATTTTACACTGTCTACTTCAAGGATTTATCATTAAGTTTCTCATTCGATCATTTGGAGTCGATATCGATCATATACTTTCCAAAAGCATTAATCATACCTACGTGTTGATCATATACTTTCCAAAAGCATATATCAAACCTTACAAATTCAGTCAAGCTTCCAAAGCGAGACGACCGCGCACGGATGATTCTTTCCAATATCTCATGAGTGAGCTCATGTCTTTCGGTTCAGGAAATGAACCTGTATGATCCCTTTGAGAGATCATATTACTCATATGCCCTTGTATGCACATCAGCGCACCGGTGTATAGACCTTGATTAGGTCATCAACCTATTGATCTACCAAATGTACATACTCAGACATATAGTAACACATCTGTCTCCAGTCAGAGAATGTGTTCTTATATCATGACAGTATACGACATAGGACTTTGGTTATCTCGATCTCGTTAAGTCATCTCTTCTAGCTAACTAATCTGACACCTCTGAATCTCTATTCCCATGCAGAGGACCTGCATCAAGAGGTCGGTCAGATATCAACCAAGTGAGAAAGGATTGCCATCTCCTACTCAGGCTGGAGATCCTCTCTTAACAATCATTTGACCTATGATTCAATAATTGAATCAACAGTTGTATGATCATTAAGACGGCCATGGTACATAACCCTAATTTTACTAAGGGACCTATTATGCAAATTAGTTATTTTTCATTTCAGATTAAGGAATGATATTCGCAATAACATTTATTGTGTAATGGCTCACCGTGGGCTCGCTTGTCCAACATCTTGTTGATAATGACCTAGCTTGTACACTTGCACTTTCACTTTGTTCACCTCAGTTGAAGCATTAGAGGGTTGGATTTGTTGGCATGAGATACAAGCCAATGGAAACATCAGTAGTCAAACTTGTGTGGCCATTGTACCCCAACTCGATCCAATGGCGATGAGGTCTAAAGACAGAAGTTGTGGGGTTGCAATAATGCTTCAAAAGAGGGATAGTCTATTGGCTCAAGAAGAAAAAGACCTTATGTAAATGCTATTGTATATAATATTCAAAAAAAAAAAGAAATGGAAAAATCAAAAACTCCAAAAAATGGACAAGCCTGATTGAAAATAAAGTGCCTGCCGGAGTGTACATATTTGTATAATCAATAAGAAATCTTGAGCTTCAAAGTCATACTTTTGTGAGCCTGCAGCCGAGTGACTTGGCTACACTGGTCAAGAGTCCTAGGATAGGTAGCTACACTGGCTATCATCCATTCTTCCCTCCACCTCCTCTTCTTGAGTTGGTTGTCACTTGAACTTAGAAGGGAATAACCTGCTTCTCGAGAAAAGAGTTGTTGGATTTGGGATTTAAGTTCACCATGTTGGAGAAGATTGACTTTTACCGCTTTAGCTGAGGAGAGCTACATATCTCAGACATTGTCCAAGATAGATTCATAGTCATAAGGGTTTACGTATGAGATGAAGTGTTCTAACCTGATATTGAGGAGACTTGAGCAGAATTTTGTGATTCTCAAAGGTTGTTGTGTTTCAAATCCATTTCCAAATAAGGTTTCGACCACACCTAAAATCCAGAGGTTCGACTTAAGCTCCAAACTTTTATTTTATGAAGACAAGTTTGAAAATTAAATTCAATCCACTTTCATTCATTTTCTTTTCTTTATTCTTATTTTCCACACTTATTGAATAAGTGTTTGCTAGGGACTAGCAAAGGCAAGTATATGGGGGTGATGAATCTCCATTTCATCAACTTTATTCTATCATTTTGGCCTTAAAAACCCTAGCTAATGCATGTAAATAGCATTATTTTGTACAAATTAACATTCATTATTTACTCCATTTATTGTGTATAAAATATAGTTTTTAATGTCAAAATTATAGAATAAAGAAAGAAAAAGAATACAATGCTAAAGGAATTTTATAACCCTAAACCCTGAGACCTAGGCATCTTGATGACTGGGTCGACATGGAATAAAGTTGGGGGAGATAAGAGCCAAATACACAATAAAAATTCCAATCAATTATTCATCAATAAGCCTTATTTGGGACCTATTTTTTTCTATTATTTATACCTCAAATAAAGAAAATTTGTATATGGAAGTTGTAGATAATAATATATAAAAAAATACATAATTGATTTCATATAAAAATAATATAGAGTGTAAATTTTATACTGATAATAAAAAGCTAAAATCCAAACATCCTAGACCCATATCTCCTCAATAAAAATTCAAAATATATCAAAATTATATTTAACTGTATATAACTTTTAATAAGCTATTCAATGAAGTGGTTTCACTTAATTCAGAGTTAAGGTGTGAAATTTAGATTTTGGACCCTATTGTACAATATACTTGAATAAATATTCATTTTATTTGTTCTTTACTATTTTTACAATTTTATATATTTTATGTTTTTGTAAATATCATTTATAATATATGCACACATTTATAGTAGAATGAAACCATCATGAAAATACAAAAATAAAATAGGCTATATAAATACATAAATGAAATACCTATACTTATACCTATATAATATATACCTATATTTATTGAAGTACACATATTATGTTAAAAAAATAAAAAATATACTTATCTATATAAAAAAGTTACAATATATAAATTGATAAAATAAAATAATAAATTCAAAAATACAAAATAAAAATAAAAATAAAATATTGAAAATATAGATGAATATATCTATAAAATAAACCCTAAAAATTAACTTTTAATCAATGAATTCATAAAATAAATAAAAATCATAATAAAATACTAGATAAAATAATAAGCATTTTTTATTTTATAACAAAAATTTATAAAATCATTTACAATTTTTTAATTCATTTATTTTCGAATAAAGATGTCTATTTTATCCTGTAGCATCCTCCGTGGACCAATCAAGTGTCAAAAAATGTTGACCCAAGTCAACTACTCCCCCGAGCTTCTGACTTGTTAGAAATGTCGAGTCTCCCCTTTTCTTCCCCTTTTCCCACTTCCACAGAATCACCTTTGCCCTCTAGCCCTTCACCATTGTTAATCCATGATCTTCCATGATTCTCGCCCTAGTTCTAGATCTTGTATACATATCCCTAATCATTCGATAGTCCTAGGTAAATAAGGGTTGAAACCCATGTTCGTAAACAATCCTCTACATCCTCCTTTGAAAGATTGGTCCCTTTTTGATCCCTGAAACCACCTATCCTCGGTCAAGCGAGTCTCCAAGTGACAGATGGTGCACTCCTGAGGTGTTGGCATGGTTGACGGAGGAGGAGAGGAGACCCATGGCGGAGCTCCAGCCCGTCTTGCTCTTTCATCGCTCCGTCCAGGTTCGAGTTGTTCCTTTACTATCTCTAGGTAGCTGTAGTTCCTAGGTTTCATTTTATGCGATTTATTTCATGTTTTAGTTACTGCTTTAGCGTAGATTAGGTTAGTTACCTCGTCGGAGCTCTAGAGCTCTTGCTACTGTTCCATGTCATCCTACACACGTTTTGACCATTGTGACCATTCCATCACCTTTCCTATCCATTTCTCCGTCTTTTGCCATTCACCTTCCACTCAGATCATCCCGTGATTTAGAGATCTGTGCTCTCTTCACCGCCACTTTGCCAGAGAAATCCACCAACTACATCTCCGACTCATTCCATACCTAACCGGGTCGAGGAACTTTACCCTCGCCCCGTGACTTCATTTGTGCAGGTTCTACGCTAGAAGGACCCCATCTGGGGTGGTTTTAAGGTTCAAGAACAACTCCAGGTACACTCGACCTCCAGGGATCGATCACCGAGCCCTGGAAATTTGTGAGGCCCCCAATCAACGCAGAACCCTTCCAGCAAGCTCTCGAGTACTTCAACAGCTTGATCAATGGTCGGAGGAGGCAACTAGGGTCAATCGAACTATTTCTAGAGAAGCCTGCTTCCTACTTCTTCCTTGTCCATCCAGGACCCTCCGATCATGCCATGTTCTTGGCAAGGAGCAGGAGACTTCAAATCAACACGCGCCTCAACTATTGGATCTCCTCCTAAGGTCTAATCTTGGACATCAAATGCTAATGGGTATCGGTCGTTCAAATGATGACACATGTTTAAGTGAGATGATCACGACTGTTCACCATTGCCATATAGGTGGTAAATTGCATATCGAGCCCCTGCTTTTTTATTTTTATTTACTAGTCTTGTATTTAAAATTTGTAGTGTAAATAAAGTTGGAAATTTTGCATAGGAACCCATGTACTTATTTGATATTGCATATGGATCTAGTAAAGCTCATCTCACGTGTCGTCCCATGTGAGTTGGCCAAATTGCATTTATGTCCAAGGGATTCTATGAATTATAAAATGGTCCATAAAGTTTTGATATTAGTTGCATATTTTTGGAAATTTTGCACATGTGTCCCTGACTTTATTTTTAATTGCAAATATACCCTCTCCAGAACATATCATTTTGTGCTTGTAATCCATTTATTAAAAATAGCATACATGCTCCAAATTATGCAAAAGTAGAGTTAGATGCCTACTAGCATGTATATTCATGCTACATTTTTATTTTGGCATTTTAGAAATTTAAACTATTTATTAAAAATCAAATGAGCATGTTTTTCATTGTATACTTTAGAAAATACCCAAAAAATATAAAAATATTTTGAAAAATCTGCAAACAATATATGTTGTCTATTATTGTATTTGCTAACTCAAGATAAAAATCCCTAAAAAATAAGAAAAAGATAAAAAAACTAAAAAGCTCCAAAATTCAATAAAAAAAGATATAAAATTCCCAAAAACTCCAAAAATATTTATTTATATTTCTGAGTTTTCTTTATATTATTATATATTTATTAAAATTGATTTGGAGAATTTCAAGCCTATTTAATATTTTTAATATTCAATTCAATTTTGTCTATTTATTTAATCCTTGTTTTGGTATGCTTTTTATTTTTCAAAATAAATAAAAATTTGTAAAAATTCTAGAAAAATCATAAAAACATTAAAAAATATTTAAACCCCAAAACATCTTATTTCTTATATTTTGTTTATTTTTATAGTATTTATAATTATGTTAGCCTATATTATATATAGCCTTGTATATTCCTATATTATTTATTTAAAAAAGAAATTAAAAATCGGGAAATATGAAAATAAAAAATATAATATTAAAAAAATAAAAAATTTAAAATTTAAAACCCACACAAAAAATAATAAAAGGACAAGAGAAAATGATAAATTTTGCATTTATTTGCACAATATATTGTTTTCTCCTTGAGTTCGACCTCTACACATGCTTACACACTATACACATTTGTTGTAATGTTATAATATATTTTAACTCCACATTTTTGCTTTACATTGCTATATTCATTTGTGGGTTAATTGTTGTTTGAATGAAAGGCTTCTTGTGGGTCGCCTCAGCGACACTTTTGTCTTCTCTACTCTTCTAGTTAGGATCATTCTTCTGGACCTACAAGAAGAATTTCTTGTTCAATAATTGCCTACCTGGATCGCTTTTGTCAATCCATCTGATGGATCTGACTCCTTTGAGCCAGCTCTCCTTGATGACCCTCGCAACGATGAGTTTAGTTTTGATTATTGGTTGCTTAGTATGTACCACTCCCCCTGGGTTATCTGTGGGAGGATACATAATTTTCTAGGTACTCGGCTTTCACTTCTGGTGTCTTTGATCTAGTGGAGCAAGAACCCGGGTCTTTTGATTTGTGTACTCGGTCTCATCTCCGGTTGTGTATCCTATTTGGTGGATCACAAGACCGAGACTTCTGATTTTTTTATATCTCTGGCTCGTTTGAGTCTTCTCACCTTGACTACCCTTGCAAGGTTGAGTCGTGTCTTATGATATTCGGTGCATTCATGATCTTTTGACCTTATGTCCACCAGATATCAGGCTGCGTAGAGAGTCTCCTGCTCTTCACTTTTCGTATCTTCCTGAGACTGTGAGTTACATGGAGGAAGTTGTACTAATCCTTCCTCCTCCATGTCCTATGATATCAGCTTTGATCTCACACTCTTTTCTTATGAGTCGATATTGTTCTTCCCGCTACCGGATACTGGCTTAGTTTTTGATCTATTGTTCCTTGTAGCTGATACCCACATGACTGCATTTTAGGGTGTCCTTCTCTTTCTGACTACATCATCACATTCTCATAGGGAGACAATGACGAGAGTACATTATTCGACTGTCAAATATCATCCTACACTTCACCAATTTTTATTGTTTGTGTGTGTGTTTTGTCTTTCCATTCCTTCTTTCGCATGTGTGTCATTGTACCCCGGATCATTCACCATATCCATGTATCTATACTTAGGACGTACCTTGCCCTAAGTATAGGGGGTACACCCATTATGTTTGTTCGTTCTTCATTATGTTTCATCATTCTTTTTGTTGCCTATACTTGGGTCTCTTTTACCCTAAGTATAGGGTGAGTGATGTATACATTCTCCATGTTATTTTATATTCTTATCAATTATTTTATTGATCCCCAATACTTAGGGATATCTTACCCTAAGTATAGGGGGATACAGACCGAGCAGTGATTTGTTTATTCCCATCCTCGACCCTCCCTGCATGTAGATAAAACCTGCTATACTTAGGATTATTTCATCCTAAGTATAGGGGTGATGATCAACTTCTCATTCATGTATTTCTTCATCCCTTATTCGGTCGTTGTAGTATAGCCTTTTCTATCTTAGTATGAGTTATGTCTTTTCTCTTTCTTTTCGATCTATGAGGACGTAGCTCAAGCTAAGTATAAGGGGTCATATATATTTTGTATATACTTTAGGCATAACTCCTACTTTCATATTTCTGAATAATATGGCTAAGACACTTTACATATGCAATTCAACTAATAAAAAGATATACATTATTCCTCAAATTGTTTTTGTATATATTAATTAATAACTCAAGTAAAAATGTTTGAAAAATAGATTGGATTCATTCTATTTTGAAAGATCATTTAAAATCTATTTGAAAAATATTTTGTAAAATATTTTCAACCTTTGTAAAATTATTTTGTTTGTAAAATTCCTTTTCTTTATGTAAAATAAAATTGTTTGAAAACCTATTTACAAATGATTTTGAAAATAGTTGAAAAAATATTTGAAAAAAATCTATATAGTGTTTGAAAAATCTTTGCAAAATGGTTTTCAAATGTTTGTAAATATTTGTAAAATCTATTTGCAAAAAATATTTTGAACTACAGTTTTCAAAATTATTTGTAAAATTATTTTCAAATAAGTATGTGGAATACATACATCATTCCAAGTAAATAAATATTTGTTCACCAATTGTATATACATACCTATAAAATGACTTACCTTCAATCTATAAAGCCTTTAAATCTCAATTCTTGTAAATAATAAATGCACTTCTGTGTAAATATCAGCACATACTGCCTTTTTGTTCCCAATTTTTTTTCCCAAAATATTTTGTTTTCAAAAATCCCAAAAACATTTGCAAAGCCCTTTTCAAAAATTACATAAAACATTTGCAAAATATTTTCAAAAATCCATAAAAGTATAAAGTGTGAAAATTACATAACAAAAATATTTTCTGCATTGTGGATAACATTTGTATTTTTCGGATTGAGTTTGATAATTGAACATGTCTAAATAAAATCCGAAGATTAGAGCTTGGTTGGACCTTAAATATAGTTAATCACATGAACCTTATAGGAATTGGAATTGATGTACTTTAGGTCTAGTTGACTTAATTCTTTGAGATCACAAGACTTAGTTTAACATCATCTTGACTACCTAAAGTATTTCGGAGAATACACACGACTCATGTTGATAAGGACCTAGCTTGTACATCTGCACCTTTCACTTTGCTCACCTCATTTGAAGTGGTAGAGGGTTGATTTTGCCGACATGAGAGACAAATCAATGGAAACATCAAAAGTTACACTTTTGCGGCCATTGTACCCCACCCCGTTCCAGTGGCGACGAGGCATAAAGATAGAAGTTGTGGGGTTGCAATAATGCTTCAAAAGATGGATAGTCTACTGGCTCAAGAAGAAAATGTCATTATGTAAATACTGTTGTATATAGTATAAAAAATGAAAAATAAAAAACTCTAAAAAAGTGGACATGCCTGATTGAGAATAAAATGCTTTTCGAAGTGTACATATTTGAATAGTCAATAAGAGAGCTTGAGCTTCAAAGTCATAAATTTGTGAGCCTGTAGCTGGATGACTTGTCTACACTGATTGAGCATCCTAGGATAGGTAGCTACACTGGCTACCGTCCATTCTTCTCTCCACCTCCTTTTCTTGAGCTGGTTGTCACTTGAACTTAGAAGGGAATACCTCTCTTCCCCAGAAAAGAATTGTTGGATTGGGGAATTAGGGTCACCATGTTGGAGAGGACTGACTTTTACCGCTTCAGCCGGGGAGAGCTACATATCACACACACACTATACAAGATAGATTCATAGTCATAAGGGTTTGCATATGAGTTGAAGTATTCTGGCCTTGTTATTGAGGAGACTTGAGCAATGTTTTGTGATTCTCGAAGGCTGTTTTGTTTCAAATCAGTTTCCAAATAAGGTTCCAACTGCACCTAAAAACTAAATGTCTGACTTAAGCTCCAAACTTTGATTTTGTGAAGACATGTTTGAGAATTAAAATCAATCCAATTTTTTTCTTTTTCTTTTCCTTATTTTCATTTTCTACATTTATTGCATAAGTGTTTCCTAGGGACTAGCAAAGGTAAGTATAGGGGGTGATGAATCTCCATTTCAACACATTTATTCTATCATTTTGGCCTTAAAACCCTAGATAAATACATGTAAATATCATTATTTTCTACAAATTAACATTCATTATTTATTCCATTTATTGTATATAAAATATAGTTTTGATGCCAAAATTATAGAATAAAGGAACGGAAATAAAAACAATAAAATACCAAAGGAATTTTATGACCCTAAACCCCGAGACGAAGTCAAGAATTGATTTGGTCGTAAAAAGAAAAAAGTAGGGGGAGATAAGGGCCAAATAAATAACAAAAATCCCATTTATTTATTCACCACTAACCCATTTTGGGACATATTTTATTATTTATTATTTATCCTCAAATAAAGAAACTTTGTACATGAAATTTTAGATAATAATAAATAGAAAAATACAAAATTGAGTTTGCACTAAAATAACATACATTGTACTTTTTCTGCTCAGAATAAAATGCCAAAACCCAAACTTCCCAAACCCATATCTCCTAAAAAAAACTCAAAATGCATCAAAATCACTTTATTATATATAAATTTTAATAAGCTATTTAATGAAGGTGGTTTCACTTAATTTGGGTTTAAGATGTGAAGATAGGTTTTGGATCCCTATTGTATAGTATACCTAAATAAAATATTCATTTTATTTATTCTTTATTATTTTTAGAATTTTATATTCGTATAATTTTGTAATATTATTTATAGTATATGTACATATTTAGAATAGAATAAAATCATAGAGAAAATACAAAAAATAGTCTATTCTCGCTCAAGCAAACCAACCAATGAGGGGGTTACTCTCCCAAAACAATTATTTTTCCTTACGTTTATTTTAGGTTCGAGTTTTCTTTAACAGCCCCGGTTTCACTGAATCGCCTACCGACTGTCCAATTTCCTTTTTAGTTTATGTGAGTGAAAACAAGGAAGCAGATTGGAAATGCCAATGCACGATAAAACACAATGATGCATGCAGGTGTTAGAGATGTGTACCATGCCATAAGCACTCTACATGCAAAATGATCCGTGCAAAATTGAAATACAGAAAAATAAACTAACCTATATGCAAATGCAAGTGAACCATCCTAACAATAGCTTCTATTAACGGACAAGAACAAGTTAATTTGACTAAGTCCAACTACGCTCTATTCTATAGGTACAGAAATTCTTGTTTAGGGTGTTTGGACCTAATTAATTACCTGGCTCAAGCAAATTAATTAAAGCAATCAATAGGTAGCTCACGAAATCCGTGTCAAACAAAGAAAAATAAGGCCATGAAAACAAAACCGGTGAGGTCCCCCAAGTGCACCAGCACTTGGCGAAACAGACCCCACAACAAATGAATGTCCATTTACAAGGGTTCAAATGCTAGAAAAAAATAAATAAGAAAAGATCTTTTTTTCTTCAATTCTTCTTCTCCTCATCTCACGCTATCATGTGGCTTGGTGAAGAATAAAGCCGCCTCTGCTTCGCTTGGGTGCTTCATCTCTCCTAGGATCACCTCCTTCGCTCCGTGGGCCCTCACAAGAAAAAGAAAAGAGAGAATCTGTAAGAAACACAATTATCAATTATGAGCAAAAAATGAAATAAATGCAGTGAATATGAACAATGGAATAATGTGGAAAATATAAACAGATATTTACAACCAAGAATAGCAGGTCAAAAGAGAAACCTAACTACCGCGTTCTCCCTGGTAACAGCGCCATTTTGTTGCTTACATTTTTCGGGGGTTTTAATTATATTAATTATGAACAATGTCATTGCAACCCAATCAAGCGACAACAAACAGAAAAATCTTTCTCAAGCTACAAAATTAATTACAAATAATAATGCGAGCAAGAGAGTTGTTTTTGCTACCTATTTACCTATATAGCAACAGGATCAAACTCAAGGAGGCCTCAATTCCCTAGGGTTATTCAAATAATCAAAAATCAATTAAAAGAAAAAGGAATCTCAATGGTAAACTATCTTGGTTTTTTGTGATTTTTTTTGTCTTTTTATTTTTTATTTTTTATTTTATGATTTTTAAATTTTTAGTGATTTTATTTTTCAATTTTTTTGTTTTCAAAAATAAAGAACAATATGTACGAGTGAAGAAATACGTACACCACACTTTTTTTATATTTTTCAAAATAGCCAGAAATGCTCAAAATAATCTAGAGAAAATATTTTTGGGATTTAAAAGATTTTCAATGTTTTTGGGAATTTTTTAGAATTTTCATATGTTTTGTAGTTTTCTAAAAATTAAACAGTGGCAAAAAAGGAAAACAGTGCACAACATGGAGTAATTTGCAACTTGAAAATATGTTTAGTGCTCAAAACTCATGGAAATTATTTTTATAATGAAGTATAGATAAATGTCTATAAACATGAAGTGAAATCACATTTTTTGGATTATTGTAGAATTTTCTGTGATTTTTCTAAGATTTTAGAAGTTTTTCAATTTTGTGGGTTTTGAAAAGAACTAATGTATGAAAATTGGATAGAAATTAAAAGACATTGAAAGGGAATTAATATAATTTTTTGGAATTTTTAAAGAAATATTCAAATTTTTATGAATTTTTGAATTTCGGGAAGAGAAAATGACACTTTTTTTATTTTTTTAATAATATCAAATGGAAATAAAAAGCAATGCAAAATTTTTACAATGAACATGTTCACAGCAAGAGCCTAATTTAATTTTATGAGAATTTTTTAGGCAAAAATGCTATTTATTTGAATGAAAAGAACTTACAACTTAAAGTCTGGAAAATAGGGACTGAATTGTAATTATTCGAAGTTTTTGAAAGGAAAATTAACAAGAACTAAAACAGAAGGCAAAAGGTGCAATTTACCCAGTAAATACTTGTTGCGCACGTGATGCTCTGGCGGGGAGGGGCTCTTCTTTTGTAATTTGCAGAAACTCTAGGGGCTTGATGGTAATTTACCATCAGAATAAGACTTGGTGGGATGCTTTGGCAGATCTGGAAATAATGGAGGGCTTCTTTGTAATTTGCCTAATAAAATATTAGTTAGGTTTCTATGGGTCGTGGCATCCTTTGTTCCTCTTCAAAGTCACAGGGAAGGGGGTGCCACCGCCGTTCTTCTTTTCTCCAAAGCACGCAGGCGGCAGCGCGATCAGAGTCGACGGTCTGGCGGAGAAGTGTGGCGACTGCCGCGACGGTGTTGGATGCGGCGAAGGCACTGGGTGTCTTCTCCCAGGTGATGGCATGCGCAGAAGAGGGCTTTAAGCTCTGCTAGGTGGAGAAGGGTGGAGGAACCTGCGGCGGAGAGGGACGCTCCAGAGGTTGGCGGAGCCGATGGCACGGGAGGTTCCTCTCCACGACGCGGTGATGAGGAGCGACGCGGGCTAGCTGCCTCACAGCAGTGATGGAGGAAGATGGCGGGTTGTTGGCTGGGCGGTGTGGACATCGGTTGTCGATAGCGCGGCAGGAGTCGGTGGTGAATGGAGGTGTCGATAGCGCGTTCCTGCGGCGGTGTGGCTCCGCGACGAAGGGCGGATGATCGAAGGATGGTGGTGGGCACGCCGACGGTTGGAGCAGGCGTGCCTGCTGTCGATTTTTTTTATATTTTTTTGTTTTTTTATTTTTTAACAGAAAGAGAAAGATATAAAAATAAATTTTTTTATTTTTTAGAAACAATAGGAATGGTAACAATTTTTATTTATTTTAATTTTTTTTGTTTTTTTTATTTCCTGCAAAACAAATGTTAGAAAGAAAAAAATAAATATTTGTTATTTTTTTATAAACAATTAGGATGTGAGCACAATGGTTCGATCCCAAAATCAAAACGAATTGTGTGAACAGGGATCCGGTGAAAAATGAGGATGGATCCAGATCTCCAACACCGTGCATGGTTGGAGGTGAGAGATTGTGCAAGGTTGAAAAGAACGCGAATAGATCGAGATGTGAAATGAAAAATTGAGTCTGTGGTGGATCAAATCATGATGGATTCTAAGATCTAGATAAAAAATGATGAAGAAATAAAGATGCGAGAAATAAAACTAAGATTAACCTAAGATAAAAATAAGAGAAAATGTGGATCTCACCTTAGGAGCGGAAAAGACTATGATCGCCTTTATAAAGGCCGACTTGCTATCATCGGATGGCTCGGAGCTAGGCACCCTTTTGCGACAAGAAGACTCTTGAAGATCGGGCTCCTCTCACTAAAGATTGATCAAGTTAGAATGAGAGAGAAGGAGCCATATAAATAGAAAAGATAAGAATTTGATATTCAAAAATTTGAAATGAGATAAAGAGATAAAGGAAAATTTGAAATGAAATAGAGATAAGAAAGAGATAAATGTTAAAATTATTTACAAAATTTTTTTGTATTTTCATCACTTAATTAAATTGATTAAAAAATGTTATTTTTTTATTTTTTGGTGGTTATTTAAGAATAGCAACTATATAGATATACTATATACATATGGTACATTATATGCATAGTTAAGTGAGGAAATTAGTTTTTTATTTTTATTTTTTAATTTTTGTTTTAAATAATTAGTAAAAATATTTACAAATACAATATGTACAAATACATGGGAAAATTGCACAAACCACCCAGAAAAACAACTTTTCAACCGTAACTCCAAAAATTATGAAATCATAGCCATTTTAAAGATAATTTAATTTAGAATACAATGGAATAAGTTTGGTTCAATTTGAGTTCATATGGAGCTAGATTTGATCTTTCAATTATTGCTTAGTGGCTTTTTCCAAGTGTTGTTGCTTTTATTCTACACATGATTTGATTGTGCGATTATTTTTATCATTTAGGACACATTTTTATTTACAACTTTTGTTTTGAAAATTATTTGATTTTCGGTAAATTTACGTACAAATAAAATAGTGCAGTATACAAATATACACAACATGTATTTTTTTGATTTTCTGATTAAGGACCCTATCTCCCCCTACTGTATTCCTGGTCGATCAGGTCAAGTCCTGACCTTCTCTTGGGGTTTGGGTTAGCCTGTATCTATTACATATATACATTCTTCTTTATTTTTTTTAATTTCCTTCTCTTTATTTTTCCTTTCTTTATTTATTTATTTTACATTAAAATGGTAAGAAGTGTATAATATTTACACACAAATGCAAGTTAGTAAGAATATGGAGTTAGTATTATATACATGTGTTTTATAAGGGATTTTAAGCTAAAATAAATGAATAAATATGATGAAATGCATATTCATCAAGACCTCACTAACTTGACGTTGGTTGGTGGCTCAAGTTTCTTGATCGCATACACCTTAGCGGGTTCAACCTCCATTCCTTTTTTTGGAGATGACATGCCCCAACATGATTACCCTCTGTGACCATAAAATGGCTTTTCTCCCAAGAAAGTACTAGATTAACCTCCCTACACTTCTTGAAGACTCGGTCCAAGTGTGCTAAACATATATCATAGGAATCACCGTAGATAGAGAAGTCATCCATCAATACTTCCAAGAAATCTCCCACCATCTCATCAAATATGACAATCATGCACCGCTGAAATGTGCATGAACGTGTAGGTGTCGAATGGACATGTGAATGTGGTCTTTTCTTGGTCCCCGAGAGCTATGGCTACCTGATTGTATCACGAGTACCCATCAAGAAAACAGAAGAATGCCTTCCCTAAGAGTCTCTCAAAATCTGATCAATGAATGGAAGAGGAAAGTGGTCTTTCTTGGTCGCGGCATTCAAGCGTCTATAATCGACACAGACGTGCCACGATGTGGGTACTCGTGTTGCGACCTCCAACCCCTCCTAGTTGGTGACCATCTGAATTCTTGCCTTCTTCGGGACAATATGAAGCAGGGCAACCCACTTGAAGTCATAAATAGGATATATAAACACCTCTTTGCACCATTTCTCAATTTCTTTCTTAACTACTTCTCGTAGATTAAGGTTCAGTCTCCTATGGAACTCACAGAAAGGTCTCGCATTATCCTCAACATATATTTGACGCGAACAGAGAGTGGGGTTGATTCCCACGAGATCTGACACGGTCTAACCAATGGCTTTGTGGTTCCTCTCAAGAACTTCTAGCAACCTGGACTCATGTTCAACAGTTAATTCTGAGCTAATGATCGCAAGAAATCTTTCTTTGGGTCCTGCAAGAAATACATACTTGAGTGTAGGAGGAAGTGGTTTCAGCTCTAACAAATATGTATCATCGATTAAGTCCGATCGAGTGGCATCTGAGTTTGCCCTGTGTCGGAGGAAGATGGATCAAACTGTGATGTGCCGGGCACCAACTCTGTTGAATGGTGAGTCGGATCATCAAAGAAATGCAGATATTCGGCCAAAGCCACGTAGAACTCGTCATCTCTGTCCCTTGATTGTTCTAAAAGAGGGTGAATCGACGTATCCAAAGGGATCTATGGGTCATCAAGGACATAGGTATAGGTGTTTCTCACAAGATCAAGCAACACCTGAATTGCATTATGCACTAATTTCTCTCCAGATGAGAGGGTCTCACCTTGTCCTGCTAGAGTTTGTCTCCACATACGAGCTGTGCTGATCATCTTGCAATCTACCTCTGAAGATTCTGAGCACTCGGTAGTGGATTCTGAGTCAGGTCTTTGCAATTTTATCTACTTCATCTCTAAGTTCACTTCTCTGCCTGGAGATCTGAACTTCATCATTCCTATGATGTAGTCGAATGTTGCTCCGACAGTCCTCAAGAATCATCGCCCAAGAATGATCTGAGATTCTCTCCAATGATTGGGGGTCTCTATATCAAGGACAGTGAAGTCCACTTTGTAGTCTTACCCCTCAATCGAGATAATGACGTTCTTTACTTATCCCTTAGGTCTTTTCATTGAATGGTCTGCATATTAGAGTAGAGCTAGTGATTTTCTGAGTGGACCAAACTCCAGTTTATAATATAGTGCTAAGGGAACAAGGTTGATTGAAGAATCGTTATCTAGAAGAGTGTGTGCAAAAGCATTGCCATCAATACGACTCTTCACATAGTGAGCACCCAAGTCTCTATTTTTCCTTGGTAGTTGCCGATTCTTAACACTTGATAAGGCGTAAGTCTTCACATACTGGTATGGTTTCTTCCTGCGAGTCCTTGTAGGCATGCATATCATTTTCAAGTACTTACGAAATGCAGGATTATCAGCCACATACTATTCAAATGGCACCTTAATTGTGATGTTCTCTTGACAAAATCATGTCATTTCAAGGTCATCTTGATGATTTTTCTTAGGTTTGTGCTTTCCTCCCATTAGAGCAAGGGGAAAGGAATAGAAGCAATCGAGATAGGGGATGAAGAATCTGAATCATAACCAGAAACATCATCTTAGATTTAACTGAAACGGAGTTCTTATTACATAAATCTTTATTCTTCAACTAAAAGTTAAAATATAGATTGTCTACAACAAGTTGCAAAATTGATGACGAAGGTAAATCTGCTACTACCGGAGGTGCAAGGTCCTCTGTAGACTCCATTGGCACATTCTATTAACCATGTAAACTCGAGGCAAACCATTCTACAATAATTGTTATTGGCATGTTTAATATATCAATAAAAGTTATTGGTTTATTTTACTCCATATATGAGATTAAATGATTGAATGTACTATAAGGTCCCTTAGTACAATTAGGGTTATGTACCATGGCCATCTTGATAATCATATAGTTGTTGATTCAATTGTTGAATCATATAGGATGGTGCTTGGATGAATATCGAAAGAGTTAGATTAAGGACTCATCAAGCACTGTAAAATTATTGTTAAGAGATGATCTCCAATCTGAGCAGGAGATGGCAATCCTTTCTCTTTTAGTTGATATCTGACCGACTCTCGATGCAGGTCCTCTACATAGGAATAGAGATTCGGAGGAGTCAAATTAGTTAGGTCAAAGAGTTGACTTATCGAGATCGACATGACCAAGTCCTATGCCATATGCTGTCATGATATAGGCATGCGTCCTCTGATCGGAGATAGATGTATTAATATATGTTTGAGTATGTACATTTAGCAGATCGATAGGTTGATGGCCTAATCAAGGTCTATACACCAACGAGTTGGTGTGCATACAAGGGCATATAAGTGATACGATCTCTCAAAGGGATCATATATATTTACTTGTGAATCGAAAGACATGAGCTCAATCATGAGTATTGGGATCGATCAAATTACATGCAAGGTCGTCTTGCTTTGGAAGCATGACAAGAATTTGTAGGCATGATGTATGCTTTTGAAAAGTATATGATTGATACCAACTCCCAATGACCTAATGGGAAACTTAATGATAAAACCCTAAAAATAATAGTATAAATTGATCTATGTCTTCGAGTTTATTCTAGGTCTTCTAGTATGTAGGATGTACAGGTATTAGGAATACATGAGGGTGATGTGATCATAAACGGTTGTATAACCATGACGCAGATGCAATGAGAAGATTGGATCTACGATCTTGATTTAATCAAGCATCTATGGGAGGTCCCTGAGATCTAGATTTGAGATGTGGTCTCAATATCCAAGTCACTGTACGTGGAACGTACAATCGCCTTATCCTTATCTCAAAGTATCTGTGGAAAAAGCGCACTTTTCTTGAAAAGAGTTCAAGAATAATTCCATTGCTAAATTATATCCAAGCTTTGAGAAATGGATAACTAAATGTGATTTAATTTTCATGAATAATGTGAATTTGATTCATATTATTTAGATGCATGAGAATGATGATCTAATATAATTAAATGTGATTTAATTATTATGGATAATAATAATGTGGATAGAATTATCCATATTTTTTATATATATTATAAATGTGATTTATAATATATAAGAGAGAGCTATTTGTAAATAATATTTACGATTTAAATGTTGATATGAATTGGATTCAAATTGGACAAATACATGAAAATGTAATTTACATTTTATTTTGGGTTGTGAATTTAAATATTCACAAAATAATTTTGAATTATTTTTATGGAATTATTTACAATAAATGTTGTTGTAAATTTTAGAGATATTCATGGGATTCAAAATACCATCAAATAGGAAAGAGGGAGACACCCTTCCATATGGAGAGGGTGGATGGCCACAAATCCTTATGAAAATTGGTGGTCGTGCACTCTCATTATGGAAGGAGGCTTGCCTCCTTCCTATTTCTACAAGTAAGATTGATTTAATGAAAATTAATTTATATTTATTATTATTAAATATATATATAATTTAATTAAACTAAATGTTTTTATTTTTTACAACAAAATTATGGCCCTTGAAAGAAACGCAATCAATGTGAACCATTGGATTTGTCTTGTCCATGGATTGAGATCTATGGACTCCTAAAATATTATATAAGGAGAGGCAACCCTAGCTAATAATTACACACACAACATATGAAAGGGCTCTCTCTTTCATCGCACATGCCATCTCTCTCTCTCTAAATGGTCATCCACTTGGATACCCTAGAGAGATTGTCGTCGTCGCTACGCCATTGTGTTACCGCCTCGACTACTCGTGGATCACTGTCTCCTTTGGTTTGCCTTGCTTGTAAATAAGACGTTGGATCTCATGAGATGAGATCAGGATATTCATTGCTTGGATCAATGCTTTGGACTATGAGAAGCATGCAGTTCATCCTCGCGCTCGCAGGCATCTCTCCTGTTGGATCGGACTTGAGACAGGAGGTCTCTTACGTTAGAAACTACGATCACAACCATGCTTCAAGAGTCAATCCTTAATATTATATGTGGTTTGATGAAATGATCCAAGAAATGTTCTTGTATCATGTGGTTTCTTCATTTATTTATTTTTTTAAATTTCGCTGCATCGAGAAACTAGTGTGATTGTCGCTCCGATCGCATAATGATGTGATCTTCACGCTTCCGTGATGCAGTTAAGGACCTTTCCATATCCTTAAAGTGGTATCAGAGCCTTGGTCGAGGTCTTGGATGTGATTCAAAACCCTATGCGATCATGGTTCATATTTTGGATGCGCGGGAAGCATTATTTTTGCATTAGATGCAAGATTCGAATCGATTTTTCGCTTAATTAAAAACCCATTGTTTGTACATTGTTTGGCATGTTTTTTGGTTAATAAAATATATTTATAATGTCTAAATATATACCAAAAATAGTAATCTTTAATTGGTACCAAAAGTACATGAAAATGATTCGAATAGTTCCTACAATGGAAAATTATTTTGCATG
The DNA here is from genome assembly GCA_037367405.1 of Ottelia alismoides. NCBI lineage: Eukaryota > Viridiplantae > Streptophyta > Magnoliopsida > Alismatales > Hydrocharitaceae > Ottelia > Ottelia alismoides. Next base: position 46,181 of record JAZKJV010000784.1, read on the forward strand.
TATTCACGGATCTGTAAGAAAATTATTTTTACTTAGTGTTTTTCCGTCATTAAATGTGAAATAAACATTAGGATTAATTAGATAATAAATGATTCTAACTCCATTTGCCCTATATATTCCATATTTAGTGGAGATAGGTCGGAAGATGACTAGATCATCAAACCTCTTTACTTAGTGTGTTTATAATTCAATGAAAGTTATGAAAATTATGAATTTATCTTGATTAGATACGATGCCTAATAATTATGAAAATAATTGATTAATCATCAAATGCCATTGAATGAACTTTTCACGAAAACCCTAGTTTACCCTACACTAGTTGTAGAATAATCTCTACATGCAAAACATTGTTACTTGAATATGATTGGGGATTCGTTTAACACATCTCCTTATAATATTAATCAAAATGATTTCGATAAATATTATATGGTATAACTTTGATTGTGATACCAAATAACATCTGAAATACAATGTGATCAAATCACATTATCCTGACCTGAGGCGGATATGGTGTCAAGTCGGGGATCGTTGGGGTAGCAAGTTGCTCCGTGAGCAGTCTGTCCCACGTCTTGTGTGTATTGGTCATGACACCGGGTAAGGCAAGGATAATGTTTGAAGAGATAATGGTGTATTTTTCTAATTATTAATATTTGAACAATATGTATTTTGGTATTATACCATCATTTCAAGTAACAATCAAAATTGTTTGTTGGTTGATTGAATTGGATTGATAATTGATTTAATATGATTAAATTAATTATATCCAATTAAATATTCTATTATGAATAGAGTTGTATTTCCCTTGGAATAATAATCATGTAAATAAGATTCATAATGATTAATTAGAATTTGAATATGATATGGAGGATCACATAAGAGACATCCATGGTCTCCCATCAAGGCGAAGGGTTTCATCGTCAGGTCTGAAGTGACAGCTCTTTCATACAAGTGCATCTGGATAGGGCTCTTTGCTTCTCAAAAGATTAAATCCATATATGTAGTGAACCCGATATCGAGTCCTAATATTATTGGGGCGATATTGGATTACGTATAGGGAGTTCTAATACTATTAACGGTTGGTTTAATTAATGATGGGTCAACATTGACTTAGGGGTGGTGGCCCCGGTGTTAAAGACTGAATTGGGAAATGCAAGTTGGACCGGGAAGGTGGAATGTGTTCATGCTTCTTTTATTCAAGTTACAAGTTCTCATATTATTGGGATCCCGGTTCTTACTAGAGATATAGCAGAGTATATCTCTTGCTTTGAAAGTGATTAAGGGAATGAACTTTTGAAGATGAAAAGGCAAGGCTGATTTGATTAAAAATCTTTAATCAAAGAATTTAAATTGAATATATAATTATTTAAATGTTCTAATGTAGTGCATTCTTAATTTCAGATAATGAAGTCCATGAACCCATTCAGTAGACTCCTAGAGGTCAATCAGTTGACCAGACCAAATTACTCGGATTGGATCCGTAATTTGGATCTTGTTCTCTCTTCGGATTGCATCTCTTACGTGTTATCCAAAAACAAGTACACAAACCCTAAATCACCAGAAGAATTAAAGTTCAATGAAAATATGATGAAGATCATACATTGGCTCGGTATAATATTCTGGGATCTCTCTCCAATGTGCTTCAGAAGAAACATGTGGAGATGGAGACCTGTCAGGATTTAATGTTGAATCTCAACAAGATGTTCGGTGATGTCAACCGCACTCAGCGTTATATCATTATGAAAGAGCTTATGCGCTGCAAGATACAGGAAGGGACCACTTCGTGAGCATGTACTCAAAATGTTTGGGTACTTGTCTGAGTTGGAAACTCTCGGGGTAGAGATGGATGCAGAAATGCAGTCTAACTTCATTCTGTTATCACTGCCCAAGTCCTTTAATAACTTTGTGGTAACGTAACACATGAATAAAATGGAACTAACTAGTGTTGAACTCATGGCCTCATTAAAGTCTATGGAAGATGAAATGAAGAAAAGGAATATGTCTGGCAGTGCAATGGATTCACATGCCAAAGGGGAGCGCAGTCGAAAGCAAGGATCTCGGAAGGGCCCGGCCCAGAAGAGAAAGAAGAACAGTCAAGGTGTTGTCTCATCTTATACTGCTTCCACACTGGTGACATCAAAGAAGATCGAAGTGCATCATCACTACAAGAAGCCAGGGCACTGGAAGCGTAACTATCCAGATTACCAGAAGTCTACTGACAAAGGTAAAGCCCCAACAGGTATGACTTCTACTTTCATCATTGAAACCAATTTTCTTGTAGGATGAGAAGGTAGTTGGGTCATTGATTCTGGTTTTTGTTCATTGTATGAAATTTGTTGCATATGTTTTAGGAAACTAGGAATCTTGATGATGAGGAGATAGTCATCCAGATGGGATTTGATGTATTTATTGCAACAGTCGTTGTTGAGACCTGCACATTATCATTATCTAGTGGAAGAGTCCTAGTACTTGAGGAATGTTTTTATGTTCTAGATCTTAGAAAGAGCTTAATATCTGTATCTAAATTGGTTAGAAGTGGATATTTGTTTCTATTCTGTAATAAACTTGTCATAAATCATTATGATAAATATATTGTGGATGGTGTTATCACTTCTGGTGGACTCTACGAGTTGTGCATTGATGAAAATGTCATGAATGTTACTATCATTGATAATAACCCTAAAAGAACAAGGGAGGATGGAGATTATTCAAATATGATTTGACATCAAAGGCTTGGTCATTTATGTGTTGATAGGATCAATAGATTGGTAATGGATGGAGCTTAGATTTTCTACCAGTTCAATCTTTGTCTACTAGCGAACATTATATTTGAGGTAAAATGACTAGGATGCCTTTCCATAACAAGGTTACAAGATGCGAAGGTATTCTTGACCTAATGCATACTGATGTATGTGGTCCCTTCAATACCGTGACCTGAAATGGAAATCGATACTATTTGATATTTATTGATGACCACTCGCGATACATGTTTATCTTCCTACTACATCGTAAATTCGAAACCTTTGAAAAGTTAAAAGAGTTCATGGCTTTGGTTGAGAGCCAAATCGAAAGGAAGATTAAATGAATTTGATCTTATCAAGGTGATAAGTACTTCTCAGATGAATTCAAGGAATATATTAAAGAGAAATGAATTGTGCCCAATCTCACTCTTCCTGAAACTCCCCAACTTAATGGTGTTGCTGAAAGACGCAACAAGACCATTATGGACATGGTATGTTCAATGATGAGTAAATCACATTTACCACTTAGTTTCTGGAGATGTGCAGTAGAGACTGCAATATATATCTTGAATAAAATTCCTACCAAGTATGTACCTAAGACTCCTCATGAGCTTTGGTATGGGACCAAACCTAGTGTTAATCACTTAAGGATTTTGGATTGCTTGGTCCATGCGAAGAACACAGATGCAAGTAAGCTAGAATCTCGCACTCATGAGTGCTACTTCATTGTGTATGTTAAGGATGTAGTGGATACCAGTTTTATGACCCTGAGACTCATAAGGTCTTCATCTCTAGAGATGTAAACTTTCTGGAGGATGATTTCTTTAAGAGTCAAGAAAAAATGAAGTGAAGGAACTTGTTGAATCCCCTGAGGATACTGAGTTTCCTAAACCCAAAACAGAATAAGTAAATGAAGATGTAACACTCGTACCTCTTCAAACGAGTTCGAGGGTGGTTGCACCACCTGAAAGGTATGGATTCCATGTGTCAGGTGAAACTGGCAATGATCCAACTTTATTTGATGATGCACTCGCAAATCATGACATCGATAGGCGGATGCTAGCAATGAAGTCAGAAATTGACTCCATGCATAAAAATGGTGTATGGACCCTAGAGGATCCATCTAGAGGGGTAAAACCCATTGGGTGTAAATGGATCTTCAACAGAAAAAGGGGACCATATGGGAAAGTAGAGACTTTCAAAGCACTTCTCGTAGCCAAGGGCTACACACAAAGAGAAGGTATCGAGAACGATGAGACTTTCTTTCATGTGGCTATGCTTATATAGGTGCATATCTTGACTACGACATCTGACAGATGGACATCAAGATGGCTTTTCTCAATGGATACCTCGAAGAGGATATTTATATGGAGCAGCCCTAGGGCTTCATAATTGAGGAAGGTAAAGTGCGCAAGATGAAGAAATTCAACTATGGGCTCAAACAAGCTTTTCATAGATGGAACATTACATTTGACGAAACCATAAAGAGTTATGATTTTATGCAGAATCTTGATGAACCGTGTGTGTTCAAGAAGCTTAGTGGGAGCGCCATTGTGTTCACCATGCTTTATGTAGATGACATCCTTATCATTAGGAATGATACAAGGATGATGACCAGTGTTAAGATTTGGCTATGGGTATGTTAAGAAGATCTTGAAGCATTTCCATATGGAGAACTCCAAGAAAGGCTTCCTTCTCTTAAACATGGTATCCACCTGTCTAAAGGGATGGCTCCTCAAAGTGTTGAGGAAAAGAAAGCCATGGCTGGATGTCCCTACGCATCAGGTGTAGGAATCTTAATGTATGCCATGATGTGCACAAGGCCAAATATCTGCCATGTAGTGGGAGTGGTAAGCGTTACCAATCCTTCTATGGAGAGAAATACTGGAACGCGGTGAATAACATCCTCAAGTATCTAAGATGGACGCAAGATTACATCTTAGTCTACGGAGATGGTGATCTCCAAGTCTTAGGATACACAGATTCAGACTTCCAGTCGGATATTGATGATCGAAAGTCGACATTAGGGTTTGTGTTCATGTTGAATGGTGGTGTTGTGAGATGCAGAAGTAAGAATCAGGACACTATGATCGATTCAACAACAGAAGCCGAATACATTGCCGCATCAAATGTTGCAAGGGAGGCAGTGTGGTCATGCAGGTTCATCCTAGAGCTTGGTGCAGTTTCCTCTGATACTCCCATCCCACTACTATGCGATAACATGGGAGCCATATCTCAGGTGAAGGAACCCATATGGTATCAAAAGAGCAAGCACATGGAAAGGAAATACCACATCATTCAGGAGATTCAAAAGCATGGTGACATCGCCATCACCAAGGTGGCCTCTACCAACAATGTTGCTGATCCGCTTACCAAACCTTTGACACGGAAGGTTTTCAACCAGCATGTAATGAGCATGGGTTTAAGGATTGTACCTGAATGGTTCTGAGGACTAGTGGGAGATTGTTAGCCATATAAGCCTGAGATGAACCATTCCTACAATAATTGTTATTGTAATGTTTAATATATCAATAAAAGTTATTTATTTATTTCACTCCCTGTCTGAGATTAAATGAATGAATGCACTATAAGGTCCCCTAGTAGAACTAGGATTATGTACCATAGCCATCTTGATAATCATACAGTTTTTGATTCAATTGTTGAATCAGAGTCTAGTGCTTGGATGAATATCTAAAGAGTTGGATTGAGGACTCATCAAGCACCGTAAAATGATTGTTAAGAGATGATCTCTAGCCTGAGTAAAGAATGGCAATTCTTTCTCTTTTAGCTGATACTTGACTAACTCTTGATGTAGGTCCTCTGCATAGGAATAGAGATTCAGAGGTGTCAGATTAGTTAGGTCAAAGAGCTGATTTATCATGATCAAGATAACCAAGTCCAATGTTGTATGTTGTCATGATATAGGCATGCGTCCTCCCGGAGACATATTATTACTATATGTCTGAGTATGTACATTTGGCAGACCCATAGGTTGATGGCCTAATCAAGGTCTATACACCAGCGAGATGGTGAGTATACAAGGGCATATGAGTGATACGATCTCTCCAAGGGATCATATATATTCACTTGTGAATCGAAAGACATGAGCTCAATCATGAGGTATTGGGATCGATCAAATTACATGCAAGGTCGCCTTGCTTTCGAAGCATGACAAGAATTTGTAGGCATGATGTATGCTTCTGAAAAGCATATGATCGATACCAACTCCCAATGACCTAATGGGAAACCTAATGATAAAACCCTAAAGATGACAATATAAATTTATCTATATCTTGAGTTTATTCTAGGTCTTCCAGTACGTAGGATGTACATGTATTAGGAATACCTGAGGGTGATGTGATCATAAACGATTGTATAATCATGACGCTTCCATTTCGAGGGACTGATGAAATAGGTCTGGATTTTAGTGACTTCTCTTATTAGAGAAGTGATCTAATCTTAGTCCAAATGTTGTACATTGATCTGAATGTGATTCAGATGCAATGAGAATATTGGATTTACGATCTTAATTTAATCAAGCATCTATGGGAGGTCCCCGAGATCTAGATTTGAGATGTGATCCCAATATCCAAGTCACTATACGTAACGTACAACCGCCCTATCCTTATCTCAAAGTATCTGCAGAGAAAGTGCATTATTCTTGAAAGAGTTCAAGAATAATTCCATTGTTAAATTATATCTAAGCTTTGAGAAATGGATAACTAAATGTGATTTAATTATCATGAATAATGTGAATTTGATTCATATTATTTAGATGCATGAGAATGGTGATCCAATATAATTAAATGTGATTTAGTTGTTATGGATAAGAATAATACGAATAGCATATATTATAAATATGATTTATAATGTATAAGAGAAAGCTATTTGTAAATAATATTTATAATTTAAATGTTGGTATGAATTGGATCCATATTGGATAAATAAGTGAAAATGTAATTTACATTTTATTTTGGCTTGTGAATTTGATTCACATTTTTTCATGGCATGATTGCAATGTTCACAAAATAATTATGAATTATTTTTATGGAATTATTTACAACAAATGTTGTTGTAAATTTTGGAGATATTCATGGGATTCAAAATACCATCAAATAGGAAAGAGGGATCGACCCTTCAATATGGAGAGGGTGGACGACCACAATTCCTTATGGAAATTGGTGGCCATCCACTCTCCTTATGGAAGGAGGCTTGCCTCCTTCTTATTTCTACAAGGAAGATTGATTTGATGAAAATTAATTTATATTGATTATTATTCAATATATTTAGTTTAATTTAATTAATTGTTATTATTTTTTACGATAAAATCATGAACTACTGGATTTGTGTTGTCCATGGATTGAGATCCATGGACTCCCAAAATATTATATAAGGAGAGTCAACCCTAGCTCTTCTTTACACACACAACAATTGAAAGGGCTCTCTCTCTCATCTCACATGTCATCTCTCTCTTTAAGTGGTTGTCCACATGGAAACCCTAGAGAGATCGTCGTCGTCGTTATGTCGTTATGCTGCCACCTCGACTACTCGTGGTTCTTCGTCTCCTTCGGTACGTCTTGCTCATGAAGAAGACGTTGGATCTCATGAAATGAGATCAAGAGATTCACCGCTTGGATCAACTCTTTGGATTGCGAGAAGTACATGGTTCATCATCACGCTCGTAAGCATCTCCCTAGTTGGATCGAACTTGAGACAGGAGGTCTCTTACGTTAGAGACTACGATCACAACCACACTTCAAGAGATAATCCTTAATATTGTATGTAGTTTGATGAAACGGTCCAAGAAATGTTCTTTGATCATGTGGTTTCGTCATTTTTTTTAAATTCTGATGCATCGAGCAACAAGTGTGACTAGTCGCTCCAATCGCATATGATGCGATCTTCATGCTTCCGTGATGCGCTTAAGGATATTTCCGTATCATTCACTTTCCCCTTTTCAATTGAGTGGGAATCCTTGGTTTCTTCAAATATGGCGGTAAATCCTAATGTCTTTCTTCCTCTTCCTCATCTGATGAGGCACCAGGGTTGATCTCCAGAGACACCTCTCTCCATTTCCCTTGCTCGGTCAGGCACAATCACGATCCTTCTACTCCTGAGTGATATAGCATTTATATTGTCAAACAAAAGGATCTCATGTTCAGAACTAGATGAATCTGAATAATATACATGACCACCATGTTGTTGAAAATGAGATTTGTTCAAGTTGCTGGGATTAGCTTGAACTTGGGCGGGAATGGCTATATAGGGTTTAGACTATTCATCTCTCCAACGAGATAGGCGATTGGCGTCCTCCCGTAGAACATGAATATTACTCTTATAAGATCGGAGCTCCTCGAGAATCTGCTACTGAATGTCCATGGGTCCTATCGGAGAGTAATACTGCTGGGAAGACTGTCGTGAAGATTAGCCCTGAGGGGCCTGGTATTGTTGTTTCTGATGATGGGGTGTCTGCTGATATTGTGGGCCATGTTGGACCGCCTGATATTGGCCCTAACGGCCGTATTGATGGTGTTGCCTTTATTGTTGGGGTTGGGTTATGCTCTGACTGTGTTGTGGTACAGGAGTGAAAGCGGTATTGTAGAAGATCAGGGGATGTTGTATGGTTGTCGGTACCTCGTGTTTCCTTGTCTAGCAGGGCCTTGTGCGTACCGAATACCATACACTTCCAACATCTATGGGGACTCTTCCTTGACGATCTCTGCTAGTGGTGGTAGCTGCTATAAAAGTTGGGCATAGGACTGGTCCTGAACCCAAGGTTGAGGTGGTCCTGACATCGGTTTCTCTTGGACATGATGCACTCGGAAAACGAGAGTAGCATATGTACTAGTGCCAGGTATCGGGATCTTGGACACCTTCTCAATTAGCTCCTCCATTTGCTTTGGTATCTGAGAGATCCTACCGTCAATGTCATTCACCCTTTTGTTGATTTGTTCCACAACTAATAGCTAGTCTGCAATGATGCTCATGTTCCGAATTAGAGCCATGGCTATCTCAGCAACAGTATGTTTCCCTCCTTTATATTGGAGTGTGTTGAGGAAATCAATGTATACCTTATTGGTGATCTGTGAGCGGCATGTCTCAACCAGCTGCTTGAATACCTTCCAGACGATAACCAGACATGATGATGTATAGTTGCCTCCACAAGCAACGCTTACTAAATGTTGTGTCTCATAGTTGAGACCAGAATAGAGTGACTGGACCAAGATATTTTCATGCAAAGCATGACACAGACACTTTTGTAATAGATCTTTGAATCTATCCCATGCATCACAGAATGGTTCATAAGGCATCTAAGAAAAGCTGGTGATATGTGTCCTCATTTGATTATTTCTACTCAAAGGGTAAAACTTCTTTAAGAATAGGTCCTTGAAATGATTGTACGTGGTAACCGTCACTCCTAGATTCTTCGCCCAGTAGTCAGCTTTGCTTTTTAAGGCGAATGGAAGTGTAGTGAGACGAATATAGTCATGGCTGACCCTGGGGTGTCTAAGATTAGAGCATACTAGCTCCAAGTCCCTTAGGAATGCATAGGGTACCTCAGTAGCATTTCCATGGAATTGCGGCAGCAGGTTCAGGAAAGGCAGCTACAGTTCAAAATCAACTTCTGGCTCGAGAGGATTCATATAATTTCTTACTCCATATCGTCCTAGTTTGTAAGATGCATCCATTGGTGGTTCAACCCCAACATTTAGCTGGACAATTTGTGGTAGATTTGTGTTGTTCAATGGATTTCTCGCGGAGTCCGAGCAAATATCATCACAATCCTCCATTCTCGATGTCAAGCGGTTCTGAGAAAGATCACGGTTCATGAATCAACAAGGGAGAGTGACAACAAAGATGTGTGGTATTTGATTTCTGATCTTGATCAACATACACAATATAAACACGATATGAACCCCAATTTCACCAACTCACACAGTAAAGGCCGTAAGAGTCCGACCGATTTATCTTTTTAATTTTAAATTGGTGATAATTCAATCTTGTAGCCAGTCCTTAGCGGCTAAACCTATAGGAGTGGAAAAGTATCATATACTTGTCCACCTCTTGTGTAACTATAACTTGCACTTTTTGAGGTCCTTGTTATCAGATCTGGATCCACTACCCAGCCAAAGAAGTAGAGAGAGGAAGCCGATAGTGGCGAATCAGGTACTTTGGACCAAGCTCGAGACGGAATCTCCCATGATCATGCTAGGCCCTACCCATACGCGAGATGATGAGATAGACACCCCTGTGAGGGCTTGGCCAAAGCTCAATACTTCAGAACAGATCGGTGTTGAACAGTGGAATTTTGGGGTTTTAAAACAATGAAATTAATACACAATGTCATTGCAACCCCAGAAATTCCTCAACAAAATTTATTCAAATCAAAAGCAACAATCAATAAAGAAAATGTAGCAAGAGAATAACTATTTAATTTATCAGTATAGCTAACAGGATCGAACTCAGGGAGGCTACAAAAATCCTGAGGGTTATTCTATGCATTAAAAAATCAATGGAAGAATGAAAGAATTTATATGCACACTATACTTGGGTTTTTTATGCTTTCGAATTTTTGTAATTTTTAATTCTCCAAAAGATTTTTCCTTTTTTTATTTCTAAAAACAATGGAATAATTAAAGAAAAAACAAGACACGCTCTCAACCACTCTTTTTGTATTTTTAAATTATGTCAAAAATAGTCATAAAATTAAGCTAAAATTGTTTTGGGGTTTTTGATTAATTTTTAATGTTTTGTTAATTTCCAGAATTTTTCACAATTTTTAAAGAATTTAAATAAATTAAAAACAGAAAATAAAATAAACAGAATATAAATTGATTGTTTTTTAGTTTCTAAAATATCAAATAAAGTAAAAATGGATGAATTATACACAAAAAACGATATTTTTTATATTTTCCATTTGTGCTTTTTTAATTTTTATTGAATTTCTAGAATGTTTTATGTTTTTAAAAAGTGTTGTGATTTTATGCTTTTTGTGAAGAACTAAAATGACAAAATTGTAAAGAAATTAAAATGAATCAAAAGAAGCACACACGAATTTTTTTATTTTTCATGCAATTTTTATATTTTTTATTGATTTTTAAATGCGAATAGGGAGTGTTTACGAGGTCTTTGAATTGAAATAAAGAAAAAATTGTGAAAATGCAAAATGCGATTTATTGATACAAGATGAATGTAGCGGGAACTTATATGAATTTTTGTGGAATTTTCTAAGGTGTTTTGATAATTTTAATTTGATTTTTAATATGCAAATTAAATGCAGACTCGTAGGGACCTAAACGCAAATATTTAAAGTTTGTAGACTGAATAATAACAAATAAAAAAATAAAAGGGTGAAATAAGTAAATTTCCTAACAAAACACGCACACGGGCACGTGCACCTTGTTGGATTGGACATGAATGCAAATAAAGTAGTTTTAGGGCCCAGAAAATAACATAAAAATATGATGATTTTATTGCAATTTTTACAAAAACTCATGTGATATGCACACCTCACAATTTAAGCAGGACTTAAATGAAATAAAAATAAATACCAAGGGCAAGCATGCAAATATTCAGATAAATATAAGATGACAAGTATCCTCATAGGGACTTATTTAAAAATAAAATAAAGGCAAGGGCATAGATGCAATTGTACCCTTAAATTGATGTGGAACTTTGGGCGACACTGATGCGTTGTTGCTCTGATCCAATGATGGAGAATGAATCTGGACTGAAGGGCATCGATCAGATCTGGAGCTTCGATCTACGGCAGGTAATTGGGGAAGAATGGATGGCTAAGATGGAAACTGGGCTAGTCGTTCTTGATCGTGCGGTGTAGAGAGGCCCTGGAGGAACTATGATGAAGGAGGACTCCAACGAACTTCGATCAAGGGAATATCAGTCGTTGCTCATCCAAATCTGTTGCTTGCAAGTGCTATGGCTCCCTGGACTCTTCCTCCATCTACTGACTGAAGCAATGGAGCTCAAAAATCTTTGATTGTGGATATGGGGGTTGAGAATGGTTCAGTTGCAGGTCAACCCCCCGGGTCTCGCTCCTTACTCAAACGCGTGTCTTTAAAACTGTACGTGGAAGCTCGTGCTCGGAGAGAAAGCCTCCAACCAAAATGTTAGGTCAAAAACGTGAAGGGAAGCGATTGTATGGGGACTCCAGTTAAGATGGTCGTACAAGGAGTCGAACTCCAGATCTGTGAAAAACTGGAGGTGGGCCAAGGGTGGAAGGGCTGGAGAAAGGCTAGGTGGATGTGTTGGCGAAGTCAGGGAATTAATTTAGATGATCGGAGCTCCTCCGATCTTGCAAATCGGAGGTTGAAGATGAAGATCTGATCTAGGTGATTCGGATGAAATCAAAATAAAAAGGAAAGACTGAAGCAAAGATAGACTACCTACGTTACCTACAGAATGGAAGATAGGGAGATATCACCTCGATCTCTAACTGGTGGCGGAGAGGCGGAAACGCGTCGTAAGGTTCCAATGACGTAGTTGGATCACGAACTTCGCTCAAATTCTCGTACTCATGCTTGAAGGCAGATGACCTCTACCACCAATAGACTCACCAGAACTCAAACTCGAGGAGGATATAGGATAAAGTTAGATCAAATGCTTGCCAGAGGTGGAAGGGTAATATTTATAGGTTGAAGTTTGGCGTGGGTTTGAATTCAAAATGGGCGATTATCAAGGCGAGGTTGGTGGAATGGTTATGTTGGCGAGCAAGAGGATTAATGAGCGACAATAATGGAGAAGGGAGCGGGAACAGTTAGTGATTAGGGTGCATGGGAAAAGGGGGTGAAGTAACAGTGGACAGGAGATAAGCAAACGAGTAGAGGAGACTGGGAGTTGACCCAGGTTAGGTCAATCAGAGCATGTCAAAGATGCGGATAAAATAGGGAAAACGACAAAACAACAAATAAAAGCTAAATAAATGAATTAAAAATCAAAAATGAATTTATTTAATAACATAATGTAAATAAAAAATGTTAGGAATAAATAAAAGTTAATTTTAGTGATTTTAATTAATTAAATAATGTATATACATGGGTTAAAATAAATACAAGGTGTTATTTATAGGTATGTATACTAATATATACAAGATTTTGATTTTATCATTATTTATACAAATATATACATAATTTAATATATTTTATTTATAATATTTTAAAAGGGTTTTAATGGATTTTATTTAATTTTTAAGAATTAATTTATTAGGTTAATTAAATAGGTATAAGTACAATATATACATGGTACATATACAATATATACATGATTTTAGTTTTGTTGATTGTTGATTTTATGATTTTTATTTGTATTTTATATAAGTTAAATACATATTCACGATTAACTAAAAATACAATTTTCACATATATGCATAAGGAAACAAATATTAAATAATATACATAGTGTATAAATGCATAATATACAATAATACCCCAATTGGACACATTTCACACCTTAACTCTAAATTTTATGAAATCTCTCCATTTTAAAGATAATTTAATTTGGAGTATAATGAAAGTGACTTTGATGAATTTGGGATTCGGGTGGAGTAGTTATTGATCTTGAAAGTTTGTACTTTGTGGCTTTTGGAGAATGATGCAATTTACACACTATATACAAGATTTTATTGAAATTGTTTTTATTATTTACAAAAGGATTTTATTCACAAATTTTAAGAAGAAATAATTATTATTTACAAAGAATTTGGTAAAGAACAAGATAATGAAAAAATATGTAATATAGACAATAGTGTACAGGCTATGAATATATACATGTGACAAGTTAATTTTCTGGATTTTTCTGGTAATAAAGCCTTTTCTCCCCCTACTTTCTTCCTTGTCAATCAGATCAAGTCTTGACCTTCTCTCGGGGTCTGATTCAGCTTGTATCTACTACATATATACACTCTTTTGCTTTCTTTGTTTTTCCTTTATTTCTTTATTATTTTATTTTAGGTTAAAATAATGATAAATATGCAATATTTACACAGAAGTTAGAGTTAGTAAAAAATGAAATTAGTGATATTTTAAGGTGTTTTATAAGGGTTCTTAAGCTAGAATAAATGAATAAACATGAAGAAATACATATTCATCACCCTCCTATGCTTTACCTTTGCTAGTCCCTGATGAATCTGTGATTCATCAATCTTAAAGTTAAAAAATTGAAAATAGAGCTCTGTCCCTGGGTATTTAGCAGCATATTTTCCTTTATCTTGCATAAATAGCATTCATGCATCAATCCACAATACATGCATTTTAGCATTCATATTTGCATTAAATAAGAAGCCATTGCATTTGTAAAATCCACTTGTAAAATATCTACCAATAACTCACCTAATTATTTGTATTTTATATCCCCTCCAAAATCAAATAACACCTTCCTTATAATGTGTACATTATTCGTTAATAATATAAGAAAGAAGGCCAAAATTCCTATCTTGTAAAATACCCAATAAAGCCCCAAACCCCCTGGACCTTAGAATGACAATCTATCTCTCTTACAAACTCCGAATTAGGTCTACTCACCTTCAGATTAATACACATCCAGAGACCTTTAAAATGAGACTAATTTCATTCAATTCGGAGCTTGTAGGCAAAACTTGGGTTTTTGGGCCCCCTTGTGTACTATATATATATATATGTATGTATGTATGTATGTATGTATGTATGTATGTATGTATGTATGTATGTATGTATGTATGTATGTATGTATGTATGTATGTATGTATATGTATATTTGTACTCTTGTCTTTTTGTATCACATTTGACCTCATCTCCATTTTTGGCCAACATGAAACTTGTAGATCTCATCGAGATCTACAACGTTCATGTTTTAAGTTTTACCAAATTCGGCCTCCTCCTCTCTCTAAATTCGCTTTCTTTCTCAGCTACTCAAAGTTGGCCACGTAGCGCCCTCTGATTGCGCCATGCGGCCCGCTTCTTTGCGCGCCACGCGCCCTTGCATTTCAGCCATCAGATCACCCTTTCTCTCCCTTGATCGAAGCCGTTCATCATCGCAACATTTTCCAGCTGCCCGATCAAACCTCTGATCTCATCTGGATCGTCCCTTCGTGCTGCATCCTTAGCACGCCACGTGGTGCATTAGGCGCCCTCCGATCATCGCGAGAAGCCCTCAATCCTCGCCCTCCATCTTGCACGATATCTGGACCCTTCGATCGAAACCCCATACTTCATCTCTGTCGTACGCTAGCGCCTCGACCTGCGCCCGCCATGTGGTGCGCCCTGTGCCCTTGATCTCGCTCCGCCGATCTGATCCTCACCCTCCGCTTCCGCCCCTCTCCTGACTGTTGGATTGCTAAATCCAACGGTCGATACTTCATCATCTACCTCTCGCACACCCTGCGCCACACATCGTCCACCGTGCGCAAGGGGCCACCCCCTTTCTATTTTGGGCTCCACGCCGACCACCATTTCCACCCCCTGGCACCACCACTACACAGCCCACTCTTCCCTCATCCTCGCCAATCCCCTCGTTCACCATGAACGCCCTCAACCTCGCTCCACAATGCCCACCAACCCCACCTCCTCGCTACCTATGCTGTCACCTTCATCCTGTAAATACATCGCCTCCGTCCACCTTCACTCCTATTCGCCATCACGGAGAAAATCCCCGAGCTCCCACCTTCAAGTTGGTGACAACAATTTGACGTAACGACGTGCGACAACTGAGATTCACCTCTGGTGAGATCCACGGCCCTCCACCATCGTGTTGCAGCCTGCTCTGCGAGCTGCACGAGCTCGGGACACTACCGGCCCTTGAGCGAAGACCTGGAAGCTCTCATCCAAGCTTCTGACCCCAGGTAGACTCCTCCATCTTCTCTCCGATCTTCTTCTTTATTTTTCTTCTTTTTCTCCGATTTTATTCATCATCCTCCCTTCACCTCATGCTCCGTCGAGCATCCACCAAGCTTCCCCTCGAAGATCTGACCTTCGCGCTATACTCCATTCACTCTGACGACACACTCCACTTCCCGCCGACGCTAGCTCTGCCACCTTGGCGGAGCTCGATCACCGGACCCCCACTTCGCCGCTCAGGCCTCGCACCTCACTCCCGATCACTCCACGTACACGTTGCACGCCTCGGCTATACCTCTAACCTCCTGTAGGTACATCTACTTCGACTGGCCGGAACTTCACTGGAACTGTCCTCGAGCTTCTCCGCCACCGCTCCCCAGAGCCGCTCAGCCGCTCCTGAGACCACCGAAGGATCCCCGATGCCTCCACGAGTCTTCCCAGCTCTTTGGGAGCCTCCGACAAGTTTCCCCAATGCCCAGAGGAAGAGGCGGAGATAGGCCCCCTTCGCCGGAGCCTAGCCTTCCCCATCGCAGGAGGTGGCGGGCCGATTGAGGAAGAAGAACAGCAATCGTCTCATCTCCTTGATCGAACGGTCCTAAGCGAGCCACATTGCCCACGTCTCGCAGCCGTAGGATCAGGAGGATCCTACGCATCTGATCGAGCTTCATCCCCGCTTCCCCTACGCTCCAGATGTCGTTGGATCAATCTAGATCCAACGGTCATTGATCGTCCACGCCTTTGTCTCAGGAGCGAACCACCTCCGTTGATCTTCATCAGATCCAACAGATCTAGTCACGTCACGCCTCAGATTCCAGCTGTCGTTGGATCTTCACTTGATCCACGGTCCACATCGAGCCACGTCGCCCGATCCGAGCCTCTTCCCTGACCACCAGGCTCGGATCCCCCGAAGCTACTCCGAGCCAGGTCCGAGCCTCCAGAGTCTCCCGAACCTCTACCCAAGCCTCCGAAGTCCACCGATCCTGGGAACCCCACGTGATCTGCACGTGCGGCCTGGGTAATTGACAGCGAGGCCCCTGGAGGTTTTCATATTTACATTTCAGTCCCTGCCAAGAGACCCCACGTAAGGAGCATGTGTTCTGTAGGAAATTTACATCCACCCCTTAGCATTATAGGTAATTGCATATTGGTCCCTGTCAGCACGTTTTATTTTTATCAATTTTATTTCATGTAATTACATTTAGGCCCCTGCCTTCGCACACATATTTAGGCACTCATTTTAAATCATTTTTCAAGTTTGAAAATTACATTGTGTAGCTTACTTTGTCCTCTTTCATATGTGACACTTGGCACATTTTTGTATGAACAGTGGATTTTATTATTAATTAATTGGTTGAATTTTGTTATATTTTGCCCATTTATGCCTTTACATTCATGGTAATTTCTCTGTAACTCCAAAAATCCCCAAAAAAACACATTAGATCTAGGATAATTAAATTCACTTTGTGTAAAAAATTCATCTCATTTGCACGCATCCCGAGACCTGAATAAATCATTTAGTGATTTTCTTAATAAATTTTTATAGATCCATTTCACATAAAAATTTAGTTTTATTAATTTTCCTGGATTCTTCACACTTAGATCTATCTAGGATAATTTTTACATCTGAAAATATTGTGATTTGATATTTATTAAAATTAATTTAGTCAAAATCACCTTGCATTCATTTTTAATTCACAGTAAATTCATTTAGTGTCAGAAAAATCCAAAAAAATTAGAGTAGCTTAATTTCATTGCATTTCATCATCAGGCTAAGTTTCATAATTTTTGGACTTGATTTGATCACTTATCTGAATTAACTTGTAAACTAGCTTTGATTGTGCATGTGTCTTTTCTTTCTTTCATAAAATATATTGAAAAAGACCAAAAAAAATATTCCCTGAGTTCGACCTTGGGCTTGCCCAAGTAAAAAAAATTTACCGCTTGCGATTAAACAATCCTTAATTAAAAGTGGTTTTTGATTAGCTCTTATTATCCGACTACAATGAACGACAACACATTAATTTGACCATTAATTTGATTAAATTAACAAGGGTAGTGAGCAGCCGATCAAAATGGCGCCGTTGCCGGGGAGGCACGACTTAGGTTAATTTGTAATAATTTCGAGTGTTTGACTTTCTATCCCCGGGTAGTCTGACCCCGGTTTTCTTGTAAATTTTTTTTGTCCTTTAATTTTTGTATTTTTTTGTCGTTCTCTATCTGATCTCAACTTGTTTCTGTGCGAGGAACGTGAGGAGTCGAAGACACTTCGAGGAACCTGCATTTTAATTTGTTTGAGTGACTTGAGAGGACTTGTATTTTTCATTTCTTTATTTTTCGCATTATTTCCAGCGGTTCCCGTTTGGGTTCTCGCGTGTGTAAACATAGTGGAATCATGTCTCCGTGTACTGTGTGGATTGAATTTGTAGATTAGTCTTGCACTAGCGGCTCCTCGAGCCACTCTAGGATTTGCTTGTGCTCGTAAATCTCTAGGACCACACAATACACTTAAAAGATGCACTTAGACTGAAGATCTAGTCAAATCAACTTGTGCTTCACTCGCTAATAGAACTCTTGTATAGGAGCGGATTTTGTCGTCTGCATTTGCATGTAGTGTAAAAAGATTTCAATTCTGTTTTGCATCATGCATAAAGTAAAGGGATCACTGTAAGTATTCTTCACTCAGCATATGCATCATTGTTTTTCGTGCATCGGCGTTTCTCGATTTCCCTCTCTCTATTTTTCGAACTTAAGTTAAATGGAAATTAGGACTGGACGATAGGCGTGCTATGTGGTTGGACTAACAAAGTGATAACTTAACTTAAAATCGGGACTGTTAACATTATTGAGACCAAAAATGAATAAATAAAATTGGAAAATCTTCCTGCGGGAGACTAATCCCCGACCTTGTTTTCAGGCTGAGTGAGGGTACTTGAGAGTGTGTGAACACCTTAAGGCAGAGCCCAAATCCCTGCCTTCCTTATCACGTTGACTAATCCTAGCAAATATCACAAGTTGAATTATTCAGGTTCACTGACTAGTACCAAGTAGCCCCTGCCTGTCTCAGGTAGATAGGGGTGAAATTGCGGTACTTCGTGACAAGTTGCTAGTAACCCCCCAGGGTGAAGTTCTGGCCTTGTCAGCCTCTGCCTACTTGTAGGTAGATAGGGGCAGGTCTTTGAATCCATCAACTTGGGATAGGAGCGAAGAAAGGAAGGACTGGTGGTATCTTAGGCGATAGGTTAAACAGGGAAGACGAATCCGGCTCTGAGCCGACTTCCCTATAGGCCGCGTAACTCCTTGCTATCTTGCTTGAAAATCACACTTAAAATTAACAAGATTAATTGGACTCGGTTTCGGGTCCTTCACTGTGTTGAGTGTGAATCCAGGGTTTTGGATTGAATTGCTTGCTTCAGGTAGGAGTCAAATCCGATCTTCAATTAGAACTCCCGATTCTTCTCACCAAACCAAGATGAGTGACTGGGGGGATATCGACTCCTTATTCGCCAATCTCTCTCTGAGCCCCCCACGAAACTCCTCTTTACCAACCCAAGCGTAATTTGGACCACCCAGAACTCATGACCCTCTTGAGTTCTGGACCCCTTATACCCAGGGTGGTTACTCTCAAACCAACCCTTTCCTCTCCTCTGAGCTTACCGAGGAAGACCATTGCCTCGGTAAGAATCCCTTCCTTGATTTGTCCTCTAACACAGACCATGTTTCATACCCAGGACTAGAGGACAAGATGCCACCTAAGCAACCACCGGATGAGGACCCATTGCGACAAATCCTTAATCGCCTCGCCACAGCCAAACAACAGAATGTGGATCTTACAGCAAGAATGGGACAGATCATTGCGGCAGGAGGAATTGACCGACCAATGGTTCATGCATATAACCCAGCAGAGAACGAGATACACAGTTGGTTGGCACCAGCGGTTCCCCCCGAAGCATTCGAGCTCAAGTCCCACTTCCTTAGCCTGCTACCAAAGTTTAATGGAAATGCAAATGAAGAACATGTATGCCTTCCTCAGAGACTTCAAGCTGGTTTGCAACAACCTTAGTCATCCTAGGGTTGGGCAGAATTACATTCGACTGAAGGCCACACCATTTGCCTTAGGAGATAAGGCAGCACATTGGTTGAAAAATCTAGGGGTGATATGTACAACCTGGATGCAGTTCAATGACCTTTTCTTGAAGAAGTTCTACCCCCTCAGTAGGACTAATCAAATGAGAACAAAGATCGTTAGTTTCTCCCAAGGACCCAGTGAACCATTCCATGAAGCATGGGATAGGTTTAATGACCTCATTCAGAAATGCCCGTGCCATGGCATTTCAAAAGCGATCTTAGTCCAGACCTTGTTCTGTGGCATGACCTCAGAGATGCAGGGGTTAGTTAGTGCCGCCTGTGGAGGAAGTTATCTGAACAAGAATGAAAAATGCTATATGGAAAATCTTGGAGCATATGGCGGAAACAGGCAGGTCACGGGCCACTAGGGCCTATCAGTTGTCTCCATCAATTCTATCCAACGAGACAACTAGGAGGACTGTTGCGGATCTGACAGAGGACCTCATTCCCAGTATGGGGATGATAGCTGATAAGTTAACCTTGGTCGAGCAGATCCATAAGAGGGTCACTGACCTTGAGTCTCTCTCGCGTTTGTTGAAGCAAGTGGAGGAACTTACTGAAAGGGTAGCTAAGATAAAGCAACCTTCCCCTTCTGCACCACTTGTGCCTGTACACATAATCCATCTTGTACAGGAACAGGCACCGGGGCCTCAGAGTGGCTGGGTAGAGGAGCAGACTTACACCCAGCAGGACCATCATGCACCCCCACAAGTGGAAACCAGATACGAGGAGCCTCCGCAGGTGTTCGAGATCAACGGTTTGTGGTACAACCATGACCCCTCGGCAGATAGTCAGGGATGGGGAATGGTCAGCCTCACCGACCTTTCCCTGCTTACCAGGAAACCAGCTCTGTCCCCGCACCGCGTTTTCAGTCCAGGCCCAAATGAGGGTACCAGCCTCAGCAGCACCAGCAGCAGTGCACGTTCTACTCGGGCCAGCAGGGCCCGTCATCGTCCCATCAGCAGCAACAGTATCAGCATGCCCAGCAGGGCCAGTACAGAACCTCATCCGCAAGTCAGCATCAGCCAGCCCAGCCCACCGAATTGGAGTCCCTCACCTTGGCGATCCAGACCCTGTCTGATAGGGTCCAAAAGATCCAGAATGACTATCTGGATATGAGAACCGATCTGAATCGTGTTTCTCGTACCCAAGATCAACAAATGGCACCAAAGACCCCAATTCCCGCCCAGGTTCAGGCCAACCCGAACAGCTTAACTCAAAGCCAGAATTGACCTCGTAATCAGGTATACTATTCAGATAATTCTTTATATGAACATGAGATCCTTTCATATGATAATGTAAACCATATGTCCCTCAGGAGCGGAAAGACCGTGATCGTACCTGATCGGGCACGGGCACAAAAGGAAGAAGCCACCAAGTCTCTACCTGAGGAGAACTTGGAAGCAGAAGAGGAGCAGCACCACCATCACCACCACCGGTAGAAGAAGAGGACTTATGGGTCCTCGAAGAAGCAAAGAACCCGCACCAGCAGAAAGTCCACTGAAACCGATTAAGAGCTCATACCTCCATCTGAGGAGAATAGTCCAGCAGTCACGGAGGATGCATCACCGATTTCGCAGCAGCATTTTCCTTTTAGTCATAGTCAGAGTCAGAGTCAGTTTCAGAGTCCTAGTCCTGTACAGAACTCAGTTCCTGCTTTGAATGAAAACATTTCAGTTTCAGAATCTGAGTTGGAGTCAATAATCCCTTTCCCCCCCTCTCAAGGGTATAAAGAAGAAAACTAAAAAATCCAAAAAGATGACCCTGAGATGGCAGAGTTTTGTAACAAACATATCAAGGTCACAATCCCCTTTGACGAGTATGTGGAAATGACACCTGCATTTCAGAAATACCTTAAAATGAGATGCACACCTACTAGAGTTAGCAGGAAAACCAAAAGCCGTGTTAAGAAACACGTTCTATCAGTAGCCACGACTTGTGCAATAAAGAACTCGTTTTCAAGGAAACGAAGAGACATGAGTGCACATTATGTGGTGAGTCATGTCGATGACATTGCGTTTGCATGCACTCTCCTAAACAACATCTCCTCAATTAACTTAATGCCTACAGCCCTCTATGAGCGGCTTAATCTTGGACCTCTTAGGAAATCTAGAGCCCTCATGCAGTTCGTTGATAAATCAACCAAGAGGTCCCAAGGAGAATTGAAGAATGTTGTCAGCAAAGTCGAGGGTCAAGAATACATGGGGACTTTACTGTCCTAGATATGGAAACCCCTTGTAATTGGAGATATTCCCATATCATCTTAGGCAGGCCCTTCCTCAGAACAGCGGGGGCCTTGTTTGATTACAAGATGGGGAAGATCCAGTTCCAAACTCCAGGCAAAGATGAGGAACTTGAGATGAAGCAAACCAGATGGTAAAGACTGGATTCTGAATACAGCACCGAGTACTCTTCAACCGAAGCAGACTGCGAACATGTAGACACTGTTGGACCATGTAGACAGAACCCATCCAGCATCGATGAGTCCCTCCCTTCCGGAGATGATCTTGTGCATGAGTCAGTTTGCAAGGTCCTCAGAGACGAGTATAGCTCAGAACCTGCATCCCCCTACATCTTCGATGGCCTAGAGGCCCAGGTGGGCCTGTCAGTCCTACCCTCTTTAGGACAATCAGAAGATGAGGATGACAAATCAGACGTGGCTTTTGTCGATTGCATGGAGACCTTTGATGACTGACTCCGGAGCCGAATAAGTTGGTGGCAGCAATTATAGAGACAGATCCAGCCACTTTCAATACTAAACCAGATTCGATTGAGCTAGATTTCCTAGACGATCACGCATTACCTGAGCTCAAGCCTTTACCCACAACACTAAAATACGCCTTCCTTGCGGGTCAGGAGAAGAAATATCCGGTCATCATCAGTTCGTGATTGATCGAGGAGCAGGAATCTCGCTTGCTAGAGATCCTAAAGAAAAACCGTAAGGCAATAGGCTGGAGCATTTTCGATCTCCACGGGATAAATCCCGCTCTGTGTTCGCACCATATCTACTTGGAGAATGAAGCCAAACCCTCTCGTGAATTCCAACGTCGTTTGAATCCAAATTTACGAGAGGTAGTGAAGAAGGAAATAGAGAAATGGTGCAATGCGGGTTTCATTTATCCCATCTCCGACTCTAAATGGGTGGCCCCGATCCATGTTGTCCTGAAGAAGTCGGGAATTCAAATGACCACCAACGAGGACGGAGAGGAGATCATGACGTGAGTGCCCACATCGTGGTGCGTCTGTGTGGATTATAGACGCCTGAATGCTGCAGCGAAGAAGGATCATTTCCCCCCTACTGTTCATTGATCAGATTCTAGAGAGACTAATGGGGAAAGAATTCTTCTGTTTCTTGGATGGGTTCTCGAGCTACAATCAAGTAGCCATAGCTCCAGAGGATCAGGAAAAGACCACATTCACATGCCCCTTTGGTACCTATACTTTCAGGCGCATGTCCTTTGGGTTATGCAATGCTCCAGGTACTTTTCAAAGGTACATGATTATTGTATTCGCCGAAATGGTCGGCAAAAGCCTGGAAGCCTTCATGGACGACTTCTCAGTCCACGACAATTCCTTCGATTCCTGTCTTAGGAATCTGGACCGAGTCCTCAAACGATGTTGTGAGGTTAATCCGGTGCTCTCCTGGGAGAAAAGTCACTTCATGGTGACGGAGGGCATTATGTTGGGGCATGTCATCTCCAAGAGAGGAATGGAGGTTGACCCTGCCAAGGTGGATGTGATCAGACGACTCCAGCCACCAACCAAGATTAAGCAGTTGCAGTCGTTCCTCAGGCATGTCGGATTCTATCGGAGATTCATCAAGAACTTTTCTAAGATTGCACGACCGCTAACTGAGCTTTTAAGCAAGGACGTGGAGTTTATTGTTGATCACAAATGTCTTAAATCCTTTAAGCTATTGCAAGGGATGATGATGGATGCCCCGATCCTACAAGCCCCAGATTGGTCTCTACCATTTGAGATCATGATGAACGCCTCAGATTATGCTGTTGGGGCTGTGTTAGGACAGAGGAGGGATGGCGTCCTGTTTGCAATTCATTACGCAAGCATAGTGCTTGATACCACCCAATGTTACTATATAGTTACGGAAAAGGAGATTCTTGCGGTAGTGTTTACCTTGGACAAATTCAGATCTCACTTAATTGGAAACAAGGTAATTGTGTTCACTGACCATACGACGCTACGATACTTGATGGAAAAGAAGGGCGCGAAGGCGCGTCTTCTTCGGTGGATTTTTCTTATCCAGGAGTTTGATTTGGATATTCGTGATAAACCTGGAAAGAAGAACGTAGTAGCAATTATCTCTCTCATCTCGAAGATCTTAATACTTCCGAGGATTCACCTATTCGAGACTCCTTCCCTAACGAGTCGATTTTTGTTGTCGACTCACTCCCATGGTATGCCAATATCGTGAACTATCTTGTCTCCAAGAAGGTTCCCGAAGGTTAGCCCACGAGCCACATCGACCGACTGAAGTCGGATGCTAGACACTACCGTTGGGAGGATCCGATCCTTTTCTTTGAAGGACCAGATTGTGTCTGGAGACTGTGTATTCCTCAGGAGGAATACCAGATTTCCTTTCTTTATGCCACAGCTTGGAGGCATGAGGACACCACTCCGGGAAGAGGACCGCTTGGAAGGTACTTCAGTGTGGCTTTTACTGGCCGACTCTGTTTCGTGATGCCATCACCTTTGCAAAGTCGTGCCCAGTATGCCAGAGAATGGGAGGAACCGTAGGCTCCAAGGATGAGATGCTGATGCAGCCTGTCATCATTTGTGATGTCTTTGACGCTTGGGGCATCGATTTCATGGGCCCATTCTTTGTTAGCCACGGGTTCGAGTACATCCTTCTTGCGGTTGACTACCTATCCAGGTGGGTGGAGGCTATCCCGACCCGAGCCGCAGACAGCAGGACTGTCTGTAAATTCATCAGAGAGCATATCATCTCTAGGTTCGGGATCCCCAAAATGTTGATATCAGATGGGGGTAGCCACTTTGTAAATTGAATGGTGAAGAAACTCTTGAAGGACTACGGCATCGAACACCGTGTCGCTAGTCCTTACCACCCACAGACTAATGGTATGGCTGAGGTGTCGAATAGGGAGGTGAAAACTATATTGCAAAAGCTTGCCTGCCCAGACAGGAAGGACTAGTCTCAGATCTTGGATCAAGTCCTATGGGCTTATAAGACAGCTTACAAGACACCGTTAGGAACCTCCCCATTCCGAATGGTATTCGGAAAGCCGTGCCATTTATCCGCAGAGTTAGTGCATAAATCAGAATGGGCAATCAAGAAGGTCAATTGGAACACATACCTTAGGCAAAAGCAGAGAGAAATGAATCTGAATGAGCTTGTGGAGGTCAAAAACCGCGCATACGACAACAGTTTGGTGTACAAGGACAAGGTTAAGCGTTGGCACGATAGATATATCAGACAAAAGACCTTTGTTTCTGGACAGAAAGTATGGTTGTTTAATGCTAGGCTGAAGATCTTCCAAGGCAAGTTGAAGTCTAAGTGGACGGGCCCATTTATTGTCTGTGCGGTGCATGATAGTGGATGTGTCGAGATCTCAGATCTCACAGACGATGCACCGACATTCCTAGTGAATGGACAACTGTTGAAGCACTTCGTCGAATCCAGTGAGCAGTTAGTCCATGTTGAGGAGATTGTATTCATGCGCGAGATAGATTCAGCAGATACACATCGAGCCGCACATGAGACCTTGCAGCAGTGAACTCTAGCCATCGACAACATCTTGAAAGATTCAGACCGACACCTTTGTATATACCCATCATTCCTGTACATTCTGTTCTCTCTCTCCCACGACTCTAATGACTCATCCCAGCTTCATCTATCTCCATCTATGACTATACTTCGGATGACCATATCCTAAGTATAGGGGGGTGAGCCACCTGAGTCTGTTCTCTGTACATCCTCCAGATCACATTGGTCCTCATACTCACTCCAATCCTATACTTAGGTTGACCTGAGCCTAAGTATAGGGGGGCCGATGCTCGCCTTGTATATATTCATCCATTTCCCTTCTTGACCTCATCCGTCCCATTTTCTTCTTCTACTACACTTAGGCTACCAGAGCCTAAGTATAGGGGGCAGGACGACTTCTATACATTTTCGTCCTTTTGGCTCTCTTACGCTTAGCACTAGATATGTCTTTTTCCTCGCTTTCCGTGCTCTGAGGACATAGCACACGCTAAGTATATGGGGCGTGTATATATTACATATATACTTTTCCCATAGCTCGTACTTTCACATATTCTTGTATATATTATGCAATAATTACAGGCTAGGTTAAATTTGGAGAAATTTTTTTGTAAAATACACTTGTATAATACTTATAAAACCCTTGTAAATTTTGGTAACATAGGAGGTATACCAAATTCTTGAAAAAATATTTGAAAAATTCAAAGGCTTCTTATTTACTCTTGCATATCATCTCTACATCAGAAAAGAAAAAAAAAGTCTTGCATTTCATCTACATCGCATGTCATCTGCATCTCATCCGCATATCTTGCATATGCAAGGTGAAAAGCTAGTGGGTTCTGAACCAAGTATGAGTAGATATTGAGGATGGACCTGATTTGACCTTAATCCACTTATATTCAGAGGAACCTTATAGGAACTGGAGTTAAGATTTCTCAGGTCAAATGACTTAATTCTTCGAGTCCGCAAGTCTATGTTCACATGTCATCTTAATCAGTCTAAGTAGAAATCTCGTGCACACACATGATTCTTATAGATAGTGACCTAACTTGGACAAGCACTATGCACGTAGCTCTTCATTGATGAGGTGGTGAGGAGGTAGAATCCTTTAGCTTGGAGTAGCACACGGGTGGAAACATCCATCCTCCTCTAGGGAGGGTAGTGCATCTCAACCTAGTCTGGTGGTATTGATGTCTAAAGACGGGACGCTGTGGGTTGCAATAATGCTTCAAAAGAGGGATAGTCTACTAGCTCAAGAGGAAAAATTCCTGATGTACATGTTGCACTGTATATAGTTCAAAAAAATGCAAGAACTCCAAAAAAAATAAGACAGGCTAAAGTGAAAATAAAATACTTGTCGGATTATGTATATTATCAAAGAAATGCAGCTGGATGACTTGTCTACACTGGTCAGGCATCCCGGGATAGGTAGCTACACTGGCTAC
This sequence comes from Ottelia alismoides, assembly GCA_037367405.1. Taxonomy (NCBI): domain Eukaryota; kingdom Viridiplantae; phylum Streptophyta; class Magnoliopsida; order Alismatales; family Hydrocharitaceae; genus Ottelia; species Ottelia alismoides. The sequence goes on from JAZKJV010000784.1 coordinate 73,056, forward strand.
CGCCCATTCTTTTCTCTACCCCCTCCTCTTGAGCTTGTTGCACTTGAACTTAGAAGGGAATACCCCGCTCCTCGAGGAAATAGTTACTGGACCGGGTTATTTGAGTTACCTTGTTAGAGGAGGCTATTTCTGAGCCATTTCTGATGTGAAGAGTTACATTTCACTTACACAGTACAAGTAAAAATCATAGTCATCAGAAATTTGCGTCTGAGGATTTGTTCTGACCTGACGACTGAGGAGTCTTGAATAGAAGACTTGTGGAACTTGAAGTCTGTTAGGTCTTAAGTCCATGTCCCAATGAGGTTCCGCCACACAATTAATCCAAAGGTCGAGTCAAGCTCCATTTTTAACTTGTGTTCATGACCTTGGTATGGAACCCAAAATCATTTCACTCTTGCATTTCATTTTAATTGCTCAGGGACGAGCAAGGTTTAAGTATAGGGGGTTGATGAATCTGTGATTTATCACTCTTAAAGTTGAAAATAGAGCTCTGTCCCCAGGTATTTAGCAGCATATTTCCCTTTATCTTGCATAAATAGCATTCATGCATCAATCCACAATACATACATTTTAGCATTCACATTTGCATTAAATAAGAAGACAATTCATTTATAAAATCCACTTGTAAAATATCCACCAATAACTCACCTATCTATTTGTTTTTTATATCCCCTCCAAAATCAAATAACACCTTCCTTATAATGTGTACATTATTAGTTAGTAATATAAGGAAGAAGGCCGAAATTCCTATCTTGTAAAATACCCAATAAAGCCCCAAACCCCCTGGACCTTAGAATGCCAATCTATCTCTCTTACAAACTCTGAATTAGGTCTACTCACCTTCAGATTAATACACATCCAGAGACCTTTAAAATGAGACTAATTTCATTCAATTCCGAGCTTGTAGGCAAAACTTGGGTTTTTGGGCCCCCTTGTGTATATATATATGTATATTTGTACTCTTGTCTTTTTATATCCTATTTGACCTCAACTCCATTTTTGGTCAACATGAAACTTGTAGATCTCATCGAGATCTACAACTTTCATGTTTGAGTTTTTCCAAATTCGGCCTCTTTCTCTCTCTAAATTCGCTTTCTTTCTCAGCCACTCAAAGTTGGCCATGTGGCGCCCTCTGATTGTGCCACGCGGCCCACTTCTTTGCGCGCCACGCGCCCTTGCATTTCAACCGTTAGATCGCCCTTTCTCTCCCTTGATTGAAGCCGTTCATCATTGCAACATTTTCCAGCCGCCCGATCAAACCTCTGATCTCATCTGGATCGTCCCTTCGCTCTGCATCTTTAGCACGCCACGTGGTGCATTAGGCGCCCTCCGATCATCGCCAGAAGCCCTCAATCCTCGCCCTCCATCTCGCACGATATCTGGACCCTTCGATCGAAACCCCGGACTTCATCTCTGTCGCACGCTAGTGCCACGACCTGCGCCCCCACATGTGGCGCGCCTTGTGCCCTTGATCTCGCTCCGCTGATCTGATCCTCACCCTCTGCTTCCGCCCCTCTCATGATCGTTGGATCGCTAGATCCAATGGTCGATACTTCATCGTCTACCTCCCGCACACCCCGCGCCCCACGTCGTCCATCGTGCGCAAGGGGCCGCCCCCTTTCTATTTTGGGTGCCACGCCGACCACCATCTCCGCCCCCTGGCACCACCACTACACAGCCCACTCTTCCCTCATCCTCGCCAATCCCCTCGTTTGCCATGAATGCCCTCAACCTCGCTCCACGATGCCCACCAACCCCACCTCCTCGCTACCTACGCTGTCACCTTCATCCTATAAATACATCGCCTCCGTTCACCTTCACTCCTATCTGCCATCATGGAGAGAATCCCCGAGCTCCCACCTTCAAGTTGGTGACAGCAATTTGATGTAATGACGAGCGACGACCGAGATTCACCTCCGTCCAGATCCACGGCCCTCCACCGCCGTGCCGCAGCCTGCTCCGTGAGATGCACGAGCTCGGGACAATACCGGCCCTTGAGCGAAGACCTGGAAGCTCTCATCTGAGCTTCTGACCCCAGGTAGACACCTCCATCTTCTCTCCGATCTTCTTCTTCATTTTTCTTCTTTTTCTCTGATTTTATTCACTGTCCTCCCTTCACCTCCTGCTCTGTCGAGCATCCACCGAGCTTCCCTTCGAAGCTCTGACCTTCGCGCTATACTCCATTCACTCCGACGATGCACTCCACTTCCCGTCGATGCCAGCTCCGCCACCTTGGCGGAGCTCGATCACCGGAACTCCACTTCGTCGCTCAGGCCTTGCACCTCACTCCCGATCACTCCACGTACACATTGCACGCCTCGGCTATACCTCTAACCCCCTGCAGGTACATCTACTTCGATTGGCCGGAACTTCATCGGAGATGCCCTCGAGCTTCTCCGCCACCGCTCCCTAGAGCCTCTCAGCCGCTCCTAAGACCGCCGGAGGATCCCCGACGCCTCCACGAGTCTTCCCAGCTACTCGGGAGCCTCCGGTGAGTTTCCCCGATGCCCAGAGGAAGAGACAGAGTCAGGCCCCCTTCGTTGGAGCCCAGCCTTCTCCGCCGCAGGAGGTGGCAGGCCGGTTGAGGAAGAAGAATAGCAACCGTCTGATGTCCTTGATCGAACGGTCCTAAGCAAGCCACATCTACCACGTCCCACAACCGTAGGATCAGGAGGATCCTACGCATCTGATCGAGCCATGTCACCGCTTCCCCCACGCTCCAGATGCTGTTGGATCAATCTAGATCCAACGGTTATTGATCGTCCACGCCTTCGTCTCAGGAGCGAACCACCTCCGTTGATCTTCATCAGATCCAACGGATCTAGTCGCGTCACGCCTCAACTTCCAGCTGCCGTTGGATCTTCACTTGATCCAAGGTCCACATCGAGCCACGTCGCCTGATCCGAGCCTCTTCCCCGACCACCAGGCTCGGATCCCCCGAGCTACTCCGAGCCAGGTCCGAGCCTCCAGAGTCTCCCGAACCTCTACCCGATCCTCCGAAGTCCACCGAGATGGGATCCCCACGTGATCTGCATGTGTGGCCAGGGTAATTTGCAGCGAGGCCCCTAGAGGTTTTCATATCTGCATTTCAATCCCTATCAGGAGACCCCACGTGAGGAGCATGTATTCTGTGGGAAATTTTCATCCACCCCCTCAACATTATAGGTAATTGCATGTTGGTCCCTGTCAGCACATTTTATTTTTATCAATTTCATTTCCTGTAATTGCATTTAGGCCCCTGTCTTTCCACACATATTTAGGCACTCATTTTAAATCATTTTTCAAGTTTGAAAATTGCATTGTGTAGCTTACTTTGTCCTCTTTCATATGTGATACTTGGCACATTTTTGTATGATCAGTGGATTTTATTATTAATTAATTGCTTGAATTTTGTTATATTTTGCCCATTTATGCCTTTTAATCCATAGTAATTTCTCTGTAACTCCAAAAATCCCCCAAAAAATCATATTAGATCTAGGATAATTAAACCACATTGCGTAAAAAATTCATCTCATTTTCACGCATCCCGAGGCCTGAATAAATCATTTAGTGATTTTAATAATTAATTTTTTAATAGATCCATTTCACATAGAAATTTAGGTTTATTAATTTTCCTGGATTCTTCACACTTAGATCTATCTAGGATAATTTTTACATCTAAAAATATTGTGATTTGATATTTATTAAAATTAATTTAGTCAAAATCACCATGCATTCATTTTTAATTCACAGTAAATTCATTTAGTTTCAGAAAAATCCAAGAAAAATAGAGTAGTTTAATTTCATTGCATTTCATCATCAGGCTAAGTTTCATAAATTTTGGACTTGATTTGATCACTTATCTGAATTAACTTGTAAAACTGCTTGATTGTGCATGTGTCTTTTCTTTCTTGCATAAAATATATTGAAAAAGACCAAAAAAATTATTCCCTGAGTTCGACCTTGGGCTTGCCCAAATAAAAAAATTTGCTGCTTGCGATTAAATCATCCTTAATTAAAAGTGGTTTTTGATTAGCTCTTATTATCCGACTACAACGAACGATAACACATTAATTTGACCATTAATTTGATTAAATTAACAAGGGTAGTGAGCAGCTGATCAGTCCCTTATCAAACACATATTTGAAAGAATGAGTGAATAAAAGAAACGGAAAGAATAAAGGTAAATAAAGAACTTAGAACAATGTTGAGTATTAAACTTATCTTCATAAAATTGTACTATGGAGCTTGGTCATACCTTTGGATTATTAGTTTGGAAAAACTTATTGGGAAATGGATTTAAAACCTAACAGCCCTCAAGTTCCACAAGACTCTTATTCAAGTTGCCTCAACAGTCAGGTCAGAACAAGTCTACATACACAAATTCTTATGACTATGAATCTTTACTTGTACGGTGTAAGTGAAATATAGCTCCCTACCTCAAAAGTGGCAAAGAAACAGCCACCCTCAACATGGTAACTATAATCCCCTAGTCTAGCAACTCTTTACTTGAGAAGCGTGGATACTCCCTTCTAAGTTCAAGTGCAACCAGCTCAAGAAGAGGAGATGGAGAAAAGAATGGACGGTAGCCAGTGTAGCTACCTATACTTGGATGCATGACCAGTATAGCCAAATCATTCAGCTGCAAGCTCATAAGAATTTGACTTTGAAGCACATCCTTGCTTACTGACTATACACTCCGGCGGGCATTTTATTTTCAATCAGGCTTGCCCACTTTTTTGGAGTTTTTGATTTTGCATTTTTTTATATACAAGGGTGCGGTATGTACATAAGGAGTTTTTCTTCTTGAGCTAGTAGACTATCCCTCTGCATCATTGTAACCCCACAACATCTTGTCATTAGATCTAAATGCTACTAGACTAGGTTGACATGCACTACTCTCCCTAGAGGAGAATGGATGTTTCCACTAGTTGTTACACACTCGTATTCAACCCCACTCAAAGGATTCTTCCTCCTCACCACCTCCTCCATGAAGAGCTATGTGTAGAGTGCTTGTCCAAGTTAAGCCACTGTCTAGAAGAATCATGTATGTGTTGTTAAATATTCTTCTTAGGCCAATCAAGATGACATGTGAACATAGTCTTGTGGACTCAAACAATTAAGTGGCTAAGACCTGAAAAGTCTCAACTCCGGTTCATATAAGGTTCTTCTGAAGCTAAGTGGATTAAGGTTTTATCCAAGTTCCATTCTTCAATTTTATTCCAAACTAGTATAAATGTAATACTATTCTAAAAAATGCACATGCAAATATATAGCAAAAGTATATACAAATGCTAAGCACGTGAGGCAAGAGAGGCAGCTGACTAGGACCAAGTGGCCTAGTTAATGCATGAAACATGGTAGTTTGACCACTGACCAACAATGGAAATATAGTAATAAATAGATAAAAATAGAAAATGGATTCGGATAAAAAAGTGCACAACATGAAAAATATTTGTCTAAATGTAACCTACAATGTTCATGAAGAACTCGGATGCAAATGGAATGATCTGTGCAAGATATGATTTCTTTGGTGATATTTTATGTATAAAAATATCAATTTTTGGCTTTGAAATTTTCATTGGATTTTCTATGGATAAATAAATGTATGCAAAAATCAAACATGCTATGAAATAATCCTAAGTATAGAAGACTGTACAAACGGGGAACACCGAGGAAGAGAATGAGCAAACTCAACGACTCGACTCGTCCTCCCCTATACTTAGGATATTATATCCTTAAGTATAGAAAAAGAATATCAATAAGTTGAAGGACGAGCGAGAGATCGGATAAAGAAAAGAAAAGAAAAATACAAAAAAATGGTATGAGCAACATTACTCCCCCTATATTTAGGGTAAATGATCCCTTAGTATAAGCAACAACAAGAGTGATGAAAAAGGACGAATATGAACAACTCAAATCATTCACCTCCCCTATACTTAGGATAGAGTACATCCTAAGTACAGAACACACACAGAAAAGAGGTGAATGATAAATACGAAAGAAGAAAGAATAAAATGAAAGGATATATACAAGAGAAATTGAGCTCATGTATCAGACGCAGAAGATGTCAAAAAGTCATTATCTAATACCACAGATATAGAGTCAACCACAGACATGAATGTATCATGATCTAGATATGGCTTCAGCAATTGTACGTTCACAACAAATGGTTGTGCGTCAAATGACAACCTAGATATGACAATACTACCATTAAAACGCACAGCTCTCACAATGAACGGTCTTGACCATTTGCTTTTTGATTTTCCTGGAACAACTTCAACTTAGCATCAAACAACCATACTTTCTGATCATGGGGGAAAGTCTTTCTTCTAATGTGTCTATCATGCCAACACTTCACTTTCTCCTTATACATAAGTGAGTTGTCATATGCAAAATCTTGGAATTCTAGCAATTTATTCAGATCTAACTTCATGCTCTTACATGCTTTCTCATAATCAAGATTGCATATACGGAGTGCCCATAATGATTTGTGAATTAATTCTACTGGCAGGGGGGAAGGCTTTCCATACACCAATCTGTAGGGAGATGTACCCAATGAAGACTTGTACACCATCTGATAAGCCCATTGAAATGAGTCAAGCATCTGGGACAAGTTTTTCCAATCTGGACGTACAAGTTTTTGCAATATAATCTTGATCTCCCTATTTGAAATCTCAGCCAAGCCATTAGTCTGTGGACGGTAAGGAGTCGCTGCTCTGTGCTCAATGGCGTACTCCTTCACAAGCTTCTTGACTTCTCTATTAATGAAATAGCTTCCCTAATCTGAAATGAATACTTGGGAATCCCATACTGCACAATAATATGGTCCTTGAGAAAGGAACACACCATACAACTATCAGCAGCTTGGGTGGGGATAGCCTCGACCCATCGACTAACATAATCCATGGCAAGCAGGATGTATTGATTGGTAGTCATGACGATCGCAGATTGTCTATTACTACAACTTGATGAGTTTGACTTGATTCTAGGCATGGATTGGTTATTAGCTCATCATGCTCTTGTGGATTGCTTTAGGAAGACAGTTGTCTTTAGGATTCCAGATTTTCCTGAATTCATTTTTTAAGGTACATTACATGACTCCAAAATGGAGTACATTTCAATGTTGCGAGCTCAGAGATTAGTTGATCAGGGATGTGATTCATACCTAGAATTTATTCAGGAGATATCTGATCATGAGCGGATGACACAGAACATCGGAGTAATATCAGAATATCCAAATGTGTTTCCTGATATCAGGATTACCTCCTGAGAGAGAGATCCAGTTTGAAATCACATTGCTACCAGACAAACAGTCGATCTCGATAGCTCCTTACAGCATGGCACCGGTTGAGTTGAGATAGTTGAAGGTGCAATTGCATGAGTTACTTGACTTGGGATTCGTGAGACCAAGCACTTCACCTTGGGGTGCTCCAGTTCTGTTTGTCAGGAAGAAGGATGGATCAATGAGATTATGCATCGACTACCGACAGTTGAGCAAGAGAATGGTGAAGAACGTTATCCTTTGCCGTGAATCGATGATTTGTTCGACCAACTCTAGGGATCTCCAGTGTTCTCAAAGATCGATCTTTCTTCAGGCTATCATCAGCTGAGGATTCGAGATTCCGATATTCCGAAGATAGCTTTCAGGACTCGTTATGGACACTACAAGTTTGTGGTGATGTTGTTTGGGCTCACCAATGCACCTGCAGCACTCATGGATATGATGAACAGGATTTTCCATCCATATTTGGACAAGTTGTTGTGGTGTTCATTGATGATGTGCTTATATATTCTCATAATGAATGGGATAAAGTGAATGATCTAAGGATGGTTTTGGACACATTGCGAGAGTGCAAGCTATATGCCAAGCTAAGCAATTGTGTGTTCTGGTTATCCCAGGTCTCATTTATTAGGCATGTCATTTCTGGAGTAGGTATCGCAGTTGATCCTGCGAAGATTGAGGCAGTTATGTCTTGGGAGCAGCCCATGACAGTTATTCGGATTCGGAGCTTCCTCAGGTTAGCAGGCTATTGCAGACAAATTGTCGGCGGATTTTCATGCATTGTTCTTCCTCTAACGCGGTTGACACAGAAGGGAGTTCCCTTCATCTGGAATGATTCATGCGAGCAGGCTTTCAAGACACTGAAGGAGAGATTGACAACATAACCTATTCTTGCTCTTCCTTCAAGCACCCAGGACTATGCAGTTTACACATATGCATCTGGAGAAGGTCTAGGAGATGTATTGATGTAGAGAGGTCATGTGATTGCTTACGCATCATGACAGTTGAGACGGCATGAGTAGAACTACCCCACACATGACTTGGAGTTGACGGCAGTTATCTACGCCTTGAAAATCTGGCGTCCCTATCTATATGGGGTGAATTTCGAAATTTTCACTGATCACAAGAGCTTGAAGCGCATATTTGATCAGAAAGAGCTGAACATGAGACAACGCATGTGGCTCGAGCTACTGAAGGATTATGACTGCACGATCTCTTACCATCCCAGTAAGGGAAACGTGGTGGCAGATGCACTTAGCGGGAGAGCTCATGCAGAGGGTATGGTAAACTGGCTATACACGTGGGATATGCTCGCATCATTGTCTGATTAGCTTCCTCATGAGAGTGCATTCATTTCTACTACCGTACCTCTACGATTCAGCAGTTTGTGGGATGGCATAATCGAAGTTCAGAGGACAGATCCATGGATCCGAGACAGGTACATGCGTGACGTCTAGGATAGGATTAATGATTTTTTGTGACAGAGTCTATTTGTAGAAGGAGGGCTGAGTCATTATGCCCAACGATGAGCAGTTACGTAGTGACATTCTTGATGAGGCACAAAATTCACGATTGTCTACCCATCCTAGCAGCATGAAGATGTATTATGATTTGCGTCGACATTTCTGGTGGGACGGAATGAAGCGTGATGTGACACAGTATGTTAACATATGCATGACCTGTCAGCTGGCCAAGGCATAGCACATGAGACCACCAGGGTTATTGCATTCTCTCCCCACTACCGAGGGGAAGTGGGAGAGTATCTCTATGGATCTTGTCACATGATTGCCGAAGACACCAGTTGGCCATGATTCTATTTGGGTTGTGGTTGACAGGTTGAGCAAGTCAGCCCATTTCATACATGTTGGCATGACCAACACTCCATCCAGATTTCCCAAGCTTTACGTGCAGAACATTATCAGGCGTCATGGTATACCACGAGAGGTAGTGTCTGACAGAGAACCTGAGGTTTACATCTCACTACTGACATCAGTTCATGTCAGCACAATAGACAGAGCTGAAGATGAGTTCTGTGTACCATCCGCAAACTGAGGACAGAGCGAGCGCACCATTAAGACACTTGAGGATTTGCTACGCTCATGCTTTGGAGTGGAAAGGATCCTGGAATGACCATCTTCCATTACTGGAATTCACGTACAGCAACAATTATCATTCCACTATCAGCATGGCACCATTCGAAGCTCTACACAGGCGGAGATGCCTCACACCTCTCAGTTGGAATGAGGTAGGTGATCATGCTCTCTACTTCGTAGATTTCTTGAAGGAGACTGTGAGGATTGTTGATCTTGTGAGGCGGAAGCTTTTGACGGCACAAAGCTGCCAAAAGATCTATGCAGGTCGTCAAAGAAGAAACTTGGAGTTTTAGGTAATCTGATCCTCTTCTCTTAGCCAATTTGCAAAAAGATATTATTAAGATTCAACTAATCTCATACGAATGAAACTTCTATAAATACAGGTAAGAGATTGGGTATTCCTACGAGTATCTCCCATAAACAGAATACGGAGATCAGTGTTCGTGGTAAGCTGACACCACGATACGTTGGACCGTTCAAGTTTCTGGCCCATGTGGGGAAGGTGGCCTACCGAGTAGCCCTTCCTCCACACCTATCAGTCATTCATGATGTCTTTCATGTATCCAATTTGAGGAAGTATGTGCATGACCCTCGACATGTCATCAACTACGAGAATTTAGACGTGCAGTCAAACTTGACGTATGAGGAGAGGCCAATACATATACTAGACAACGCTATGAAAAAGCTTCGCAATAAGGAGAACCCACTGGTCAAGGTGTTGTGGCACCAATACAACATCAAAGAGGCGATGTGAAAGATCGAAGCTGACATATGGGTACGATACATGCAACACTTCTTAGGTAATTATCAAAAGAAGCCTTTGTAATTATATACATGTTAAAAGGATATGGCTTGTTTCCCCTTTGAAGTTTTTTCAAAACCCTTTGAGGTTTTTATGGCCAGATGAAATCCAAACAAGTCAAATAGTGACCATATCTCGAGTCTCAAGGATGAGACTCCCTTTGATGTTTTTACATCAATTTAATTTGGAGTACAATGAAAGTGAGTTTGATGAATTTGTGGTTCAGGTGGAGTAGATATTAATCTTGAAAGTTTGTACTTTGTGTCTTTTGGAGAATTATGTAATTTACACAATATATACAAGTTTTTTTTGAAATTATTTTTATTATTTACAAAAGGATTTTATTCACAAATTTCAAGAAGAAATAATTGCTTTTACAAATAATGTGGTAATGAATAAGATAATGAAAGAATGTGTAATATAGGCAATAGTGTACATGTTATGAATATATGCAGGTGACAAATTAATTTTATGGATTTTTCTGGTATTTAGGCCTTATCACTCCCTACTTTCTTTCTTGTCGATAAGCCCAAGTCTTAACCTTCTCTCGGGGTCTGATTCAGCATGTATCTATTACATATATACAATCTGTTATTTTCTTTCTTTTTCCTTTATTTCTTTATTTATTTTAGGTTAAAATAGTGATAAATATACAATATTTACATAGAAGTTAGAGTTAGTAAAAGAATGAAATTAGTGATATTTACAAGTATTTTATAAGGGTTTTTAAGCTAAAATAAGTGAATAAAGATGATGAAATGCATATTCATCAGTCGATGTTCTACATAAGGTGAGAACACCATCGTTGACCCAGCCCTACTCATTCACGTACGATAGAAGCGCTGGTACTTTGTGAATCCAGGTGATAAACAAGGCAGTATTCAGGCTGGGTTTTGGGTTCTAATCCTTATGGGTCGTGCATCACTCTATCAGGATGGTACCATACCCTGAAATGTACATGAATACAAGGACGGGGTTGCTTTCCCGTAAAAATTCTTGATTTTATGGGTTTATATACATCGACCTTGTTTAGCAGTCCCGATTTTAATTGGCAATCACTGAAGTTTTAGGTCAGCAGAAAATACACGTCTACCATTCAGACCCAATTTCCTTTAGATCTTAAGTGACAAAACAAGAGGGGGAAATCGAGAAAAGTTGATGCACGTGAAAAATGGTGGTGTATGCTCAGATAGTACGTTGCTTCCTCACAATCTCCCTGTGGTATGCAATACAAGAATGAAATTTAGTCTATATGAAGTGCAAGCTGATAAAATCGCTCCCAGCAAAAAATTCTAATAGCCAAGAAGAAATGGATTTGAAATTTAACTTAGTTGAACAATCTAAGGTATGTCTCATTAAGTGCATTATGGTCCTAAGTTATACGATCACAAGAAAAATAAACCTAGTAGATCTAATAGCCACAGTGCATGTTTGACCTACAAACCACTCAAGTCGGGCCTTACCTTCACTGGAGAGAGAAACCGGTCCGATACACCATAGAATTGTCCAAGTCTATTTACACACATGAGATTCCAGGTAGAAACTGCTATAAATAGGAAATGAAATACAAATTATAGAAATGAAAAATGTAGAAAATAAATCCTAAATTCTACACTCTCTCACAACTCGATTCGATCATAATTTTATGTGGCTTTTCAGCAGCCTGTCGATGTGCATTGGTTTCTAGAAAAACCGCTCCACATTTGTTAGGTACCTCGCACAAAAATACGAGAGAAAATGTAAGAGAGTTGACAAAAAATTAATCAAAAATAAAGAACAAAATATAAATGTTGAAAAAGAAATAAATGCTGGAAAATAAATGAAAATATATAGTGGCAAGGTTCGGGGGTCAGACTACCCGAATGTGTGGAAAACCTAACAAAAAAATTTCTAGACAAAAACGTAAGCCTTTTGCCTCCCCGGCAACAACACCATCTAATGATTCCTAGAAACCCTAGCATTAATTCTTCCAAATTAACTGTTGTAAAAGTGTTGTTGCCGGGCCATAGGGATCAATAAAGAAATTAAACCATACAAATTAATGAATCAGTTAAGTGATGCGGTTCTATGTTTATTAATCTGGGCAAGTCCCAAGATGGACTCAAGGAGCCAGAGGAACAACCTAGGTTAAGTCCATCAAATTTAGCGAATGGTTGTCAAAGCAGAATTTAATTGATATTTTGTTATGCAATTAATGGATGAAAATGCAAATCGGGCCAATTTTAAGGACTAAAATGCAAATTTCAATTAAACAATGTCAAAAAATCCTAAAACTTGGCCAGAACGTGAATTATGATGAAATTAATGCTTTATAATTTTTTTTGAATTTTGTTATGCAATATGAATTAATTATAAATTAAATATGTGTGTAGGGATATTTTAAATACTTATTTTTTAAGAAAATAATGATATGTTGTGTGGTGAGGAAGAAATAAAATAAAAATAATTTTTATTGATTTTTAAAAAAATAATGAATGCGAGGGTATGATGCAAGGAGATAATGCAGGATAAGCAGCGGAGTAGAGGAGCAAGCCAAGCAAATCGTTCAATTAATTTATGGCATATATGCTAATGATCGATCACAAGAATTTATGTTCCATTAATATCTACAAGATTCTCAAATAATTTCCCCCAATTTTCACGGTGTATTGAGCTACAATAAATTTATGAATTTAAATAAATGTGCTCACTATAAGAAATGAACTCCTCAAATATTTTGATGTCCAAAATGTCTCCAAATGCAAATCATAATATCTGGAAGAAAGACAATTAAATACGGATCAAATTGACATAAAGTACGTGAACATCCGAGTTTGAGATCTCAAAATACAAATATTAAAAGTTCAGGGGCATCAATGGGAACAAAATAGAGAGAATGTTCACAAAATGGACCTTTGCAGCGACTTGGATGCAATTTCGGAAAGCCGGTATTCTATTTATGCAATTTACCTTGCACTGGGGTACGTGCATAAATCCCAGAACTAGCAAAGTCTGCAATTTTCCGTCTTTTGCACATGCGTAAGCACGTGAGGGGTCTTTGTGTGATTTATGAGAAATAGCGGTGCGAGGGTATAATTTACCCCCAAGCGTGTGCAAATCACGTGGGGGTGTAGGCTCAGGTGTGCTTCATCTCCAAGACTAGATGTGACGGGTTCTGGCTGCTTCAGTTTGCCCAAGGCATGGGGCTCGGGGATAGGCATTGACTTGATTTGGTCATCAGATGAAAGCTTGATCGACGACTAGAATTTTGGCATCTTCGGATGCCCCAGATTCTTTGAGTACTCAATCTAAAGGTCCTTGAGGTCTGAACTAAGGGATCTTTGTTCAATTTTTACTAATCGAGTGGGAAGTGATCCATAGACGATGGAGGTTTGTCAACACACGATCGTGGGACGTCGGAGCAGAGGTTGCGGTTAGGGAGATCAGTGGACGACGTGGAGCTCCTTGGTGGTGATGGCCGGAGCAAGAGGTTGTGAGAGGGTGTGGAAGATAGACAAGAAGGTTCGATGATGGTGAAAGGCTAATCAGTGATCAGGTGTTTATTGGAGAATCATGGTGTGGCTGAGGTTTTACGGGAGGAGACTAAGACGGAGGTGAAGAAGGGGAGGTGGCGATAGTAGAAGGAGAAAGAGAAGAGGAGGAACAGAGGAAGAGAAGAGAGAAAGAGAGAAGATATCTACATGTGATGAATGAAGGTGCATGGGAATGCTTGAGTTGAAAGCTCTAGAGATCGTCGCTCATTAGCCCGCTTTGCTGGAGCTCGACGGCCGCGAAGGAGCAGCTGCAGCAAAAGGAGGAGATCTCCTTCTAGATCTCACCGCGGTGGAGGTGTTAAGCCTTCGTCGCACTCCAGAAAATCCTCCTACTGTCACCGAAGGGCCTTTGAGGCTGGTGGCTTCCGTTCTCTCTGGTGGTGGATACTCGATCATGGGGGTCGGCAATGGGGTTAAATAGGGGAAAAGAGAGATCGCCAGAGGAGATAAGGACGTTAAAGGTTGTTGGGTGGTGGTTGAAGATGGAGAAGATAAAGGATAGAGTGATGTGCGGGAGGCAACCCTTAGGGGTTGAGCTGGTGGCCGAAGGTTGCGGTGCACATGGAGGTGGTGGAGGTAGGTTAGGTTGTTGCAGAAGATAGAATAGGACGGTGATGGCCCCCGGCCGTTAGAGGAGATTAGGTTAGGTGTTTTGACCAAGTTTAGGATAGAGGATCATTATGATTGGAGCTGGCAAGGAGAAGGATGCAGAGAGCGGCGGAGGAGAAAGCAAGGCAGCGTTGCAGGAGCATGGTCAGGTGGTTCGCAAGGAGGAAGAGCACCCTCATGTGCAGAGCACGTGAGGAGAAGGGGGCCTAGGGAACGTGCCTTTCACGTGCAAGGAGGATGAGTTAGCGAAGAGTCGCGTGCAAGGCACGTGACAGGGGGAGAAAGAACGTGCTAAGCACGTGAGGCAAGAGAGGCAGCTGACTAGGACCAAGTGGCCTAGTTAATGCATGAAACATGGTAGTTTGACCACTGACCAACAATGGAAATATAGTAATAAATAGATAAAAATAGAAAATGGATTCGGATAAAAAAGTGCACAACATGAAAAATATTTGTCTAAATGTAACCTACAATGTTCATGAAGAACTCGGATGCAAATGGAATGATCTGTGCAAGATATGATTTCTTTGGTGATATTTTATGTATAAAAAATATCAATTTTTGGCTTTGAAATTTTCATTGGATTTTCTATGGATAAATAAATGTATGCAAAAATCAAACATGCTATGAAATAATCCTAAGTATAGAAGACTGTACAAACGGGGAACACCAAGGAAGAGAATGAGCAAACTCAACGACTCGACTCGTCCTCCCCTATACTTAGGATATTATATCCTTAAGTATAGAAAAAGAATATCAATAAGTTGAAGGACGAGCGAGAGATCGGATAAAGAAAAGAAAAGAAAAATACAAAAAATGGTATGAGCAACATTACTCCCCCTATATTTAGGGTAAATGATCCCTTAGTATAAGCAACAACAAGAGTGATGAAAAAGGACGAATATGAACAACTCAAATCATTCACCTCCCCTATACTTAGGATAGAGTACATCCTAAGTACAGCACACACACAGAAAAGAGGTGAATGATAAATACGAAAGAAGAAAGAATAAAATGAAAGGATATATACAAGAGAAATTGAGCTCATGTATCAGACGCAGAAGATGTCAAAAAGTCATTATCTAATACCACAGATATAGAGTCAACCACAGACATGAATGTATCATGATCTAGATAAGGCTTCAGCAATTGTACGTTCACAACAAATGGTTGTGCGTCAAATGACAACCTAGATATGACAATACTACCATTAAAACGCACAGCTCTCACAATGAACGGTCCTGACCATTTGCTTTTTGATTTTCCTGGAACAACTTCAACTTAGCGTCAAACAACCATACTTTCTGATCATGGGGGAAAGTCTTTCTTCTAATGTGTCTATCATGCCAACACTTCACTTTCTCCTTATACATAAGTGAGTTGTCATATGCAAAATCTTGGAATTCCAGCAATTTATTCAGATCTAACTTCATGCTCTTTCATGCTTTTTCATAATCAAGATTGCATATACGGAGTGCCCATAATGATTTGTGAATTAATTCTACTGGCAGGGGGGAAGGCTTTCCATACACCAATCTGTAGGGAGACATACCCAATGAAGACTTGTACACCATCTGATAAGCCCATTGAAATGAGTCAAGCATCTGGGACAAGTTTTTCCAATCTGGACATACAAGTTTTTGCAATATAATCTTGATCTCCCTATTTGAAATCTCAGCCAAGCCATTAGTCTGTGGGCGGTAAGGAGTCGATGCTCTGTGCTCAATGGCGTACTCCTTCACAAGCTTCTTGACTTCTCTATTAATGAAATAGCTTCCCTAATTTGAAATGAATACTTGGGAATCCCATACTGCACAATAATATGGTCCTTGAGAAAGGAACACACCATACAACTATCAGCAGCTTGGGTGGGGATAGCCTCGATCCATCGACTAACATAATCCATGGCAAGCAGGATGTATTGATTGGTAGTCATGACGATCGCAGATTGTCTATTACTACAACTTGATGAGTTTGACTTGATTCTAGGCATGGATTGGTTATTAGCTCATCATGCTCTTGTGGATTGCTTTAGGAAGACAGTTGTCTTCAGGATTCCAGATTTTCCTGAATTCATTTTTTAAGGTACATAACATGACTCCAAAATGGAGTACATTTCAATGTTGCGAGCTCAGAGATTAGTTGATCAGGGATGTGATTCATACCTAGAATTTGTTCGGGAGATATCTAATCATGAGCGGATGACACAGAACATCAGAGTAATATCAGGATATCCAAATGTGTTTCCTGATATCAGGATTACCTCCTGAGAGAGAGGTCCAGTTTGAAATCACATTGCTACCAGACAAACAGTCGATCTCGATAGCTCCTTACAGCATGGCACCGGCTGAGTTGAGATAGTTGAAGGTGCAATTGCATGATTTACTTGACTTGGGATTCGTGAGACCAAGCACTTCACCTTGGGGTGCTCCAGTTCTGTTTGTCAGGAAGAAGGATGGATCAATGAGATTATGCATCGACTACCGACAGCTGAGCAAGAGAATGGTGAAGAACGTTATCCTTTGTCGTGAATCGATGATTTGTTTGTCCAACTCTAGGGATCTCCAGTGTTCTCAAAGACCGATCTTTGTTCAGGCTATCATCAGCTGAGGATTCGAGATTCCGATATTCCGAAGACAGCTTTCAGGACTCGTTATGGACACTACGAGTTTGTGGTGATGGTCTTTGGGCTCACCAATGCACCTGCAGCACTCATGGATATGATGAACAGGATTTTCCATCCATATTTGGACAAGTTGTTGTGGTGTTCATTGATGATGTGCTTATATATTCTCATTATGAATGGGATAAAGTGAATGATCTAAGGATGGTTTGGGACACATTGTGAGAGCGCAAGCTATATGCCAAGCTAAGCAATTGTGTGTTCTGGTTATCCCAGGTCTCATTTATTAGGCATGTCATTTCTGGAGTAGGTATCGCAGTTGATCCTGCGAAGATTGAGGCAGTTATGTTTTGGGAGCAGCCCGTGACAGTTATTCGGATTCGGAGCTTCCTCAGGTTAGCAGGCTATTGCAGACAAATTGTCGGCGGATTTTCATGCATTGTTCTTCCTCTAACGCGGTTGACATAGAAGGGAGTTCCCTTCATCTGGAATGATTCATGAAAGCAGGCTTTCAAGACACTGAAGGAGAGATTGACCACATAACCTATTCTTGCTCTTCCTTCAAGCACCCAGGACTATGCAGTTTACACATATGCATCTGGAGAAGGTCTAGGAGATGTATTGATGTAGAGAGGTCATGTGATTGCTTACGCATCATGACAGTTGAGACGGCATGAGTAGAACTACCCCACACATGACTTGGAGTTGACGGCAGTTATCTACGCCTTGAAAATCTGGTGTCCCTATCTATATGGGGTGAATTTCGAAATTTTCACTAATCACAAGAGCTTGAAGCGCATATTTGATCAGAAAGAGCTGAACATGAGACAACGCATGTGGCTCGAGCTACTGAAGGATTATGACTGCACGATCTCTTACCATCCCAGTAAGGGAAACATGGTGGCAGATGCACTTAGCGGGAGAGCTCATGCAGAGGGTACGGTAAACTGGCTATACACGTGGGATATGCTCGCATCATTGTCTGATTAGCTTCCTCATGAGAGTGCATTCATTTCTACTACCGTACCTCTACGATTCAGCAGTTTGTGGGATGGCATAATCGAAGTTCAGAGGACAGATCCATGGATCCGAGACAGGTACATGCGTGACGTCAAGGACAAGATTGATGATTTTTTGTGACAGAGTCTATTTGTAGAAGGAGGGCTGAGTCATTATGCCCAACGATGAGCAGATACGTAGTGACATTCTTGATGGGGCACAAAATTCACGATTGTCTACCCATCCTAGCAGCATGAAGATGTATTATGATTTGCGTCGACATTTCTGGTGGGACGGAATGAAGCGTGATGTGACACAGTATGTTAACATATGCATGACCTGTCAGCTAGCCAAGGCATAGCACATGAGACCACCAGGGTTATTGCATTCTCTCCCCACTACCGAGGGGAAGTGGGAGAGTATCTCTATGGATCTTGTCACAAGATTGCCGAAGACACCAGTTGGCCATGATTCTATTTGGGTTGCGGTTGACAAGTTGAGCAAGTCAGCCCATTTCATACATGTTGGCATGACCAACACTCCATCCAGATTTCCCAAGCTTTATGTGCAGAACATTATCAGGCGTCATGGTATACCACGAGAGGTAGTGTCTGACAGAGAACCTGAGGTTTACATCTCACTACTGACATCAGTTCATGTCAGCACAATAGACAGAGCTGAAGATGAGTTCTGTGTACCATCCGCAAACTGAGGACAGAGCGAGCGCACCATTAAGACACTTGAGGATTTGCTACGCTCATGCTTTGGAGTGGAAAGGATCCTGGAATGACCATATGCCATTACTGGAATTCACGTACAACAACAATTATCATTCCACTATCAGCATGGCACCATTCGAAGCTCTATACAGGCGGAGATGCCTCACACCTCTCAGTTGGAATGAGGTAGGTGATCATGCTCTCTACTTCATAGATTTCTTGAAGGAGACTGTGAGGATTGTTGATGTTGTGAGGCGGAAGCTTTTGACGGCACAAAGCTGCCAAAAGATCTATGCAGATCGTCAAAGAAGAAACTTGGAGTTTTAGGTAATCTGATCCTCTTCACTTAGCCAATTTGCAAAAAGATATTATTAAGATTCAACTAATCTCATACGAATGAAACTTTTATAAATACAGGTAAGAGATTGGGTATTCCTACGAGTATCTCCCATAAACAGAATACGGAGATCAGTGTTCGTGGTAAGCTGACACCACGATACGTTGGACCGTTCAAGTTTCTGGCCCATGTGGGGAAGGTGGCCTACCGAGTAGCCCTTCCTCCACACCTATCAGTCATTCATGATGTCTTTCATGTATCCAATTTGAGGAAGTATGTGCACGACCCTCGACATGTCATCAACTACGAGAATTTAGACGTGCAGTCAAACTTGACGTATGAGGAGAGGCCAATACATATACTAGACAACGCTATGAAAAAGCTTCGCAATAAGGAGATCCCACTGGTCAAGGTGTTGTGGCACCAATAAAACATCAAAGAGGCGATGTGAAAGATCGAAGCTGACATATGGGTACGATACATGCAACTCTTCTTAGGTAATTATCAAAAGAAGCCTTTGTAATTATATACATGTTAAAAGGATATGGCGTGTTTCCCCTTTGAAGTTTTTTCAAAACCCTTTGAGGTTTTTATGACCAGATGAAATCCAAACAAGTCAAATAGTGACCATATCTCGAGTCTCAAGGATGAGACTCCCTTTGATGTTTTACATCAATTTAATTTGGAGTACAATGAAAGTGAGTTTGATGAATTTGTGGTTCAGGTGGAGTAGATATTAATCTTGAAAGTTTGTACTTTGTGGCTTTCGGAGAATTATGTAATTTACACAATATATACAAGTTTTTATTGAAATTATTTTTATTATTTACAAAAGGATTTTATTCACAAATTTCAAGAAGAAATAATTGCTTTTACAAATAATGTGATAATGAATAAGATAATGAAAGAATGTGTAATATAGGCAATAGTGTACATGTTATGAATATATGCAGGTGACAAGTTAATTTTATGGATTTTTCTGGTATTTAGGCCTTATCACTCCCTACTTTCTTTCTTGTCGATCAGCTCAAGTCTTAACCTTCTCTCGGGGTCTGATTCAGCCTGTATCTATTACATATATACAATCTGTTATTTTCTTTATTTTTCCTTTATTTCTTTATTTATTTTAGGTTAAAATAGTGATAAATATACAATATTTACATAGAAGTTAGAGTTAGTAAAAGAATGAAATTAGTGATATTTACAAGTATTTTATAAGGGTTTTTAAGCTAAAATAAGTGAATAAAAATGATGAAATGCATATTCATCAGTCGATGTTCTACATAAGGTGAGAACACCGTCGTTGACCCAGCCCTACTCATTCACG
The DNA here is from genome assembly GCA_037367405.1 of Ottelia alismoides. Lineage (NCBI taxonomy): Eukaryota > Viridiplantae > Streptophyta > Magnoliopsida > Alismatales > Hydrocharitaceae > Ottelia > Ottelia alismoides. The sequence goes on from JAZKJV010000784.1 coordinate 93,362, forward strand.
TACAATAGAAGCACCGGTACTTTGTGAATCCAGGTGATAAACAAGGCAGTATTCAGGCTGGGTTTTGGGTTCTAATCCTTATGGGTCGTGCATCACTCTATCATGATGGTACCACGCCCAAAAATGTACATGAATACAAGGACGGGGTTGCTTTCCCGTAAAAATTCTTGATTTTATGGGTTTATATACATCGACAGTGTTTAGCAGTCCCGATTTTAATTGGCAATCACTGAAGTTTTAGGTCAGCAGAAAATACATGTCTACCATTCAGACCCAATTTCCTTTAGATCTTAAGTGACAAAACAAGAGGGGGAAATCGAGAAAAGTTGATGCACGTGAAAAATGGTGGTGTATGCTTAGATAGTACATTGCTTCCTCACAATCTCCATGTAGGATGCAATACAAGAATGAAATTTAGTCTATATGAAGTGCAAGCTGATAAAACCGCTCCCAGCAAAAAATTCTAATAGCGAAGAAGAAATGGATTTGAAATTTAACTAAGTTGAACAATCTAAGGTATGTCTCATTAAGTGCATTATGGTCCTAAGTTATGCGATCACAAGAAAAATAAACCTAGTAGATCTAATAGCCACAGTGCATGTTTGACCTACAAACCACTCAAGTCGGGCCTTACCTTCACTGGAGAGAGAAACCGGTCCGATACACCATAGAAAAGTCCAAGTCTAGTTTACACACGTGAGATTCCAGGTAGAAACTGCTATAAATAGGAAATGAAATACAAATTATAGAAATGAAAAATGTAGCAAATAAATCCTAAATTCTACACTCTCTCACAACTCGACTCGATCATAATTTTATGTGGCTTTTCAGCGGCATGTCGATGTGCATTGGTTTCTAGAAAAACCGCTCCACATTTGTTAGGTACCTCGCACAAAAATACGAGAGAAAATGTAAGAGAGTTGACAAAAAAATAATCCAAAAATAAAGAATAAAATATAAATGTTGAAAAAGAAATAAATGCTGGAAAATAAATGAAAATATATAGTGGCAAGGTTCGGGGGTCAGACTACCCGAATGTGTGGAAAACCTAACAAAAAATTTTCTAGACAAAAACGTAAGCCTTTTGCCTCCCCGGCAACAACACCATCTAATGATTCCTAGAAACCCTAGCATTAATTCTTCCAAGTTAACTGTTGTAAAAGTGTTGTTGCCGGGCCATAGGGATCAATAAAGAAATTAAACCATACAAATTAATGAATCAGTTAAGTGATGCGGTTCTATGTTTATTAATCTGGGCAAGTCCCAAGATGGACTCAAGGAGGCAGAGGAACAACCTAGGTTAAGTCCATCAAATTTAGCGAATGGTTGTCAAAGCAGAATTTAATTGATATTTTGTTATGCAATTAATGGATGAAAATGCAAATCAGGCCAATTTTAAGGACTAAAATGCAAATTTCAATTAAACAATGTCAAAAAATCCTAAAACTTGGCCAGAACGTGAATTATGATGAAATTAATGCTTTACAATTTTTTTTGAATTTTGTTATGCAATATGAATTAATTATAAATTAAATATGTGTGTAGGGATATTTTAAATACTTATTTTTTTAAGAAAATAATGATATGTTGTGTGGTGAGGAAGAAATAAAATAAAAATAATTTTTATTGATTTTTAAAAAAAGAATGAATGCGAGGGTATGATGCAAGGAGATAATGCAGGATAAGCAGCGGAGTAGAGGAGCAAGCCAAGCAAATCGTTCAATTAATTTATGGCATATATGCTAATGATCGATCACAAGAATTTATGTTCCATTAATATCTACAAGATTCTCAAATAAATTCCCCCAATTTTCACGGTGTATTAAGCTAGAATAAATTTATAAATTTAAATAAATGTGCTCACTATAAGAAATGAACTCCTCAAATATTTTGATGTCCAAAATGTCTCCAAATGCAAATCATAATATCTGGAAGAAAGACAATTAAATACGGATCAAATTGACATAAAGTACGTGAACATCCGAGTTTGAGTTCTCAAAATACAAATATTAAAAGTTCAGGGGCATCAATGGGAACAAAATAGAGAGAATGTTCACAAAATGGACCTTTGCAGGGACTTGGATGCAAATTCGAAAAGTTGGTATTCTATTTATGCAATTTACCCTGCACTGGGGTACGTGCATAAATCCCAGAACTAGCAGGAGTCTGCAATCTTCCGTCTTTTGCACATGCATAAGCACGTGAGGGGTCTTTGTGTGATTTATGAGAAATAGCGGTGCGAGGGTATAATTTACCCCCAAGCGTGTGCAAATCACGTGGGGGTGTAGGCTCAGGTGCGCTTCATCTCCAAGACTAGATGTGACGGGTTCTGGCTGCTTCAATTTGCCCAAGGCATGGGGCTCGGGGATAGGCATTGACTTGATTTGGTCATCAGATGAAAGCTTGATCGACGACTAGAATTTTGGCATCTTCGGATGCCCCAGATTCTTTGAGTACTCAATCTAAAGGTCCTTGAGGTCTGAACTAAGGGATCTTTGTTCGTTTTTTACTAATCGAGTGGGAAGTGATCCATAGACGATGGAGGTTTGTCAACACACGATCGTGGGACGTCGGAGCAGAGGTTGCGGTTAGGGAGATCAGTGGACGACGTGGATCTCCTTGGTGGTGATGGCCGGAGCAAGAGGTTGTGAGAGGGTGTGGAAGATAGACAAGAAGGTTCAATGATGGTGAAAGGCTAATCAGTGATCAGGTGTTTATTGGAGAATCATGGTGTGGCTGAGGTTTTACGGGAGGAGACTAAGACGGAGGTGAAGAAGGGGAGGTGGCGATAGTAGAAGGAGAAAGAGAAGAGGAGGAACAGAGGAAGAGAAGAGAGAAAGAGAGAAGATATCTACATGTGATGAATGAAGGTGCATGGGAATGCTTGAGTTGAAAGCTCTAGAGATCGTCGCTCATTAGCCCGCTTTGCTGGAGCTCGACGGCCGCGAAGGAGCAGCTGCAGCAGAAGGAGGAGATCTCCTTCTAGATCTCACCGCGGTGGAGGTGTTAAGCCTTTGTCGCACTCCAGAAAATCCTCCTACTGTCACCGAAGGGCCTTTGAGACTGGTGGCTTCCGTTCTCTCTGGTGGCGGATACTCGATCATGGGGGTCGGCAATGGGGTTAAATAGGGGAAAAGAGAGATTGCCAGAGGAGATAAGGACGTTAAAGGTTGTTGGGTGGTGGTTGAAGATGGAGAAGATAAAGGATAGAGTGGTGTGCGGGAGGCATCCCTTAGGGGTTGAGATGATGGCCGAAGGTTGCGGTGCACATGGAGGTGGTGGAGGTAGGTTAGGTTGTTGCAGAAGATAGAATAGGACGGTGATGGCCTCCGGCCGTTAGAGGAGATTAGGTTAGGTGTTTTGACCAAGTTTAGGATAGAGGATCATGATGATTGGAGCTGGCAAGGAGATGGATGCAGAGAGCGGCGGAGGAGAAAGCAAGGCAGCGTTGCAGGAGCATGGTCAGGTGGTTCGCAAGGAGGAAGAGGACCCTCATGTGCAAAGCACGTGAGGAGGAGGGGGCCTAGGGAACGTGCCTTTCACGTGCAAGGAGGATGAGTTAGCGAAGAGTCGCGTGCAAGGCACGTGACAGGGGGAGAAAGAACGTGCTAAGCACGTGAGGCAAGAGAGGCAGCTGACTAGGACCAAGTGGCCTAGTTAATGCATGAAACATGGTAGTTTGACCACTGACCAGCAATGGAAATATAGTAATAAATAGATAAAAATAGAAAATGGATTCAGATAAAAAAGTGCACAACATGAAAAATATTTGTCTAAATGTAACCTACAATGTTCATGAAGAACTCGGATGCAAATGGAATGATCTGTGCAAGATATGATTTCTTTGGTGATATTTTATGTATAAAAAATATCAATTTTTGGCTTTGAAATTTTCATTGGATTTTCTATGGATAAATAAATGTATGCAAAAATCAAACATGCTATGAAATAATGCAATGGACTCAAAATGTGATTTGCTGGATTTTTATGAATTTTAAATAGGTTAGAAAAATTAGGGAAGTGAAATCTGTACAAGTAAATCCGGTCGTTATGGTCAAGTCAGAACATGTCATTTTCATTACTTTTCTTATATTTTTTTAGATTTCATTTTTATGTAATCTTTTAAAACAATGTATAAAATAAATAATTGAAAAAGAAAATAATCAAAATGAGTGAAATATGCACAAGAAATGATGGGTCAAAATTAGCAAATATGCGCAATGCATAGTTAGGTCCCAAAACCCAATCTTCACACATGGACTTTGATTCTTTCAAATTTGATCTTGATTTATATATATTTGAACGTACATTAATTCAAAAGTGAGTAGAGTCCATTTGGAAATTGTATTAGAGCGATATCAACGTTTTCATTTGTCTTTTCTAAAATTAAGGTTTGAGATTATTTCGCATATATACAAGTTAGCATTTTTTGGATTTTTCATGGGATAAGGTTAGTAATATTTACACAATGGAGTTTGTTTCATGTGATTTAGATTTAGAATAAAATCATTAAATTCAGTGAAGTTAGTTGTTTTATAGGTCAATTGTACACCGGAATCTTGGTTGTTCATTTGATGTAATGAATGTGAATATTATTTACACATGCATGAATGATAATTATGCAATTTATATGATGAATGTCAATGAACTTTGTGTAACTAAACTTAATTACCCCCTTTTACAGAGATGAATCACATATTTGTCAATGGATAACTTCAAGAAGAAGAAGACATCGAAGTTCGTGGGAAGCTTCATGGCTCATCATCGTGCCTACGAGAGAGACAAATACAGATCAGACTTGATTCGAGAGGTCTCTTTCTTTATAGACTCGCTCTTCAAGAGGTATCATTGATCTCATCTCAATATTCATTAGAATATTAGAAACCACGTTAGAAAAATTGCTTCCCTAAATTTAATGGTTTTGCAAAGTACAAAAGTTATGTTGTAATTGCTTGTTTATACGATGAACAGACAGTGTTTCAAGCAAATAGTTTGCTATTTTTCTGTGTTTCTGTGATGCAAAATAAATAATAGGATTATTTACTCCCTTCAAGCTCCACCGTACAATGAGGGTGTTCCAGTTGATATGAACATATATCTTTGATGAATATGTGATTCGTCGCTCTATAAGTTGAAAATAAAGCTTTGTTCCCAAGTAATTAGTTGCATTTCATCAATTATTCTACATTATTATCATTCATGCACTTAGAGATAATTTCATCATTTGGCATTCATATTTGCATGAATAAGAAGCTTGAATCCCCTTATAAATATCACGTGTATTATGTTGTATTTTCCCTTTTTATTTATTTTTCACTAATTCATAATTGAATAAAATCAACTCTACAGTGTAAATATTACTAACACTAATAAATGAAAAATACCAAAAAAAATACTAACTTGTAAAATTAACAAATAATACCAAACCCTAGTTTGAAAGTAAAAGACTTTAAATGTGAATATCGCTCTCATATAGTCTCCTATAGACCCCTACTCACTTTTGAAGTAATGCACGTTCAATTACTTCAAAACAAGACTGAATAGGAGTTCGTATGTGAAACTTGGGTTTTGGGCCCCTATTGTATATTGTACATATTGATTAATTTGACAATATTTTTTTATTAAAAAAAATCCTTATTTATTTATTTATTTTGCATTTATTCTATTTTGATTATTGTTTTAATAAAATGTGTAAAAATATAAATTAAAAATTGAGAAAACCAAAGAAAATGAATCACCTTGAGTCTGTATATATAATTTGTACTTATGTCTTATTTCTTTTATTTCTTTGTTTTCTTATTTATTAAAAATACAAGAAATAGATTAAGTGGTCAATATTTATTTCATATTTTCCTTGATTTTATTTTGATTTTTTATCTTATTTCAAAATACCAAAAAATCACAAAATACAAAAATGTGGTGTTTAAGATCTATAGGATACCACCAAAAACACTTTTTGTACAGACGATTTCTTTTGGTTTTTGATCCTTCACAAAAGTTTTAGATGTCGTCAAGATGAGCAACTTTTGTTATTGACCACTTTTTTATTTGAATTCTTTTATTATTTCTTTTATAATTTTCTTTGGATTTATTTTTTGGATTTTCTAGGAGTGATACGTGGCAGCTATTGGAATGGCCATGTGTCGTCCCTTTTTATTTTTTTTAAAATTTTTTATTTAAATATTTTATTTATTTTTATTATCTTATTTTATTTATTATTTATTTATTTATTTTTGTTTGTTATTTATTATTTATTTCTATTTTACTTTTATCTATTTATTATTAATCTTGGATTTATTTTTATTATTTATTTTATTATAATTAACTAAATTTTAATTTTAATTTTTAATTTCTTTTCCACATGGTAACCCTATGGCTGGCTACGTGGACTTCCCCTTCCTCCCGATCGGCATGTGCCAACTGCGCCCGCCTTCAACGGCGGTGCAAGTGCGCAACCATCGGCTCCTCCTGCTCCCCTCTCTCTCCCTGTCGTACCTCCCTCCCTCTCTACTGTTACACCCACGTTTACCACACAGTGCCTGACCACTCTGCCCTTCGTGGCGGCACCTCCTCTAACATCTCCCACCTTCTCCTCCAAGACCGAGTCGTCCACCCCTCTCACTCGCGACTACCCTCCTTCTCTCCTCTATCTTCTTGCAACCATGCCTCCGTGAGACCCGCATCGAGCCCCTCTAACCACTCACCACATCCATTTCCCCGTAACCACTACCTCTCTCTCTCTTCCAATCACACGACCCACCACATCCCCCCCATGCCTTCGGCAGTGAATCACACCCACCTACAACCGCTCCTCCCCACGTTAACCTCTCCCCATCTATCTCGCAACTGCCCATCATCCTCGCAGAACCCAACACCCAATAAAAGGTTGACGACCACCCCACTCACAACCTATCTGCCATTCTGTATAATGGGAGAGAGAGAGAGAGAGATCAAAGTTCTTTGCTGATGACAGAGGCTCAGCAGCTTCCATGAGCAAGGACCCTTCTATGGGCGTGATCTTTGGACCTCCGTCCAAGCTGCAGCCAGACCCCACTCCGCTCCCGAGCTTCGGAGCTTACCGCCAGAGCATCTCGAGGCGATGATCGGGGTCGAGCATAGCGCCCCCACCCTCCGGCGATCCCCTCTTTATCATTCTTCCTCCTCTGCCCCATCTTTCTTCTTCCACCAACTACCCGCATCGTCCTTTGCTTCTTTCTTACCATCTTCCGTTCATCTGTTATCCCTAATTTTAATTAATCATGGCACATCATCCACCGATCCGCGTCATTTCCGCCTCCTACCTCGCGATCTCCACCCTCGTCTCCACTTCCCTGATCCACATCACCACACCACTTCATCGACAGCCCGACACTACTCTTCACCGCCCATAGTCAATGTGCCTCCGCCTTTGCACGGGCTTCACACCTGCACCACCAGCCACCATCGCCATCGACCTCCACTCTAGTAGGAGGTCCTCCTCATCCACCTTCGACATCGCCTCCAATCAACGCCAACGCTCGCCTCCTCAGCTGTGTGTCAACCGAGGTCTCCAGGAGCTCCAAACCCTGTGGCCCTCGATGGACTTCCAGCAGGCCTCGCCTTGGGCCGTATGTACAAGCCCTCGAGCCACCCACCACTCATCCTCATCCCCACCTCACGTGAGGGCGGGGGTCATTTGCAAGGCCTCCACGTTCATTCAGCATATCACGCTCCAACCCTCCCCTATAAGGGAATGTGAAAGGCACGTGCCCTTTGGAGGAATTGCATTCCACCTCCTTGAGTTCCATCAAATACCGAGCATGCCCCCATCTCCTGAAGTTGCGCACGATTCACGCGGCCACACTAGAAAATTCCATAAATAATCCCTCACTTCTAGGTAATTCCATTTATGCCCATTCACAATTTTTTAACAAAATTATTTCTGCATTGCGTTTAGGCCCATATCTTTGGGCGTCATTTTGAACCGTAATTTAGCGAAATATTTATTCTGAAAATTGCACTTTGTAGATCAACTTATTCTATATCATGTGGATGTTTGATTGAATTTTTATGGACTATATTGATTTAATATAATTATTTTTGTGGAAAATTACATATTTTTCCCACTACGTGATCTAGAATTAAAAATTAAATTTATTGTTTCGTAAAAAAAAGCCCAAAATTTTACAACAATTAGATTTAGTTTGTTTTACAATGTTCCCAAATTTCAAGATATTTGCACGCATACGAGGTAGCAATAACATAATTGGTGATTTGAGTAATTAATTTTTAATAAATCGTAGATCAACTATTTTTAGGATCTATTAGTTTTTTTGGATTCCTATCACATAGACTTATCTAGTATAATTTTATTTCTGAAAAATAAATTGGTTTGTTATTTATTAAAATTACTTTTCAAAAAAATCACCATGCATGTATCATTAATTCATAAAAAATCATTTTGCATCAGAAAAATCCAAAAAATACAGAGCATTAATTTCGTCATTCTTCATATTTTTGCCAAGTTTTAGGATTTTAGATATCATTTGATTGAAGTAGCATTTTAACCCCTAAACTTGCCCGAATTTGCATATCATTTATTAATTGCATAAAAAATTAAAAAAATACTTCTCTGAAAACCTAAATTCAAGATCGCCTATTAATCAACCTAAGGAGACAACTTCATCCCAAAGTTCGACTTTAGGCTTGCGCAAGTAAAATATAAATAGATTGCTCGCTTTAATTGCTAAAATTAATTAAGTGGTCGTTTTGATAAATCCTGATTGCCTAAATACTACAAAAAAATGACATAATTAATATAGGGTTTTCAGGGATAAACCAAATGGCGTCGTTATCGGGAAGACACGGCTTACGTTGATTTTTAGAAAAATTAGTTCTTAGGTTTTCCAACCCCGGGTAGTCTGACCCTCGATTTTTCTTAAAATTAATACTCTATTTATTTTCATGAAATTTTTTATTTTATTTCCTTTATTTTATTTTATTTTGAGTGTCTCTTTGACCACCATCTTATTTTTTGCGTGAGGGACCCGACGTGATGGAGCGGTTGCTTAGGTGGCCGAGCATCTCAGAAGCATTGGAGGTCAGCTTCTCTGGGAAATAAGCTGACTGATTGATTCGCATAAAAATCAAGATCGAGTCGAGTCGTGAGAGAGTAGAGTCCATGATTTTATTTTCTACATTTATTTTTTTTATGTAAGTTGTTTGTAATAATTTAGGTAACTGCATATTTCCAGCGAATTCCGTTTGGGATCTCGTGTGTGTACCTGGACACTTAAACATTATTCTTGTAATGTGTCAAGACCTATTTCACTCTCCGGTGAGGGTGTGGCTCGACTTAAGTGGCTCGTAGGTTAGACCTACACAAGAAGCTATTAGAGATTTATTAGGTCAAATAATTTCTTGTACTCGTAAATCTAGGACCATGCATTCATGTTTAATAATGCGCATCTTAGATCGTTCTACTTAGTCAAATTGAAATCCCTTCTTACTCACTAATAGAACTTTCCATTAGGTGCAATTTCATCGCCTGCAATCCATGTAGTATAAAATCTTTGATTTTGTATAACATCCTGCATGTAGAGCGCGGGGATCACTACAAGTCTTCTGAATTGGGCATGCATCATTGATTTTATCATTGCATTAGCTTTTCTCAACCTCCATCCCCTTGGTTTTACAACTTAGGATAAAAGGAAATCAGGACTGTTTGTTAAGCGTGCCTTGTATGGTGGATCTAATTCAGTGAAAATCAAACTTAAAATCGGGGTTGCTATTACACGTTAACCAAAAATAGAATAAAATTAACACTTGTTTTCAGGAGAGCAACCCCATCACTGTATGCATTTTATATTGCTTGTTGAGAGGTGAGGATACATCCCAAGGATAACGCCCAAAACCCACATCTTATTCTTGTATAAATGGACTCAGATCTTATTTTATCACTTAACCAAAATAAAAAAGATAACGATTGGACCTTTGTGACCATCATTGTGTTGAGTTAGTGAAACTATCGCGCATATTCTAACTTGAAGTTGATATCGCGTCCCAAAGTTGTCCGGCAATCCGAAGCAAAGGATTTTTTACGCCCCCCGGTTACCGGCCTAAGAAGGCTCTTTTGGGCGGGAGACAACCCTGCAAGAAAGATTTCCGGGAAATCAAGATCGCGATATCGTCAATGGCTCCTTAGGCATAGTCGGAGGCATCACACATGATTCCGGGACCAATTTTGAGGTTGGATTATTGGAGCTTTGGTTATAGCCTCCCAAAGTGGTCAGATTTCAGGCATGATTCATCAAAAACAAACAAATGGCACATCTTTTGCAAGGCTATTTTTCGCGAATTCTTTGATGAATCGCCTATCAAAACCCCAAGAAAAGATCTAACTTGGCCGACTGAGGTCGGGGGTGGAAGTTTGGAGATCAATTCCACTTTGGCCTTCAATTCCACGTTCGGAAACAATGTGGCCCAGTACAATCCCTTCTCGGACCATAAAATGACTTTTATACTAGGGTTTGCTCTTGTGTTTGTTTTTGGTGTCTGTTTGTGTGTGTTCTCCCTCTGTGCAATTGCATTTTTCACTTCAATCTGCTTTCACTTCTTTCCGAATATGTCGTCTTATCGGTATCCGTTTTTGAACTCTTCATGTCATATCTCATTGGTTGATTAACGACCATCTTCATCACCTCACTCTTTCATGTACCTTCCACCATCCATGGGAGAACCTTACCCATGGTCGGTTTCACTCCACCTCGAGTATGAAGTCAGAAATTTAACTAACTTCCCCGCTTCTTCACATTTCTCACATACCCCACCTTCTTACACCCTGGATCCACATCCACCCTTGGTTGATCCACCTTATAGTAGGATGCTTGTTAGAATTCAAGAATCATTAGAAGAGCAAGCTACTGTTGAGATGAATAAATGGCAGAATTACCTACCCCCACATACTTCATTTCCTCTTCATATGAATGATGGGACAGGTCAACGAATCACACAAACACAACCTGACGTGACCTTAGGGTACAACTTGGTCGATCGAACAACCTGAATGGAGAGGCATGCACATTATGATTTTCTGGATTTGATCGACTTCAGTGATCAAGCTCACATTGACAAGCCATTCGACGAGCCTACACAAGTAGAGGGATGGACCTATGAGTTCAATCATCAAAATCCATGTCTATTGACTCCATAACATGAGTCTCCAACCAATTTCTGCCACACAGATGGTTTGTACTCGACCCAGAATTACATGCCAGAGTCTAGGTATGTTGAGTATGACACCTCAAGTTCTTAGCAGTATCCTCCAGCTGAACAGACTTCTCCCATGATTTATCATGAGGAATTTTTGGAGGATAATCTAGGATTATTAAGAGATATGAATTAATTGAGGATAAATTTAGAAATGTTGTCAACTTATTGAATTCATATGCTTCCAACCTTGGTATGGAGGTGGAAGATGGCATGAGAGTATTTGTTGTTGAAAATCAAGAGAACACTAGGGGACCCACACATTCTATACACTTGGAGTCAACTCCACCTCTCCCTTCTACTAACCACTTGCCCTCCAACCTCGAATCTGCACATTCTCTCACTCCACCATCACCTATTAAGAATACCAAAATTTTGAAAATCCCAAAAAGACTAAAATTTTGAAAAACCAAATAATATCAAAAAAATGAAAATGGAAAAGACATAAAAACATTGGACCCTACCCTTAGGGAAGAGATTGCTGAAGAATTAATTCTAGAGCTTCCCTTAAAAAAAGCCATAGAACACTTTCTCGACCTCAAAAGATTTGTGAGAAGTAAATTGATGCCTAAGAGGTCGGGCATTAAGACGACAAGGACTGAGAAACATCAAGTGTCTATGGCCACCTCCTTAGTGATGGGGAGAAAGACCAAGAGCCGAAGAGTGAAGCGGTTGCCAAGGGTTGAATGTGAAATCAAAGACAATGTCTTCAGTTATGTTAGAATCGATGATGACTCATAGATAAATATCCTTTGACCCCCATGTTTGACAAGCTCAAACTCGGGACAATCAAGGAGTCAAGAGAGATCGTTCAGTTGGCTGATCGATCTGTAAAATGGTCGATAGGAACCATTTTAGTCATCATTACTTTCCAAGGTGCTCTACTCCAAGTAGACTTTATGATCATTGACATTGAGCATCAAGAAAGTTGACCCAATCTCCAGTTATTCTCGGGAAGCGTTCTTAGCCTTGTTTAAGGTGACTATAGATTATGACTCGAGAGATGGAGCACTTCGACCTTGCCCATTCTTTGAGGACAAACGATACTCTAAGGTAACATACAAAGCTGTTGACACTCATAACCATCGAGAGGTAGATCAGTCCCACATCTCTGCTACACCTGATATACCGACTATCGAGCCGACCATTGGATCAGAGACTCCCTACACATCCATGACTCCCGCTGCTTGCATCACTACTAATGCCAAGCCAACTGAGAGCACTAGCACCTACCCGAAATGTGTACTAGCCACAATCTATATGGTGACTCATCCGATGAGGAACCCATGGTCAGCACCGCACCACATACCAGATCTTCAACAAAGGAAACAGCCAAGACCAAATTGGCCTTTCCCAAAAACATGATGCTTCATCCTATAATCGGTTAATCCAGTGAGAGGAAGTCGAGAATTGATTACTCTAGGTGTTCCCCCAAACCCCTCAAGGCACGTCACTCTCCCCTCCTTTCAATGCTTCAGGTTATAGAAAGATTGGCTATGAAAGTTCTCTTAAACATACCTGAGAAGGAATTTTCTGAGGATTCCTCATCATGTCCGGATGAGGTGATTTATATGAGTGAGCTCAGTTCAGATGTTCTTAAGCCTTATCTGAGCAAGCAGTCGTGTGTTGACCATGGTTGGAAGATCCCTTCTCCTCATGATTGTTACTCATTTGAAGACGATTCTGACAGTGACATACATGTATATTCCCCACCTCCTCGCTCACGCAAGCAGTTTTGTTACAAACCATCTTGATCCTTGTAAATTCTCCCTTCATCATCTATAGTCTTCTTCTTCCCCTCCCTCCCCAGTGATTTATTTCACTCGTCCCAGCTCCATATCATTTTCATTTTATGTTTATACTTAGGATGAACATGTCCTAAGTATAGGGGGAGAGTGACCTGAGTCTCTCCTTATTTTCTTTTTCTTTCTCTTTGTACATTCCCCAATCCCGTCGGTTCTCATACCCATTCTTATCATATACCTAGGCTGACCAAAGCCTAAGTATAGGGGGACTGATGCCCGTATTATGTATGTTCATCCACTTCTCCTTTCGACCTCGACTGTCCCATTTTTTCTATTCTTGTATACTAAAGTTGACCAGAGCCTAAGTATAGGGGGCAGGTTGACTTCTATACTTCCATTCTTTTCACTCTCCTACATTTAGCACGAGCTATGTCTTTTCTTCGCTTTTCATGCTTTGAGGACATAGCACATGCTAAGTATAGGGGGTGTGTATATAATACATATATACTTTACCCATAGCTCTACTTTCAGTTTTTTGTATATATTATAAAAAAAATACGGTAAAGGTAAAATTAGTAAAAAATATTTGTAAAATACATGTATACATATATGATATGTATATTATATACAAGTTGTGGGGCCTCTTATTTACTTTTGCATATCACCCTTGCATTCCTTCAAAAAAATCATCGTGCATTTCATTCATATGCATTTCATAACATTTGCATTTCATTTGCATATCTAGCACATGCAAAGTGGAAAGTTAGTGGGTTCTGAACCGAATTATGAATAGAAAATGAAGATGGACTTGATTTGACCTTAATCTACTTAATTTCAGAGGAAACTTATAGGAACTGGAGTTGAGACTTTTCAGGTCGAGCGACTTAATTCTTTGAATCCACAAGTCTATGTTCACATGTCATCTTGATTGGTATAAGTAGAATATTTCATACACATGCATGATTCTTTTAGACAGTAACCTAACTTGGATAAGCACCTTGCATGTAGCTCTTCATTTATGAGTTGGTGAGGAGGCAGAATCATTTAGCTTAGGGAAACACACGAGTGGAAACATTCGCAGTCACAATAAGTAGCCAGTGTGTCTCAACCTAGTCTTGTGGCGCTGATGTCTAACGATGAGATGATGCAGGTTGCAATAGAACTTCAAAATAGGGATAGTCTACTATCTTAAGAAGAAAAACTCCTTACGTACATGCTGCACATTTGTATATATATTCAAAAAAAGTAAAAAATCTCCAAAAAAAGTTAGACGATCAAAAAGTAAATAAATAAAATTTCTCGTCAGAGAAAAATATGAATAAGAAAGGCATATGTTTCAAAGTCTCATACCAAGGAAGCCTACAGCCGGAGACTTGGTTACACTAGTCAAGATCCACAGATATGTAGCTACATTGGTCATAGCCCATTCTCTTCTCTGTCCCATCTTCTTGAGCAGGTTGCACTTGAACTTAGAAGGAAATACCCTGCTCCTCGAGGAAAGAGTAGCTAGACCTAGGAATTAGGTTACCTTGTTACAGGAGGTTGTTTCTTTGCCAATTCTAAGGCAGAGAGCTATATTTCACTTACATAATACAAGTAAGAATCATAATCATCGGGAATTACGTATGAGGACTTGTTCTAACCTGACTGTTGAGGCGACCAGAATAGAGACTTGTGGAACTTAAAGGTTGTTAGGTCTTAAATCCTATTCTTAATAAGGTTATGACACACTATTAATCCAAAGATCAAGTCGAGCTCCATTTTTACCTTTTATCCATGACCTTGGTATGGAATCCAAAATCATTTCACTTTTGCATTTCATTTTAGTTGCTCGGGGACGAGCAAGGTTTAAGTACAGGGGGTTGATGAATCTGTGATTCGTCACGTTAAAGGTTGAAAATAAAGCTTTGTTCCCAATTAACATTTCATCAATTATTATGCATTATTATCATTCATGCAGTTAGAGATAATTTTTGTATTTTAGTATTCTTATTTGCATGAATAATAAGCCAGGATCCCCTTGTAAATATCACATGTATTATATTGTATTTCCCTATTTTATTTATTTTTCACTAACTTAGAATTGAATAAAATCAATCCACAATGTATATATTACTAATAAATTAAAAATACCAAAAAAATACTAACTTATAAAATTGACCAATAATACCCAATCCCTAGTTTAAGACTAAAAGTATTTAAACGTGACTATCTCTCTCATACAGTCTCCTATGGGCCCCTACTCACTTTCGAATTAATGTACGTTCAACTACATTCAAAACAAGACCAAATTCATAAGAATAGGAGTTCGTATGTGGAACTTGGGTTTTGGGCCCTTATAGTATATTGTACATATTGATTAATTAGACCTTATTATTTCTTGTATAAAAATAATACTTTTTTATTTATTTCTTTTGTATTTATTCTCTTCGATTATTATTTTAATAAAATGTGTCAAAATCCAAATAAAAATTGAAGTAAAAAATCGAAAAAATGAATCACCGTGAGTCTGTATATATAGTATGTACATATGTCATTATTTTATTTCTTTATTTTCTTATTTATTAAATTCCAAAAAATAGATTAAGTTGTAAATATTTATTTTATATTTTCTCTAATTTTATTTTGATTTTTATCTTATTTAAAAATACCCAAAAATCATAAAAGATAAAAATGTGGTGTTTTATATCTATAAGATACCACCAAAAATACTTTTTGTACATATGATTCCTTTTGGTTTTCAATCCTTCACAAAAGTTTTTGTTCTCATAGATATGAGCAACTTCTTATTGACCACTTTTTTATCTGACCTCTTTTATTATTTCTTTTCTAATTTTCTTTGGATTTATTATTGGATTTTCTAGGAGTGACACGTGGCCGCTCTTGAAGCCGCCATGTGTCGCCCCTTTTGTTTTGTTTTGTTTATTTAACTAAGTTATTTTATTTATTTTTTTAATATTTTATTTATTATTTATTTTATTATTTAATTTATTATTTATTTCAAATTTACTTTTATTTATTTATTATTTTAATTATTATTAATTTTAGATTTATTTTTATTATTTATTTTACTATAATTATCTTATTTAATTTTTAATTTCTTTACCACGTGGTAGCCCTAGGCTTGGCCACGTAGTCCTCCGCTTCCTCCTAATTTGCTCGCGCGAACTTTGCCTGCCTTCTACGATGGTGCAGGCATGCAACCGCCGGCTCCTCCTGCTCCCCTTTCTCCCCGTTGAACCTCCCTCTCTCTCTCTCTTGTTACATACACGTTTTCCACCTGCGACACCCGACCACTCCACACTTCATGGAAAAGCACCCTCTAACTGCTCCCACATTCTCCTCCTTGATCGAGTCGTCTGCCCATCACACCTGCGACTGCCCTCCGTCTCTCCTCTATCTCTGTGCAACCACGCCTCTGCGAGACCTACGTCGAGCCTCTCTAACTACTCGCCACTTCTGTTGCCCCGCAACACTACATCTCTCTCTCTTCCAACTGCACGACCAACCACGTCCCCCCAACCTTTAGGGTGGATCGTGCCCACCTGCAACCGCCGCTCCCCAAGTCAAGTTCTCCCAATCTATCCCGTAACAGTCCATCATCCTCGCAGAACCCAACGATAAACAAATAGTCAATGGCCACCCCACTCGCAACCTATCTGCCACTCTGTGTAATGGGAAAGAGAGAGAGCTCGGAGTGCTTCTCCACTGATAGAGTCTCAGCATCTTTCTTGAGCAATGACCCTTCTTTCGGTGTAATCCATGGACCTCCGTCCAAGCTGCAGTTGAACACACTCTGCTACCGATCTTCGGAGCTCACCGTCAGAGCAACTCGAGGCAACGATTGGGGTCGATCATAGCCCCCCACCCTCTAGAGAACCCATCTTTCTCCTTCTTCCTCCTCTGCTCCATCTTTCTTCTTCCACCAACCACCTGCCTCTTCCTTTGCTTCATTCTCGATCCTCTTTCGTTCATCTGTTATCCCCAATTCCAATTAATCATGGCACATTATCCACCGATCCACGTCATCTTTGCCTCCGACCTTGTGATCTCCACCCCCATATCCACTTCCTCGATCGACAGCACCGCACCACCTCATTGATAGCCCGATACCGCTCTTCACTACCACAGTCTGCGCACCTCTACCTTCGCACGAGCTTCACACCTGCACTGCCAGACGCCATTGCCATCGACCTCCACTCTAGTAGGAGGTCCTCCTCATCCTCCCTTGACATCGCCTCCAGTCAACGGCACCACCCGCCTCCTCGGTCATGTATCGGTCGAAGACACCAAAGATTCCAGACCCTACGCCCCTCACCGGACTTCCAGCAGGCCCCACCTTTTGCTGCTCGTACAAGCCCTCGAGTTGCCCGCCACTCATCCTTATCCCCACCTCATGTGCAGGGACGTGAGGGCGAGGTCATTTGCAAGGCCACCCCGCTCATTAAGCATATCACGCTAGATCCCTCCCCAGCTAGGGCATGTGCAAGGCATGTGGCCCTTGGAAGAACTGCATTCCACCCTCAGAGTTCCATCAAATACCAAGCACAACCATGTTTCCTAGAGTCCATGCGACTCACGTGACCGCACTAGAAAATTGCATAAATAACCAGCTTCTTTTGGGAATTGCATTTATGTCCATTGCATTTTTAACAATTTTATTTACATATTCTATTTAGTTCCTTGTCATTGGGCATCATTTTGAACCTTCAGTAAGCATCATTCTTTATTCTAAAAATTACACTTTATATATCAACTTATTCTCTATCGTGTGGATATTTGATTAATTTTTTGTGGACTATAGTCGATTTAATATAATTATTTTTGTGGAAAAATACATCTTTTGCCCACTGCGTGATCTGGAATTAATATTAAAATTATCATTACTCCAAAAATTCTCAAAATTTTCATTAATTAGATTTTAGTGTGTTTTACAATGTGCCCAAATTTCATG
Organism: Ottelia alismoides; assembly: GCA_037367405.1. Taxonomy (NCBI): domain Eukaryota; kingdom Viridiplantae; phylum Streptophyta; class Magnoliopsida; order Alismatales; family Hydrocharitaceae; genus Ottelia; species Ottelia alismoides. Next base: position 111,308 of record JAZKJV010000784.1, read on the forward strand.
ACATTTGCACATATATCGAGGTTTGTAATAAAATAATTGGTGATTTGAGTAATTGATTTTTAATAGGTCATAGATCATTTTTTTTATCTATTAATTTTCCTGGATTCCTTTTACATAGACTTATCTAGGAAAATTTTATTTCTAAAAAATAAATTGGCTTGTTATTAATTAAAATTAATTTGCAAAAAGTCACCATGCACGCATCATTAATTCATAAAAAAATTATTTTTCATCGGAAAATTCCAAAAAATATAAAACATTAATTTCATCATTCTTCATATTTTGACCAAGTTTTAGGATTTTTGGATATTATTTAATCATAAATTGCATTTTAACCCATAGAGTTTCCTGAATTTGTATTCCATTTGTTAATTGCATAAAAAAATTATAATAAATACTTCTCTGAAAAACTAAATTCTGGATCCCCTGTTAATCAAACTAAGGATATAGATACCTGACGAATCCAAATTGCCCTTGGTTAATTGTCGTGAATTAGGCATTTAAAATAATGATGTGTCATTTTGTTGTAGGCGGGTAATCGGAATCAATCAAGAAAATAACCACAATTGATCAATTCAATTTAATTCGAGTGATTTTATGTGTGCTTTACTTGGGTAAGTCACAAGGTCAAACTCGAGGAGGCAAAGGAACAACCTAGGTGGATGTCTATCAAATTTCATGTGTAGTTTTCAAGGTGGAATATATTTTTGGTATTCTTTTTATGCAATTTTTGAAACGAAAATGAAAATGCAGTCAATTTTAAGGACTAGAAATTGATATCCATCAAACGATGTCCAAAAATTATGAAACGAGGTCGAGATGTAAATAATGATGAAACGAGTCACTGTAAATTTTTTTGGAATTTTCTGAAGCAATATGAATATTTTATGAATCAATGAATGCAGATAGTGATATCTTCAATGATTAATTATAATAAATATTAAATCTACTTATTTTTAAGAAATAAAATTATCTAAGATATCTCACTAGCTGATCTATCTCAGAAAAATCCTAAACCCTGAAAATGTTGAATTTAATACCTACTAAAAATTAATTACTAAAATACATAAAATCATTTTTATAGAGCAAAATATAGATGAAAATCTATTCTTTTTAGGCACAATGTAAAACACAATTAATTCTACGATCCACAAATTTTTGGTAATTTTTGGAGCTATGGTTAATTATCTAGGAATTTATGAGTATCAATTTGGGCAAAATATGCAAATTTCCACAAGAATATTAATTATTAAATAACCATAGTACACAAAACAATCACAAGCATGCCATATTGTATGGAATAACTTGAGGAACACAATGTTCTTTTTGAATAATAAAAATGGTGTAATAAGAATGTTCAAAATTACAGATAAAGTCGGTGGTATAAATGCAATATTAGAAAAAAAATGCAGAACAAGGACTTAATTTTAGTTACCTAAACCTCGCTAGGGGTTTCTGCAAAATTTCCTAGATTGCACATGCGAAGCACATGCCTCCACAGGCGGCTGGACTTCTGCATGATAAGGTGGGAGGTCGGGGGTGTCTTCGCAATTTCTCCAAACCTCACGTGCGGAGCACGTAAGGGTCTTGGTTCCAGTACTCGGCGGTGAGGGGCGGGGAGCGGAGGAGCCCGATCGAGCGAAGCACCTGTAGGGGCGGTCAAAGGTGACCCGACCGTCGAAGGAGGAGGAGGGCCGATGGGCGGCGGGTGTAGGCACCTCCTGGAGCGGGCGAAGGTGAGGAGGTAGAGTCAATCCTTCCATGTGGCAGCTAGTGAAGGGGATCCTAGAGCCTTTGAAAAGGTGGAGCTCAATCAGTTGATGAAGATGTAGAGGCAGCTGGTGTCGACGGTGGAGTGGATGGTGATGGAGGTGAGGTGACACCTGGAGATGAAGGAGCTACGTTGGAGGAGCGTCGGGGCCGAAGGGCGTCTCCTGGAGGCGTGGTCATTAGCGGCATAGTAGACGGAGATTTAACTGTGGAGAGGAGGTGTCTGTGATCCATGTGTGAAAAGGAACATAGGCAGGCATTGAGGCCTCTCTAAGGTGCTTCAGATCCTTACCCGGGAAGTCAAAGAGATGTGTTGCCGACCGGAGCGGTGGCAGTCGCGGTGAGGCTTGCGTTGTTGCAAAGGTGGTTTCACCCATCGGATCTCACTATGGGAGGAAGAAAATCGATGATGTCACCACCGGGGTCTTCCCCTCAACTTGCAAATGGCGGATTTTTTTGACGAGTGGACGGGGAGGGAGTTAAATAGGAATGGAGGGGGAGGCTGGAAATTGTAGGTGCAATTTTGACGAGGCTTGGCAAAATTGCAAAATTTGATTGAGGAGATCGGAGATGGCATATGATCGGATGCGAGCCAAGGAGGGAAGGCGGCTATGGATATTTGTGAGGGATTGAAGAGGGGGATCGGAGATTGGCAGTAGCCACCACAAAAGGAAGGTCGGTACGTGAGATTACCGGAGGAGGGTGGCGGTGCCTCCTATTCCAATTAGGAAAGGGGGAGGAGATGAGGGCTGCACGTGTTGGCACGTGTGGAGGAGGCACGTGCACAACACGTGCAAGGATTTATTATTATTATTAAATAAAAATGAATAATTAAAGGGCCAAAATGGGTGACACGTGGCGGCTCCAGGAGCTGCCACGAGTCACTCCCACAAAAATCATAAAATAAAATAGTAAGATAAATAGAAAAGAAATAGCAAACAACCTTGGATCGGAAAATTTTCTTCACGAAAGTTGCTCGTCTCGACGAGATCAACAAATTTCATGAAAAGATCAAAACAAAAATAGATCATTTGCACAAAGTGATTTTTTTGGGGTACTTTGTGTACATAGAATACCTTGAATTTTGAGTTTTGTAATTGTTGTAATTTTTAAATAAGATAGAAATTGAGAAAATATGATAAAGTCAATGATAAATATTTACACATTAATATATTTTTTGGATTTTTATTAATTAAGAAAATGAAGAAATAAAATAAAATACGAAAAAGAGGACTTTTGTACAGATTATGGGTGAACATCCGGATGCTGTCGATTTCTTTGATTTTGATCTTATTTTAGATTTGGATTTTTGCATATTTTAATAAAACTTTCATCAAAGAAGATAAATGAAAAAAAATAAAATAAAATGAGTTAATTATCTACATAAAACAATAGGCCAAAAACCGCTAAAATACACAATGTACAAAAGAGGCCCAAAATCCAACTTTCACATATGAGCTCTGATTCACTTGAACATGGTCTTTTTTGAAGGTATTTCAATGTACATTAGTTCAAAAGTTAGTACGATCAAATTGGACATTGTATGAGGAACATATCATCATTTTAGTTCGAGAATCATGTAATTAGGGTTTGAGTGTCTAGACCATTTATATGTGTTAATGATTTTTTGTATTTTTAATTTAATCTTGTTAGTAATATGTACACAATGGAGTGGTTTCATGTGATTTGGAGTTAGCATGAATTAATTAAAAATCGAGGAACTTACCTTATTTTACAGTCAATTGGGCTGGGATTTTTGGTTTCTTATTTTATGCAATTATGAATGATATAATACAATTATTATTTATATATGCATGAATTCGAATTATGCAATATAAATGAAAAAATGCAGATGAATTTAGGGGATTTGAGCTTTATTAATTACTTTTAGAGTGATGAATCTGAGATTCATCATTGAAGCTTGGACCTTTTTGGTCAAATATTTATTTGGTAGTCGGCTTCTCTTTATTTGGATTTTTTGTATCTCTACATGGATCTTATTGTGCCCCTACGGATATGGAATATTTTTTCCATACATTTTTTGTGGTCTTAGAAAAATTGTGCCTAGCCGTCCATCCCTTTTCCGAAGCTTTATTTCAACCCGTACTCCGATCTTTAGATGTCCATGCTACTAGAAAAGAAACTCGCAAAGTCTTCCAATACCCCGTCTGAGTTGAGCTAAGTGCATAGTGTGAGAGTACAAATTAATTCCCTATTCAAGAGTCATACCCAGAATGAGGCGACCAGGTTATACACTAAGAGTCAAAATCTTGCACATTGTCATGCGAAACTCGAAGAATTAAGTGAAAGACCTGAAGCTTCTAAAATCCCATTTCTCGGTGTAGTTCCTCTGAAAATTAGGTGGATTAAGGTCAAGTTCAGACCACTCTCGGTTCCTGCTCATAACTCAGTTCAGAACCCAAGGGCTTTTCACATATGCATGAAATGCTGGATGAGATGCAGATGCGTGAAATGCAAACACATTTTTTTATTTTTGTGACTTCTTTCTTTTTCTTTTGATATTTTATTAATGCAAGAATTTTTTTACAAAAATAAATAAGAAGCCAATTTCTCAAAATTTTGGTTGCACACGCAATTGGATACAGACTATGTTAGTTGCAAAACTCTCTTTTTTTGTTTGTTTTTTTTAGATTTTACAAGTTAGTTACCCATCCCGTAAATACATATAAACTTACGCAAAAGTACAAGCTATGGGTAAAGTATATACACAGTAAATATACACCCCCATACTTAGTGAGTGTTATGTCCTCAGAGCACAAGAAGTGTAGAGAAGACATAGCTTTGGCTAAAGCGTAAGAGAGTGAAAAAAAGAAAAAGAAAAATATAGATCAGACCGCCCCCTATACTAAGGTTGTGAATAGTCTAAGTATAGAAGAAGAGCAAAGATAAGGCAGGCGAGGATGTGGAATTTGAATGAGGAGAGTATATACAGAGGGCATCGAGTCCCCCTATACTTAGGCTCTGGTCAGCCTAAGTACGAAAGAAGGGTGGAAATGGGGTGATTGAGAGAAGTAGTTGATGAGAAGAGTGGTATATACAGATGGCATCGGTTCCCCTTAGGAAGAAGATGTATAAGGGGACTGATAGGGTCGGGAGGGTTGCCAATGATTAAGGAGGTTGTCGACAAATCTTTCTGTGATCTTGTGGTCGGAGATCGTAATGATTGAAAGAAGGTGAAATAGACGAGTCCCAACTATCATCAGTGTTATCCTCAAAAGAATAATGTTGGAGAGTGTTTTTATAGGAAGAAGCTGAAACATACAAGTCAGTTGATTCCCAGCCGTCGTCGGAGTTATCCTCAGAAGAAGAATACTTGAAGGTATAGGTACTCCAACTATTCTTATTTTTAAGCTGCTTAATCAAAATGTGCTCAATATTGGGGTAAAATGATTCACCCTCGGATGATGAATACTTTGAAGTGCCAGTCTCAGTCTGCTCATAAGAAATAATTCATATATATCTAATGAGACCAGGAGAATCAAATCTGAACGAATAATAGTGAGGAGAAGGAATAGTCCAACGAGGGTCGATATTTAGTTGCTTGCTCAGATAGGGCTTTAAAGCTACCAAACTGAGTTTACTCATGTATATTACCTTGTCCGGTCCTGATGAATAATTATTAGAAGATTCCTTTTCTAGAATGTCAAAGGCTACTTTCATAGTCGGTTATTTTTGGAAGAGTCAATTTGGTCCTTGTTATCTGTGAAGTGTTGACAATCGGGTCCTCATTAGATGAATAACCATTGTAGTATTCTTCCTTGGTCAGCTGACGTCCTGCGTATGTGTTGTTGGTTGGTATGTCATTGGTGAGTTCCTGTGTCAAAATGAGTTGATCAAGGTGGTCAGAGAAGATGTTGTCCGACTCAGGGTAAGACCATGCTCGTGTTTCCTCATCACCATATAAAAAGTCTTATATTTGGTGATCTTCCATAGGATGTGTCATGATAGTGGTAGAGGTGAAAGCAATAGGGAATGGGAGGATGAGATGAGTCTCTTAACCAGTGGTCTGCTCAACAGCCGTTATCTCAACTGTAGCAATGGGGTAGGGCTTGTCTATCGCTTGATGGTTACGGTTGTTGTTGGCTTTGTGGATTACCTTATATCATGTTTCCTCAAAAATTGGTCAACCTTGAAGTTCTCCCAATGCAGTGAAATTGATTTCTCGAGTCTCACATTCAATAGTTGCCTTTGCCAAGGCTAGGAACGAGAATTATTGGAGACCGAGGAATTCTTCTTGATACCCAATATCAATGACCATGAAAGCCACCTTGAGCGGAGCACCTTAGAATGTCATGATGATTTAAATTTTTCCTCTTGGTCGTTTTATAGATCGATCAACCAGTTAAATGATCTCTCTTATATTTCTAATAGGTCTAAGTTTGAGTTTGTCAAATACAAAGGTTGGAATGATATTTATTGGTGAGTCGTCATCGATTCGGGCATGGGTGAATGTTGTGTCTTTGATTCCACAGTCAAATCTCGGCAACCGCTTCACTCTACGGCTCTTGGTCTTTCTTCTCATCATCAAAGAGGTGGCCATTGAAAATATATGTCTTTCGATCTTTGTTCTCTTCTTGTCTGACTTTTTCATCATTAATTTACTCTTTGTAAATCTTTCTAGGTTGGGGAAGTGTTCAATGGCCTGATTTAAGAGAAGTTCAGATCATTCATCCAATGCTTCCCTCATAGTTGGATCCAAAATTTTCAAATCTTCTTCACTTTCAATTCTATGGGGTTATTCTATTTTTCAATTTTTTGGGTGTTTTTTGAATTTTTCAATTTTTTTGGTCTTTTTGTTGTGGTGTATAGAGGGGGTGCTTTCCATAGTAGAGGAGGGTTTTTGATCAAAATCAAAGTCAGAGTCATCCCTAAGGGAGTAGTATGCAGAAGTGTTGTTGTCAGAGTCGTCCCTAGTGTGTACACAGTTTGTGGGTTTCTGAGTATTCTCGGAGTTTTCAACTTGAGATCCAATCATTTTATCTTCCACTTCCATACCTGAGCTAGCATAAAATGAAATTAGTCGGCCAGTGACATTTCTAAATTTATCCTCAATTAATTTATATCTCTTAATTATCCTTGAAATGTCATCTTCCAAAAACTTTTCATGATCAATCATGTGAGCAGTCTGTGTGGGTTCCCGAGTGTTTTATCGTTTTTCAACTTGAGATCCAATCGTTTCATCTTCCATTTTCATGTATGAGATGGGAGAAGATCCTCTTGGAATATCCAGTATATGATCGGTGTCTTATGAAATTTTCTCCTGAAAAATCATGGAAGGAGTCTGCTCAGTGGGAGGATTCTACGGGAACCTGTAAGTCTCATACTCAGCATATTCTGACTCATGTATGTACAGTTGGTTTAAGTAGAGCATGTTTTCATGATAGTTGATCGGTTCCTCATATATTTAAGTCATCATTCAGGGTTCATATGTGTTGATATCAACAGTCCAGTCTCCTGTATGAGAGTCATGTCTAAAGGAATGATATGCGGGATTGTTATAAAAAGTATGATCATTAGAGTCAATCTAGTATGTAAGATCAGGATGTGTGGGCCTCTCCATTTGGTTTGATCCGTCATCATGTTATTCCCTAAGGTCCATTTTGGATATGTATCAGTGATGTGTTGACCTATCCCAACATTATGCTGAGGAGAGAATGTAGTTAGTTGGAATTGTTATCTCGGCTGGTCATTGGTGTCAAAAGTGGTTCAATCTTCAATAGATTTGGCGAGAACTCGGGAATAAGATGAATTAGCCCAGGATAAAGTTTGATAGTGTGTAGAATAGGGTTGGGGTGGGCAATATGAAGAAGGAGAGAATTCGATCGGATGATCAGAGTAACATGGATTGGATCTTATGGAGTAGGTTGGATTCATCTGAGAGTCAGAGTCTCCTGCAAATGTTGGAGGAAGTCTGGTAGAAGGGGGTTTTGAGAATTTGGGTTTGACCGAGAAGAATTCATTTTCAAAACCAACATTTGGGTTTAGATGATTTGGGTTAGATGATTTGGGTTTGGAGAATTTGGGTTTGACCGAGAAAAATTTATTTTCAAAGTACAGATCTGATAGGTACTCGGAGCAATGTCCTAACATCTTCAAATAAGGTGGATGTGATGACATGATGGATCTTGGTTGAAAATGTCCAAGTGAACGTGATACTCAATAAAAGAAACCCAAATTTCTAAATAAAGGAGGGATAGTGATGGCACAAGTGTGTGATTATTGATGATTAACCTGAATCTATGCACAAAAGAAACACAATCCAAACCCTAGTTTCACCAACTCACATAGTGAAGGTCGCAAGAGTTCAACCAATTATCTTTTCAATTTCAGTTGGTGATAAAATCAATCTTGGAAAAGAATTAGTGAGCTATTAGGTGCCAGAAATTTTCTTAAAGAGTGACCCGAATTCTGACGACTAGTTACACGTACTTTTAGCCAATATGGGTTTAAGTACGGACCATAAAACGGCTACCCGTTACTTAAGTACGGAGTCTTACACAGTGTCCTTTAAACCACCCACTCTGCTAAGGAAATACGGGCCGTCTACCGGATACCCATATTTCCTCACTGAGAAGTAGCTGATCATTTTTATAGAATTAGTAGTCTGAACGAAGATTCTGGAGTTGGGCTCCAGCCTTAAATGTCGTCTCTCTCTCACTTAGACAGATAAATGAATCTAAGGACGGGGTTGCTCTCCCGCAAAATTCTTGATTTTATGAGTTAATTAAAGTCATCCTTATTTAGCAATCCCAATTTTATTTAGGTGATTAAAAAATTAGATGAGCGAGAATACACGTCTACCGTCCAGTCCGAATTTCCTTTAAAGTTTATTGACAAAATAGGAGGGAGAAAATTCAGGAAAAGTCGATGCACATGGAAAACAATGATGAATGCTCAGTCAGAAGACTTACAGTGATTCCTCGTAATCTCCATGTGGGATGCAATACAAGAATTGAAAAATTATTCGATAGGAATGCAAACTGACAAAACCACACCTATCAGAAAATTCTATTAGCCGGGAAGAATTGATTTAAATTTTGACTAAGCTAAACGATCTAATGTGCCTCTTAATTAATGTGAAGTGTGATCCTAAGTTCTACGAGTACAAGCAATAAAATCTTGAAAGCTCTAATAGTCGTATGTGCAGGTCTAACCTACGAGCCACTCAAGTTGGGCCCCACCCTCATCGGAGAGTGAAGCAGGCCACGACACACCATAGAAAAAGTTTAGATCTTGTTACACAAACTAGAGTCCAAACGGACACCACTGTAAATGAGCAATTAATTACAAAAACTAAAATTGCAAAAATTAAAATCTTAGACTCTATGCTCTCTCATGACTCGCCTCGATCTTAATTTAATATGCAGCTTTTGGGGCATCAGAGAAGATGCATCGATTTCTGGAAAACCATTTCATGTACATCAGGTACCTCGCATGAAAAATAAGAGAGAATGTAATAGAGTGACACACAAATTAATCAAAAATAAAAGAATAAAATAAATACAGAAAAATAAAAAAATAGACAATGTACAGTGATGAGGTTCGGGGGTCAGACTACGCTAAAAAATGGGGAAAACGTAACACTAACTTTCTAGACAAAAAACCTAAGGCGTTTGCCTCCCTGACAACGGTGCCATCTAACAAATTTGAATTGCCCTCGGTTAATTATCGTGAATTAAGCATTTAAAATAATATGTTGTTTCATTGTAGGCGGGTAATCAGAATCAATCGAGAAAATAACCACAATTAATAAATTCAATTTAATTCGAGTGATTATATATTTGTTTTACTTGGACAAGTTCCAATTTCGAATCGAGGAGGCAAGGGAACAACCTAGGTGGATGTCTATCAAATTTCATCTGCGGTTTTCAAGGTGGAATATTTTTTGATATTTTTTAAGCAATTTTTGAAATGCAAATGGAAATGTGGCCAATTTTAAGGACTAGAAAATTGATATCTATCAAACGATGTCCAAAAATTATGAAACTAGGTCGAGATGTAAATAATAATGAAATGAGTGAACTATAATTTTTTGAAATTTTTATGATGCAATATCAATATTTTATGAATTGATGAATGTATACAGTGAGATTTGAAATAATTAATTATAACAAATATGGAATCTACTTATTTTCAAGAAATAAAATTATCTAAGATATATACTAGGTGATTTATCTCAGAAAAATCCTAAAACCTAAAAATGTTTAATTAATACCTATTAAAAATTAATTACTGAAATATATAAATCATTTTTATAGAGAAAAATATGCATGTAAATGCAATTCTTTTTTGCCACAATGTACAACACAATTAATTCTATGATCCCGAATTTTTGGCAAAATGGTTAATTATCTAGGAATTTCTGAGTATAACTTGGGTGAAATATACAAATTTCTGCAAGAATATTAATTATTAATTAAATGTAGTTCATAAAACTATCACAAGAATGCCATATAGTAAAGAATTAATAGAGGAACACAATGCTATTTTTAAATAATAAAAATGATGTAATAAGGATGTTCAAAATTACAGATAAATCGGGGGTATAAATGCAATATCAGAAACTGAAAAATGCAGAACATGGACTTAATTTTAATTACCTAAACTCTGATGGGTGTTTCTGCAAAATTTCCTGGAAGGCGCGTTAGAAGCACATGCCTCCAAGGGCAGCTGGACTTTTCAATGGCGTAAGGTCAGGGGCGTCTTCGCAACTTCTCCAAACCTCACGTGCGGAGCACATGAGGGTCTTGGTTCCAGTACCCGGCGGAGAGGGGCAGGGGAGCCCGACCGAGCGAAGCACCTGCGAGGGCGGTCAAAGGTGACCCGACCGTCGAAGGCGGAGGAAGACTGATGGGCGACGGGCGGAGGCACCTCCTGGAGTGGGAGAAGGTGAGGAGGTGGAGTCGATCCTTCCAGGTGGCGGCTAGCGAAGGGGATCTTGGAGCTTCAGAGAAGGCGGGGCTCCGTCAGTCGATGAAGATGTAGAGGCTGCTGGTATCGACGGTGGAACGCATGGTGATGGAAGCAAGCTAGCACCCGGAGATGGAGCTGTGCAAGAGGAGCATCGGGGTCGAAGGTCATCTTCTGGAGGTGTGGTCATTGGCGGCATAGTAGACGAAGATCAAACCATGGAGAGGAGGTGTATGCGGACGGGGGAGCTGCAGATGAATGTTGGCTCGATGGTTGATGAATCCATGATTCATTAACAATCTTTCTATATTTTGTCTTAAATCCCTTAACAAATACATATAAACGTTCATTAATTTTCATTTTTTAACAAAATCTTATTCATGAATAAAAATGCACTTTTATGCATCAAAATCATGTAAATAAATAAAAGAACAAAAAAATAAAGAAAACAAAAAGAAAGCAGATTGTAAATACGTATATATGTACAATATGACTTATATAATATAAATATAACGGTAAGATATAATTATAACCTAACCCCCGAGACCAAGTCAACATGGATTGGTTGACAAACAAATTAGTAGGGGGAGATAAGGAAAGAAAACAATAAAAAATAATTAATTCTGCACTCTATTACACTCTTCACTATTTATCAAATCTTCATTGATTTTTAATTAATTCATATGACATATTTTTCATTAAACTATTTTCTTAATTATTTCTAAAAATGTAAAGAAAAATATAAAATAAGTTAAAAATATTATCTTGTACATATGCCAAGAAATCCAACTTGTAAATTGTTGAATTCTCAACTTCCTAACATCATAACTTTCTCGTACGAACTCCAATTTCACTCTACTCACATTTAAAGTACATAAAATAATATTCTCTAATTAATGGAGGTGATTTCATCAAAATCGGAGTCTGTTTGCAAAAAATCAGTTTTGAGACCTAATGACAACGTGGTTCTGGGATATTTATTTTATCTAGAACGCATAATTTATAGTTTTAATGATTTTATAATTTTTAATTATTTTTTTGGTGTTGTATTTTAACCATGATTTATTTCAGAATTTTTGACATTATTTATTATTTTAAATAAATCAAAAACCGTATTTTATCGATGAATTTGAACCATGTAATTTCAATCCATATTTATTAATACATTTAAATTAATTCATTAAAGTCCATAAAAAATCACATACATTTATTTTTTTATTAAAATAATTAAGAAAATATAAAAATAAGGTCTTATTTATTAATTTATTAAGTTAAAAATCGAATACTTATTTATCTAGTAGTATTTATAGCTATTTATTAATATAATATTTATATTTCATAAACTATTTATTATTAATAAAAATTATTTATTCCATAATTTAGATAAATTAATTATTTATGTTTTTTTTATATATTTAAAATACTTTCATTTATTATTTATTACATAATTTATATCATATTTATCTCATCTGGCCAACCAGGTGCTGAAACGTGTCAGCACCCGGTTCATCTTCTTCAAGAAAGGGGTTGCTAAAGTTTGTTTCACCGACCCAACTTCTCCTAATTCTTTCACTCTACCGTTCATCCTAAAATTGATATAAACCCTTCATTACCATCGTCTAACAACTACCTTACACGCCCTCCATTGGATCTATCCCAACTCTCCATTGTTTTCCTGATAAAACTCTCTAAAGTTTGCCATTTGCGAACTAACTTCCTCCAGTCCAGTCTAACTGATCAAAACCTCCAACTTCTAAGAACCGTCACTTCTACCTCGTGTGATAGACGACGGAGTAGCCGCCACCACGTGGAAGAGGCTTTGACGGAGAGTGGTTCCAAGGTCACCTCTAACCTTGCATCGCGTCGCCACGCGCGTGAAGCTCCGGTAAAGATCGACTGTCGAGCATTCATCTGAGGTAATACACCTCTTCTTCCCAGGTCAAACCTCCACTTTCATACTTTTATTCCCTCATTATTCGTGCATAACTAGACAAGTTAAGTACCCAATTAGATCTATCAAGTACCCATATCGGTTCTGTGATTTGATTCCATAACCAACTCGCTTAGAATCACTTTCAATTTTTATCATAAACACTTCCTGGAACTGCTTTTGAACTGCAATACCCCTAACTTCTTGGCCCGATTTTTACAAGAATCGAGTAACAAACCCTCATTTGTAGGTCTTGACGGATTACTGGAGTTTCATCCATTCTCATTTAGAGCTCTTCTTCGACCAATAGCACAACATCTTCAACCTAGGGTTTCCAAAATCTAGGCGACCTTCATGTCTAGGAGCCATCCCTAGTTGAACTCTTCAAGAGCATCTTTGTCATCTTCTACGTCATTTCCACCACAAGCAAGATCGAGGGGTGAAGGAGCACCCCTCTGGCCCTGCAGGAGATCGGTCAGAGCCTTACATCACCGGAGATTCATCGGAGAAGTCGCCATCGCCACCAGCATCATATTTGGGGAAGAACAGCTGAAGAACACGCATGCTACAGTTTGGCGATGCGTGCCATCCACGGACGGTCCAAATCGACGCTCAACTTCTAATCTCGTCCATCGATGCATGAAATAGTGTGAAATTTGCATTATAAGCCCCTGTGCTTTCTAGATTCCAAACGTACCCTAAAAAGTTCTAGAAATTGCATCTAGGTCTCCGTGCAAGGACTAAATGTGATTACTTTTATTTTATTTACAATTCAATCCCTGACTAGGGACCAAACTGCAAAACATTTTATTTCTTTTCTTTGCAGTTATAACCCTGAACTGTGAACCTCATTTGGACACCTTATTGACATTATTTTGTGATGATTTTCTTAGGGTAGTTACATAACTACCCTAGCGAGGTTTCTTTGTATTTTTCGGGTATTTTTGTCACGTGTTTTTCTTGTATTGGTTTTTCTGAAGTCATATCTGTTCGAGTATTTTTCTTGCCTTTTTCAAGAAGATATAAAAATCACAAAAAATAACCTCTTTTGCTCAAAAACTGAAGTATTGATATTCTACCTCGTTGAGTTCAACCCAGGGACACTTACCTGGTTAATAATTATTGAATAATAAAATAGGAGAGATCTTGGATTTTGTTTGATCAATCGGACTTTGTCTTCACGGTTTCTTCAACACCGATTCTGACCTTTATTAATTGCGGGCAAAATCTGGTTATCAAAATGGTGATATGAGGCTTGCGGTGTTGTAACAGTGGTTTAACCCACCGGATCTCGTCGCGGGATGAAAAAAAGCGATGTTGTCACTACCGGGGTTTTCCCCTCAATTATGCAAATGGCGGATGATTTTGATGAGTGGATTGTAAGGGAGTTAAATAGGAACAGAGGAGGAAGCCAGAGATGGCAAGTGCAATTTTGATGAGGCTTGGCGAAATTGTGGGAATTAGATTGAGGAGATCGGAGATGGTGTCTGATTGGATACGAGTCAAGGAGGGAAGGCAACTATAGAGATTTGTGGGGATTGAAGAGGGAGATCGTAGATTGGTAGCGGCCACCGCAAAAGGAAGGTCGGTGCACGAGATTGGTGGAGGAGGGCGACAGTGCCTCCGCTTCTGACTAGGAAAAGGGGAGGAGATGAGGGCGGCATGTGTGGTGGAGGCACGTGCACATCACGTGCAAGGATTTTTTTTTATTTTATTTTTTTTTAATTTTTTAAATTTTTTAAAATGAAAAAAATGAATAATTAAAGGGCTAAAATGGGTGACATGTGGCGGCTCCAGAAGCTGCCAAATAGCACTCGTTTTTATATGTTTGTTGGCTTTACCTTTTCTCAAAAATCTTTATGTGCGTAGTTCCAGTTTTTGCCCGATTTACCAAGGAATCTTTTGGTTGCTTTTGGCAGATTGCTTACTACTAGGTTGGATCGGATGTCAACTTGTGGCGTCTCACTCCCACAATAATCAGAAAATAAAATAGGAAGATAACTAGAAAAGAAATAGCAAACGACCTCGAATAAAAAATCTTTTTCACAAAAGTACTATTCTTGATGAGATTTACAACTTTCATGAAGAGATCAAAAATAACATAGATCATTTGTACAAAGTGGTTTTTCTGGGGTACTTTATGTACATAGAATATCTTTATTTTTTATTTTTGTAATTTTTTGTTATTTTTAAATAAGATAGAAATCATGGAAAATATGATAAAATCAAATATAAATATTTAAACATTAATCTATTTTTTATATTCTATTTTATTAAGAAAATGAAGAAAAAAATAAAATACGGAAAAGATGACTTTTGTACAGATTGTGAGTGAACACTCGGACTCTGTCGATTTCTTTGATTCCAGACTTATTTTAGATTTGTATTTTTCCATGTTTTAATAAATCTTTCATCAAAGAAGATAAATGAAAAAGAAATAAAATAAAATGAGTTAATTATGTACATAAAATAATAGGTCAAAATCGCTAATATACACAATTACAAAAGAGGCCCAAAACGCAACTTTCACATATGAGCTCTGATTCACATGAACTTGATCTTATTTTGAAGGTATCTGAATGTACGTTAGTTCAAAAGTGAGTAGGATCAAATCGAACACTGTACAAGGAAGATATCAACATTTTAGTCCGAGAATCATGTAATTAGGGTTTGAGTTTCTGGACCACTTATCTATGTTAGTGATTTTTTTGTATTTTTCATTATTCTTGTTAGTAATATGTACACAATGGAGGTGGTTTCAACTGACTTGGAGTTAGCATGAATTAATTAAAAATTAGGGAAGTTAGCTTATTTTACAGGTCAAGTGGGCTGGGATTTTTGGCTTCTTATTTTATGCAATTATGAATGATAAAATACAATTATTATTTACATATGCATGAATGTATATATGCAATATAAATGAAGAAATGCAGACATTTTGAGTATCTGAGCTTAATTAATTACTTTTAGAGTGATGAATCTGAGATTCATCATTGCCTCACTAAGTTCGACCTTGGGATTGCCCAAGTAAAATATAAATTGACCACTCACTTTAATTGTTAAAATTAATTAAGTGGTTGTTTTGGTAATCCTGATTGTCCGAGTACTACAACAATAATTAATATTGGGTTTTCAAGGTTCGTCAACATTCCAGATCAACTAGTACGGGAGGCACTTCATACACCTCTACTTCATGTCGTTCGTCATGTAGTGATTCAATCTCATGTAGACGAAGTTCTCTGTCATGACCCAACCCTACATGATGCTCTCTGATTGCAAACCACAAGCAACTTAAACAGAGACTTCAAGGAGCATCTAATGGAATCGCCTCCGCCACGCTCCTTATATTCTTCTTACTTTCCTCTACTTCAGCCTTTGCCTTCTCCTTTGTCAAATGCAATCGAGGTGGTGTCAGCTCTGGATAATCTCATACTAGACATTGCCCAGAACATGAGCCCCATGGGGCAATAATCCGATCTCAACTTCATGACGATGGAGACAGTGTCCCTTCTCCGTGCTTTTGGAGGTCGGGGAACTTCAATGGGGGTTGTATGATCAGCGTAAAGGGATTCAGGAAGGTCTATCTAGGAATTCTTATGGATGACACTAAGGTTGCCATGAAGAACAATAATCCCAATACCTAGCAGGGGATGAACGAGTTCCACACCTAGATCGAGTTGTTATCACAATCCCAATTCCCAACATGGGATGAATGAGTTCCGCACCAAGATAGAGCTACTATCAACACTCCGGCACCAACGCCTCGTTTTTTTGTTTCGTTGTTGTAGGGAGGGGTAGGATATGATCCTGGTGTATGAGTATATGGAGAAGGGGTGATTATCCAACTTCTAGAGGCGATCGTGTACTCTCACAGGGCGAGGGCACAAACATCGAGGTGATTGCGCACGAAAGCCGAATAAATCATTAGCTAACCCACAAAATATCAATAAAGCAATAAAATCAAATGTGGATCAAAATTCATTATAACCCTATAATTAAATGTATACAATGACAAGCAGAGTAGGGTGTCGAACTCAGGGAACAAACTAGGTAGCATTATTATTATTTATAAAAATAATAATAATGTATATGTGTATAATATTTACTCACTTAATTAAGCAATGTTTTTTGTGGGTTTTTTTATTTTTTAAACTTTTTTGTAATTTTATTTTTTAATTTATATATTTATATATTTTTTATTTTATAATTTAATAAAAAAAGAAAGACCACTCAAAATAGAATCAAATCATTTTACAGAGACTGTTGGGAGACAGGCAACAAGCTATGCTGGCAATCCATTTTGGATGGCAAATCCAATTCTTCGAAACACGACATCCATAGATCTGGGAACCATAACATTGCTATGCATAATTTCCTTCACCCTCTTATGGAGCTCTATAGCTTCAGTCACCAAGATATTAATATATATATAATTTTGTTTTCTTTTTATAATTTTTAGAATTTTTTATTTCTTTTCCTCTTTAATATATATTAAGTATGTGTGTGTAATATGTAAGAATAAGTATAATAAGGAGTATATATGTATAATATATATAATAAATATGTAAAAATCAAAAAATACAAGAAAGAATAGTCCTTTTATTTTTTTAAAGGATTTAAAAATATTTATAAGGTAGTTATAATAATTTAATAATAATATGGATTATATATAGCTATATAAGTATATAATACAATATAGATTATTATAATTATAAATATGGTTATAAATAGTAAAAAAATACTAAAAAACTATTTTATGCTCTTTTATATTTTATTCTTTTTTTGTGATTTCTATGCATTTTTGCTAAATTTTTAGGTATTTTTAAACTCCAAAGTATACAAAATCTTGGACATAATAAATGGGTCGAATCATTTTGATATTTAAAAATAATAAACAGGGTTAAAATTTTACAAAACTAACTTTTATAAGTAGTAAAAAGTACATATATAAATATAGAGCAGAAATTGATTTTTTGGAATTTTCAAAAATATTTTTCATTTTTTAGGGTTAGGAAGAGTTTGCTTATTTTTGGAGTTTCTTATGTTATTTTTTGTGATTTTTAATCTGTAGATATATTATACAATAATATATGTTATATTTTTTGGAATTTTGAAGGTGTTTTATCTAATTGTTTGTATTTTGTCTCCGAATAGGGAATAAATAGCTCGTAATTGATTTTTAATAAATGGAAAATGCAATAAAAAATGCTAAAATAAAACCGCATCGTGAATGAGCATAAAATGAGAACATTCATCTATTTTCCATAATTTTTCAAGCATGGAAGCTATTTATTCCAAAATGTAATACATAAACCAGTTACACATGCCTTGCATGGGTATTTTTGCAATTAAAAATAAAGCCAGGGGTTACATGCAAATATCCCAGAATTTTGAACTGAATATACAATTTTTAGCATTAAATCCTAAATATATAAAATTGAAGGGCCTAGAAGCAAAAGGCCAACTCACGTGGGGTGCCACATGAGTCGACGTGGCACAGGACCTAGATGTAATATACAAAAAGTATAGGGGTATTATTACAACTTTTACACAAATGATAAAGTATAATAAAATATTTACAGGACTAAACAATACAGTTGCGAAAAAAGGGATACTTAATAAATTACCCATTTACTTACGCACGATCGGAGGGCTGGAAGTCATCCATGTGGCGTGATGAGCGGCACTGGAAGCGTACCGCTTCGTTTAATCTCCAACGACCCAGATTAGATCCAGGCCGAGGCTTGCATGCGGCGGTGCCTGGGCCACTTGGAAGAACATCAGAAGAACAAAGCTTCGGCGAGCTTTGTTCTCTGATTCTACTTTAGTCGGACATGCTTTCCCCTTGCTAGATGGCTCCGGTCCTTCCATGGGATGGTGTGCGTCTTGCAAGTACCTTTGGAAGGTACGGGGCTCATCGAAAGAGCCCTGGAGCTCGAGCACCTGGACGTTCTATTCTGGCATTGGTTGGGCACTCCAAATGTTGTAGGTGATCGTGGACCTGTGTCAAACGGTTAAGGGGGTCAAGGGTTAAGTCCTCGACCCTCCACTGAAACTGTAGAAGCATGGGTTGAATGAGGCAAAGAGATTCCTACGAGGGCAGCTGAGGTAGAGTTTGATCACTTGATTCCTTGCAGGAATAAAGCGGGAAACATGGGGCTATGGCGAAGAAGGTGATAGAGAAGGAAATGATGGTGGAAGGTAGTCGGAACAGTGTTGAGATACAACGGATTTGGTGCCGGAACTGAAGCTCCAACGATTTTAATTTTTCAAAATTAAGCTAAAGGTGTGATAAAATGATGAAATTAAAGTCTATTTTACACTAAGGGAACGAGATGCAAGCTACATGGTCGTACCTAGCAGTTCAATGAGCGTGGAAAGCTCGGAACAGAAGAGGTTGCCAGAGACGAAGGTCAGCGGACCTGGATCAACTCCTCAACCACCTTATCCACACTACGAAGGGTCGGAGTGCGACCTACTATCACTAGGGACTCAACGGAGGGTTTCTAAGGGGGTATCGATGGTTGAAGATAGATCAAAACACAAAATGATGTCAGAGGAGGTTATTTACAGGCAAAGGTCTGGTGACTTTTGGAAGGGAGATGGTATGCAGCACGATGGGGTAGGTAAAGATTTGGTAGTGGGCGATGGAGAGGGGTTTCTGGGCTAGAGATTGATGGTGGTCTCGAGGAATGAGGAGTATGGAGATGGCATGAAGATTGGGGAGAAGAAAGGGTAGGTACAACTTTGACACAGGTGGAGGAGAAAGGACAGTTGACCTGGGGTCAACCGTTGAAGAGCCCTGGTTGGTCCACGTGGACCAACCAGGAAAAAGAGACTCGAAAATTATTTGTAAATTCAGTTAAAAATATTAAATGAGATAATTAATTTTTAGTTCTAAAATACAAAATAATTTATAATTTTATGTAGTATTTAGTTTCTATTTTATTAATTTTCATGTTAATATTACAAGTACAATATAGGTAAAAATACATCTGTTTTGACATTTTTATTTTTATTTTGCATTAACTATTTTATTATTATATATAAGTATTCTACATATTTTTAATTTATTTAATTACATATTCAAGTATTTTTATTGTATTTTAATGAGTTTATTTACATAGTTAAATAAGTCTATACATATTCTTTATAGGTATATATAGGTATATTTCATCTATATGTAAAAGTACTTGATTTATTTTAATTAATTTTCAAAGATTTTATTCATTTTAATTATGGACATGTGTTTTAAAAAATATTTATAACTTTATACAAATAAAAGAGATTAAGAATATGAAGAAAAAATATATTAAATATAATATACATGTATATTGCACACGGGGCCCAAAACCTAACTTTTGCATCTTAACCCCAAATAGGATGAAACCACCTTCATTAAATAACATATTAAAATTATATACAATTAAAGTGATTTTGGTCAATTTTTATACATTATGGAGAAAATACATGTCTGCAAAATTTTATTTATGGCTTTTTATTCTGTGTCCCTAGCGCACTGTGCATTATTTTTCAATGAAATCAATTTGTATTTTTCTTTGTATTTTTATGCACAATATTGGTGTTCAAAGTTTATTGATTTGAGGTGTAAAAATGATGAAATAAAATAGGTCCCAATGAGTCTATTATTGTCAAATCAAATTAGGGTTTTGAATATAGTCTCTGTACAATTAGCCACCCTATCTCACCCTACTTTATTCCTTGTCGACTAAGTCATCATGATGACTGGGCTCGGGGGCTAGGGTCACTCAATGTCTTTGGCGCTTCCTTCATTTTCTTTTATTTCCATTATTATTTTAGTTTGGCACAAATACAATATTTTTTTACAATTTATCATGTGTTTATTTTTGACAAATTAATGATATATACATGCATTTAGCTAAGGATTTAAGGCCAAAATGAAAGAATAAAGGTGATAAATGGATATTCATCAAGGGGACACTGAGAAGCCATATCTATGGTTGTGATGTCCCCCTTTTGAGCTGGAAGTAGAGGCGGGAGATCTACATTGGGGGCAACAAGGGGGTTGCACTACCTACACATTGGGCAGTTGAAGCCGATCATTCACAGTTATGTCAAGTCAGAAAACATCCTCCTCGACAGGGACCTCCATGCAAAGGTCGATGACTTCAAGCTGTCGAAAACCAACCCCGATCTTGATAAGACTTATGTCAAATCCACAATGAAGGGTAGCTTTAGATATCTTGATCCACAGTACTTTAGAAGGCAACAACTTACCGAGAAGTCCGACCTCAGCCCCACCACCCACACCCCACCTAGACCTCCAACCCCTCCCCGCATCGCCGCAACCTCTGATCCACCTCCTCGCATTGCCAAGACCTCTGCCCCACCTCTCCCCACTACCTAGACCATCGCCCCACCTCCCCCCATGCCAACCAAAACTCCGCCCCCTCCCTCATCTCCAGTATCACCACCTAGTGGTTAGTGTTGGGTTTTCTGATAGGGAGAGGAGGAGGAAAAGGAGGAAGAAGAGAGAAGTAAGGAGAGAGATGGAGTGAAAATCCATCATTGATTCTTATATGGTTTGATAGCTCGGTTTTAACTCAAGTAAGTTGACTCAAGAAGACTCAAATTAACGGTAGGGTTCGTGAGGTTAAACAGATCAAGTTTATGGGGTTGAGGTGATAATTACATGGTCGAGAAGGTAATTGATAAGGTTTCTAGGGTCCATGGTGTAAAAATCTCTTCGTTGAATTTAGCGGTATTTGTTTGGTATTTTAACAAGAATTTAATCGAATTTTTGATATTAAGTTAATGAATCACATATTCATCAGTGAATCCATTCCTTCTCGATAATCTATCTTCTTTCACCGTCGAGTCCAAGACCTAACTAAAATTCATGCCAAATCTCCCATGTCCCACCTACCTCAAGTTCACTCCTCAAGACCTAGTATTTCTTGTCCAATTCTGTATTTAAGGTAAAAGAAGACAAAGTCATCACGTTATTCACCCCAAGCTATTCCATTCCTTGAAGCTTCAACAAACCTCTAATGGTGACAACAACATCAACTAAAGCCACAATGGCATTAGGAGAGACAGGGTTAGTTCAACAAGATTCAATCCTGATCGACCTTATCTGCACTCTCTACCAGCTGCGATGAGCCTTTGAAGTTTGTTGTTTATTGAGATGAAGATCAAGTTCTGATAAATTCAATCCGAAGTGACCCCTTTCATTTGCTTGTCATTTTTATAGGATTCCATGTATCTGTATATTTCTTCTTCTTTTCAAGTTTAATGTAGACTATCCTCTTTTATTTTTTTTCTTCCCTTTCTTATAACTTCTCTGATTTTCATCGACCTCTCCTTAATTTATCTAGCCTTCTCACGCATTTGATCCCCTCTTGATTGAGTCATCTTATTGGAGTTTTATCCCTCTTACTTTGTGCCTAATCCACGAGCGAAATTTATCCACCGATGATTACCTAGATTCCTGATAATTTCTAAAGAAGCCTAGGAACCATGATTTAGTATAAGTATTATTGATGTTCTTCAATTGATTAAGAAACCATGGAGTTAGAGTAACGAATTCGATTCAAGTAAGACTGACTTATTTAGCAACAAAAACCAAACCGCTTCAGTGCCTAAACTCCATATGTTCGAATTCTTTAAGCCCAAGTGCTTCATCATTTCATCGATCTATTATGTTTTTGCTGGACAAGATTTCTAGGAGAGCTTTTGAGTTATTTCGGAGTCTTTCAAGGTAAACCAAACGAATTTGGCCATTGGTTGGAAGCGAGTCAGACATGTGTTCTTTTGCCTTGAATGGATCTTTTAGATGATTTAAGAGTTTCTTTCTTATACCAATTAAATCCATGAGAGAAGACGAATTGAGTGAAGGTCCTCGCATTAACCATTATGTATGAAGGAGAAAGGTTGAAGATGAAATCTAGATTTTGAACACTTCTCTCCATCAGTGATCAACTAGACAACAAAATGGAGATGGGATTTTTACCCGACAGACCCTATAAGACCCTATAATCTTTGTCAATTACCTCCACGACCTTTGAAATAACCTAATTCCCCACTCGACCATGTAAACTTGCTAACCTTTACCCTACAGACCCTTTGATTAACCCCCTTCCATTTACCCGTTAAAACCAACCGGATTCCGTTATGTTCTTTTACATTATACCCATTTTGTTAATCAAATTTACATTGAGTGTCACTCCCCCTCACCTCCTCCTCATCTCCCTTTCCCACCGAGCACCCACCACCTCTGCGACCTCCGCCACCCTCGCCCTCCATCTCCCCGACATCAGCGGTCGAACTCTTCACTTGCCCTCCCATGCTCCGATTTCAGCTATCCATCTTCACACTGCATCGGGATCATCAATGGGAGGAATGTGCACGTCTAGTCCCATCTCACCCTCCGAAGGTTAAATGTTCATCACGAAGCCCAAAGGAGGCGAAGGAGTCCCGGCCTTCATGTAGACGCCATTCACTGAGATGACCTCTGATGCAGCCTTCTCCCCTGACTTCACCTTCGCAAATTGCTCCTCCTTGAACCTTGATGTCGCTTTAGCTGCTTCCATAAGATTTTCCATTGCTGACGGCTCGTACATCCTTGCGTCGTGGCCGGGCTCCCCACGTGCAGTGATCACCACCGACCACGGGGTCCTGTCGGCGTAGAAGACCCTGAATTCATCGGAGAGGGATGCATGTCCTTCGTCTAACACGAAGCCGATGTTGAGATCGTCGAATTCAGAGGGGGAAACGAGGCAGGCCACGCCGTCGGCGCCTCCGATTTCCTCATCCGGGAAGACGGAAACATGGACATTATGGAGGGGCTGGAAGCCGCGGGAGAGGAGTAGAGTACGTGGAGATGCTGGACAGCGAGGCACTTGTCATCCTGGGAACCGCAGGCGAAGATGCGACCGAGGGGGTCGATGGAGGCAGAGAAGGGGGTTGGACTAGTGAGAGGAGTCAACGGGGACAGAGTCGAGGTGGGAGGTGAGCAGAACGGAGGGGAGGGGAGGGGGAAGAGCCACGGAGGTTGAGGAGGGACCTGTTCTTGGAAGCTTCAGGGGGTCGTGGAAGTCTCCCATTTATTTGTGAATTGCAATAACAACCCTCTTTGTTAGGTAAATTATGAATGACCCTCGATAGTGTCTAAAAATAGCAAAGGAGACCTCCCTGGGATGTGGAAACTTTTTGGCATTTTCGTCTTGCAAAAAGATCCTTGAGGAGGAAGACATTTTATTTCCTTATTCATTTTAATTCATTTTAGAACCATTTTCTTTAGGGGTCGTACTAAGTAACCCCCTTTTACATTTGGCCATACTTGTTGTACGTTTTATGAACATTTTTTATTTTTTATTTTAATGCTCGTTGAGAATAGTAGTTAGATCCTAGTAGTTAGTGTAATTAGTAAACCTTGTAAGAATTATCAGGGACGAAGCCAAGATATCATATCCGAAGGGCTAAAGTGTGCTTGTGATTCATATAATATAAATATCTATTTTTTAATAGTAGATTATAGAACTTAGGTTATACAAGTCATTAATTAATCAAAAAAATAATATATGAATAATTTTCATATGGTTTTTGAAATTTTATCTACATGTTAAATTGTGATCTCAAATTAATAAATAAAAAATTGCACATACAAAGTTTTTGCATATGAAATATCTATTTGATTACGATTTTTTTATCAATTAACTTATTTATAATTTTACATTATTCTATAGAAAGTATATTTGTTTAAAAACTTATATTTAAGTACTCTCAAATCAAAACTAAGATTTGAAATATAATATGAAATTGTTTAAATAATATGAACATATGACCTCACTTCCTTATGTATAATACATAGTAAAGCATAGCGAGACAAGAAATCGGCTTAAGACAATGAACAATGTTAATATTCATTGTCATAACACCCAATGTTGAATTCATATAATGAATACTATACGTTGTAAAAAATAATTTTTTTTATTTAAACTAACACAAATATATTTGTTGCTGAGTATTACTATAACAACGATTATCTGTTAACATTTTCATTATAATTTTATCCCAAACTATCTTTATCAATTTGATAGAGTTCTCTCCATTCATATGATTTTCAAAAATCACATAACAATAAAAATCCATCCATGATGGAGGAATATTAGTACCAAATGATCAAAATATAGAAGAAAAAGAAAACTATAGTTTTTAGAGAGGGGTATAAAAAATCTCATACTAAATTTACTGAACCTTTTTTAGGAGAGATTCAAGGGGCTAAGATAGAAAACTTAATTTTTGTTTGTACAATTATAATGTTGATAATAGGAACTTTGATTTGGTTGGGGGGGAAATCCCCCTCCCATCCCCTCCTCTCTCCATCTCTAAGAATTATAATATCTTCTATTTTAGTAGTTTCACTAAAAAAACTTTTTTTATACCCATAACTACTATATGTACCTTAAATAAACATACCATCAAAATAGTATAATTTACTACTTTTAAAATTACAGAAACAAATGGAACACATTAAATAAAAATAATTTAAAAAATGCTTAAATATTTATGAAAATAATAAAAAATTTACCGCACTTGTATTTTATCACCTATTAGATGTAGACTAATTTTAATGGGAAACTATTATGTATTGAACTTTATCATCTAAAAAGACAATAAAATATAAAAATTTATATAAAAATAAAAAATAAAAAAATTGTAAATTAAACTTCTACTATATCTCTTTTCGTCTATATTTTCGTATAAAAATACTTATATGCACATATATTAGGTCTAGATATTTTCCACCTATATCAATTTATAGTTTTCAACTGAAAATCAATTTTCAAACTTAAAAATCAAATAGAAATCATAAATAAATAAATAAATAAAAAGAAAAAATAGAAAATTAAAAAAAAGGAATAAAATTGAAAATCTATACCAAAGCTCAACTTCTTATTGGTATAAAAACTTAAAAATTCAAAGCTTTCATACAAACTCACATGATTGCAAGTATTTTAACATATATTATTCTTTATATTCACTACATAGCATCTAGATACCATGAGCTCAACATTCTCACCGTAATTTAGGACTATTTATAAAATTTGTAACTTGATTGATTCTTTTTTGATTGATCATCGATTAAGTAATAATTTAACACAATTAAATAAAACCATATCAACCTACTAATAGACCTCGGCAATTAGGTCATAAAATACAATACATATACCTCTTTTTCCAGGATTTGATGTAAAGGCAGACTATACATTGTCACAATATAATTATGAAGTATACATAGGGGCAAGTGTAATCATCTCTTTTTTTAAAAGGAAATTGAAATATTATTACAAGTTCATCATTTAGGTTTAGTTATATGTACTTTTTAGTGATTCAAAATTGCATCCCAACTCCTTATTTGTAAGACATTGGTTATATAAATATTTGAATATATAAAATTTTTTTATATATGGCCAACTTCAAAATATAAACCTACAAGATAATAACAAACAAACAAACAATCTTCCCTCCAAACAATAACTGACAAACAAGTACCACCAACACGGACAAAAAATCATTCTACATTTTACCTTTCAATTTATCGCTTAGCAAACATAAAAATGCAACTTATACAGTAGAAATAATTTATCCCTCAATACTATGGGTTTAACCTTGAAAATCCACTTATCAAAGTCCGTACATAAATGTGGATAAGAGCACATATTTTCTACTGTAATGGGAATTACAACATAGGTGATATAATTACAATTAAAATTTTTGCGATTTTGATTTCCAGAATTCAATCTTATGGATATATATATGTTCGACTAATGTTCCACATATCCTTCAAATTTCCCTTAGAAGTGAGGGTGTTTGCTATTTTTTCTTAATGATCAAATGCCCATTCAATATTTAAGCAACTTAAATTTCATTTAAAAAATATCAAACATTTGATTATTAAGGTAAAATAGCAAATATCCTTGATTTTGAACGAATATGGAGGATGCATAAAACATTAGTTGAAGATATAACTCATACGGTTGAATATTGAAAATTGAAATCAGGAAAAAAAGATAATTGCAATTAGAGAAACGGATCCTTGCCGGTTGGATAACAAAGATGTGCATCGGAACAAGTATATTTTTAGGGCAGAGACATGTCAGAAAAGACGAAACTCACGCGGGAGGGGAGGAAAATTCGCTTGGGAGGTCCCTGTGGAAACTTCTTACACGTGACCCCCAGGTGAACGTATATTTTGTTAAGTACCATAAGGAAGCCATGACTTGAGATCACGCTTTCTTTGGAAGGGAGCCGTCGTTTGAAGCTAAGACTCCCGCTGAAAGAAGCCATGACCTCAAGTCACGGCCAGGGCTTGAATATAGCCCTAGTCGTGACCCTCTCCCTCACCCCACGCGAACTGAAGCCCTCCTCCTCCAGCCGCAGTTGCCCCATCGCCCCCTCCCTCCCCGCCACCTCCTGCTACTCCACCTCCTCGGAGCCAGTGGCCAAAACCTTGGATTCTGTCATTCCGACCGTCACCATCCTTTGCTACGACCGAAACCTCAGCCTCTGTCATTCCTTTCATATCTTCCACTGTGAGTATGCTCTAATCACATATGATTACAATGGTAATATTTTTATTTTTGTTTTGTGTATGCCGCACTGTAGTGTCTATTTTATGTGTGGTGTATTACTCATGTGTAACGTTAATTATTCTTCTTTTTTGAAAAGGGTCGAAGTCATGGAAGTAATGTGCTTGTGCCATGTTGGTGGGAAGATAGTCGAGGATGATAAAGAAGTCAAATACGAGGGAGGTTGGGTGAACCCCGTAAGAGTTGGGATGGTTTTGACCTTTAATGGATTGGTCGTGATGATTGCAACCTCGTTTCGTGTCGACTTAACCAATGGTACATAACTTCAAGTATTTCACGGGATGTTGGAGAATAATGACATATTTTTGGTTGATGTCGAGTGTGATGGTGACGTTGATGATATTTTAAAGTATGATGAGATGATGGGAGGCTCATACCGATCAGTTTTGTTTACTGACCTCGTATGCACATGAGATCATACGTTGATACGCCAAGCTGCAGCTACGGTTCCAAGAACACATTCCATGTCTCATACATCCGGTGTGACATGGACCACTTATGACAGGGCCCGTGAAAGTCTTCATGTATCTACAATTTATGTGAAGATGGCGACATCAGTATATTTACTCCAATCTTTGGGACCCTGCTCGAATGACCCCATCTCCACTATAGGGAAGGACCACGATCCCGAGATTGATCGTATGATGGAGGATGCCCCGCAGAACACTGATGATTGAATGAAAAATGATGATGGTGAACTACCAAACGATGAGAACCAAACGGTGCATGTTGAGTCTGGCATTCCCTTTTATAACACATGAGGCGGTGATGGTTACATCCATAATGGTGATGACATGATGGATATTTATGATGGATTGGCTATTTCGAATGAGTTAAGGAATGAGATGACCTTCAAGTCAAAATAAGACTTGATTTATCCAGTTAAATTGTTTCACATTAACCACCATTACATTTTTGAGGTGCATGAATCTGATTGTAATGTATAAGTTATTTATTGTAGCAAGAGGAGCATGGGTTGCCTGTGGTAGTTGCTTGGACATCGCCGCCCAATTGATGGCCTTTGTATCATATCCAAATTGGATGCACCACATACTTACTTGCATAGTTAGAAAACCAAGTCACCCGCAGCTTGATTGTAACTTCTTGGCATATAAATTTCTGAATCAAATCAAGATCTCACCAGCCGTGAAAGTTTCATACTTGCAGCAGCCTATTTTTGATGAGTACGGGTACATGATGAGGTGATAGAAGAAAGGGAACAGAGAAAATATACGGTGATTGGGTTGAATCATACAACAAATTATCATGTCTGTTTCGTGCATTGGAGACATCAATCCCAGACACTGTGACTGATCTCTATGGGGATCTTGTTGGTGGGTACAAGATTTTCACGTAGGCTTTCTGGGCATTTGGTTCATGTATCAGTGCATGGAGACATTGTAGTCCCATTATTAACGTTGATGGTACTCATATGTATGGTAGGCACAAGCAAAAGGTGCTCATTACATGTGGCGTCGATGTAGCAAATCACATCCTACCTCTGGCCTTTGCCTTCGTAAATGAGGAAGATGAAGATAGTTGGACTTGATTTTTGGAGAGATTTTGACTTCATATTTTCGGGAGATCGTACTGATCCAATTTGTGTTATATCATACCGTATACCTGGAATTTGTTGTGCCATGCGTCTCCCAGAAGTGCAATTTAAACCGACTTATGTGTATTGATGTTTCTGCCTATGTCATGTTGCTGGAAACTTCAATAATGTTATGAAAAATCAGGCAATGACGAGTCTCATAGTGAGGGTTGGGAAGGCTTATACATAGAGAAAGTGGATTGCTTACATGGACAAGTTGAAGGAGATGGATGAGAATGCATGATATTGGTTTGATACACACAATTGCCCCAGAGATTAATGGACTTTGGCAGTCCGCAGAACCAACTCCTACAGAGCGGGGTCGAGGATGAGGACATGGGCAAGAACGTGAAGGTGCAAGAGTTGGAGGAAGTCGGCAGCAACATGTTCAAGCATCTGGCGGTGATGATTTTCAGACTCTTTTTTAGATCCATTGCACCCCTAGTAGCACTTCCACACCAGCAACTCCAGTGAAGGAGATGCGTCCTACTGATGCCGTGAAGGCTCTGGCATCGCCACATGGTTGAATATGAGCCCTTTGATCGCAAGGATCGAAGGGCTCCTGGAGTGATGTCGTGGAAGCACGGGAACCGTTGGATCTTGAGGATCCAACGCTATCTGAAACGAGCTCTGATCGGCGACGTGGACGTACTCAGACCGTTGGATGATCCCCTGGAGAGGGACATCCGACGGTCACTGCTCCTCCTTCTTTGGCCGAAGGCGGGCGGCGGGTTCAGAGCTCCGGCGAAGGAGCTCCTCCTCCGCCTGCCACTCTCGGCCACGGTGTACCTTCCCAAAGCTCCCTAAGTGATCGTCGAGGAAGCCTGGAGCTCAGGGAAGGTCCAGAAGCACCTGGTGCCGCTCGTCGGAGCTCGGATGGGAGATGCGAAGTCGATGAAGTCTGCTCCGACTGGGCTCCGACCATTGACACTCAAGAAGACCTGCACTGTTAGTCAATAGCCGAAGCACGCTAATTGTGGTGTGTGCGTAGTGGAGGTGAAGTGAGAGCTCGTAGGGGGGCGGAGAAGGTGGAGAGCTCGGAGCTCCTCCGCCGTGGGTGGCGGAGGAGATGGGTCGGAGTGGTCTGGGGATCTGAAGGATGAGGAAGATGATCTAAAGGAGGCGCGTGAACGGGGGAAGTGTTATGGAGCTTTTGGAATGAACAATGGAGGGCGAGATTGGTTAGACCGACCTAGAAAATTCAATAAATAAGAAGAAAAATACAGAGAGAGAAAGAGGGGACTTACCGGCGATTGGGCGGAGCGGGGCCTGTGCTCGAGGTCATCGGAGGACTTCGGGGTCATCGCTGAACTCCCCCGGCTACGGGGAGCAGCTTGGCGGAGACGGGGCTCCGCAGGCCTGGCCTACCATGGCCAGGGGTCGTCACCGGGGCGTACCTTCGTCTTCGTGCTCCTAGCCGCCCCCTCGCTGTCACTGGGGGGCGGGGACTCGCTGGGAGGTTTCCCACGTACAGGTGGACGACGGCGAAAGTGGGAGGTGGCGGCGCATTTGAAGACGACGGTGGTGGAACTGGGTGGTGGAGAACGTGGTTTCGAGGGCGGTATGGAGTGAGTGGAGATGGCTTCGTGGGTGGAGGTTGGGCTCGCGAGGATCGTGGGTGATGGAGGAAGAGCGTGGGGCAGTTAGCGAAGGAAGAGGTAGTCGGGGGAGATGAGGGAAATAGGAAGGGCGAGGGAGGTTCACGCAGAATGGAATCGTGTGAAAGAGAAGGGAGCCAGAGGTTGACGATGGTCAACTGACCGTTGGATCTGGAGATCCAACGGTGGGGATAGATGTGCGAAGGAGTGGCTCAGATTAAATCGGGGGCGATGCGATCAACGGACTGGAGAGACGCCACGTGTTGAGCTGGGGGCGAAGCGCCATCGGGCAGTTTGGATGAGACCGAGGGCCTGATCAAGCGGCTGAGAAGAAAAGGCGGAAAACGCGGCTGAGATGGAAAGTCGGGGAAGCGATCGGGCGGACCAGAAGGTGACACATGGCGCACGATGGGAAGGGCGCTGGTGGATGGTGACGATGGAAGGCCGGAGCTGATCGAATGGCCGAGGTAAGAGGCGGGAATGGAGATGACTGAGCCGTTGGATCAGAGAAGGATCCAACGGCTGAGGATGCGAGCGGCTGGAACAAGGAGGGCAGGCCACGTGGCGCCCCCAGAATGGGCCACGTGGCCCAATCAGATTTATTCAATCTTCCAGTTAAAAAATGAAGGTCAAGATGGCCGAATTTGAAAAATCTCAAAACATGAAAGTTGTAGATCTTGACGAGATCTACAAGTTTCATGTTGGCCAAACTGGAGATGAAGTCAAACAAAGGCTCGAAATATTTTTGAGGGTATTTTTAAATCAAAAAATACCACGATTTTTTATTTTATTATTTTTTTGTGATTATTAATTTATTTAGGACTCTGTTAATTACAACACTTTAACTGGGTTTTATTGATAAAACCTTAAGCAAGGGGGTTAATTATAGAAAATAAAGATGATGAAACTGAGGTTCATCACCCCCTATACTTAAACTATGCTCGTCCTCGAGCATCAAAAAGAATGACTAGGTTGGATTAACCCCCTTGTGCATGTGAATACATGATCCAATCTGATCAAGTCGACTCTACTTTAGAGATCCAAAATTCTAGAGTTCAACCCAGCCTTAATCAAGAGGCTTCCAATTCCTCTACTTCTCTAGACTCTCTCTGATGTACATATAAGCTAAAGGATATGAAGTTTAGTGTTGACTGCAATTCTGAGAGTAGAGTCAAGTCTTCACCCAAAGTGTTGGTCTGAGAAAATCTCCTAAGGACCCAATCCTCAGCACTAGGGAATAAATCAAATCTTGTATTCAGTCCACCGTCTCTTTAGTTGTCAGACTTAGAAAATGTAAATGGCAGGCCAGAAATGGAGGGCATGGGATTGTGTAAATTCTTCTCTCCCTCTCATTGGAACAAGGATTCTCTCTAGTGCCTTTTACGCAACACATTTTTTTTGGTGTTGATCAGTGCGTCCGTCAAGAGAAGTTGGAGCCGTCTGCACTTGTTTTCCTAGGAGTACACCGGCGTGTGTCTCTTTTGAGTACCTATCGTACCTTCAACACCCAGACTTGTAGCATTTACGATGCAGAGCC
The DNA here is from genome assembly GCA_037367405.1 of Ottelia alismoides. Taxonomy (NCBI): domain Eukaryota; kingdom Viridiplantae; phylum Streptophyta; class Magnoliopsida; order Alismatales; family Hydrocharitaceae; genus Ottelia; species Ottelia alismoides. Next base: position 143,304 of record JAZKJV010000784.1, read on the forward strand.
CTTTTTTGGTGCAAGCCCGACTCCTGGTCCTAATAGCGGTGGTCCAAGTGGACACTTTGAAAAGTTTGGGAGCGCTCGCCTTTGGTGGAAGCTCTTTGATATGTAACTTTGTGGAATGAGAGCTTTTCTTTGAAATTTCTTTGACTTGTATAATTTGTGGCTAGCTCCACTGCTTTTACCAAGAGTTGGCACACACTGATCAACATTTTTTATTTATTTAACACCCTGGTACTTAGGTTAATAACAAGAGATTAGTATAAGAACCAAGTTCTCATACTGGCTAATATTGCTGATACTCAGGTTTCCTGAAGCCTCCAAAGATTTTATCCCATCCTCGAGCATCATTAGATCAAATCCAAACTCGACTTCCTCATCCCAATCCCTCAGGTGAAAAATCAACTCATCTCATCAAAAACCACAGTCGTGCATGTGATGTGCTGATCATATTCTTTCTGTCTGAGACTAAGCATGGAATATAACATGCAAATCTAGAAACTTAGGGAAATGTGGATGATTAAGTCTAAGACCCTGATGGCTAAGGCTGGTTAACCTAAAATTTCAAAGACCTCAAAAAGCTAAGTCTCCTTGACCAATTCAGATCCTGGGTGGAAGTGTAAGTGTCGAGGATTAATCCAACTTCTTCATTCAAAAAAAGACACATTTTATTTCATTTTTTTTGAACTCCAAGAGATATTAGAACTTCCTAAACTCAATTGAGCATCTGCAATTCAGCCAGTATGGATGTAAGTACAGGCCGAAGCCCGTTGCTTGAGGACGGGGCCTTGCGCGATGTCCTCTAAACCATCCAATCTGCTAAGGGTGAACCCTCACTGAACGCGGCTGACTTAATTGGGTTTAGTAGTCACAAATGACTCTTAAAGGATTTTTAGGATTTTTCTGATTTTTATGGATTTTAATTAGAGAGTTAAAACACAAGTTAGACTCAACTTTCCTTGAAAAGAGAAGGCGATTTTTTTTCAAAACCATGTCACACAAAATAAAAAGTTTTCAAAACATTTTCAAAAATCATTTTCGAAAATAATTTTTATAAAAATAGCGTAACATAATATCGAAAAGCTGCGAAATCATTTGAGTTCTCTTAGTTCAAAGAATTTTACCTTAGCCAAAAAGTTTTAAATTTTTCAAATTTTTCAGATTATAGCTAAAGTAAATATACGGTATACGGTATACCCCCCTATACTTAAACTTTGCTATGTCCTCATAGCACTAGATGTTACAAGTACATAGGTCCATTTAAATATACGGGAGCTAAGAGGGGCTCCCCCAATACTTAGGTTAGAAATAACCTAAGTATAAAGGCAAGGATAGATGAGTAGAGAATAATCACGGGGACTCGGGTCCCCCCTATACTTAGGATGAGATTAGCCTAAGTATAAAGATGGGAATTGATGTTGGAAGGGACCCAAGGTGAATGAAGAAGAGGAATGGATTTACAAGTGAGCGGTTGAATCTTTGGAGATGAAATGGAGTGACTAAGGTTTTAGGGTTGTGTAGCAAACATGGCTCAATTCAAGCAAGCAAAAACCCTTAGTTTCACCAACTCACACATGAAACCAACCGAAGTTGGTTTATTATCTTGTCAGTTTTATTGGTGATAAAGCCTTAGATATATACGCGAAGAAAATGTGAAATGAAAATCAAGGTGTATGCGTGGGTGTTGCTCTCCCAAAACCGAATTTTACTCCATTTTTGGTTGGCTTGCAATTAACAGTCCCAATTTTATTTTGAATTATCACTGAATTAAGGTTAGCACATCAATCAGAAAATCATCGTCTATCGTTCATTTCATTTTCCATTAATCCTAGGTGATCAATCTAGGAAATGAAAGCCGAGAAAAACATGTATTCGATGAAAAAAAACGCGATCTAGGCTAAGCGAGAAATCATGCAGTGATTTGACGATAAATCCACGAAAAAACTAGGACCGTTTTGAAAACCAAAATCAATGTATGCAAGTCGGATAAAACCGCACCTAATCATGCATCTATTAGCGGTAATTGATTTTAATTAATTTTAGCTAAGTGATGCGAGATTATGTGCGTATATCATTTAGTGTGTCCTACCTACAATCAAGCACATAAAAATATGAAAAATAAAATGAGCTCGGAGAGCCGCGTGCCTATCCTAGGTCGACACTCAAGTGGGGACGATCCCCACACAACCATGATCGTTCGATTACAATCGCGAGTCTTCGATCGAAGACCGTTGTAAAAGACGAATTATTATAAAAATAAAATGCAACACATTTTTTTTCTTCCCTATTTGCTCCATGCATGTTTTGTGGCTCCTCGCAGCGGGAAGTATCATGTTCCTCGCCTCCTTGATCCATCAAGGGCCCTGCCACAAAAACAATGGTTAGATATCAAATAAGAAAGAAAAAATTTTATATGCAAAATATGTGATCATTTGACCTATAAAAAGAAACACAAAATTAAACAAACAAAAATCCAAAAAATATAAGAAATGAGCCGTGTCCCCGGCAACGGCGCCATTTGACGAACCGCAAAATCGGCCCTTTAATAGAGTGTTTTTAGCACTCGGGATCATCATCGTAGTCGGGCCGATTTTGGTCATCAAAGAGACCATCTCATTGATATATGTCAAATAAGAATGCGATGGTCATTAATTTTTATTTTACTTGGCAAGAAACCAAGGTCGAACTCAGGGACACGAGCCTCTCTTTAATTATCTGGACTTCTATTTATTTAACTAAGTGTTGAGTTAAAAGCCAATATAGGTCAAAGCATGCAGATACACAACAATGCAATAACAATAAAGTAAACATGCATTTTTTTAAACATTTTTTTTAATCATGCAAATAGATGAACATGCAAAACGAATGATATGCCCAAAATAATAGTCACTTGAGCCATAAGAAAATTGCGAGTCAAACCGAGTTGAAAAAATAAGCACTCTATAATTATAAAGCAAGTAGGCATGACAAACACAGATATCTGGACACTTAGAGAATAAAATAATACATTACGGACCATAGTGTCAAATCTAAAATTGAAGCATGCCATAATAAAGAGGATGGGAAGAGCTTCAAAATGAAACTGAAATCAACTCGATTGGGCATTCGTAGCTCAAGATATGCAACAAATAAGCTAAGGGCATAACTGAAATAAAACATGAAATAATATTGCACACAGGTCCCTGGGAGGGACTGAAATGTAAATAACCAGAAGAGCGGGAACTTCCATGTAATTTGCCCATACACACAGGGGCCTTTCTGCAAATATTAAAAACCGCAAGGGCTTCAGTGTAAATTTTGCTTTGCGCGCATGGTCAGCACGCGCGTCAGGACCTGGATGCAAAATAGAGAAGATGGCGGGGCGTCTCTGCAAATAACCCAAGGATTCACGTGCCAGGCACGTGCCTCCCCAGGTCGGGACGAAGGATCGGGTTCGGCAGAGGTTCGATCTAGCTTCGGCTGAGGCTCGGACGGGGTCGAAGCTGCTGATGGTTCGGCGAAGGCTCAGAGGAGGCCAGGAGCAACCGAGCCTGGAGGCACGGATGCTGAGGCTCGGTGAAGGCTCTGGCATCGCCACGTGGTTGAATATGAGCCCTTTGATCGCAAGGATCGAAGGGCTCCTGGAGTGATGTCGTGGAAGCACGGGAACCGTTGGATCTTGAGGATCCAACGCTATCTGAAACGAGCTCTGATCGGCGACGTGGACGTACTCAGACCATTGGATGATCCCCTGGAGAGGGACATCCGACGGTCACTGCTCCTCCTTCTTTGGCCGAAGGCGGGCGGCGGGTTCAGAGCTCCGGCGAAGGAGCTCCTCCTCCGCCTGCCACTCTCGGCCACAGTGGACCTTCCCAAAGCTCCCTAAGTGATCGTCGAGGAAGCCCGGAGCTCAGGGAAGGTCCAGAAGCACCTGGTGCCGCTCGTCGGAGCTCGGATGGGAGCTGCGAAGTCGATGAAGTCTGCTCCGACTGGGCTCCGACCATTGACACTCAAGAAGACCTGCACTGTTAGTCAATAACCGAAGCACACTAATTGTGGTGTGTGCGTAGTGGAGGTGAAGTGAGAGCTCGTAGGGGGGCGGAGAAGGTGGAGAGCTCGGAGCTCCTCCGCCGTGGGTGGCGGAGGAGATGGGTCGGAGTGGTCTGGGGATCTGAAGGATGAGGAAGATGATCTAAAGGAGGCGCGTGAACGGGGGAAGTGTTATGGAGCTTTTGGAATGAACAATGGAGGGCGAGATTGGTTAGACCGACCTAGAAAATTCAAGAAATAAGAAGAAAAATACAGAGAGAGAAAGAGGGGACTTACCGGCGATTGGGCGGAGCGGGGCCTGTGCTCGAGGTCATCGGAGGACTTCGGGGTCATCGCTGAACTCCCCCGGCTACGGGGAGCAGCTTGGCGGAGACGGGGCTCCGCAGGCCTGGCCTACCATGGCCAGGGGTCGTCACCGGGGCGTACCTTCGTCTTCACGCTTCTAGCCGCCCCCTCGCTGTCACCGGGGGGCGGGGACTCGCTGGGAGGTTTCCCACGTACAGGTGGACGACGGCGAAAGTAGGAGGTGGCGGCGCATTTGAAGACGACGGTGGTGGAACTGGGTGGTGGAGAACGTGGTTTCGAGGGCGGTATGGAGTGAGTGGAGATGGCTTCGTGGGTGGAGGTTGGGCTCGCGAGGATCGTGGGTGATGGAGGAAGAGCGTGGGGCAGTTAGCGAAGGAAGAGGTAGTCGGGGGAGACGAGGGAAATAGGAAGGGCGAGGGAGGTTCACGCGGAGTGGAATCGTGTGAAAGAGAAGGGAGCCAGAGGTTGACGATGGTCAACTGACCGTTGGATCTGGAGATCCAACGGTGGGGATAGATGTGCGAAGGAGTGGCTCAGATTAAATTGGGGGCGATGCGATCAACGGACTGGAGAGACGCCACGTGTTGAGCTGGGGGCGAAGCGCCATCGGGCGGTTTGGATGAGACCGAGGGCCTGATCAAGCGGCTGAGAAGAAAAGGTGGAAAACGCGGCTGAGATGGAAAGTCGGGGAAGCGATCGGGCGGACCAGAAGGTGACACATGGCGCACGATGGGAAGGGCGCTGGTGGATGGTGATGATGGAAGGCCGGAGCTGATCGAATGGCCAAGGTAAGAGACGAGAATGGAGATGACTGAGCCGTTGGATCAGAGAAGGATCCAACGGCTGAGGATGCGAGCGGCTGGAACAAGGAGGGCAGGCCACATGGCGCCCCCAAATGGGCCACGTGGCCCAATCAGATTTATTCAATCTTCCAGTTAAAAAATGAAGGTCAAGATGGCCGAATTTGAAAAATCTCAAAACATGAAAGTTGTAGATCTTGACGAGATCTACAAGTTTCATGTTGGCCAAAACTGGAGATGAAGTCAAACAAAGGCCCGAAATATTTTTGAGGTTATTTTCAAGTCTAAAAATACCATGATTTTTTATTTTATTATTTTTTTGTGATTTTTAATTTATTTAGGACTCTGTTAATTACAACACTTTAACTGGGTTTTATTGACAAAACCTTAAGCAAGGGGGTTAATTATAGAAAATAAAGATGATGAAACTAAGGTTCATCACCGTCCCTTCACGTTGTTCCCCGCTTCCGGCAATTCATATGGATGACGTTGCAGTTATCGATGGATCTAGGATTTCAGAGATTGACCATGCTAGCCAGATCGTGTACGTAACCCAACTACAGCCCGAGGCAATACTGCAAGAACGCGAGGAAAGGCCACCAAAGCTTAGATTCTTTCGTAGAAGGAAACACGTGTGATGAACTTGTCTCATATAGTGATATGTATCACAATGTATATTAACTGAATATTTTCTTATTATATTATGACTCTATGTAGTTCTCTATATCCAAATCGAATCATGGAGAAAACTTTTTATTTATGATTCTTCCGGCTATCAATTTTCTTGTGTGTAATATTATCACTCCTCACGATAGAAACTCCACAAAGTATAGATCTTAAATTGAAGTCAGCCTAAAAAGAATATAAATTTCTTAACTGAGAGGAAGAAGATCCGAGATATGGCGGTTATCAAATTATTGTATTAATCATCGCCCTATATAAATTTGAACCTTTTCTAATTTGAATTGGAAGAGGTGCAGCTCCCTGGAATGGGAACTGTCTGGTTAAGGAGCAGAAAAAGTCGTGACTTCAGTGGGAGCTGTGGCTTCAAACGACAATTCCCTTTCAAAAGAAGCTATGATCTCAAATAAAGACTTCTTAATGATAATAAAATATATATTTGCTTGTAAATCACGTGGAAATTTGAGGATCCCCTAGGCGAAATCTTTGAGAAAAATTCGCATATGCCCCTATCTGGGAATGTTTTTCGCCCTATACGGTGAGGATTTTTTTTATTTTTGTTAAGTACCGTATGGAAGTCGCCTCTTGAATAGGCGGCTTTGGCTAAGTAAAAGCCACCTTCTCAAGAGGCGGCTTTGCTCCAAAGCTGCCTCTTGCAAATGCGGCTTCAAGTGTAGTAACCCAAAAAACAGCAAGCCACAGTTTTATGTGGCTTGTTGTATTTCGAGCTATCTATGCAACATTTTTTATCTTTAAAAATTACATAAATCATAAACAAGGTACAACAAGCTACACTCATATGAACCCCATATAGAAATTACATAAATCCAAAACAAGGTACAACAAGATAGAGAGTTACAATATTTACACAAACACGGTACAACAAGCATAAATAAATTGTTCAAACGACGAGCTACACTCATATGAACCCCATAAAGACAACATTAACACAATAACAAGTCCTAACATCACATGCGTCGCCTCCTTCGAACATATTGACGTTGTGCAGGTGCTTCGTGAGGAAGTGTCGTAGTTGGCTCATCTAAAAATGAAGACAATCGATTGTCACGATCAATATGCTCAATTTGCGAGAGTTCTTCATCAACCACTACATCATTGTCCAAAGGAGGTAATGGTGAATGACGATGCGATGGTCCAGGCTCGGTCTGTGGCCTCTCTCTCATCGGTGCAGGTGGAGTTTCTTGTATTCTATCAGACTCACGTTCAATATTTGGAGTTTGATATTCCACCCCCGAAGCTTATACATCATCGACATGGGGATGTGCTCGTCCTCCTCGTGTTCTGCGTACACGTCCATGTCCTCTACCACGTCCATATCTCTGTGAAGATGTACCCTCGGTCGGTCTTCCCTCCTCCTCGTCTTCATCATCTTGGAGTCCCATCTCTGAATTGTCGCTGGATGGAGTCATCGAGAAGGCGTCAAGTATCTATCATCAATCGGATCACATCCTCATTAGGTCCCACATGATGAACAATCTGATCTAATCGTGTCAACTGCAAAATGAAAAAATATGATAATATATCCACTACAGAAAAATGAGACATTCTCAACGGAAGTGATGCTAACATACCACCATATCCAGTACGCATCCATGTCTCCCTATAAACTGTCGTGTGATGCAGTTGTACCACGCCATGTAATCTCTAGATACATCATCACCTCCGTGGCCGATGACTGTGGTAACCAACACACAATCACATCGATTGTTCCACATCTATACATAGTTTGCATGGAACTGTACCCAAATCGACTGACGTCTTCCCTCGAAGATCAATGATGTGAAGATGCGTAGATGTGTCGCACTGGCCTGGGATATCCTGGACCGCACCGAATTGGTGTAGGACTCTGTCGGGCACATACAACTCCACGATGCAGAAATGAATAAGAGGTACTCTAGCAGTGTATAGATCATGTCTGTCTAAGCAATATGAAGGGAGAGAACTCACAATCTCAGCGGTGTATGGTTCCCATATAACCTGTCACGTAAGTAGTGTTACCCAAAACTGTAAATAAGGTTTTAAATGCTAGTTAATTCGTTACCTGATCAGGAGTCTGTAGATCAAAAGCATCCCTAAAGGTCGTACAACATGTGCAGGCTCTGATGTGACGTCAAACTCTACTCCACCAATCTCTGATGTGACAGTCTCCATCTCTCTACCAATGCAGTCAACAAATGCCAATCCAACGAAAGAAACTCTAGCTGCATCACCCCAAAAAAGCCCGATGTGTATATGTGCTCCACCAATCTCTCATCCAACTGTGACCGACGAAGTGCACCTTGTCGTCGCCTACAACGTAGCCACCTAGACACATGTAAAGCCACAACGGGAAAGTATTTAGTATAACAAAGGTAAAGATCGTATATTAAAAATTACCTTGATACATACATCCCCCAACCAAACTGCACGTGAACGGTGCTCGCGCTGCTGGTGAAGAACTGAACGATCCGCTGGGCCCGGCTCCATCTGCATAAAAATTTCAACGGATAAGTATGCCTAAACAATTCAACTGATAATAAAAAAAGATACAAAAATATGCAAGAAATACCATGTAAATTTTGATTTGGACACTTCCTCCTATTGTGACCTTCCCCCCTGCATAAACCACACTTATTTGTGTTATTGGTGGAATGTCTTTGATTTCTTACATTATGACCTTGTGAGTGACAAGATCCACATTGTGCAGGCACAACCGACGAATACCAGGTGCACGATCAGATAACAAACAAATAGGCCCTGGACGATCCCTAAAAACATGAACTCGCAACCTCTCCAAGAACCACGCCCAACTGGGTTCATCTTCCTCGTTGACAAATGCAAAAGCTAGAGGAACAATGTGATTGGCAGCATCACATCCACATGCAATAGGAATCTTCTGCTTGTACCTTCCGTACATGTGGGTCCCATCAACACTAACTACAGGCTTACAGTGCCTGAAGGCATTGATACAAGGTCCAAAAGCCCAGAAGGCCCTCTCAAACACTAGACCAGAATCAACAGCCGTAGTATTCAAATCTGTAACAGTACCTGGAATAGAAGTTTCAAATGCCCTGAAAAGGTATGTCAATTCATTGTAGGACTTGGCCCAGTCCCCATAGACAATCTCTATTCCTTTGCGTCTAGCATCCCAAACCCTTCTGCGACTGACCATGTAGCCATAATCCTCAAAAAACATGATCTGTAAAACTGCGACTCTTACGGATGGTGAATTTTTTATCTGGTTAAGAAACTTCTGGGCCATGAAATTACAATCAAGTTGAGGATGATCTTGATTAGCTACACGATGCAAACAAGTGTGGGGCGCATCCACCTTAGAAATCACAAATTGACCATCTAGTGGACGCCGGTGACCTCACAAACGCCATTTACAACATCTTTCTTTCTCGTTGCAGTAGACAACCCAAACCGACTTATCTGACTCGTGCACATGAAAATTGTAATGTCGCTTGATGTGAAACATCTTGACAGAGTAGACCAAGTCAGCCTTCGACTTAAAGGTCATCCCGTTCCTCAACTCCTCTACAAGACTAAGTCCCTCTCCAACATCGTAGGGATCCTCGTCATTTCTTATATAGCCATCACCACCAGGGACATTATAGAATGGTATATCAGACACAATGTGTTCCTCAGATTCCTCAGCATTCTCCATTTCATCTTCCGTGTCATTCAAATCTAACTCTTCATCGGTACTCTCGCGGTCAATTTCCTGAGTAATTGTATCATTCATATCAAAGGTAGCAACACCATGAGCACGAGTTAGAGGTAAAGATGCTCGGGTGACTGGTGTAGAGGCTCGGGTGACATTCGGTGATGACTCCTCTTGATGGGTTACATATAAAATTGGACGATATGATGAATACATCATTCCTGCATAGTCAAGAACATCTTGTATGTCGTCATCGTACTCAACATTCACCAAATAACTACTACCATTCGTCTCCATTCTGTGAAACAACTTCAAATCAACGTAACGTGTACGGTCGAGACGGAACAACGACACGATCTTCTCCAACAAGACATCAAACTTCATGTTCGGAGCTATCTTCATTGATTTCAAACGACGACCTTCATAGGTTGTGTCCTTCCCGGAAGTTATAATCGTTCCTCCAAAGTGACAAAAGCAAAAAATATCCATGGACATCCTATATGTAGCGAGAGACGAAGACATTATACACAATCTCGAAATAGGGTTACTAATATGGATGAATGTCTCACCTTAGGTCAATGTTGACAAACCCGAGGATGAGTGAAGATGAGCTACGTAGCTCACAGTGGGCGAAGGAGGATCCGTCCAATGGAAGAGGCGACGGGGGCGGAGAAGTCGACGGCGACGGAGGCGGAGCTCTGGGGCGACGAGCGGCACGCGCTGGGAGAGGAAATTGCGGTCTGGAAGCGTGGGGGCGACGGGCCGTGCTCCTGTCTAATATTAAGCCAAAGCCGCCTTTAAGGAGGCGGCTTTTGTATGGAAGCCACCTTTTAAGAAGGCGGCTTTTACTTAGTCAAAGCCGCCTATTCAAGAGGCGGCTTCCATACGGTACTTAACAAAAATAAAAATCCTCGCCGTATAGGGTGAAAAACATTCCCAAATAGGGGCACACGCGAATTTTTCTCGGAAATCTTCCCAGCACACACGAATCACATGCTTTCCATGTGCCCGCCCACTGCTAACACCGTTCTTCCCACCCACGCACAGCCTCAATCGTTCCCCCTTCTTGGCAAACAATAAACCCAGTAACTCGAGCAGCAGCAAAAATATACACAGTTATACACACAACTTAAGTGCGTGTGGTATCCACTGTGTATGATCTGTCTGCACTCGCGGCAAATCCACACTCCGGATCCACCCTCGCAAACGATTCCCCACCAGCTCCGAGCAAATCCACACTCGCGGCGATGGCGGATGGAGCAGCGAGATGGTGCGCGGTGACGGGCGGGAGAGGCTTCGCCGCGCGCCATCTCGTTGAGATGCTGCTCCGCTCCGGCGACTGGTCGGTCCGCGTCGCTGATCTCGCCCCCTCCATCAAGCTCGATCCCCACGAGGAGTGTGGCCCTCTTGGATCCGCACTCGCCTCCGGCCGCGCCTCATACGTCGCTGCGGACCTCCGCCAAAAGCCGCAGGTCGTTTCAGGTACAGCAATTTGTCGATTGCTGGGAATTGGGGACGAGAGTAAGGAATTTGAGTTGAGTTGTTGGCCGTGACCATTATCTGTTTAAATTAAAAGCTTAGTAACAATGGGAGGAGAGTGAGAAATGCACAGTCTGGATGTTAGTTTTTCCTTCTTCCAGTTGCTGCGTTGGTTATACATTCGGGAAAACTGGAGTTAGGATCTGTTATTCGTTTAAAACTAGTTTAGCGATCACGCTTCGTGACATTGTGATGTCGCATGATGAGGTATGCCACCATGTCGAAGGATATGTCGATGCGGGTGTCTGTATGCTCTTGAACTCGCAAACTATTGCAGGATATGGCTGATTTCTTCTGTTGATGCTTCACAGGAAGTATTGACTGGAAACTTAGAATGGAGACGAATTGATTGTTTGGTTGTAGCTTATATTTTGCTTATTTTACTATGAAAAGCATGTGAAATTATGCAGTTTCGATGCCAAAAATGAGTTCCTGACATCTCTAAGTGGTTAAAACAGGACAGCCAGGGCTAACCTATGTGAAGGAGTTTGAGTGCACTTACTTTGACATCTTGGATTCTAAGTATTTTTATTGGTTGCTTTGCGTCTACTAGACCTCGCTCCAACAAGTTGATAGTGCTATCTTTTTCAAACAGATTCCATCTTTCAAATAAACCACTTGAAGGAGAGAATGTAACGACTTGTTTAAGGTATGCTAAGAGTACTGAGCAATACTTTTTGCGTCAGCCTATCAGGTCTATGGTGTAATAGCAGTTAACTTCCACATGTTTGGTACATTTGTGATGCTCGATTATCACACCCGAGCTTCATAATGTTGGTGAGAATAACATGAAGATTTGTGAGTATAAATCCCCCCCATAAGCTTGAACAACCCCTTATGGAATCCTTCAAGCTAGTTTCCAGAGAGATTCATACTAGTTCTACTAATCTATGGGCCATAGCTATGTACTCAATCTCAACTTGAGCGGGAGACAACTGCTTATTTCTTGCTCCTCCAAGTCACCAACTTTCCTACAAAGTAAATGTAGAACCTGTGAGTGTATTTCTGTCTAGAATGCATCCTCCGTAGTCTGTATCAAGATAGATTATGAGGTCAAACGCATTGCCTTTGGTGAATATTATTCTTTTTCCTAGCATTGCTTGATATATCTCAAGATCATCATGCATGCATTGAAGTGTGTTGAGGTAAGAAAGTCCACAAACCGACTTAGCTTGCCTACTGCAAGTAATATATCTGGTAGTAGGATGGTTAGATATAGTAACTTTCCCTCTAACCATTTGTAGCGACCCGTATATTCAACAACTCCTAATTCGTAGATGTATGCCTTGGGATGCATAGGTATCTGTGCTTGCTTGGATCCCATTATCCATGTCTCTTGAAATAGATCCGTAACATACTTCAATCGGGATATAACTTGTCCTCGCTTGGACTGAGCTACTTCAATCCCAATAAAGTATCTTAAGGGTCCTAAGTCTTAGATCACTAGTTATTCGGCTAGTTGCTTCTTCACCTTTGTAATGCCATACAAATCATATCCCGTGAGGATGATGATATCATTTGTATAAACCATCATTGTTGTTATAAAATAGGAAGCGGAAGCGAAACATGGATAAAATGAATAAACAAAGAAGAACAATGAGATTTTGCATGGAACCCTACTCCGTGAGGAGCGAGATGAAACCACAGGAGAAGCCCTCAATGGGGCGGATATTCTATTGAACTTTTTCATCTGTTACAGGAGACCTGGGGCTCCTTATATAGCCTCCTCAGGGCCTCAAAGTCCCACCACTGGACGATGTGGGACTAAACAACTGGATGGGGTAAATGGATCCTGGAGGGATCCATTTACCCTCCTACAATACAATAGGCTCACATAACAAATACTCCAACACTCCCCCTCAAGCTGGAGCATGCAATGCTCAGCTTGGACAAACAGAAAGAGACTCAACTCAACGCTACAGGACACTACGGACAATATCTACCCAACACGCACATTGCTGCAGTCGAGGACGTTGCTTCTCATGCCGTGCATGTGAGGAGGACAAACAGGCTGGAGTGTGAGTCAACTGAAGACTCGAAATCTGACCATCGAGTCTGAAATTGCGCCTGGAGTCTCCTCATCGGAGAACTGTGTCTCTCCCATCTGGCTCAGAGAATGATACTCTACTATGGAGTACCTATGAGACCACATGAAAACCCTTGCCCACATGGAATAGGGAATGCCCCTCTACTCTGGAGTCCCTATGGCTCACATGAAAACTCTGGCCGACAAAACATGAATAATGATGGGGACCACTGAACAAACGATGTCATACATGTGCTCATCTGAAAATGACCGCAAACTCGTGCGTGTTTGAACCTAAGTCTCTCTCTGGAGAACTCGAAAAATGGGCCTCATCATGGAATGCCTCAAACTTGGACTCTGACCAATCTGTCGAGTCTGAACAACTGTGCATCACACCTGTGGACTCGAAATCTGAACGTCGAGTCTGAATCTTGCGCATGGAAAAATCTCCATTTGAAAACTGTAGAGTCTGAAAATCGTCTGGGCTGAGGAATCTGCAACTGGCATCTGAATCTGGAACACAAGACCTGTGACTCTACAGTCTACATATATACTCCCCCTTTCTCCCATACTTGTCGGAAAACATGGATGTCGACCAAGTTGGGAGAAGACAAGAATAAATGGGGAGAAAACAAAACATACTCAAAGAATTTCTTGCGGCTTTTCATTTTCATTTTTTTAGCCGTCACAATTTTTTAAGTCGTTCAATCTTTTTTTACGGCCCTTTTTGCAATTTTTTTTATTTTTTTTTCAAAAAATACTTGCGTACGGCTTTTTCACGAGTACGCACCTTTTTTTTTCTTCTTCTTTTTTTAATAGCCGTCATATATTTTTTTTCTTTTTTTCGGCTGTTATTTCATTTTTTTTGGAAAAACAGACGGCCCACGTGGGCTTTAAAACAAGTAGCCCACAGTTTTTTTTACAAGACCTGCGCTCTCTCCCCCCACTTGCAATAATATTCCCTTTTTTTTAATAAAATCAAGCCCCCCACTTAGTTAGGGTTCCCATCGGGGAACCCTTTGCAAAAGGAAGGGTCGCTGTAACGGATGCCGCCGCCATGAGGTCCCGATCGCCTGTATGGAGGGTTTTCTCCCCCTGAGTTTTACCGCCAAAGGGCCTTTGCGCTTCGACTGGAGTGTCGCCTGGAGCGTGGGCGACACATTGCCGCCAGGAGGAGCTCGCCAACTGCGGAGAGGCGGCATCGCCGCTTGGAATCTGGATATAACGCCACCAAGGAGCGGCGGAGACTGCTGGTGCGCGAGGTCTACGTCTGGAGATGAAAGTGGTGGCTCGCGCCGCCTACGCGCAACTGGAGAGGATGCATGAGCATCGCGCGCTGGAGGTTGCGCCGCTTGCTGGGTTGCTACATCACCTTGGAATCGGGGAAGCGCCGCGCGCGAATCAAGGGCTGCATCGCCAGAACTCGGTTGGAGCCCAACTCTGGAGGACCCGCGCCTCCTGCTGGTGCTAGGGGGTCTTCGGGGTACTGGCCGCTTGTTGATAGGGCTCCCTCTCGAGATGTTCCTGGCAGCGCCGCCTGGAGCAGGGCTAGAAGGGGGCGACGTCGCCAGAGCCGCTATGAAGAAGAGCAACCACCCACGAGAAGAAGAAAACAATGCACATGGGGGCTTTGAAATGCTTGCTGGATCTGTACGATGCTTGCGTCGACAAATAATAAGATCGGCAGGAGATGAATGGTGCCGCCATCGAACAAAAAACCAGTGTTCCAAAAACGTAGGCCTTAGCCTGGAGAATAATATAGGGTTTTTTAAAAAACCTAGAACAAGAACTTGAATCTCCTTAAAACTGATCTTCAAGACCGAACACCAATCGAATCTCGAATATGAAATAAATTTGCAAATACAAATCCTTGAGAATCAAACCTGCTCTGATACCATGTTATAAAATAGGAAGCGGAAGCGAAACATGGATAAAATGAATAAACAAAGAAGAATAGCGGGATTTTATGTGGAACCCTACTCCGTGAGGAGCGGGATGAAACCACGGGAGAAGCTCTCAATGGGGCGGATATTCTATTGAACTTTCTCATCTGTTACAGGAGGCATGGGGCTCCTTATATAGCCTCCTCAGGGCCTCCAAGTCCCACTACTGGACGATGTGGGACTAAACAACTGCGCACATAACAAATACTCCAACAATTGTCGTAGTTCCTTTTCCATACTTCCCCAATAATAATGAATGATCTGCTGATGACCTACATAAACGTAGACCTTTTAGGGTCTTCAATAACTTTTGGAGAAATGCTTGAGGCCTTTGTTTGAGTCCATAGATGTCTTTATATACCAGGGAAAACTTCTAACACTCCCTTTGAGCTTCAAAGTCATGAGATTACTGCATGTATACCACCTCCTCTAGGTTACCATATAGGAATGCATGATTCACATCAAGTTGGTGCAAAAACCAATCAATATGTACCACTATTTTTGTAGAGATATGTTTATGTTTTTATGTTTATTGTCTATTCTTCTTTTCTTTCGTCCGTCTTATGTAATTTACCCATAGGCCTCTCCTCTATATAAGAGAGCCTAGGGTTCCTTGGAGTAATAACGCTCTCATTTTTTCCCAACATTGTATCAGAGTGGCGGTCCTAGATCGGAGCTCTCATACCCATAAGCCTTAACCCTAGACCCACCGCATCGCCCTCTCTCCCTTTCTCGGTTCACCGCGCTCTGCCCGGGGTCGCCGCCGCCCCTTCTCCATCGGGTGTGTCGCTGCCCGGGGTTGCCGCCACCCCTTCTCCATCGGGTGCGTCGCCGCACCTGCCTTAGGGTGCCGTCGTCACACCTCCCTTAGGGTGCCACCGCTGCACCTCCCTTAGGGTGTTGTCACTGCATCTCTCGTTTCTTCGGAGGGGTCGCCGTCGAATCTCTCTTTTCTTCGGAGGGGTCGCCGTCGAATCTCTCTTTTCTTCGGAGGGGTCGTCGTCGACTTTTGGCTGATGGGATTGATTACTTGAGTCTACACATGCAACCAAATCCCTTTATGTTTGTGTAGACAAAATTTTTCTAGTCTGCAACCCTAGTCTTCTCTAACCAGCAACATGCCAGAAAGTAAAGTTGATATCGCCGCCACAGACACCTTCCGTGGTCCAGCACCGATAGTCAAAATGGACGGGTCAAATTACGAGTTATGAGCCATGCAATTGATGAGCCTTATGAAGTCCATGGGTAAGAAGCACATTCTTACCTAAGAAGAGCCGGTGGAGAAGACATGGACATATGCCTCATAGGAGGCAGATGATACCTATACACAGGTCTGGCTATCTGGTACGTTGACACCAGAGATAGCCAATGAGTTCTGCATCAACCCGTTGCTAAGGCAGCGTGGGATATTCTTGCTGCAACCTATTCACAGGTAAAGAATGAGACAAAGATCATACAACTTCAGCATGATATTTTCACCATAAAACATAACGGACGACCCCTTCATACACATTACACAGCCCTACGAGGGATGTTTGAAAGGCTCCACGGTTTTATGCCTCGCACAACGACACCTGAACAACAGAAGACATATCGGAATACCACAATGGTTGGTGTTTTCTTGGCATCACTAGATTCACAATACGAGGCAACATCTTAACAGATTGGCAGACGCTACTATTCTTCCCATGGAGGAAGCCTTCCACAGATTGAGCCGGATCAACGTGTCATCCCCTGCATTGAGCCGGATCAACGTGTCATCCCCTGCTCCAATGACGAATTCCTCTACAATGGCAGCCTCCCGTGGAAGGGGAGGTGCCTCTCAGTTTTGAGGCTGTGGATCACGTGGTAGAGGTCTAGAGGAGGTTGTGGTTGCCTGTCATCTTGTACCTATTGCCATCGATCTGGACATACATAGGACACATGCTATTCCAAGCATTGATTTCCAGCATCTGCAAGCGTTGTAGAACATGGTTCAACTCTAGCATCTGCGTCTTCCTCTGAGCAGAGATATTATGATTTGTTTCCCATCTAAGGGATATTATGCCACCTGTCAATTCTGGCGATCCATCTAGTCCCGACATGGCAACTTTCTTTGGAGCCAGCACCTCAGGTAGTATTATTGCATCTACTTCTTGTCGTGGTCTTGATATTAAGAGTGGATTATGGATTCCGAGGCAACACATCACTTGTATGGCAATAGAGATATGCTTACTGCATATAGGCAGATTCCTCCAAGCGAACCGTCATCATAGCCGATGGGATTTATTCCCCATTCACAGGATATGGGGAGAGCAGTTTGACACCATCCATACGTTTGCAAAATGTGTTACATGCCCCAAATTTTTCTATGAACTTATTGTCTATCAGTCAGATTACTAGAGATTTGAATTGTCGTGCTATGTTTGATCCATTGTCTCTTATTTTTCATGGCATTCTAACTGGCAGGGTGATTGACTGTGGCCGTGAGCAGGGAGGCCTCTACAGATTGGTTCAAACTCCTTGTGTTGGATTATCAACCCAGTCTACTAGCTACACGTCTCCATTCACATGGCATTTGCATTTTGGTCATCTTTCCCTCCAGAAGTTACATCATGTTCTTCCTCAGATTTCACCTCGAGCATCGTTCAATTGTAAGGCATGTCAATTGGGAAAGCATCATCGGTCTATCTTTCCTAGTAGTAGTAGTCAGAGTCGGAGCAATCATTCTCCTTTTGAGTTGTTCCATGTAGACATTTGGGGCCGAGTCAGGTTCTTGATCACCAGGGATACTGTTTTTAGTTGGTAGTTGTGGATGATTTCTCTCGTTTGTTGTGGGTGTTTCTGATGAAAAATAAATTTGAGGCTGGGAACTTGATCCAAACTTTCTTAATGAAGTTCATAATGTATGTTCTTTCAATGTCAAGATTGTGAGTATTGACAATGCTTTGGAGTTTTGTACTCGTGATCTTACTTAGTACTTCTCTTCTCATGATATAATTCATCAAAAAACATGTGCTTACACACCCCAACAAAATGGGGTCGCTGAAAGAAAACATCGCCATATCCTTGATGTTGTTCGTACCTTTCTTATACAGAGTCATACCCCTCACTCATTCTGGAGGGATGCCATTCTTAAATGTTACCTTATTAATCGGATGCCATCTTCTGTCTTGGGAGAGAAAATTCCCTTCTCAATTGTATTCCCAGAGAATGAGTTGTTTACTATCGGTCCTCATGTGTTTGGGTCTGTGGCCTTTGTCCACAATTTTTCTCCTAGGGTTGACAAGCTCTCTCCTAGAGCTATCAAGTGTGTGTTTATGGGATATTCTAAGACTCAAAAGGGATATAGATGTTATGACCCCGTGTACAGGAAATACTATATCAACGCAGATATCACATTTTTTGAGTCCATAATGTATTTCTCCCCAACAGTTGATCGCTTAACTCCCTCAAATTCTGATATTGAAATATACATCCCACCTCCTCCTCTATCTTTACCACCACCTTCACCACCATCCTTACCACCACCTTCACCACCATCATCACCAACGTCGTCCCCTATCACTCAACCTATTATCTACTTCCACCGTTACCACTTAACTACAGTCACTGGCCTCCTCCTACTCATGTTAATAGCACGTCATCCAGCATGCCTGAGGTATGCCCTAAATTTAAATTTTCTAACGATGGGCCTAGAGATGTGTCTCAGCAGGGTGAAGTACATGAGACTAATGGGGATACCACTAGTGACCTTGTGTCCATTGCTATTCGAAAGCAGAAGAGTTCTTATGCATCATATCCTATTGCTTCCCAGGTGTCGTTCGATCGACTTATATGCGAATTGAGGCGATTCGCTATTGCTCTGTCTACTGTGCAGATCCCACGAAATTATCAAGAGGCCTTGAAAGATATTCAGTGGCGCAAATCCATGGAGTGGGAGATGGTTGCTTTACAATCCTGAGGTACTTGGGACCTTGGTACCTGCCCCTGGCGGGTCGTCTGTGGTGAGCTGCAAATGAGTATATACTGTGAAGTATCATGCAGATGGGATCCTTGATAGGTACAAGGCCAGACTAGCCGCACACG
This sequence comes from Ottelia alismoides, assembly GCA_037367405.1. Lineage (NCBI taxonomy): Eukaryota > Viridiplantae > Streptophyta > Magnoliopsida > Alismatales > Hydrocharitaceae > Ottelia > Ottelia alismoides. The sequence continues at coordinate 162,357 of JAZKJV010000784.1, forward strand.
GTTTTACTCAGATGTATGACGTGGATTATCTTGACGCATTCTCTCCTGTTGCTCGACATTCTACCCTACGGGTTCTCCTAGCCATTGCAGTGGTACATGATTGGCCTTTATTCCAGCTTGATGTTAAAAATGCTTTCTTGTATGGTGATCTTTAGAAAGAGGTCTACATGCAACAACCTCCGGTGTTTGCTGCTGAGGGGGAGTGTCAGCAGCTATGTAGACTCCATAAGGCAATATATGGCCTTAAGAAGAGCCAAAGAGCTTGATTTCAGAAGCTCTCAGATTTGTTTGAAAAGCATGAGTTCAGAAGATTGAATACATATCATTTTCTCTTTGTATAGAAGTCCTCCAGAGGTTCAGTGGTTATTATGGTATATGTTGATGCCATACTGGTTACAGGAGATGATATTCAAGGGATAAAAGGGTGAAATAATTTCTGGACAATCAATTTGTCACCAAAGATCTTGGTACCCAAAGATACTTTATGGGGTTAGAGTTTGTCAGGAATCAACAAGGTCTTGTGATGACTCAAAGAAAGTATGTCACTGACATGCTAAGTGAGACATGCATGCTTGGATGTTGACCATCTACTACACCTATGGATCCAAGCATGAGACTGTATGATGATGATACAGGCGAGGTAGACAAGACAAGATATAGAGAGCTGGTGGGAAAGCTTCTCTATATAACTATTACTAGACCCGGCTTCTCCTTTGCAGTCAGTCGGGTTAGTCAGTTCATGGAGCAACCGCGTCAGGTGCATATGGATGATATACATATGATACTAAGGTATCTAAAGATGCAGGGATATTATTCAATGGAGATATTACTATGTTCGCTTGTGCAGATGCATACTATGCAGGATGCCCTAAGGATAAGAAGTCCACGTTAGGTTTTGCTATATTTGTTGGAGATTCAATTGCTTCTTGGAAAAGTAAGAAACATACCGTGGTGGCCAGATCTAGTGCCTAATCCGAGTATAGGGCTATGGCATAGGCAAGTACAGAAATGATGTGGATTAGAGTAGTATTAGCAGATCTACACATAGATATGTCTTTTCCCATGCCACTGAAATGTGATAATCAGGCTGCCCTATTCATAGCAAATAATCCTGCATTTCATGAAAGAACAGAACATATTGAAGTTGACTGCCACTATATACGAGTAAGGGTTCAGAAAGGCTTCATTTCTACTTCTCACATAAGTTCTGGAAATCAAACAACAGACAATTTCTCCAAGGCATTGCTCAGAGGACCATTCCAGGAGTATTCATTCAAGCTGAGCATGATTGATATCTATGCTCCATCTTGAGGCGGAGTGTAGAGATATGTTTATGTTTTTATGTTTATTTCCTATTCTTCTTTTCTTTCGTCTGTCTTATGTAATTTACCTATAGGCCTCTCCTCTATAAGAGGGCCTAGGGTTCCTTGGAATAATAACTCTCTCATTTTTCCAACAATTTTGACATGAGATTTTGTAGTGTGGAGAGGTGAGCGACTTGGGACTTGGGAGAAGGTGTCAAAAAAGTCAACTTGTATATTCGAGTAAATTCCTTGGTAGCTAAATGAATCTTGGACCGAGCAATTGATCCATGGTGCTTATATTCTACCGTGAATACCCACCTAGATCCAACTACGTTGTTGTCACCAGATGGATCAATAAGCTACCATGTGTTATGTGAAAAAAGAGCAGTTATTTTTTCCTCCACTGTTAATTGCCATTTGGAATCATGAAGTGCCTCGTTGTGATCACAAGGGATATCTGTAGCAGGCAATGCCTTAACATACCGTTTGTAAGAGGATCCAAGACCTGAAAATGATACAATGACAGAAGTAGGGTGCTAAGCTACCTTATCTCCTTTCTGGGGGGCTATGGGAAGATCCACTATATTAGTTGCTTGGCTAGCTCCTGAACCTGTTGTTGTATCTATGGTAGGAGAAATGCGATCAATATGTAAAACATCAGTCGAGGGACATATCTTGGTGAGAGATAGTGCTGGCTCAGAAGGGGTGTCTCTATTGATACAAGGCCCTAACTGATCATCTTATGGAATGGGAATGTGAACATGAGTAGTTTGACTAGTTTCTAAGATAACAAGATGCAGGGATACCTGTGTTCCAGACCTGGAACAAAAAGGAAGTGACTCAAAGAAGGTAACATCTGCACTGATATAGTGCTTTTGTGATCAACGATAGTTTGTCTGATTCCTGACGTACCTTAGAAACACAAATTTGACTGCTCTCGCTGTTAATTTGTCCTTACGAGGACCAATGACGTGAACACACGCTGCATACCTAAAACTCTAAGAGGAATGAGGGGTACTCCTTTCCCTGGGAAGAGTATCTGAATGTGAACTTATTCAGAATATGAAATATGAGTACAGGTGTTTTGATGTGTAATCCCTTGAGTAGAGAAAAAAGATAGCATATCATGTGAAATAAATTCTTTAACATCATTAGAATCACATAATTTCGTTACATGCATCAAATTGAGTCTTTATTTCAATAATAAATCGTACTATAATGGAGGAAGACACCGTATTTATTTTCCAGCAAAAAAGTCCACGAAACACGAGAAAAGTCATCTACAAGAATGATGCAGTACATATCTCTTAAATGATCAATATATCTATCGGGACCTGATACATCAAGGTAGGATAGTGGAATGAACTATTCCAAAGGAAAGAAAAGAACCTCAATGATGCTTCCCCAGTTGAAAAGCCTCACACTCTAGGCTGATAGTGGGAGGGAGCTAGGACATACCTGATGAAATTTCAGGATGGGTGGATGACTTAAGGATAGTGCCATAGAGCATCCGAGAAAAGAAAAAAAACTGAGTCCCAGAGTATGGAATAACACAGATTGACTGAACAAGATGATAAACACACCATTCTTCATGACCTGCACCATGCATTGTCGCAGTCAATACGTCCTGAAAGATATAATAGTAAACATCAAGTATATCTTTATAGTTATGTTCCTTGCAAATATGACTAACATATAATATGCAGATAAGAAACTTAGGAATAAGTAAAACAATGTTGAGCTTGATGTTGGAGTGAGATGAACATCCTCTTTTCCCAGTCTATTGGGAAATACTGTGCAACTTAGATAGTTCTTCCTGGATGAACCTTTTTTTAAAGGATTCGTGGATGAACTTGTCTCACATGATGGAGAAAAGTCCTTTCTCGATATAGGTGAGTGGAGGTTCACGTATCACTCAAGTAATTCGATTTCACAATTTTTTTAGTGGAGCCAATATAAATATTTATGTGGATGACAACATTGATTTCTGGATGGTTGCCTTGATGTGAATGCGAAGTATCTCAAGGATTGAGCATGTTCAAACAATGAATCAAATTCTCAAAATCCCCTTCGAGGACTGTCACAGATTGACAATTACTCTAAGTAGTGATGACTTGAGCAGTAAGAGATGGATACCCATGTTGTATGCCGATTTTGTGTTTTTGATCGTGTTGCGTCCTCGCCTTGGAATGGGACGACCACGAGCGTGATCTCTGTATGAGCCACAACCTCCTCGTCCAAATGGGATAATGATGCAACCAAGAAAACAAACGAGAGACGAGTGGAGAAAATAAATGCGTCAAACCTCACACGTTGAGAAGGGTACATGGGCGAGAGGTGGAACCCTAGAAAAATAATTGGGGAGGGAGAAGATAATGGTGGATGCACTCTAAAAAAACTCAATTTATAGCATGATAACTTCTTCCCTAAACTATAGCCTATTACCCACTGTTGTAAAAGTCGGTCGACTAGACCGACTAGTCGGCCCGACTAGTCTAGTCGGGGGGGTACCCGACTCGACTAGGCCAAGTCGGCCTATAGTCGGTTTGACCCGATTAAGCGGGCGAGTAGTCGTCCTAGTCGGCCGACTAGTCAACCGACTTTTGCATAGAGAAATATCCGATAGCCCGTTTAATGGATTTAAGGGTTACTGTTTAACAGTAACCCATTAGTGATTCGGCCATTTGAACCCCTCCCCCCGACCCCCTACGCATGACAACCTCAGACGGTGTTGCCGCCCTCTCGAACTTCCTCCGCCGCCACCTTCGTCGTGTCGCCTCCTCCGCAATGTTGGCATCCAAACGGCGACTCCTTTTGGTGTCGGTCCACTGCTGCCCCTTCCTCCGTGTTCTCCGACCTCCGACGACTTGGTTAGGGTTTTTTGGAAGTTTTTTTGTTTTTTCTTGCTTGGTTATTACTTTAATGCTTAATCTTAGATGTTATTGCTTAGATTTTTTCTACTAATTTACATGTTGGTTACTTTGTTAGGTTATTTTAGGAGTAAAAACTTAATTTTTCATGAGGAAGGCATGTTGGCTATCTTATATAAGATTAACATTGTCGTTATTATTCTCCAAATATTGCTTAAATTAAATATTTCTTGTTGATTTGCTTGTTGATGTGCTTGTTAGGTTATTTTAGGAGCAAAAACTTGGATATTCTTGCTGATTTGCATGTTTGTTAACCTATATAAGGTTAGAATTGTGTTTACTACACCCTAAATGTTCATTAACTTAAATACTTCTTGTTGATCTAAGGCTCTTAATTTTTATAAGGCTCTTGCTATAATTTTTTAAGCTCTTAAAAATATTAAAATTGCTAAATATATGAATATATATAAAAGTATATGTATTAAATATTAATTTTTATATTTAAAATAATTAAAAAAATTCAAAACCGACTAATGCCCGACTAAATCCGATTACTCTCCCGACCGCCGATTAATCCTTAGTCAGTGGCCCTGCCGCCGATCGAGTACCGACTGCCGACTTCTGCAACCTTGCTATTACCCCTTCATATAGGTGGAGAAGGGGGGAGGGTGTAAATATAAAAAAAATGGCGAAGCCTTCTCTCATTTTAAGTAGGGTTGGGTATATGGATTCTTGCTCGAATCCATGATGAAAGATTTGACTATTTTTTACATTAGTTGTCGACTGTCTAATGCAAACCCCACAATGAGGGATTTGAACCCAATATTTGGGTGGTAGGCACACTGCACTACCACCAGAACATTGAAGTGGGTACTTACAAAAATAGAAAAAGAATAAAATTAAAATCAAAATCCTAATTGACTTGTAAAATAACTTTAAATTAATTAACTGAATCAAAGACCTTAATATTTTGACATCATGAGTTGATCTCAATTAATTCAATGAAAATAGGATATTGTTGCGGAGAGATCAAGCGGAGAGATCAATACAGGAAGTGACAAATTTGGTTTTACCAACTCCCATCACCTGCTCGCGGGATCAGGTGATGGTCCGACAATGCGAGGGGGTGATAAGGGGACGAGGAGGTCGGCACTTGCAACAACTGCTCTAGTGATGGAGCCTTAAACAACATTGCCATCAAGGATGGTGGTAATGGAGGTCGCTCGAGGCCCTACAACAGCAGTGGTGATGAATCCCTAGCTCAAGGTGATAATACCTAGTTTGGCCTTTGTTGCTTGCGTATGATGTGATTTGGGGATCTTGTGGTGACCTCGAGCGATAGTGGAGGGAGACTATCATAGGTAGGGCAGTGGTGCCCAAAATAGGTCTTGGCGCCCATTGTGATGCATAGTGGGCCTTGAGGCCAAGGCAGTGCACAATACTTGTTAGAAAATAGAAATGCGGAAGCGGAATCAGAGAAAAATAAATATGAACATGAAGAACATGGGATTTAACGTGGAACCCCCTCCCTAAGAAGCGGGATGAAACCACAGAAGAAGGCCTCAAAAGGCCATATGTGTTTATTGAACTTTCTCATCTGATACAGGAGGTCTGGGGCTTCTTATATAGCCTCCACAGAGCCTCCAAATCCCACCACTGGTAGATGCGGGACTAAACTCCTGGATGGGGTAAATGGACCTTGGAAGGATCCATTTACCCATCTACATGATAATGATGCATACTTTAACACTCCCCCTCAAGCTGGAGCATGCAATGCTCAGCTTGAACAAACAGAAAGAAATCTCAACTCACAATACGAGACACTACAAACAATATCAACTCAACGCGCACAACTATCGGCTGCTGTTGAGGACGTTGCTTCTCATGCCGTGTAGACGAGGAGGAACAAACAGGCTGGAGTGTGAGTTGAACTGAATTTCCTCGTTGGAGAGCATGTGCTCTGTACTGAGCTTGTCAGAGTCACAACAACTGAAAATGAGTTTCTACATGGAGAACTCGCGCCCGCCACAACATGTGGACAACTACTCCATCTCTGAAAGGACCGGACTAAAAAGCTGTGGAGACAATCCTCGTCGGAGTCCACGGTCGCTGGAGAATGGAGTCTGAAGAAGTCTCCTCATCGGAGAACTAGGCCTCTCCCATACTGGCTCAGAGAATGAGATCTCTACTTCGGAGTCCTTATGAAACCACATGAAAACCCTAGCCCACATGACATAGGGAATGAGATCTCTACTCCGGAGTCCCTATGGAACACATGAAAACTCTGACCAAAATAAAAGATGGGGATCACGACAAATGATGGCAAACATGTGCACATCTGAAAATGAGTCTCTCTCTAGAGAACTTGAAGAAATCGGGCCACTCAAATATGGAGTGCCTCAAACTTGGACTCTGAACCAATCCGCAGAATCTGAAACTGAAATGTAGAGTCTGAACATCTGGTTGGTCTGGAATCTGTCATCTAAAAGACTAAATCTGGAACAGACCTGTGACTCTACACAATACTCCCCCTTTCTCCCTTACTTGTCGGAAAATAATGGCATCGACAAAGTTGGGAGAAGATAAGAGAAATTGGAGCATGGCCTCAAATTTCAACGAAATTCGGTCGAATTTCTGTCGAATATCGATATCCAATCGAAATCGAAATTCGACCGAAATGATCGAAATGACCGAAATATGGGGGTCCTAGTACAAAAAATGACCGAAATGACCGAAATTTCGGTCGAAATTCCACCGAAATTCCATCGAAATTCTATTTTGGTCGATACCGAAATGGTGACCGAAACCGACATTTAGGACCTTGAATTGGAGAAAACATGAATCACATAAGCCGATCTCCTTTTCTTTCGACTTTTCTGCTCACTTTTTTTAAATTCAGTTTCATTTTGAGCCGTTTCAATCATTTTTACGGGTTTTCACTTCTTTTTTTCGTCACATAAGTTTTTTTTTTGTACGCACCTTTTTCAAAAGAAATTCTCATTCTTTTTTTAACTCTCGGCCCAATTTTGGGCCATATCTCTCTCCCTTTTTTAAAATGATCTTTCTTCTTTTTTTACTGACGGCCACTTCCCTCTCCTTTCTTTTCTTTCTTTTTTTAATGACTCGTGACCCATTTGGGGCTCAACCTTTATTTAGGGTTCCCACTTGGGAACCCCTTCCTCAAGGACCGCCGCCCCTAATGGGGCATTCTTCTCTTGCCACTGCCGCCTGGAGATTGTTAGAGAATGTAATAGGCGGGTAATTGGATTTCACTAAGATCTAATTACCCACTAATGTTTAGTCCCACATGTATGAGCGGTGGGACTCCGGACTGTCTGAGAGGCTATATAAGGAGCCCCTCACCCCCTGTACTCATTGGGAAATTCCAATAAAATATCTGCCCCTTTGAGGGCTTCTCCCGTGGTTTCATCCCGCTCCTTAGGGAGTAGGGTTCCATGTAAATCTTTATTCTTCATGTTTATGTATCTTGATTTATCGATTCCGCTTCCGTTTCTCTGATTTCAACATGGTATTAGAGCGGGTTCGATTCTCGAGGATTATTTTATTATTTTTTTGAGATTCGATTATCAGTTTCATCGTTGATTGTTCTTGAAGATCTTCTTTATAAAGATCATGTTTGTGATTTGATCAAGTTCTGTCAAGTTCTAGGGTTTCGATTAAAACTCTATTTTCTGGAATATCTATGCCGTCTCCTCCAGATCTGTTCCTTGGCAGCGAAACTCCTGGCAGCGCATCCCGGCAGTATGCGCGTGCTCCTCCTGGCGGCAACGCACAAACCACTCTCCAACAGCATCACATAGGCTGCAATCCTCCACGGCGGCTGTAGCTTCGACTCCAGTCACTCCAGCGACATGATCCAAAATGTAGAGCCCTTGCGCAGACAAGAGCACTCCTCCAGTCCGATCTCTTTCCACCAAAGCAAGCCCAAGTCGCTCCTACATCCGACTCCTAACCTCAGGATCCCCCATCAGTAAAACCTCAGGCGGTACCTCCCTCGTGCATAGGGCCAGGCTGCACCTCCCAGACACCGTCGAATCTCCCATTTCCTCGATGCTCCTCCCCTTTGCGCGCCTCCATCTCCAGGTCCTCGGGCGGAACCCTCCGTGCGCGCCTCTCCAAACCTGCTGGTGGCGGGGTCAAGCGAGCCCAGGCGGCGACATCTCTGGCTGCTGCAGGCGTCGCGATCCTCTGGCGTCGCGATCCACGCGTGACTTTTGGCAGAGGTCGCGTGACCTTCCCAGACGGAACCCCTGCAGGCGGCGGCACCCTTCTAGTGCTGCCATCCCAGATCCCAGCCACCCTCTTCTCTCGCGGCGGCGGCAAGGGACTTCATCCCGATTTAAGCAGCAATGACGGCAGCTACTTTCGACCATGAGGGTTCCCGAACCCTAGGGTGCATATGGAACTTAGCGGGCCCGCTACCAAAGTGCTAAGCCTTCTCCCACTATAAGTAGGGTCGGCTACATAGATTCTTGCTCAAATCCATGTTGAAAGATTCGACTATTTTTTACGCTGGCCGTCGACTACCTAACGCAATCCCTGCAAGAGTGGGATTTGAACCATGGTCTTTTGTGTGGTAGACACACTGTACTACCACTACCACTGGGCCTGCTACCCTTTAAAAAATTATATTTCTTTTATTTATTCCAAGGCCCAAGTGGGTTGCTTTGTAAAAGGAAAGGGGGCTGCTTGTGAGGGCCCAAATGGGCTTGAATTTTAAAAAAAATGGGCCGGGAATTTTGTTCAAAAAAAGAGGAGGTTGCAAGTTTTTTTTAAAAAAGACACGTACAATAAAAAAGCTGTACACAAAATGTTTGCAAAAAGAGAGTTATTTTGTAAAAGCTTAATTGGGCTAAGGTATCTTAGGGTCAAAGTGGGAAAACAATAAAAAAAATTTTGAGAAAAAAGGCGCGCACAAAGAAAAGCCGTGCAGAAAATATTTGCAAAAAAAGGGGGGGGGGGAAGCCGAAGAAAAAAAACCATACACAAAAGTTTTTTTTTTCAAAAAAAATTAAACGACTTAAAAAAAGAAGAAAAAATTTGCATGTTTTGCTTCTCCCAACTTGATTTTCCAAGCTCTTTATTCTATCAAGTATGGGAGAAAGGGGGAGTCAGAGCTAAATCCTTCATGACAAATGCACGTTCACGACTGACAGGCCACCACTCCAGAATACTACTACGATCATCCGTCTTCACCGAGCATCAACTTCTTCATCGAGGCGTATACTTCTTCTTTTACGACCCGATCAGTTCGCCGCACTGGACTTCTTCTGCAACGATTCTTCTCCAGGCATGACAGAGGTATGTTCCGGTGACTTGATATCGCAGCGGCTCTACATGCATGGCAGAGATACGTTCCGATGACCTGAAAGCCGCAGACCCATCCTCGTGCGAGGTCTTCTACCAGCAGCGGACGTGTGTTCTTCTTGTGATGTATCGTGTGAAGATGTGTTGTATACTTTCTTTTTATTGCAAGCTGCAGCTTTCTCAGCTTCAGCTTGAGGGGGAGTGTTAGAGAATGTAACAGGCGGGTAATTGGATCCTCACCAAGATCTAATTACCCCACTAATGTTTAGTCCCACGTGGATGAGAGGTGGGACTCCAGACTGTCTGAGAGGCTATATAAGGAGCCCCTCACCCCCTGTACTCATTGAGAAATTCCAATAGAATATCCGCCCCTTTGAGGGCTTCTCCTGTGGTTTCATCCCGCTCCTTAGGGAGTAGGGTTCCACGTAAATCTTTATTCTTCATGTTTATGTATCTTGATTTATCGATTCCGCTTCCGCTTCTCCGATTTCAACGGAGATGAAGGAGAGGCTGGAGGATGCTGCGCATCGCTTGGAGGCGAGATCAGGAGGGGGTGGGGGGGGGGCTCAAGTGCGCCGCCGGGAGGTTGGGAGTGCAGCACTGCTAGCGCCTCCTTGTTCGAAGAGGGATTCTGCTGGATGGGTGCCGCCTGCGCGTTTGCCTACGCAGATGTCGCGTTCCGTAAGATGAGGCGAATCGGAGGAGCATCGCCTTCGCTATATGCCTGGAGTATGATGAGCAGCCGCGCGACGCGACGCGTCGCCGTGCTGCGAGCGGTGCCACCGCATGTGGAGATTCGATTTACGCCTACTCAATTCTCGGTGATGGAGCACACCACCTTGATCTTGCAGGAGCATGATTAGGGCTTCACGACCCTTGATATTGCATCGCCAGAGGAGAAGAGGGCGCAAAGAGGTGTGCCGTTGTGCGGGAGCTCCTCCTTCGGGACATCGGGATGCATCGCACGTGCGTGACTTCGAGATGGAAGGTACGTCTAGGGCTGCACGATGCCGCCTGGAACTGGAAAAGAAGGAGAATGATTCTGGATCTTGTTGCTACTTCCTCTTCGGAACTTAGGGTTCCCCGTGAGGGGAGAACCTATCTTAGCTGCGGCTGGAGATCTCACCCGGAGAAGAGGAGCGCCGCCTGCGCTGCGGAGGTGTACGATGGCCTGGATGCTAGGGTTCCAAGGAAGGAACCCCCAATCATTGCAGAACATCATATCATCGGCTGGGGACATCATGAATATGATCTTTGAAAACTAGGGTTTCGTAAAGAAAACCTAGTTTCTTTCGAACAACATGATCATCGAAACTGAATATTCGATCGAAAAATCTCTGGAACAATTGATAATGATCTCACAACTTGAACATAAATAATGAAGATGAGAATTCAAATTGAATATCGTCAAAATAAAAAAAAACATAAAATGATTCCTCGAGAATCGAACCCGCTCTGATACTGTTAGAGAAAAATGAAATTGCTTGTTTATTAGAGGGACCCCAGGGCTCTCTTATATAGGGGAAAAACACTGGGTAAATATCATGAGAGATACATAAGAAAAATAAATTATGAAATAACACCAAAAATATATAACTATTTCAACACTCCCTCTCAAGCTGGAGCATATATGTCTATCATGCTTAGCTTGGAACAAAATATTTGGAAAGGGCCCCGAGTAAGAGCTTTAGTGAATATATCTGCAGTCTGATCTCCAGTAGGAACATGAGTAGTGGATATGATACCCTTCTGGATCATGTCTCTGGTGTAGTGGCAATCCACCTCTATATGTTTTGTATGTTCATGGAATGCAGGATTATTTGCAATAAAGAGTGCTGCCTGATTGTCACATAGAAGCTGCATAGGAAGAGGTACACCAACTGCAAGATCAGTCAAAACCGACCTGACCCGCATTATCTCTGTGCTTCCCTGAGCCATAGCCCTGTATTCAGGCTCTGCACTAGATCTAGCGACCACTATATGCTTCTTACTTTTCCATGACACGAGTGAGCTGCCAACAAAAATAGCAAAACCAGAAGTCAGCTTTCTATCCCTAGGTCATCCTACATAATCTGCATTTGCGCATACTGTCATATCAAGAGAGGTGCCTCTGCTGAATATAAGGCCAGTGCCTGATGAAGACTTCAAATATCTCAAAATCATATAGACAACATTCATATGAATCTTCCTGGGTTGCTCCATGAACTGGCTCACCTTGCTCACCGTAAAGGATATATCTGGCCTGGTGATGGTAGTATATAATAGCTTCCCAACCAGTTCCCTGTATCTCCTCTTGTTTATCTCCTCAGTGTCATCATCATATAATCTCATACTTGGATCCATAGGAGTAGCAGCAGGCTTGCACCCTGTCATACCTGTCTCTATTAGCAGATTAGTAACAAGCTTCCTCTGGGTCATCACAAGACCACGCTGGTTCCTGTAGAACTCTTATCCAAGGAAGTATAGAAGATTGCCAAGGTCCTTGGTCACAAACTGCTGACCTAGGAACTCCTTGACTGACTGAATACCCTGCTCATCATCACTTGTGACAATAATATCATCAATATAGACGAGAATAGCAACGGTACCTCTCTGCGTCCTTTGAACAAAAAGTGTGTGATCCGCAGTGGACCGGGCAAACCCCTGATGCTCTATCAACTCCGAAAGCTTATGGTACCAAGCTCTCGGACTCTGCTTCAGGCCGTAAGTCACCTTCTGGAGCCTACACACCTTCTGAAACTCCCCCTCAGCATCAAACCCTGGTGGCTGCTGCATATAAACCTCCTCCTGTAGATCTCCATAAAGAAACACATTTTTTACATCTACTTGGTAAAGAGGTCAGTCCCGTGAAACAACAACAGATGGAAGAATGCGTAATGTTGAGTGTCTGGCCATTGGAGAGAAGGTATCCTGATAATCCACCCCATAAGTCTGAGTGAACCCATGTGCCACAAGCCTTGCCTTGTAACGATCCATACTGCCATCTGCTCGCTGCTTCACCATAAAGATCCATTTGCATCCTACAATAGATGCACTTGGAGGGGCAGAAACAACACTCCAGGTGCCACGAGACTACAAAGCGACCATCTCCTCCTCCATGGCAAGTCGCCAACTGCTATCCTGTATGGCTTCCTCGTATGTTCGCGGGATAATAATAGCTGAAAGGCCTGTAACAAACCCCCGGTACTCCTCTGACAGATGGTCCAAGGAAACATGCATCGCTAGAGGATATGCAACACAGTTATGACGTGTCTTCCTCAAGGCAATAGGTATATCGAGGTTATCAACCTCTTTATTCTCTGGCAGTAGTTCCTCCTGTGTATTATCATGTGGATCAAGCATAACACCAGTGTTTTCAGTAGAAACAATGTGTTCATTATATACCTGGGGTGCGCTGAATGACGGGGAAGGCGTAGGAGCAGAGGGACGAGTAGAGGACCTGCAAATGTAAAACCGCAACAGGAACTGATTCTGGGTAGCCGGAGGTGGAGGTGATTGAGACTCAACATGAGTGGCTCTCGGTGACGATAACGGAGGTGGTGGAATAAAGATATCCTCACTAGAGTCAGTACTAGACAACCTGTCACCTGTAGGAGAAAAATACATAATAGACTCGAAACATGTGACATCAGCACTCACATAATATTCTCCCAACATGATCTAAACATCTATACCCTTTTTGGGTACGAGAATAACCGACGAACACACATTTGACAGCTCTAGGAGAGAGCTTGTCACGACCAAGAGTAAAATTGTGGACAAAAGCAATTGATCCAAAAACTCTGGGGGTAAAGGAGAATAAGTCCTCGAGAAACACAATCAAGAAAGGAACTTTTTCTCTAAGGATAGTAGACGTCATGCGGTTCATCAAGTAGCATACAGAGAGAACCGCATTACCCTAGAACGAAAGAGGAGCTTGACTCTGAATCTAAAGAGCCCTCGTGACATCGAAAAGATGACGGTGTTTGCGTTCAACAACACCATTCTGATGCGAAGTGTAAGCACACAAAGTCTGATGAACAACACCAATAGATCTAAGAAAATCAAACAACTGTAAAATAGAGAACTCCAAGGCATTGTCAGTGAAAATAAATTTCGCATTAGCAGACAAAATGTTCTTAATCTCAACAAGGAAAGATTTGGTAAGAGAATCAGACTTATTCTTCATCAGAAATACCCAAGATAATCTAGAAAAATCATCTACAACGACAATATAAAACCGATGTCCCTGATGATCAGATATCAAAATGAACCAACTCAAACACCACTGTGACGACTCCGAGGACTCATAAAAGAGGAACGATGGTGCTTCCCAAGCTGACACGCCTCACACTCCAAGCTAGTACGAGTAGAAATTTGCTGGAGGACATGACACAGCTTCTGCAGAGGAAGGTGTCCAAAGCGAGGATGCTATATAAATGGAGAAACATATCCAGAAGGGATAGTAGCAGCCCCCGCACAAGGAGGCTGGACAAGTCGGTAAAGTCCCCTCTGCTCACGGCCACATCCAATCACCCTGCCAGTGAGTATGTCTTGAAACACAAGAGAAGAAGGATCAAATATGACACGACGATGTAAATCTTTTGTAATCTGACTAATAGACAAAAGATTCATCTGAAACGCTGGAGCATGTAAGACATTTTACAAACACATCGAGGGAGCTAGAACAATCTCCCCCTGTTCAATAATGGGTAGATGAACCCCATTGGCAATCACCACTGATCTACCCGGAGGGATAGACCTGTAAGAAGTAAACTGTGCTCGATCGCCAGTCGCCGCACATATGATGAGATGCTCCATAGTCCATGATCCTGTCAGATAAATCTGAACTGCTACTACTGGTAAGGGCATAAGCAAAACCTGACGAGCTCGAAGATGATCTAGTAATATGTACGACATCTGAAGACCCTGCGAGCGAAGTAGTAGGAGTAGTCATCATCTATCGCAACCTGGAAACAATATCATCAAAGCATACATCATGAGCCGGAGCAGGAGTAGAAGTAGGCTCGGTCTGCTCAGCAACTTGGACAAAGGCAGGATACCCATGCTTCTGATAGCATGTCTCCTCAGAATTGGCCAGGATGGTGGCAATGTGAACATGGACCTCGCTGACATCCTCCTCCTCGACAACGGAACTGCGAAGTACCCCCTCTGCCACAAGAGGCTGCCATAGCAGAAGGAGTCTGAACCACAGCAGTAGAGGATGTAGTAATTCTGCTCAGCCTCTTGTAAACTCCTCCATTGGAGGTATCGTCTCTCTAGTAAGAAGTTGAGTACGTGCTGCATCGTACTCAGAGTCTAGAGATGACAAAAATACTCCTGTCATAATTGCATTCCGATACTCCTGTTGTTGCTCAGTGCTAGTAGTAATAGGCAAGAAGCTATCGGCTATGCAGATGCTCAAACATGCCTCTAAGATGCGAGAAATGTGCATGAAGAGGTCGACCATTCTGCTTGGTCGAAAAAATATCAAATTGCAACTTAAAATTTTGCTCTCATTTTTCTCCTACCCATATGTGGCTGTTAAGATATCCCACATAGCCTTTGCTGTGGGTTGATTGACAATATCATTGGCAATCTCCGTGATGAGCATCCCAGAGAGCCAAATGCGAGCATAGGCATCATCTTGCTTCCAAGAAGTATTAGCCCCAGTATTGTCCTCTGGCTCTGGATCCGTCAGAATGTGCTCCTTGTTATGGCACTGCATCAGGGTGCGAAACTGCATGGACCACGACTCGTAGTTGGTCCCATCCATCTTCACGATGGGAGTCGGGCCCTTGAAGGCACTGGACGAAAAAACATCACCCTTGTTCCCTGACATGGTAGCAAGAACGCCGATCCGGAATAAACTGACTAGATCGTTCTAAATGAGTCTACACAATCACATATAAAGCATTGGTTGTATCTGTAGACTCATACAACCATCCTCATCTCCTGTTGTTGTAGGCTAGGCCTTTGGGCACAAAGGGCAGTGACGTACATAGATGCACACCAGATGCATACAAGTGCATGCAGGTTGCACGTAGATATGCACAGATACACGCCAGATGTGTGCAGGTGCACATAGGGTGTACGCAGGCACGCTCAGATGCACGCCAGATGTGCGCAAGGCACGGTGCACTGGGCGCACGACGTGGGGCGCAGGGTACCACGGGAGGCTGGGCGACACGAGGGGCTGTCGGAGCGCGCAGGGGTGGTGTCGCGCGTGAGGGGTGGTGCGCATGGGGGTGGCTGGCGGCATGAAGAAGGTCTCTTGTTGCCGGCGGCATGCGGGGGGGGGGGGCGTGTAGGATTAGGGTTAGGGTGGGATGATACAGAAACCCTAGTTTAGGACCGGTGTCTGTTTTCGAGAATAGTGATTTTTTTGAAGACCAAAAGAGGGGGTAGCACGCTATGGTGCCCTCCCCAATATATTAATTAAAGAACAAGAAACGAAAAAAGTACAAATAATGATATCACAAAGATGACCAGGCTTCCAGAAAAGCCTTGAATTGAGAAAAAACATTCTCCCTATAGAACCTATGGCCCGAGACACTAAAGCATTTCTTGCCAGGCAAATACTCCAAAGCAAAGATAGCGGGCCCAACACCTCTGCCCGCGGCCTGAGACGAGCAGATCGGAATGAATCCCAGAAGGCGTCGAAGGATGTCGCGCAGACCCATCCAAGGCCCAAATCGCCCCATGATTCGGCAATGCACGAACAATTAAAGAACAGACGGTCCACCGATTTAATGCCCATCCCACATAGGTAGCAGGAGTCAGAAGTAGAGCCAAAAAATCGCGCGCACCGGTCCCGAGTCATTAAGCGTTTGCGCCTGAAGAGCCACAGAAAGAATCCGATTCGCTCAAGGAGGCGAGGCCCCCATATTAAAGAACAATCCTTAGTGAGGATCTCGGAGGGAGCGGGCGGTGGCCTGCGAATCGCCGCGTAAGCCTTCTTGACCGAAAAAGAAGCGCCCCTCCAAACCCAGTGGTCCCTCCCCCCCTGGGGCCCTCGCAACAAGCTAAAGAATCACACAATCGAAGGAACTCCTCAAGCCTTTGATCCGAAAAGTTTGCGCAAAAACGAGGCATCCAGTTCCCGTCACACCAAACATCAGCAATCTTTACCTCCCTGTCCGCCGCCAAGGCAAAAAGTCTTAGGAAACGAGATGCGAGTACCCCATCGTCGGTCCAGTTGTCGGTCCATAAGGCAAAAGCGAGGCTGTTACCCAAGATAGGTCGGAATAGCTCGTGAAAGCGAGGGAGCATCGATAGAATCCCCCTCCAGAATGGGGAAGGCCGTACACCCGTAGGAAGCACAAGGGCCATTGGGCTACGACAATCGTAGATACGACGGATCAACTTGCAGCAGACATCGTCATCGCTCCCCCATATTCTGGAGACCCACTTCAAGATTAACGCTTCGTTCATAGCATCCAGCCTTCGAATACCCATACCGCCATCCGCTTTCGGCAAGGTAAACCGTATCCCAGTCAACAAGGTGTATGCCCCCAGCCATCTGCCCGCACCCGCGCAATAAGAATCTCCTCATCACCCCTTCAATACGTATGCGAATCCCCTTCGGCAAGATTCGTGAAGATATGAAGAAGATCGGAATTGCCGCCATAATCGCTTTCAGGAGGACCAACCTCCCCCCGGAGAGGATGGAAGACCGCCATCCCGCCAACCTTCTCTCCAGCTTTTCAACCACCGGAAGCCAGTCCGCCAGCCTCGTCCGCCCGACAGTAAGAGGCATGCCAAGGTATCGAATCGGCAGCTTGCCGCATCCCCCCAAGTCAACAAAGCAAGACCGCGCCTCCTCCTCGGAGAACGCAAAAGGCACCAATAAGGACTTCTCCCGATTTTGGACGAGACCCGAAAGTTCGCCAAAAAGTTCCAGCACGATAGCAACGGCCCCAATCTCCTCCCTGTCGCCCTCCACGAAGAAGATAGTGTCATCAGCGTACTGGATGAGGGGAATAGTAAGATCGTCCTTGGAGAAGCCCGAAAAGAGGCCACTACGTTGAACCTGCGTCAACATGCACGCTAAGGCATCTACTGCGATGACAAAGAGAAGAGGGGCCAGGGGGCACCCCTGCCTGATCCCCCGCTAAGGTGGTAGAATCCGCCCTCCGGACGGCCATTTACAAGGACCGCCAGAGAAGCCGTGATAATACAACGCTTCATCTAAGATATCCAAATGTTCGGGAACCCTCGCCTATGCATAGCTTCCCATAGGAAGCGCCAATCAAGAGTATCATAAGCCTTTGCGAAATCTACCTTCCAGAGCATAGCCTTCTTGCCAAGTCGCTTCCAGTCCGCCACAATCTCAGAAGCCATAACTAAGCAGTCCCCAATTTGCCTGCCCGGGACGAAAGCCGACTGGAAGGGAGAGATAAAGTGCGCGAGAGCCCTACTAAGCCGGATGGCAAACACCTTAGCCACAATAAGATAAAGCCCGTTGGAAAGGGCGATCGCCCGGAAGTCGTTAATGCGCTCAGCTGCACCATGCTTAGGTAGGAGAACGACCAACGCCCGATTAATTTTCTCAACCCCCGCGTTGCAAAGACACATCTACTGCACCACCTCGAGGACATCCCCAGCTAGCAGGTCCCAAAAGTTCCTATAAAAGGACACTGGGAACCCATCCGGCCCGGGCGCCCCATCCGCGTTAAGGGACCAGATGACGACCTTCACATCCTCCAACGACACCGGCACAACCAGGCCCGAAGCGTGCTCCGGCGAGAGCCTCTCCGCCCCCGGCCCAACCATCTCCACCTGCGAAGGAGGGACCGCGACGAGAAGTCACGGAAATGCTTGGCAATGAGATGACCCATCTCCCTGTCACCCGCAACCCGCACACCATCCTCGACGACCGAACGCAAAGTATTAGAACGTCGTCTTCCGCTGGCAATTCAGTGGAAGAATGCAGTGTTGGCATCCCCCTCCACGAGCCACTTCTGTCTAGATCTCTGGCGCTATTCCGCAACTCTTTTCTTGTCCTCCAGCGCTACCTGTCGGAGAGCAGAATTCCGCCTCGCGAGATCCGCAGAGGAGAGAGGGCAGGAGTCCTCGAGCTGGTCAAGGTCGGCAAGGACCTCCTCTGTAGATGCCCTGGCCACCCGGCGGGCTGCGCGCGACTCCTTCTTGAACGTGCAAAGTCTCCCCCGCAAGGAAACAAGTTTCTAGAAAAATCTTGAAACAACCGAGCCAGATACGACCGTAGAGGTCCAGTGCGAGGAGACCATTTCGCGAAAGGAATCTTCAAGTAGCCACTCCTTCTCGAGAATGGTGATGACAAGCTGTCATGTTGAAGTTGTCTTTGATATGGCCTACGTACGGTTGCGAATGGTTTGACAGCTTGGGAGGGACCTATGATGGTGGAGTCAAATCCTCACTATTCATTAACGGGGATGCATGAGTTGATGCTGAATCTATCCGTAAATTGATGAAATTATTGAAGATGGATGTTCTTTAATTTCTTCTTTCTTGTTATACAATTTGTTTATTTACTGTGATAGATCTTGTATTTCTATGTTGAACATTGCTTCTTACATGATCCGTGCATTTAACCATTATTGTATTTTAATGCTTGATTCAAGGCAAGCTTTCAATTTTTTATACTACGAATGCAAACTTTGACTCTGACAGCTGAACTAGAACATCATCCGCCAAAATATGACAAGATCGTTGAATCATGAGAACAATTCGGTTTTCATGCTCTTGTACCAATTAATACAGTTGGGGAATCGGGAAGGAAGGTAGGGTGGGATACGAAAATAGGCGCGACAAGCCTCACAGGTTGAGAGAACGGGGATGAGAGGTGGAACCCTAGAAAAATAAGGAGGGAAAGGGGGAGACAATGAAGGAGGCATTCTCCAAACCAAAACTCAATTCATATCTGACAACTTCTTCTTTAAACAATAGCATAGTACCCTTTATATATGTGTGGGTTTACAAAAATTGAAAGAGAATATAATTAAATTCAAATTAAAACCCTAGTTGACTTCTCAAATAAGTCTAATTTTACTAACTGAATCAAAATTCTTAATATTTTGAGATCCTGAATCAACTCCAATTTATTTAATGAAAATAAAATGATGTTGATAGGAAAAATGCTAATTTATCAAAATTTCCAAATCCATGCTTGCATCACGCGACAAGAATTGTGATTCATTCCTGAACATCTGAATTAGTATTGGTGTGGGAGACTGCAAGTTGTTTGAGAGTATTGTATGCTTCCTATATGATCAGTGGAGTGAGACTTAGAGGGGACATGATCCGACATTTTGGAAGGAGCTTTGAGTGATTGGAAAGTCGATGGAAGGAAGTGTTGGGTGGCACAGTTTGGCTCCTCAAAGAGTCGCAAGTTGTCTCATGTGCTTGGTGCTAGAGGCTACGTGGTTAGGGTCGCGGGGGTGGGGGACCTCTTCTTGGAGTGGTGGAGCTCGCTGTCGAAGGGTTTGGAGAGGGAGGAGCTAGCCGTCGTAGGTATATGGGAGCATTTGCCGCAATGCTAGGCTGTTGCTTTTCCCAGTGACTCTCGCCTAGAGCTTGTAGGCTTTCGCTTAGGATTCTTGCAGTGCATGCAAATGCTGTGTGGGGTTTTTCGGGGCCTACTGAGGGGGCACAAAGGCCTGTGGCACCTACAGAGGGTTGGGGGAGGTCACTACTATGGTCAGGAAGGTTTCAAAATTTGCTGCCAAGGCTGTAGGGGTTGCACATGATCGTGTGATGTCTTTTCTTGTCTTATGCGTATGTTGTGTGAAAAAGAGGTCTCAAAATCTGTGGAAAGGTGTCGACTGGTATTGATGAGACAAATGGGGGATCGGAAGTTGAAGTTGGAGGTGATTGGGAAGTGGTGCGTCAACATAGGGCTCGTGACTGCCTGCAATGTCCTTGGACGGGAGTTCCGTTGCTTCAAGTGCGACATTTAAGGTCATCGACATAAGGATTGCAGGGTTCGCATGGTGTGATGGCCTTGGAAGGTTCCATTCTCGAGAGCAGAGGGGACCATAGTGCAATATTTCGATATTTTGGATGCCAAACTGAGGGCCCTTCGAAAGTCACACTCTTTTGAGGAGATCCGTTTGCATCAGCAGGAAACCGCTGGTAAGTTGATTGGTCAACACCGTCATGTTTTAATTGCTATTGTGATTTCTTGCAAAGACTTGATGGAGGTTGTTGGGAAGAGCATTACACATTTATTCCCAAAAGATTTTGTTGGAGATGTGGTCTCGTTGGATTCTATGGCCATTTGTATGTGCGATCTTAGTGCCTCCTAGGCGACTGCTTTGTCGAAATTGGATGCCGTGGAGTTCTTTGGAGACACCCTCATTTCATGACGGTGTGGTGGACTGCGGTTCTTGCATGCTTTTCAGTATTACTAGCATGCATTCACGTCTCGTCGTATGTAGTGCTTTCAGGTTGCGCTAGCTGGTGTAGCGAGGGCGATAAAGATCACCACATATGGCTTGCAATTGGGTGATGTCATTGATGTTGTGATAATAGTGGAGGGTTGTTTTGCTGATCAGCTGTTTGAAATGATGCATGTTGTTAGTAGAACGATATTTTAACTACATATGGTCGAATGTTTGCCACTACCGTGTGGCCCAGGGCGTCCTCCTGCACGTTGGTTCCCGTGGACACTATTCCAGAAGAATATTCTCCTGGCATTTTTGTCCATGATTCTAATGGATTTTCCTCTGATGTGCCTGGGGATCCACATATTTTGGCGGTGGATCCTTTGTTTGGATCTGATTGCCCGAGGCACACGATCTTTGTGGTCCTCATCTTCCTTTTAGACCCCAATTGGGGCTGCAACTCTAGATATTGCCAATCTAGTTTCCCTACCTTACCATTGAGCAAGGAATCGTGTAACAACTCGATGGAGATTGTGATGTGTCCCTCAGGGATCTCTTAGGGTGGATAATTGGGCTCGACCCAACCCAACCCAACCCAACCTGATAAAGCTTGGCCTAGGCCCGTCAATTTCTCCAGGCCTTGGGCCAGGTTGAGGCCCGTATTTTTGGATAAATCTAGGACCATGGCCCGACCCAAGAGATTGGGCCCGAATTCGGACTGGGATCGACACGTTCCCATTTTGAATAGGTAAACACTGCACGCTGGGTAAATTGAAAGACCTGACCATACTGAAGCAGAACCCAATAATGGAGGTTTTTTTTGTTTTTTATTTTTCTTTTCTCCTTATATATTGTATGATATTATTTCTGCGAAATTTCCGCTAACGAGATTTATTCTGTTTGTTTATATCCATTACCATTTGCAAAGGAGGTCGGTTGATGCACCAGTTAAAAGATGCAAGATTTTGGATGTTGAGCCAGTTAAGAGTGGGCGCAAGAAGTGTTGGAATTGAGACCATCCGAATGGATCTTAGTTTTTTGGATTTAAGCCTGAGAATGACCCAAAATAGATCTGAATGGAGGCAGAAAATATAGCCAACCTTACTTAATTGTGGGAAAAGGTTTTGTTGTTGTTGTGTTTATATCCATTGCCATCTCTTCTTGATGTTGTATGTTTGTCTTACGATATTATATATAATTATAAATTATATATGTATATGAACGAGCAGGGGCAGACTTGGATATATGCATTCTTTTCAAAATTTATCGTATACATATATTTGATTTAATATGTAAATATATCCTTTCAAAAAATATATAAATATATGGTACAGAATATTCACAAGTAAATAGTTGAATACCTTACAGTTTTATACCTTCATTTATAATACGTATCGTGCTACAAAGTATTTATAATATTTTTAAAAGACCAATTTCTCTATTTTTGTAAATGGCTGGATATTTGCCCTCAGATTGGGTTTACACGATAAGATGGTACGACCATAGTAGAAGTTGAGGTACGTTGGTGGTTTGGGAAAGCGGGCATGGTGAGTTATAGAGGTCGGGCCAGGTCAGGTAAATCCGAGCCACCACACCGTCGGGCTGGGCTTGACCTGAGCATGAAATTTCAACAAGATGAGGGCCTTGGCTCGACCCACATATATATCGGGTTCAAGTCAGGCCTGGGCTTTTGCTATTTGGGTCAGGCCCGACCCAATGCTCCACCCTATCCGAAATTGTTGTGGCACGTTTCAAGGTACATAGGAGACATGCTTCTAGATCTCAAGGCCTAACACCTATTGTCCTTGCCATATGCAAGGATGATCATTGGATGGTGTTTGTTCGCCGATGACGGCGACGACCATTGGAGCCATGATCGCATGCAACAAAAGCCTTAATATGGAGGTGAATGATGGTGATGTGCCTGTAGAGTCGCATAGAGGAATGCACAGTGGGTGGAGCCTGAGGGATCTGTAAGCCATGAGAGGGCTCTGGAGAAGTAGGAAGTGGTTGCAAGCTGCGTAGGGGTGGTGCTGGCGGGAGCTTCCCCCACTATTGCCAGCTGAAGTTTATCTCCTAGATGTCCAGGGCCTTGGTCAACCAGATAAGAGAAGAGCGATGCGACTTTTGTTGGAGGCTTGGCTGTAGATATTGTGTGCTTGCAGGAGATAAAGCCAAAAGGGTGGGACAATTTCCTTTGGCGTGAGTTGGCTAGGTCTTGCTTTTCTGAGTTTAAAGCAATGCCATTTGTCGATGCTTTTGGTGGTATGCTTGTTGGGTAGAATGATGATGCGATGGGGGTTGTGGATTTAGTGTGTGATACTTGGGTTCTGTCTGTTGTGCTCCGAAGGATCTTTGACAGTTTCCTGTTGCTAATCTCCATGGCTATTTCCTGTTGCTGATCTCCATGGTTAATAGCCCCACGAGGGCTCGTGTGTCGACTGATACGTGGGATGAGCTTAGATTGGTATGAGCCCATATTCAGGAATTGGCTTGGATTGTGGGCGGTGACTTCAACGTCACTCTTCTTGCGAGGGATCGGCCATATGAAGTTTAGGATGAACCCGGACTCCCTCTTTTGCATCATTTGTGGGAAATCTGGCGATGGAAGTTTAGGATGCCACAAACTTGAGGTATACTTGGAGAAATAATTTGTCTCATACCCGATTGGATCGCTTTCCTAGTTCGATTGGCCTTCTGGAGAGTTTCCCTTTGGTTTTTGTGTTGGCTTCGTCGAGGTCGCATTCGAATCATATGCCGATTTGTTGGGATTTGGGTGATGGTCAATGCTCGGCAATATTTTTCGTTTTGTGCACTCGTAGCGGCAAGAGGGTTTTTGTGAGGTCACAAGGTATGGTAGGAGCATGATATGGAGGGGACGTTGTCGAGGAGAATGATTAAGAATCTTAGTGCCCTTACAACATGCTTATTCAATTTAGGAGAGAGACTCGTGAGATCAGAGAGATTTGGCTCAAACGGAGGTTGTGCATCTTGATCACCTTGAGGATTCTAGGAAGATGTGAAGAGGGAGATTGAAGTAATGAGGTGTGAGCAGAGCCATCTTCTTTTGGAGGAAGATGTGAAGAGGGAGATTGAATTATCGAGTAGAAGCAGCAATCGAGGCAGAAGTGATATAAGCCAAACACATACACAAGCTTTTTTTCATATGGTGGGTAGTGGGCGTAGAAGGTGCTATTTAATACATTCTTTTGAGATTGAGGGAAGGAGGTGGTGGGTGACCGTGCCTTTGGTAATGTGGTGAGGTGTCACTACTTTGAGCTTAGTTAACGCATGCTTTATAACACTGTTGCAATATTCGACAGAATGGACTGACTATTTGGATCGAATATGCAGTTCGAGAGATGGGGCGACTGAATAGAATAAACTATTCAGTCAATATTCGCCTAAACTAAATATTCACCCAAACTGAATATTCAAGTATTTGGCTGACTATTTAATGAATGCGGAGTTTTTATTTTTAATTTATTTTTCAAAGGCCCTCATTTATCCTGATATCACCATAAATGTTAAAGTTCCATATATGTAACTTGTTATTTGGTACTTTTATCTTGGTTTTTGTTAATTGATGATCATATATGTATATACATTAGACATAATTTGTATATTTAAAATGGATTTTTATCCAATGGGCCCCGTGGCCATTAGAGATGAGATGAGCCCGCTTCATCTCCAACCGCTTCAGTAATAAAAATACAAGCTTCAGTAAATAATATATACCCAAGCTTTAGTAATATTTATCGAAGCTTCAGTAAGTAATATCATAGCTCTAGTAACTTATATAAAGTTAGCGAGTGCGAACCAAAATTACTGATTAAATTACTTCCTTTACTTACAATTGATTCAAAGTTACTGATGGTAATATGAAAGTTACTGATGCGTTTAGTATTACTGATATAAAATGTTACTGATGTCATCACGAAAGTTACTAATGCGTTCAGTATTACTGATATAAAGTGTTACTGATAGTAATACGAAAGTTACTGTTGCGTTCAGTTACTGATAGCAATACGAATGTTACTGAAGTTATTGATTGTCGGATTAAGATCTAATGGTTGAGATTAGGGACTCATCTCTTCTCTAATGGGCACGGAGCCCATTGGATAAGCCCGCTATTTAAAATATTAAAAAATATAATCAAATAATTCTAAATATTCTCCTGAATGTTGATTATTCTCTATTCAGTGACCCCTCCAACTGAATATCGAATACCGACTTCTGCAACATTGCATGGTAGCGGAGCCAGATGGGTGGGAAGAGATGTATCGAGGTTAAATAAGTTGCAATATGAGGAGTTGACGAGACATTTCTTGCTATCAAAGGTCCAACATGTGTCCTTTGCCTTGAACATGGATGCTTTCTTGGGCGTGGATGGTTTTCGATACTTTTTATGTGGATTTTTGGGACCTGGTTGGTTAGGAGACGCTGAACATGGTGGAGGAATTGCATCAGGCAATCGATGGTTCGAGTGGCTTAACCCGTCCCTCCTTCTGCCTAAAAAGGATGTGGTCTGATATATGGAGGACCTGCTCCCTATTGCTTTGTCTAATGCTATCTACTTCATTGTGGCTGACGATTTCTGACTTGAATGAAAAGGGATACATGCTCCAGATGGCTTTCCCATTTTCTTGTACAAGGATTTTTAGTTGATCCTAAAAGGTGATATGATAGACGTGATCCGTGAGTTCTAGACATGGAATGCATGCTTTGAGCTTCTTAACAAAACCATGCATGGTGGTATTCTAAGATTCTTGACACCCAACAACGGGCTCTTCCTATGCGGTACCTTGGCATGCTGGTGACAAATGGAAGAATTAGGGTCTACTAATGGGCCCTAATTATTGATAAGATGGAGGGCAAACTCTCTGGCTGGAAGCCTAGTTGTTTGTCAAAAGGAGGGTGGCTAGTTTTGCTTAAAAACGTCCTCACTACATTGCCTTTATTTTATTTATCAATCTTTAGGCTTCTGCAGAAGGTTCACAAAGACTGTAAAGCATTATGAGACATTTTTTGGGTGCCATTTGATCAAGAGAATAGGGGAGTCGCCTTGGTGGCGTGGGATGTGGTTGCCAAACCAGTCAAGGCAGGTGGTCTGGGGTGTTGCGATTGAATGAAATGAACAAGGCCTTTCTTTCCAAGTGGGTATTGCGTATCTGGGGTCCATGTGATGGCATGGTCTGTTCCATGATTATTTATGAGGAAGGGTCCCGGGAAATGCAGATTAGACCATGGGCTTTATGGTGTAACATATGCAACATTAAGAGTGAGCTCGATCCTTTTCTCATACCAATGTTGGGGGATGGAAATTGACTTTAGTTCTAGAAGGATTGGTGGTCGAAGGCGGGAATTCTTTGCGATAAGTTTCAAGACTATGCACTAGCTGCGGATAAAGAGGGGCTAGTGGTGGATGCATGGTCTCCTTCAAAAGGTGGGGGTGGGGCATGGCTATTGCGGTTTAGCCTCCCCTCTTTCAGATGCCCGTGTCTCGAACTGAGGAGTTCGTTGGAGCAGCTTAAGGAGGTTGGGGGACCCTGACATGAGCAAAAGATCACTGGAGCTGGACATATGACTTTTTGGTGAAGAAGGTATATTCACAAATTCTGATGGGGGAGGTGCAATGGATTGGTATTTGTAGGGTTATATGTCTTTGTATTGTTTTCCTATTTTTCTGTTCTCCTGTCTATCATATGTAATTTACCCATGGGTCTCTGCCCTATATAAGAGAGCTTATGATTCAAGGAATAAAAATGTTTCATTCTTTTTTCCAACATGGTATCGGAGCGGCGGTCCTACTTCCTAGGTCGGAGCTCTCGTACCCTAACCCTAACCCTGCCACACCTACCGCCCTTCTCTCCTCTCGGCACCACCCCTCCTCTCGGCACCGCCACCCCCTCTCTCCTCTCGCTGCTGCACCTCCTCTCCTTTGGGCAGCGACTGCCGCCACTACCCTCTTGTCCAAGCCGGCTGCTGCCGGCCTTCCGCCACCGGGCAGACTGTTGCCTCCGTCGACTCTCTCATTCTCCTTTGTGGGATCGACCCCCTTTGCTGTCAGCCCTTGATCTTGCCAACAGATCTCCCTACGACTCTCCTTGTTTGTATCGAGGTCCGCTTATGTTGATGTATTTGATTGCATAAGTCTACACATGCAATCAAATTCTTATATTTTTGTGTAGACACTTATCTATTGGTCTACAAAACCCTACATTTCTTCACCCGGTAGTATGTCAGAGAGCAAGGTCGATATCCTTGCCACAAGCGCCTTCAGAGGTCCAGCGCCGATTGTCAAGATGGACGGGACGAACTACGAGCTTTGGGCCATGCAGTTCATGAGCCTGATGAAGTTTACATGTAAGAAATACATTCTTACTGAGGAAGAGCCGATTGAGAAAACTGGGGTTAACGCCTCGTAGGAGGCGGATGATGCATATGCGAAGGTTTGGCTTTCAGGTACATTGGCGATAGAGATCACCAATGATGTGTTCCATCAGCCCACCGCCAAGGTGATGTGGGATATCTTCACTGCTACTTATTCACAGGTGATGAATGAGACAAAGATTCTACAACTCCAGCATGATATTTTTACTATCAAGCAGAATGAACGACCCCTTCATTCGTTATGTACATTCTTGCATGGGATGTTCGAGAAGCTCCACTGTTTCATGCCCCTCACATCTAGTCCTGAGCATCAGAAGACTTATAGGAATGCCACCGTAGTTGGTGTATTCCTGGCAGCCGTTGATCCTGAGTATGTGGCTGCTCGTTCCCAGATTTTGACAGATGCCACTATTCCTCCCATGGAGGAAGCTTTCCGCAGGCTCAGTAGGATCACTGTCCCATCCATTACCTCCAATTAGACTTCTTCTGCGATGGTTGCCTTCCGAGGTTGAGGAGGCTCTTCTTAGTTTCGTGGATGCGGACCTCGTGGCAGAGGAGGTCGTATTCGTCAGCCCTGTACTTATTACCATCATCCTGGACATACAGAGGATTCGTGCTATTCCAAGCATGGATTTCCTGCTTATGCTCGAGTAGCTGAGCAGATTGAGCCCCCGGTTGCTTCCACTTTAGATCAGAGAGTTGATGAACTTGTAGCACGATTGAGGGCCATTAGACCTCCTACCAGTCCCATTACTTCTTCATCGGTCTTCGGGAGTCATTCAGATGTGGTTGCTTCAACATCTTCTAGTACCTCAGGTAGTACTTATGCACTTACTAGCTGTAGTGGATCTGATGTTATAGAATGGATTATGGACTCTGGTGCTATACATCACTTGTGTAGAGATACAGGTCAACTTACATCATACAAACAAGCTCCTCCAGGACAGACTGTGGTTATAGCAGATGTGACTCATTCCCCAATCACTGGATAGAGGGAGATTAGCTTGATACCCTCTATGCATCTACAGAATGTGTTGCATGCACCTGACTATTCTATGAATTTGTTATCTATTAGTCAGATTATGAAGGATCTACATTGTCAAGCTATTTTTGACCCATCTTCTCTTGTATTTCAGGACATCCTTACGGGCAAGGTGATTGGGTGTGGTCATGAGCTGGGCAGTCTCTATCGCTTGGTTCGAACCCCTTATGCTGGCATTTCCTCTCATTCTGCTGGACCCGTCGCCTCAGATTTCTCCTTACTCAATCTTTCAGTGCGAGGTATGTCAGCTGGGAAAGCATCACCTGTCTGCCTTCCCAAGTCGTCAGGGTCAGAACAATAGCTCCATTTTTGAGTTATTTCATATATATATATATATATATTTGGGGTCCCAGTCGTGTTCCCGATCATCAGGGACACATGTTTTATCTTGTTACTGTTGATGATTTCTCTCATCTGTCTTGGATCTTTTTATTAAAGAATAAATCTGAAGCTCGAGATGTTATCAAGAACTTTATCAATGAGATGCATAATGTGTTTTCTTCTTCTGTGAAATTCGTGAGAACTGATAATGCTTTGGAATTCTGTACTCATACTCTTTCCAATTACTTTTCAACTCGAGGTATTATTCATCAAACATCGTGTGCCTATACTTCCCAGCAAAATGGTGTTGCAGAGAGGAAGCATCGTCATTTGCTTGATGTTACCAGAACTCTTCTCATTTAGAGTCGTGCTTCACATTTTTTTTTGGGTGATGTTGTTCTTATGGCATGCTATCTTATTAGTCGATTGCCCTCTTCGATCTTTGGTGAGAAAATTCCTTTCTCTCTTGCATTTCCTGAGAAAGAATTGTTCTCACTTACTCGCGTGTTTGGCTCGGTCGCCTTTGTCCACCAGTTGTCTCCAGGTATTGAGGAGCTCTCTGCTAGAGCAGTCAAGTGTGTCTTTGTTGGGTACTCCAGGACACAAAAATGGTATAGATGTTATGATCCAATACGCAGGAAGTATTATGTTAGTGCTGATATCAATTTTTTTGAGTCTGCGATGTAGTTTTCTCCTGGTGATCGGTTGACTTCCTCAAACTCTGATGATGAAATCTACATGCCACTACCACCATCATCACCAACTTCACCACCTCCACCTCCATAGCCATCATCACCACCACCTTCACCTCCTCCTATATCCTCAGCCCTCATTGTCCCTGTCCCACCATTGCTGCATTACTATACCCGCCGGCCTGCTTCTGCTCATGGTCACTGCTCATCATCTAGCACGCATGAGGTATGTTCTGAATACATAGTTCCTAATGATGGGTCTGATGTAAAGGTTATGGTGATAACCTTAAGCGCATCACGGAAGCGTGAAGATCGCATCATATGCGATCAGAGCGACTAGTCACACTAGTTGCTCGGGGTAGCGGAATTTAAAAAAAATATATGCGATGAAACCACATGATTCAAGAACACTTCTTAGATCGTTTCATCTAAACCATAAAGGGGTTAGGATTACTTCTTGAAGCATGGTTGCAATCGAAGTCTGTAAACGAAGAGACCTCTTGTCTCAAGTCCGACATGATGGAGAAGACGCTTGAGAGCGCGTTGATGAGACGCGTGCTTCTCGCAATACAACATGATAATCCAAGCGATGAATCTCCTGATCTCGTCACACGAGATCCGATGTCTTCTTCATGAGCGAGACGCACCGAAGGAGATGGAGATCCACGAATGGTCCAAGTGGCGGCACGGCGATGTGGCAATGGCGACGATTCTCTCTAAGACACAAAGTGGACGACCACTTAGAGAGAGAGATGGGTCGTGTAGTATGAGAATGAGAGAGAGAGAGAGAGGTGATTCAATCGTTGTGTGTAAAAAGAAGAGATATGGTTGCCTATTTTTTATAGTATTTTGGGAGTCCATGAATCACAATCCATATGAAACACAAAATCAATGGTTGAGGTTGATTTGTGTTTCTATTCAAGGGCCATGATTTTTGATGTAAAAATACAACAACAATTAATTTAGATTAAATTAAATATATTGAATAATCAACATAATTTAAGTTGAACTAAATCAATTAGCATATAAGGATTAGGAAGGAGGCCACCCACCTTCCTAAAATAGGGGAGGACAACCACCTTTGAGAATAAGTCAAAGGATGGCCATCCACCATCCATTAAATGGATGGTGTTGGCCTTCTAATTTAATCCTTCATATATTTACAACAACTTTTATTGTAAATAAGTTCACAAAAAATAATTCTAAATTAATTTTGTGAATATTGCAATCATACCATTAAATAATTGTGAATCATATTCACAATCCAAATATAAATGTAAATTGTATTTCTAATTATTTTTCAATGTGAATCCAATTCACATCAATAATTAATTTGAAGATACTATTTACAATAAGCTCTCTCTAATATATTATAAGTCACATTTATAATATATATAAATAATATGGATAGTACTATCCACATTATTCATATCCTTGGTAATTAAATCACATTTAATTATCTTGGATCGTCTTTCTCATGCATTTAAATAATATGAATTACATTCACATTATTCATGATAAATTTTTTTTGAGGCTCCAAAAAAGGGGGACACACTCGGAGGTGCTCACCCCAATGCATTAAAAAGAGGAAGAGAAACTTACAGTGGTAACATGAAGATGAGAAATTACAGAACAAATTGAACTCTTTCACATTTAATTATCAATTATTCATGATAAATAAATCACATTTAATTATCAATTTCTCAATGCTTAGATATACGTATTGAACTCTTTCAAGAATAATGCGCTTTCTCCGCGGATACTTGGAGATAAGGATATGACGATTGTACGTTCCACGTATAGCGACTTGGATTGAGATTATATCTCAAAATCCAGATCTCGAGGACCTCCAACAGATGTTTGATTTAAATCAAAATCGTAAATCCAATGTTGTCATTGCATCTTAATCACATTCAGATCACTGTCCAACATTTGGACCAAGATTAGATTACTTTTCTACTGAGAGGAGTCGCTAAAATCCAAACTTGTTTCATCACTCCTCAGAATGGAAGCGTCATGGTTATACAATCGTTTATGATCACATCACCCTCGAGTATTCCTAATACCCATACATCCTGCATACTGGAAGACCTGGAATAAACATGAAGTTTTAGATCTTATTTAGACTGTCTCCTTCAGGATTTTATCACTAAGTTTCTCATTTGATCAGTGGGAGTTGGTATCGACATATACTTTCCAAAAGCATATATCATACCTAGGTATTGAACATATATTTTCAAAAAGCATATATCAAACCTTCAAATTCAATCAAACTTCTAAAGCAAGAAGACCGTGCATGGAATTTGATCCCAATATCTCATGAGCGAGCTCATGTCTTCCGATTCAGTAATGAACCCGTGTGATCCCTTTGAGAGATCGTATTACTCATATGTCATTGTATGCACATTAGCTCGCCGGTGTATAGACCTTGATTAGGCCATCAACTTATCGGTTTGCCAAATGTACATACTCAGACATATAGTAATACATCTGTCTTCGGTAAGAGAATGAGTGCGTATATTGTGACAACATACAACATAGGACTTGGTTATCTCGATCTCGTAAGTTAACTCTTTGACCTAACTTATCTAACACCTTCGAATCTCTATTCCTATGCAGAGGACTTGCATCAAGAGGTTGGTTAGATATCGGTTCATTAGAGAAAGGATTGTCATCTCTTACTCAGGCTGGAGATCCTCTCTTAACAATCACTTGACGGTGCTTGATGAGTCCTCAATCTAACTCTTTAGATATCACCCAAGCACCAGCCTCAACAACTGTATGATCATTAAGATAGCCATGGTATATAACCCTAATTATACTAAAGGACCTATTATCCAAATTAGTTATTCTTCATTTCAGATCAGGGAATGATATTTGCAATGACATTTATTGCATAATGGCCCATCGTAGGCTTGCATGTCCAACAATTTCCCACTAGCCCAAAGAGTTATTAATGAGCTAATTTTTAAACCTACACTCATGTGCTAATCATAAGCCATTTAGAAAAATAGCTTGGTGAGATGACTAGTCACTCTGTTTTTAAGAGACTATACCAAGTCATTTTACGGTACTTGCATATCTCCTAGTAATAGTGCTCGCATCCAATGCGAATATTGCATCTTATGCAACTCATATTCAATCTTGTTAAAGTAGTTATAGTATCTTTGACATCACAACTCAGTAATCATTATAACCAGCATGTAATTTCGATTATCCTTATCAAAATACCCTTATTCCCGTAGATCTCTATTTTTCAAGACTGAGACCAAGTCTTAAGTCTTATAAGGCATCTGCAGTTAATACCTTTTAGATCACTATCTATAAAGTTTTAAGTTCTTGAAGATAAGACTTTGTGATCATTATCTCAAAAAGTCTTGTCATCTTTAAAGATATTGTTATTACTGCAATCAAGTGTTTTATCTCCATAATAGGATTAGTAACAATTACTACTCCCACTGCAGAGCAGACGTCTGACCTTTTTTACACATCTAGCATACACCGAACTTCCCAAAGCTGATGCACTATGGCATGTAGCTTTGATATTCACATCCTCAACTCTTTGAGGTGCTATCCCTTTAGATAGATCTGTACCATATCTTAAGGGAAAGAAGCCTTCCTTTGAATTTTCCAAAAATGGAACATGTCCAAGATGTACCACTAATGTGACGGTCCCAATACCCTCTTCTCTTTATTTCTGAACATCTTCAGAACTATGATCTAAGAGGTATCCTTGAGATCATATCTCAAGGTATGGAACAACCAAATTATAAAACACTTATTATCATCCTTATATCATTCCAAATGATTAGGATATTATCTACATTTAGCACGATAAACACAACGACTCTCCCACTAAACTTCTCATGGTTCATCAAGATTATATCTTAAATCATAACATTTCATCAAATATGATGTTCCGACTACTAGAAGCTTGTTTGAGTCCATAGATGGAGTTCTTTAGCTTGCAGATCTTGCTTTCCTCAACTATGAAGCTCTGGGGCTGCTTCATATGAATATCCTTGGTGAGGAATTCATAGAGCAATGCAAGCTTGACTTCCATCTTGTAGATGTCATAGTCAAGTTGTGCAGCTATAGTTAGCAATATTCTGATGGGTTTAAATATGGTCACTGAAGAGCAAGTCTCATCGCAAGCGATGTCTTCTCTTCGTGTGTATCTTGTGGATACGAGCCGTGCATTGAAGGTCTCTACCTTCTCATCAAGTTCTGTCTTTCTCTATAGGTGGATTCTCGAGAGTCCATATACAACACTTATATATGAAGTCTACCTTAGATTTTATTGCTAACATCCTTTTTTCCATGTCATTATCCTCAAAAGCTTCATCATATGAAGTCAGATCATTATCAGACTTATCTGCCATATGGAATCCATCCTCAAACTAATTTGAAGAGGTATATGTGTTTCTTCTTTAATTGTCCTTTTAGCTTTCGATTTCAGGAGCCTCATTATCTTCTCAAGATTCAATGAGTTCCTTTACTTCATCTTGATTCTCAAGAGAGTCATCATCTAAGAATCATATCCTTAGAGATGAAATCTTTTAAGAATCTCAAAGTCATAAAGTAGGTATCCAATACCATCCTTTATTTTCCTAATGAAGCAGCACTTTGAGATGCTAGATTCCAGCTTACTTGCATCCATGACAAAGTTATGTGCAAGCAAC
Source organism: Ottelia alismoides (assembly GCA_037367405.1). Classification (NCBI taxonomy): domain Eukaryota; kingdom Viridiplantae; phylum Streptophyta; class Magnoliopsida; order Alismatales; family Hydrocharitaceae; genus Ottelia; species Ottelia alismoides. The sequence goes on from JAZKJV010000784.1 coordinate 196,334, forward strand.
CTTAAATCCTCAAGTATCCAACACTAGGCTAGGTTTTAAACCATAGCTTATGAGGGTATTCAGGTTAAGGATATATCTTGCAGTCTTTACTATATATATACACCTGAAAACCGAGAGATAATTATGCTAAGATTCATCATCGATCAAATCATGTCACACATGATCCAATTGTATCTCCCTACAACTCTATTGAGTTAAGGTGTATTAGGAGGAGTGAGATAGGGATGATATTTCTTTCTCCATAAGGTATTCCTTGAATTGTATCTAATAGGTACTTGCTACATTGGTTAAATCAAATTCATTTCATCTTCCTTCAAACTTTGGTTCTAAACTAAAAGGTGAAATCTTTGAACATTTCAAAGGTTTTTAAGGTGAAGAGAAGAAATCTTATATCACAAATAATCATCAATAGATATCACATATCATTAATATTTATTATGATACAGATGATCTACATACATCAATGTGTATGAGATCTTGAATACCTTGGCATCTAACACCATTCTCAAAGAAGGGTGTATCAGACATTTTACTTTGAATCTCTATTCATAAGTATGCAAGTTTTGAACCTTTAGACAATCTAAAGTTCGACATCTTACTAGTCTACTGATCTTATCAATAGACATATGTCCAAGGTTTAATGCCCGATCATTGTCAAATGATTTTTATCCTCCTCTTGATCTTTTAAATTTTAATTTTTCAGTATTAGAAATATTAATGAACTATTCATTGATTTTCCAATTTAGTGGAGTCCTCAAGATATTAGACTACTATCTGAAACATATCCATCATAACTCTTTATGATATGTGTCAAAAAAAAAAACTCTTTATGATAGCTATATTCTAGAATACATGTTTATTCCCAACATTTAAAAATAAACAATGAATGTATTCTAATATCTAGGTCATAGAGACATTCTCTAAGACTAGGACTCTCCCACTGAAAATATGTAGTCTATCTATGCAATAGAAATTGTTGGAACAATTGCATCAACATCTATGTGGATGACTATTAGATCTTAAGATCAAATTTTCTAGCCTTCTAAAACATATGCAACCAATTACAAGTGTTATTAGAAGAATGAGATAAAATTTTAGACTTTGATCTTATCCAATAAGCAAGTCAATTTCAGTGATTATATGTAGATGTATACTTATGCCAATGCACTATCGGAGTCCTCTAAGGATCCTAGATAGACTTGATAGTTATACTATCAACACACCAGCTTATTGCAGTATTGGCATTCATCCAACTCTTTGGATGTCATATTAAAGTCACATAAGTACAATCAACTCCTTGACTTTCCTTCTTACTTGAGTCAGACCCATGCTTCCATTGCGCTCACTTCATCTATAAACTACCATTGCTTAAGACAAAAGATTTCTTATGTTAAACTCAAAAGTTTTCAATATAAAAGTATCTCAATATTTATATATGCTTTATTCAATTCATACAATATGAATATTATGAAGCTTCATGAATGACTTGAGTATATACAGTAGAATGATGATACTCATCGTATCTACATCCATCTTAACTTTTAAAGACTTTTGGTTCAGGAAGGCACTCAAACATTTTGAGTACATCATCTCTTATCGAGCCACCATTCTGCATAATGCAGTGAACCATGTCATTCATGATTTAATGTAGAGAGCACATATGTACGCCAAAACATCTTTTTTGATTTTATAAGGATTTTCGATAATTACGATCATTATCGACATGATACTTTCAAAGCGCATTCGATGAGAGATCAATACTATAGAGACTTCAAATCCAAGGTTGTTGTTCTATTGTCTATTTAATTGTCATTCCTCATTATTATGAGGAAACTTCCACATTGCAACCACATACATTATGTGTCCAACTTTAAGTACAATATCTTGATCATGAATTCAATTCATGATAATAAAGTGGCTATCATTGAGTATTGTTTTGAGTGAGTTTAATGTAGGTTATCTGAAATAATAAATTTGCATAAATACATATTTTACTTTGATTTAGGATTTTTTATATCAAAGTTGTCTTGCCTTGTCAACTCTGAAAGTTCATTCCCTTATTCACTTTCAAAGTAAGAGATATGCTTAACAATATATCTCAAACAAGATCTGGGATCTCCTTTCTTACCTTTGTTACATCCCAATAATATGAGAACTTGTAACAGATAAAAAGAAGCGGGAACTCATTCTGCCTTGCAAGTCCAACTTGTATTTTCCAATTCGGTCTTTAACATCTGGGCCCACCACCCCTAAGGCAATGTTGACCCGTCGTTAATTGAACCGGTCGTCAACAGGATTAGAACTCGCTATGCGCAATCTAATATCGCCCCAATAATATGATGACTCGATATTGGGGTCACTATGCATACAACCTTACTCTTTCAAAAAGCAAAGAGCCTGATCCATGTGCGCTTGTATGTAGGAGCTGTCACTTTGGACAGACGTCTCCTACATACAATCCATGACGACAGAACCCTTCGCTTTGACGGGAGACCATGGATGTTACTTATGTGCTCCTCCATATCATGTTCAAATTTTAATTAATTATTATGAATTATATTCACATAATTAATTCTCCTAAGGAAATTACAACTCTATTCATAATAGAGTGTTTAATTGGATATAACTAATTTAATCATATTAAACCAATTATCAATCCAATTCAAACAACCAACAACCAATCTTGATTGCTACTTGAAGGATGGTATAATATCAAAATACGTATTATTTAAATTTTAATAATTAGAAAAATACCTCATGATCATTTCAAGCATTATCCTTTCCTTACCTGCTGTCATGGCCAATACGCACAGGTTGTGAGACAGACCACTCACAGAGCAACCTGCTACCCCAACGATCCCCGACTAGACGTCATATCCGCCTGAGGTCAGGATAATGTCATTTGATCATATTATATTTGAGATGATAATCGGTCTTTCAACCGAAGTTATACCATATAATATTTATCAAAATCATTTTGATTAATATTATAAGGAGATTTGCTAAACAAATCTCCAATCCTATTCAAGTAACAATGTTTTGCATGTAGAGATTGTCCTACAACTATTGTAGGATAAACTAGGGTTTTCATGAAACATATATTCAATGGCCTATGATGATTAATCAATTATTTTCATAATTATTAGGCATCATATTTAATCAAGACAAATTCATAATTTCCATGATTTTCATTGAATTATAAACACATTAAATAAAGAGGTTTGATAATCTAATCATCTTCCGACCCATCTCCACTAAATATGGAATATCTAGGGCAAACGAAGTCGGAATCATGTGAAATAAATTCGAGCGTTTGCTGCTTTGATTCTCTACATAATCCAAGTGTTTATTTCATGTTTCATGATGGGAAAACAGTAAGCAAAATTAATTCTTACAGATCCGTGATTCATGCAAAACATCCTTCATAGCGAGAATACTTCGAATAATTTTCATGCACTTTTGGTACCAACATTAGGCTACTATTTTTGAAACATATTTAGACATTCTGAATACATTTTGTTAACCAAAAAACATGTTCAAACAGTGCACAAACAATATATTTTTTATTTTACGAAAAATCGATTCGAATCTTGCATCCAATGCAAAAACAATAAGTCCCGTGCATCCGAAACATGAACCTTGATCGCATAGGATTTCGGATCATATCCAAGACCTCAACCAAGGATCTGATACAACTTGAAGGTTATGGGGGGAACCTTAAGAGCATCACAGAATCGTGAAGATCGCAATGACATTATATTCGGAGCGACCAGTTGCACTAGTCGCTCAGGGTAGCGGAATTTTAAAAAAATGCGATGAAGCCACATGATCCAAGAACACTTCTCGGATCGTTTCGTCTAAACCTAAAGGGATATTAGAGTTACCTCTTGAAGCGTGGTTGCGATCGAAGCCTCTAAACGAAGAGACCTCCTGCCTCAAGTCCGACCCGATGAAGGAGGCACTTATGAGCATATTGATGAGACACGGGCTTCTCGCAATCCAAGATGATTATCCAAGCGACGAATCTCTTGATCTCGTCACACGAGATTCGATGTCTTTTTCACGAGTGAGGTGTACTGAAGGAGATGGAGATTAGTGAATGGTCGAAGCGACGGCACGACGACATGGCAACGACGATGATTCTCTCTAAGGCACAAAGTGAACGACCACTTAGAGAGAGAGATGGGGTATATAGTATGAGAATGAGAGAGAGAGAGAAGTCATTCAATTGTTGTGTGTAAAAAGAAAAAGCTAGGGTTGCCTCTTCTTTTATAGTATTTTAGGAGTCCATGAATCACAATCCATGTGAAACACAAAATCAATGGTTGTGATTGATTTGTGTTTCTATTCAATGGTCAGAATTTTTGTTGTAAAAATAAAATAAAAATTAATTTAGATTAAATTAAATATATTGAATAATCAACATAATTTATTTGACCTAAATCAGTTAGCATAGAAGGATTAGGAAGGAGGCCACTCACCTTCCTAAAATAGGGGGGACGTCCACCCTTGAGAATAAGTCAAAAGATTGCCGTCCACCATCCATTAAATGGATGGTGTTGGCCCTCTAATTTAATCCTTCATATATTTACAACAACTTTTGTTGTAAATAATTTCATAAAAAATAATTTCAAATTAATTTTGTGAATATTACAATCATACCATTAAATAATTGTGAATCATATTCATAAACCCAAAATAAAATGTAAATTGTATTTCTAATTAATTTCCAATGCGAATCCAATTCACATCAACAATTAATTTGAAGATACTATTTACAATAAACTCTCTCTAATATATTATAAATCACATTTATAATATATAAATAATATGGATAGCACTATCAACATTATTCCTATCCTTGATAATTAAATCACATTTAATTATCTTGTATCATCATTCTCATGCATCTAAATAATATGAATCACATTCACATTATTCATGATAATTAAATCATATTTAATTATCAATTTCTCAATGCTTAGATATACATAATTCATCAATGGGATTATTCTTGAACTCTTTCAAGAAAAATGCGTTTTCTCCGCGGATACTTGGAGGTAAGGACATGACGATTGTATGTTCCACATATAGTGACTTGTATTTAGATTATATCTCAAAATCCAGATCTGGGGGACCTCCCACAGATGTTTGATTTAAATTAAAATCGTAAATCTAGTCTTCTCATTTCATCTTAATCACATTCAGATCAATGTTCAACATTTGGAACAAGATTAGATTACTTCTCTAATGAGAGGAGTCACTAAAATCAAAACATGTTTCATCACTCCCTCGGAATGGAAGCATTATGGTTATACAATCGTTTATGATCACATCACCCTCGAGTATTCCTAATACCCGTTCATCCTGCATGCTAGAAGATCTAGATTAAACCTGGAATTTTGGATCGTATTTAGACTGTCTCCTTCAGGGTTTTATCACTAAGTTTCTCATTTGATCATTGGGTTGGCATCGACCATATACTTTCCAAAAGCATATATCATACCTAGGTATTGATCATATGCTTTTAAGCATATAACAAACCTACAAATTCAGTCAAGCTTCCAAAGCGAGACGACCGTCCACAGAATTTGATCCCAATATCTCATGAGCGAGCTCATGTCTTGCGGTTCAGTAATGAACCTGTGTGATCCCTTTAAGAGATTGTATTACACATATATCCTTGTATGCACCCTAGCTCGCCGGTGTATAGACCTTGATTAGGCCATCTACCTATCGGTTTGCCAAATGCACATACTCAGACATATAGTAATACATCTGTCTCCGGTAAGAGAATGAGTGCGTATATTGTGACAGCATACGACATAGGACTTGGTTATCTCGATCTCGTTAAGTTAACCCTTTGACCTAACTTATCTAACACCTTCGAATCTTTATTCCTATGCAGAGGACCCGCATCAAGATGTCGGTTAGATATCAACCCATTAGAGAAAGGATTGCCTCTTACTCAGGCTGGAGATCCTCTCTTAACAATCACTTGACGGTGCTTGATGAATCCTCAATTTAACTCTTTAGATATCACACAAGCACCAACCTCTATGATTCAACATTTGAATCAACAACTGTATGATCATTAAGATGACCATAATATATAACCCTAGTTGTACTAAGGAACCTATTTTGCAAATTAGTTATTCTTCATTTCAGATCAGGGAATGATATTTGCAATAACATTTTGAATAATGGCTCGTCATGGGCTCAAATGTCCAACATGATGGTCTGCCCGAGTAGGGTTCTTTACAGGGGATGGACGTGGAGGTTGATGATCTGGGCTTACCTATTGCGCTTCGGAAGCAGAAGTGTAGTTGTGCATCATATCTTTTAGCATTCACGGTCTCCCTTGATCGTTTGACTGGGGAATTCAGGAAATTTGCAGTTGCATTGTCTGCCGTGGACATTCCACAGAATTATCAGGAGGCTTTGAAGGATAGTCGGTAACGATTAGCTATGAAGAAGAGATGGCTACCTTACAGTCACGTGGTACCTGGAACTTGGTTCCTGCTCCTGATGGAGCTTCTGTCGTTAGTTTCAAGTGGGCGTTTACTATTAAACACCGTGCAAATGGGAGTCTGGATTGATACAAAGCCAGACTAGTTGCTCGTGGCTTTACTTAAACATATGGAATGGATTACCTAGACATATTCTCCCCAGTGACTCGTCATTCTGCTCTACGGATTCTTCTTTCTTTTTTTGTGGCACGTGACTGGCCTCTCTTCCAGCTTGATGTTAAAAATGCCTTTTTGCATGGGGACCTACAGGAAGAAGTCTACATGCAACAACCTCCTAGGTTTGCTGCTGAGGGGGAGTATTACCAGTTTGTAGACTTCAAGGCAATATATGGCCTTAAACAAAGTCCTATGACATGGTTTTAGAAGCTCTCGGATTAATTGAGAAGAAAGGATTTCAGAGATCGAATGCATATCATTTATTGTTTGTACAGAGAACTCCTAAAGACACGATGGTTATTATGGTATATGTTGATTTCATATTAGTCACAAGTGATGACATGCAGGGGATAAAAAGGGCTAAAGAATTTCTGGATCGATAATTTGTTACCAAGGATCTTGGCACCTTACGATATTTCTTGGTATTAGAATTTGCTAGAAATCAGCAAGGTCTTGTGATGACCCACGGAAGTATGTGACAGATATGCTAGCTGAGACAAGAATGATTTGATGTCGGCCAGCTACCACTCTTATGGATCCTTGTATAAGGTTATATGATGATGATACATAGAAGGTAGATAGGAGACGACACAGAGAAATAGTGGGGAAGCTTCTTTATGTTACCATAACCAGACCAGATATTTCATTTGCAGCCGGGTGAGTCAATTCATGGAACAACCCCGACAGGTACACATGGATGCTGTATATATGATTTTGAGATACCTAAAGTCTTCTCCAGGTGCATGATTGTTATTCAAAAAGAGGGCTACACTTACCGTTTTTGCATGCGCTGATGCTGATTATGCAATATGCAGGATGTCCAAAGGATAGAAAGTCCACTTCAGGCTTTGCAGTTTTTGTTGGTAGCTTTCTCGTCTCTTGGAAGAGTAAGAAACAACCTGTAGGTACCAGGTCGAGCATTGAGTCTGAATATAGGGCTATGGCACAAGCTAGTACAGAATGATGTGGGTTAAAGCTGTACTAGCAGATTTACATATATGTACCTATTCCTATGCTGCTGCAATGTGATAACCAAGCAACCCTATTCATTGCAAACAATCCTGCATTTCATGAGAGAACCAAGCATATTGAAGTGGACTGCCACTATACGAGGGATATCATTCAGAAAGGGTTTATCTCTACCTCTCATGTCAGCTCAGGGGATCAAACTGCGGATATCTTCACTAAGGCTTTGCTCAGAGGGCCGTTCCAAAAATGCTCATCCAAGTTGAGCATGATTGACATCTATGCTCCATCTTGAGGGGGAGTGTAGAGTTATATTTATGCCTTTGTATTGTTTTCCTATTTTTCTGTTCTCATGTCTATCATATGTAATTTACCCATAGGTCTCTCTCCTATATAAGAGAGCCTAGGATTCAAGGAATAAAGATTTTTCATTCTTTTTCCCAACAGGATTTGGTAAGGGATTTCAAGGGCTTTTGGAGGCTTAGAGCACCGTTGAAGATAGAAATCTTTGCGTGGCTGTTTCATCATGGGCGGATAATGAGCAAGATGCTCCATGTGCGCATCATTCTTAGCATGGATACAACCTATTCGGTATGTGGCAATGAAGATGAGGATATAAATCAGCTCTTTTTCCGGTGCAACTTGACGATGGAGATATGGCTGAAAGCCGGAATCAAGTGGTTGGATGCGTCATCCTGGGATTGGAGCAACTTGGGGGCACCAAAGTACCATGCAACGATTGACATGATCAAAATACTGGGTGTGTTATAGGTTATTTGGTTAGCCAAAAATGCGTGATTTTCAAGGGAACAAGGTACTACTCGGAAATTATTAACGTGAATGTATGTCATCTATACAATCAATGGAAAACATACTTGTAAATTTCATCTCTGGGAGGTCACCATTAATAGAGTGACTCTCCCTCTTTTCGTAACAAAAAAAGATTACGGGAGGTTCCTGGATCTATTTTTGACCTGGCGTAGATGACTTTCATCCTTGGATGACACATGATGGATGTGGTTGTTTTAATATCTGAGCTTGTTCTGAGTGTAGAAGAAATAAAATAAAAGATTTCTTATGGAAGGTTGATTTCTCCAAGGCTTATGACTGCATTGATTGGAGTAACATTTAAGCATCCTTGCACTATAGATGCTGGGGCTAGTAGATTGATTGGATGAAGATATATGTAAGACATCTTCCTATACAATTTTGGTGAATGACAGGCAAAAGGGTAGTTTCTTTGAGTCAAAATGTGGGGTTAGGAAAGGCTGTTCACTGCATGGATTCAAATGCCATGCCTCGTTGATGGTGCATGCTTTTTCCTTAGCTTTTTTTGGTATCGATAATAGATGGAGTGCCCACCTTCCCTGGTTGTTGGCGATGTATCTAATCTAGTGGCATGTTGGTTGCAACGATGATGTCGATAAAATTAGGGAGGCATCTTCTTAGATACTATGAAATATCGACCAATAAGAATGATATGTGGGGGCGTGCCGCCATTATTTACATGCCTAAGACTTGGGGATGTCGAAGCTTATGCAACTTGTAAAGATGAGTCTTTGCCATTGTTATTCTTCATTGCTTTTTCTTATTTTGTATTTAATTTTTAGATGAATAATAGTTTTTTTCTTACTTTCATTATGTAACTTTCTATGTTTCTTACCACTCATTTCATGTTAAATAATGTAATAATTTAACAGCATGTATTTTTAATATATATAATTTTATATAAAGTATTAATATAATAACATCTAATATAAAAGAGGTACTTGATTTGGTATATCAACTTCCCTTAAACCCCCAAATGTAAGATGGTAGTGCAATTGCAATTTTTATACATGTGGGAACTAATAGATTTTTTATTATTGTAAAGTTAATTGATTTTAATCAGTGTTGATAGGATTCCAAGATATTATCAGCATGCCCTTCGACATGCCCTTTTCTGATATTGGCGAAATGACACCGATATCAACACTTGAAACCTTGGTCTATTGGCACAATTGTTTTTTTTGTTGTTACAGATGCCTTGGCCAGAATGGTGGCGAAAACAAGGGAGGGGATTTTTTGGTAGAATTCCATACATGTGAGATCTCTGTGCCCATACTCTAGTACGTCGATGATACTATTTTTTGTGGAGGGAGGGGTTGCTTCTGCGAAAGGGATGACCATTGTTTTTGAGCTTTTTGAGTTGATCTTTGACCAACCAAACCTAGTCTACCTTCGTCCCTTTAGGGATGAATGAGGAGGAGATGGAGATTTGAGGGGTTGCCGTCCAAATGCTAGGGGGGCCCTCATTATCCTCTACCTTGGGCTGCCATTAGTAGGGGTAAGTTACAACAATCTGACTAGTTAGCGTTATTGAGAGGATGGAGCAGAAGTTGGCAAGTTAGCATGCGAACTGTCTTTCAAGAGGTGGCCGCCTGGTGTTGTTTGCGATTGTCCCAATTTTTTCTATCTACGCATATTTTGCCCGTTGGGTTAAGGGAGAAGTTGGAGGCACTTATAAGATGTTTCTTGTTGACCTCTTTAAGGGAGGGGTAGGGAATACCTCTGGTAGGGTAGAAGACCCTCTTGCTTGGAGAGGAAGATGGTGACCTGTGTATCTTGCGTTTGGAGGCAATGAATGATGCTTTATCGACGAAATGGGTGACTCACATCTATGGTGGAGGATCTGATTTATTTTGCAGGACGATATTCTTAATCTATGGACTTTTTTGGTTATGCTTTCCTTTTTTAAATAGATGATTGGATGAATCAGGGGATGTTTTGGGTACGTTTCCCTTGAATTTTTGCATTGGCATCCAATCTGGTTGTGCGGTAAGAGATTGTAGTGAGGGTAGGAGCTGGCTTCCGCTCTTCCATTCTAGTTATCGGATCACTGTTTTGTAGAATATATGCATCTTTTGGAGGTCCATCCTGCTTGCGAGGGCCTTTCTGACATGACATATCACTGGTCTTGGGCTGATGGACCCTTCATGACGCGAAAGGCATACGATGGTTTCTATTTAGAGATGGTCTTTGAGCCATTGATTGCCTCGGATCAATTTAGGGATATATGGAGGTGGAGGATCTTGTTACGGGTTTGGATTTTCATTTGGTTGTTGTGAAGGGATCGCCTAATGACCGGAAAACGAAGATTTATGTTTTCCGTTGAACTGGGTGGCACATGTCAGCACTGTATGGTGACAGAGGCGGATGTTGAGCATCTCTTCTTTGGCTATTCTATTACGAGGGAGGTATGGGTGGCTTTAGAGGCTGAGTCGGTCTCAACCTTTGATTAGGTAATGTCGGGAAAAATGAGAAACTTGTTTATTCCTTGAGCCATGGACTCTCTTATATAGAGGAGATACCTATAGGTGAATTACATAAAAAAGACAAGAGGAAAAGAAAAGGGAAAAGGGAGTATGCTCCCTGGTTGTAGCCAATTTACATGCTCCCACCCATTTTTCCCTATATTTTTTTTATTTTTCTGAAATGAAACCTATTGGAATTTAGATCACAATATGTCACTATGGTGTCATTCAAAATTCAACTTAATTCGAGACTTCTATCCCCTCCATCAAGACTGTCAAATTTTAACGGTCTCAGAATTGCTGAAATTGACCCCCTTCAGGTGGAGGGCATATGAGTCTCTGTTTTCTGACGAAATTGGAATGACATGTTAGGGGAATATAATGATGAATATACGTATTTTTTATTTCCACAAAAAATAAAAAAATAGAGAAAAAATAGGGGTGGGAGTAGCCAATTGGCTACTCCCAGGGAGTAGCCTCCTTTAACCCAAAAGAAAATACATAAACTAATACAAAAATATAGAAATATAGAAACATATCTCTATACTCCCCCTCAAGATAGAGCATAGATATCTATCATGCTTAGCTTGGATGAACACTTTTGAAATGATCCACAAAGTAAGGCCTTGGTGAAAATGTCTGCTGTCTGGTCCCCTGAGTTGACATGGGATGTAGAAATGAATCTGGATCATGCCACGTATATAGTGGCAATCGACCTCAATGTGCTTCATCCTTTCGTGGAATGCATGATTATTAGCAATAAACAAGGCAACCTGATTGTCGTATTTTAGCGACATGGGAAGAGGTACATCAATATGTAGATCTGTAAGGACTGCTCGAACCCACATCATTTCTGTATATGCCTGTGCCATAGCCCTATACCAGATTCATCGCTAGATCTATCAGCTACAGTTTGCTTCTTGCTTTTCCACGAGACAAGTGAATCTCCAACAAATATAGCAAATCCAGTTGTGGACTTCCTGTCCTTAGGGCACCTTGCATAATCTGCATCTGCGCATGCTGAGATAGTGATGGTGCCACCTCTTTTAAATAGTAACCCTACACCTAGAGATGATTTAAGATACCTTAGTATCATTTGTATAGCATCCATATGTACCTGACGAGGTTGTTCCGTGAACTGACTCACCCGACTGACAATAAATGAAATATCAGGTCTGGTAATGGTAACATAAATATGCTTTCCCACCAGCTCTCTGTATCTTCTCCTGTCAACCTCATCAGTATCTTCATTATATAGTTTCATGCTTAGATCCATGGGTGTGGTGGCAGGTCGACATCCAAGCATTCCTGTGCCACTTAACAAATCAGTGACATATTTCCTCCGAGTCATCACAAGCCCTTGTTGATTTCTGACAAACTCCAGTCCCTCCAAGATCCTTGGTAAGAAATTCACGACCCAAAACTTCTTTCGCCCTCTTGATTCCTTGTATGTCATCTCCTGTAATAAGTATATCATCAACATACACCATAATTGCAATCGTACCTCTGGAGGTTCTCTGTATGAAAAGAGAATGATCTGCATTATCGTCTGAACCCCTACTTCTCAAACAAATCTGAGAGCTTCTAGATCCAAGCTTCGGGCTCTGTTTAAGGCCACAGATTGCCTTATGAAATATACACACCTGTGAACACTCCCCCTCAGCAACAAACCCCGACAACTACTGCTGCATGTAGACTTCCTCTTGAAGATAAATATATAAAAATGCATTCTTGACATGCAGTTGAAATAGAGGCCAATCTCTAATCACAACAACTGATAACAAAATACGTAGTGTAGAATGATGAGCAACCGGTGAGAAGGTGTCAAGATAATCCACCACATATGTCTGAGTAAAGCCATGAGCTACAAGGCGAGCCTTGTACCGATCAATACTGCCATCTACATTTTACTTCACTGTAAACACCCATTTGCAACTTACTATAGACACCCTAGTGGGAGCTGGGACCACAGACTCCAAGTACCTCTAGACTGAAGAGCCGCCATCTCTTCCTCCATAGCTAGACGCCACTTGCTATCTGTCAATGCCTTCTGGTAAGTCCATAGTATGGCCACGGTAAATAAAGTAATAACAAACCTCCAGAAATCACCTGTCAGACATTCAAAGGTGACATACGAAGCAATTGGATATGAGGCACATGAACGCTTCTTCTTCCTAATAGCAATAAGCAAATTAAGATCATCATCATCCCTGCCACCAACCTTTTCATCAACCTCTTGAGGTAACTCCTGCTGAGAAACAATATTAGTCCCATCATTAGAAGTAGTGTTTTCAGAACAAACCTGGGGCGTGCTGGATGACGGACCATGAGCGTGAGCAGGAGCATGTCGTCGACTGTAGTGATGTGGTAGTGGTGGAACTAAAACAATAGGAGGTGGTGGGGCTGATGGAGGTGGTGGTGGCGATGTTGATGAGGGTGGTTGGCGTATGGATGGTGATGGAATAGTAGACTTCATTATCCAAGTTTGAATGTGTCAACCTATCACCTGTAGGAGAAAAATACATGACACGCTAAAAAATGTGACACATGCACTAACATAATATCTCTTGTGTAGCGGATCATAACAACGATAATCCTTCTGAGTTCTGGAGTACCCAATGCAGACACATTTGACAGCCCTAGGAGAGAGTTTGTCAATCCCTGAAGATAACCGATGATCACAACTGATCCAAAAATACGAGGACTAAGAGAGAACTCCATGTCAGGAAAACACGGGAAAAAGGAACCTTCTCCCCCAGCACTGACGATGGCATACGCTTAATGAAATAACAAGCCGTGAGAACCGCATCACCCTAGAAAGAATGTGGTGCACAACTCTGGATCAGGAGGGTACATGTGGCAATGCTTTATTTCAGCAACACCGTTCTGTTGAGACGTATAAGCACATGATGTTTGATGAAGGAGACCATGATAGGATAAGAATTGAGAGAGCACATGAGTACAGAATTCCAAGGCATTATCAATCCTTGTAATTTTGACAGAGGTTGAAAAAACATTCTGCACTTCTTTAATGAAATTTATTGTTACATTTCCCGCTTTTGATGTATTCTTCAACAAGAATTCCCAAGACAGATGACAAATCATCCACAACAACTAAATAGAATTTGTGTCCCTGATGATCGGGAACACGACTTGGACCCCAAATGTCTACATGAAAAAACTCAAAAGGGGAGCTACTGCTCCGACTCCGACTACTAGGGAAGACAGACCGATGATGCTTCCCTAACTGACATGCCTCACAATTGAATGATGAACGAAGTGAAATCTGAGGAAGGACTGACACAATTTCTGAAGCGGAAGATGACCGAAGTGCAGATGCTAAAGGAAAGAAGAGTCTGGTCCAGTGGTTGGGAGAATAGGCCCGCATACGGTGTTTGGACCAGTCGATAGAGCCCGCCCTACTCACGGCCACAATTCGACCCGTAAGTATGTCCTGAAAACAAGAGATGATGGATCAAATATTGCTCTACAATTTAAATATCTAGTAATCTGACTAATAGACAGTAAATTCATTGAGAATTCAGGAGCATGCAACACATTATGCAATCGCATAGAGGGAGTCAAGGTGATCTCCCCATGTCCTTTGATTAGGGGATGAGTTATGTTGTGACCACAGTCTTCCCTGGAGAAACCTGCCTGTAGGATATGAGATGATCTCTGATCTCTATCTCCATACAAATGATGTGTGGCACCAGAATCTATGATCCATTCTGAGATATCTGTACCATCATAGGAAGTAGAGGCATGAACACTACTTGAGGTACTAGCTCCTGCAGTAGCAACAATGTTCGTACTGTTCTCTGGAGCAGGTGAAGGGGTACTGCCTGGGGGCATGAGGTCTCTAAGTCGAGACACGAGCTCATCATATCGCTGATTTGATGTGGATGGAGCTGCATAGTGCTGAACCTGCTCTACTATACATGCTAACGTTGAGAAACTATGCTTGGAGTAGCATGTATCTTCTGAATGACCAGATCTATGCCAATAGGTATAAGGTGGTCGACGACCACTATCACCTCTACCACGTGATCCTCATCCACGGAACTGAGATGGACTGCCTCTTCCACGAGAGGCTGCCATGGAAAAGGAATTCGGCACTGGAGCGGGAGTTGAGATATTGATCCGGCTTAATCTTCGGAAGGCCTCCTCCATGAGAGAAATGGTAGCATTAACCAGTATCTGGGATTAAGCAGCCTCATACTATGAGTCAAGAGAGGCCATGAAGACTCCAACCATCATAACATTCCGGTATGTCTTCAATTGCTCTGGAGTAGCGGTGAAAGGCATGAAGTTATGAAGCTTCTCAAACAACCCTCGCAAGGCAGTATAATGAGTAGCATGCAGAGGTCGACCATTCTGCTTTATTGTGAAGATGTCATGTTGAAGCTGTAGAATTTTTGTCTCATTCTTGACCTATGAATACGTGGCAGCAAGAATATCCCACATGGCTTTCACAGTGGGATGGTGCAGGATATCATTTGCAATATATGGTATCGAGGTACCAGACAACCAGACATGAGCATATGCATCATCAGTCTCCCGTGAGGCATACAACCCTATCTTCTCCGTCGGATCTTCCTCGATAAGAATATGCTTCTTACCCATCGACTTCATTAGGCTCATGAACTGCATGGCCCACAACTCATAATTTGACCCATCCATCTTGACTATAGGCGTTGGACCTCTGAAGGCGCCCGTGGTGGGGATGTCTATCTTGTTCTCTGACATGTTGCCGGTCGAAGAAGACAAGGATTGTAGACTTGACGAAATACTTGTCTACACAGACATAAGGGAGGTTGGTTGCCTGTGTAGACTCAAATAGCAAGCAACCCATCAAGTAGAAGTTGTCCTTGTTGCGACAACGGCTTTGGCGGCTACAATCGCAAGTAGGTGGGGGGGGGTCCGGCCGCAAGAAGGGACGACAAGTCCGATTGCAGGGAGGTCCGGCCGAGGATGGCCAACAGGGAAGTCCAGCCACAGGGGGCTTTTGTCGTAGGAGAGGGGCGACAGGGAGGTCCGGCTGCAAAGAGGAGAGGTGGCGGCGACGATGCCGAGCAACGACAGTGTCGCGGGCGGCGATGCCGTGAGAGGTTTTGAGGTGGGGCTAGAGTTATGGTTTCGGGTGCAAGAGCTCCGGTCTAGGACCATCGCTCTGATACCATGTTGGGAAAAATGAGAAACTTGTTTATTCCTTGAGCCCTTGACTCTCTTATATAGAGGAGAGACCTATGGGAAAATTACATAAAACAGACAAGAGGAAAAGAAAATAGATAAACTAATAGAGAAACATAGAAATATATTAACATATCTCTATAGGTGGGTTTTAGGAATCTTTGGCCATATTATGACCTAGGAGTATCCCTACTGATAGTGATGTATTTACGTTTCTATTTCATTGAAACCCCTTTAGGGGTACTTATGTATTTTCTTGGTTTTGAGCTGTCTAGGGTTCCGTCCTATATGTGGACCACTAGACCTTTTGAATAAAGTATCTCATTATTTTCTCTCTCTATTTTTCACATGGTATCAGAGCAACGGTCCTAGATCGGTGTTTTGACCTAGATCTCGCCGCCACCACTAGCCTCTCGTCACTTCTTCACGAAGGACCTTGTGCGAGCCCCTCTCCTTCCAGCCTTCGTGCCCTACGTTAGGGGACACGACCTAGAGGTTCTCCACAACCTCCGCCTGGAGCCCTAGCCTCCGCTAGGGGGTTCTCGTATGCATGTTACAGCATCGGCGGTGCCCCCGCTCATCGCTAGAGGGTTCCCGAGTCCCCGTCAAGTGCCTGATCTGCCACCAACGACCCTTGAACCTCTGACAAGGAGGTCCTGAACCGTCGCCAAGAGCTTCTTGCTCCTCCAAGGCAACAATGGTGCCGTAGCTCGTTGCTCAAACCGTTCCAGAGCCTCTGCCATGGGGATGATCTGCTACCCGCGACCCAAGAACCTCCGATAAGGAGGTCCTACTCCACCGCAAGGAGCTTTTTGCTCCTTCAAAGCACCGACAATGCTGCTGCTCATCCTGTCAGGAGACTTCGATCCTCCACCCGGGGTTTTACACCCTTCCAAAGCACCTGCGACAACCTAGTTTTTCCACCAGGAGCTTTTGAATATTCTGCCAAGGCTTCAACGACCTTTACAAGATAAATCAGTGGCATCCTGACCACATTCTACTACTGCGGAGACCTAACAAAGGTCTGAAACGGTGATGTATTTTACCTTTTATGCATGATTAAGACAACAAATATTTTCTAGATCACTTTTTCTTGACCTGCATAATCACCATGACATCTACCGAGATAAGCCCATGTACCTGACTTCTTCTGTAATGGTACATGGCACTTCTAGCAAATTGAAAGCTCTGAGAACTATGTGATGTGGTCACGATCCTTCAAAATGTTCATTGGTGGTCAGCGTAAGAACTATATTCTTACCAAGGATCCACCCAAGGATACAGACAAGGACTACGATGCTTGGTACATTGACAACTGTCAGGTTATTACTTGGGTGACCAACATGTTCAATCCAAATATTGCATCAAATCTCCTCTACAAGGAAACTGCGAAGGTGAAGTGAGAGAGTCTTGAGCATACCTACTTCCATAAGATAACAAAGTCCCGGCTCTCGGATATATACACACATATCTGGTTTGCTACTCAGGGAGATTCTAGTCTTGTTGAGTACTACAGGTTTCTCACGAGCCTGTTTGAGGAGCTTCTCATTTTTCAGCCAGCTTGTTGTGATAAGCCTGTGAGAACATGCTGAATGGTAGGTCTATCGGTTTCTTTCTGGACTGCATCCACGATACAAGCCTGCGAAGGACCAATTTCTGACAACTGATAATACTACCCACCATTGAGACCATCTTTAGTCGCCTTCAGGAGCTTGAGTCACCTGTTGAGCATCCTCCCACTTTTCCATCTGCAAAGACTGCAACTCACTATGCATCATCTGGGAACAGAGGACGACATAGCTACCAGGGAGGACGAGGCCGTGACTTTGGTCATGGTCGCGACGACGAGTTAGGTCGTGGCCGTGAATTTGGTCGCGGACGTGGGCATGATCCTACTGCTGATCGTTATCTAGCGTGCATACACTATGGACATTGGAATCATCCATCTGAACGTTGTTGGATGAAGTTTGGCATACAACCTGATGTCAACATTGCCTATGAGACATCTTCATATGAGGCAGCCTTTGATACTGCTGAGGTCACACACCATCAGCCTTCTGGTGACTCACAGACACCCGTTATGGCTTATGAATATGTCCGTCTGAGTTGCAGAACTCCTCTGCCAGTGACAATACTACTTATGTTCCCACTGCTAGTTTGGCTACTACCTCATGTACAATAGCTAACTCTGTCTCATCCTCCAACCCTGCTTGAATTATTGATTCAGGAACATCTACGCATATGACGGGAGAATGTATTCAACTTATCTTCTCATAACCATCTTCCTCTGTGAAGACTTTTTTTTGAAGCCAAGAAAAGGGGGAGACACTCAATGGTGTTCACCCCAATAAATTAATAGAAAGGTCAGGGATACAAACAAGGAACTAAAAATTAGCGATCCAACGTAGGAGGCAAGGAGCCTCCAGAACTGGGTGCCAAGAAACAAAAGAAAACAAGAAATCAAACACACTAAACACGAGTCCAGTCAGCCACCAAAGCCCTCGCACGACAGAGCACGTTCTCCAGATAGAACCGCTGCGCAGAGAATATGGCCTCGTTGCGAGCAAGCCATAACGACCATAAACAAGCCACCGGTGCCAAGAATCGCCTTCTCTCCATACGCCTATTCAAGAACAGGGAATCACAGAAGGACTCCACATCACGAGCATGCATCCAAGCCACGAGGGGGTCATCCCACAGCCCCCGGACCAAAGGGCAGAGAAAGAGTAGATGGTCCAGGGATTCCACATTTGAATCACACAGGCCGCATATATTGGAAACCGAGGGCAGCAACCTTGAACAGCGATCGCGCGTCAAAAGCCTCTTTCTGTGGACGAGCCATAAGAAGAAGATAATACGCAAGGGCAGGCCCAAGCTCCAGAAGAAGCCCCAGTCTCTCACCAGGGAATCCGATCGAGCAGGCAAAGTATCAAGCAATGATGCGTAGGCCTTTCGAGTGGAGAAGTCACCATCCCTCCAAATCCAGTGATCCAAGCCCACAGAGGGAGAATCTGCATGAGCAAGGACGTTCATCAGTTCATGAAAATCTAAGAACCTCTGATCCGAGAAGTTCCCCAGAAAGCGAGGAGACCAAGACACATTCACCCAGGAGCAAGCGACGGAGACATCCTTATTTTCCGCCAGAGCAAATAGACGAGGGAACCGGATAGAAAGTGGCTCCCCCCCAACCAGCAGTCGTTCCAAAAAGAGAAAGCACGACCGTCCCTCAAAACAGGTTTAAAGGACGCTCTGTTCATCAAAAATACCTCCTGAAGACCACGCCAGAACGGAGAGCTCGCACACACAACCCCCAAATTGCCCTCGCCAGCCCACTCTCTCCCATGAAGCTCCCTCAAGATCTCAATAAAGAAACTTTCCTCACTGCCCCACACCCTGCTTGCCCACTTAAGGAAGAACGCATCATTGATCAGCCTTAGGCGCCTAACCCCCAAACCACCCGCCAGCTTCTCCCTCACCACCTCCTCCCAAGCGACCAGGTGAACCCCACGGCCTCCGATACCCGACTTCCCCCATAAGAACCTCTTGAAGCAAGACTCAAGTCTCTTGCAAATCCCAGCAGGCAGACGTCGTGTCGACAAAAAAAACTGTTCGGGTGGTCGGGGCCCATTCACCTATTAGGCTATTACAACGATTGACATTGTGGAGTTTTCCTCCAAACTCCGACTGACTGGAGTCCATTGTTCTCTTTCTTTCTCACTTATTTTATTATCTGTTCATAAGCTATGTACTGAGCTTAATTGTAGGGTTATTTTTGACGAGTTCTACTGCTATTTTTAGGACATCCGGACGAGACAAATTTTTGATGGGGGATATGAGAGGAATGGTCTCTAATACCTCGACATCCCATCTGATTCTAGTTTTGCTAGCGCGTCTTCTATCTTTGAAGATCTTCACCTTTGGCACCTTCGTCTTGGTCATCCTTCTGCTAAAGCCATCTCTATGATATTCCCTGAACTCTCTACGCTCAAGCATTTTGAGTGAGACGTGCCAGTTCGGGAAACATCGTCGGGCTTCTTTTCCTGTACGTATTGAGCCTCGTCATGAAGCACCTTTTTCTTTAGTCCATTGTGACATATGAGGACCTTGTCTGGTCTGAACTCTAAGTGAACATAAGTATTTTACGGTTTTTGTTGATAATTACAGTCGATCCTCTTGGGCCTATTTATTAAAGGAACGTTCGGAGATTAATAATATTGTTAAGAATTTCTTTCATTATATCCAAAATATGTTCTCCACTGGTGTTCAAATATTTTGTTCTGATACTGCCTTGGAATTCACATAACATGATTTGACAACCTTCTTTGCTTCCCTGGGTACAATCCATCAAACCTCCTGTCTATATACCTTCAATCAAAATGGAGTAGTGGAAATGAAACTCAAGCATCTTTAAAACATTGCTTGTTCCCTTCTCACTCAGATGAATGTTCCTAAAACTTACTGGGGAGATGTAGTCCTTATTGCCGTCCTTCTTATCAACAGGGTTCCCTATGCGTTTTTGAATGGCTCTACCCCCTTTTACATTACTATATCCAATTGAGTCATACTTTCCTCTACCTTTGAGAATCTTTGGATGTATAGCTTCTGTCCATAATTTTCACATTGTTGACGAACTGTCTCCTCGTACGATTAAATGTGTCTTGCTTGGCTATTCACGTATACATAAAGGTTACATGTGCTATGATTCTGCTGAGCATCAGCATTATATTTTTGCATATGTAACCTGTTTTGAATAAACTAGCTTCTTTACTCAATTTATCACATATATTCCTTTGGACCTTCCTCCACCCATTGTGTTTAAGCGCAAGCATACATCTACACCACCATCTATTTCATTACCTGTCCCTTTGTTGCAGGATGATATGCCATCTTCAAGTGTCCCATCACTACTGTCCCGGATGATCCTCAGGAGCTTCCCATTGCTCTGCACAGAACTAAGAGGCAATGTACTTTTCATCCCATGTCTCATTTCACTTATGCTGCTAGCTTATCAACCACTGACAGAAGATATGCAGATGCTCTCATGACTATTTCTTTTCCCAGAAACCATCATAGTGCTTTGCAGGATTCTGGATGGTGGCATGGAATGAATGAGGAGATGGATGCTCTCGTTTCTAGAAGGACATGGGATCTTGTACAGTGTCCTAGGGGGACTAGACCTGTGGCATGCAGATGGGTCTTCACAACTAAGCAGTCGTCAGACGGGTTCATTGATAGATTAAAAATAAGGCTTGTGGCTAAAGGTTTTACGCAGACATATGAGGTTGACTACTTCGAGACATTTTCTCCTGTAGTACGGATGGGCTCTTTACAGACTATTCTTTCAGCAACAACAAATAAAGGTTGGTCTATCTTTCAGCTCGATGTGAAGAATGCTTTTCTGTACGGAGATCTTGAGGAGGAAGTTTACGTGATGCAACTTCCTAGTTACGAAGTTGATGAGGAGTGTGTGCCGACTTTGCAAGGTAATCTATGATCTAAACAGAGCCCAAGGGCGTAGTTCAACAGACTTACTACCAAAATAAGCACTCTTGGCTTCCAGAGAACAACCTCTGACTACTCTGTGTTTGTCAGAAGATGACCAACTGGTATTATCATACTTGCTGTTTATGTTGATGAAATAATTGTCACAGATGATGATGATGAATGTGTACTAGTGACCAAGGCTTTCCTTCAAAAGGTCTTCGTTACCAAGGACCCTGGTCAACTTCACTATTTTCTGGGTATAGAAGTATTACACACTACATAGGGACTCCATCTCTTACAGAGGAAGTATTGCCTGGACATCCTGACTGAAGTTGGATTACTTAGATGTAAGCCCTCTGGTATTCCTAGAGATCTGAGGAAACACACTACTTCCATCGATCCTGTCTTTGAATATGCCACATAATACTGAAACTTGGTTGGCAAACTCCTTTACCTTACTGTCACTAGGCCAGATATTTCGTACACTGTGAGTAGAGCTAGCCAACACATGGAGCAACCGCGTTACAGTCACTGGTAGGATGTTCTTCAGATCCTGCTCTACTTGAAGGAATCACCAGGACGTGGCCTCTTCTATGGGACAAATGGTTGCACTAATGTTATTACTTATGCTGATGCTGATTATGCGAGCTCACTGAGGATCGTCACTCCACTACATGATATGCTATGATGGTTGGAGGAAATCTTGTTACTTGGAGGAGGAAAAAGTATATTGTAGTATCCAGATCCAATGCAGAGGCAGAATACAGGGTGATGGCTCAAACTACCTATGAGATAACTTGGCTATTGACATTCCTGTAGGAACTTGGTACTGTTGTCATTATTCCTATTCCTCTACACTACGACAACAAATAAACTACTTATATTGCCACAAATCCCGTGTTCCATGAGCGGACTAAGCATATAGAGATTGATTGCCATTTTGTTCGTGATACCGTACAAGTAGGCAATATTACCACACCATACATCACGATGGATCTCCAGCTTGCAGATATGTTTACGAAGGCTTTAACTAAGTAGCGTCTCTCGTGGATAACTTCCAAGTTGGGCATGATCGACAGATATGCTCCAACTTAAGGGCGAGTGTTAGTGATGTATTTACAATTCTATTTTATTGTAACCCCTCTAGGGGTACTTATGTATTTTCCTGATTTTGAGCTCTCTAGGGTTCCATCCTATATAAGGACCCCTAGACCTCTTGAATAAAGTATCTCATTATGCTCTATATGTTGTCAACACCCACGAAGAGTAGTGGCTATCTTATGATCTATGTTGCTTGCATGGAATAGGTCTACATTTTGGGGAGAAAGAATATAAATGGGAAATGTAAATGGAAAATGTATTAGAGCATGCGGAAGCCTTCAGACCTTTTGATCCTTGTAGTTACTTTTTGTTTTGATAATGTAAATATATAAAAGTTTACATATGGGCATCTCTTGGGCATCACATCTTTTTACCCCCAAAAATGGTCAGTAGAGTAACGACTACGATCATCTAATCATGGGCAACAACATAGCCCATGCCGAGTCCTGCAAGAAATACTATAAGCGCCATGTGTTATCAGCATTCCTTTTGTGTGGGACAAACGCTTCTTGGAATACAATCTTTATATCTTTTAAATAAAGCTTTCATGAGAAACAAATACTCTGCTAGAGACCATCCTCCTTGTGCTAGGTTTATCATATCAAAATATGTTCGAAACTTTCTACTTGAATTCTTCTCCTGCCCATATGTGTCTTTCAAATAAGTCCACATATCGTAAGCACTCACATAGTACACCAACTCATCTACGATTATGCGAATCATGCTGACCATTAATCATGAACTTTCCATCCCATCGTCCTTGTCTCAGGTTGCATGTTTGCCTGCTTTGGCTACAGGTTATGGTTCAAGCATGATGTTTCCTTATCGTATCTCTGTACGATAATCAAGAACATTCTCAATCATTTTGGGATAATTGGTCATGTTCAATTTCGGCATCGAGCCAAATGATGGCAGGCGAACACTCTCTTCATTGTATCTTTGAGATGTCACCTCAGATTCCGACATCTTTTATGTTGCCGGACCAGTTTGTAGATCAATAAATTTGTCGGTATATATTTAGATCATATAGTGTAGAAAGTGATCACATTGCCTTGATGTAGTCCGGGAAAGACCGGCTAGCATCAGTGAGGGTGTAGAGGAGCACGTGGATGCGATGATCGTGGGTCGAAGGCGAACGGGCAGACGTCGAGGGTATACGCGCTGGGAGTGCCTGGGTGCATGGGCCGTGGGGCCAAAATCGAAATGTGACCCATTGAAGATATATGCACCATGGGTGCGTAGGCGTGGTGGTCGTGGTGTCGTACTTGATGGGTGGCACCGAGTGTAGGACACGACAAGAGCATGTAGGCTGTGTGAGGTGCCATGGAGGGATTAGGATAGAGGTGGCGTCAACTTGGGAGAGGTTGTGGGTTTGGGCTGTGGTCAGGTAGGGTGGGTGATGGTGTTGTAGGAGAGGGGCAATGCGGGTTGGGGTGTGTTGAGTGATGTGGGGAGGTTGGGCGGTGGTGGTGTTGGGTTGAATAGGGGCAATGTTTCAAATTTTCTCGAAATTTTGGCGAAATTTCATCGAAATTTCTGTTTCGACACTCCACCGAAATTGAAATCGAAATTTCGATATTGACCCTTCCTTCAAAATCTAGGCCGATTTTGGCCGAAATTGGCGAAATTTTGATGAAATTTCGAAATTGTTTCGTTTTTTCAACATCTCGAAATGAAATCGGAATCGATATTTAAAACCTTGAATAGGGATAGGGTGGTCGACGGTAGGAGAATAGAGAGGTGAGCGACAATGGGGGGTTGGGTCGGGTATGATGGTGTGGCCTCAACATTGGAGAGGTGGGTCGTTGGCATTGGGAAATAGAAGGGGGGGGGAGGTGGCAGGCAGTGGCGGGAGAGAGGTGGAGAGTGAGGTGCATGGCATGGCGGGGAGTGGAGGGCTTGCATCTAATACTAGTTGAAGGAGAGATTGTAATGACTTGTTCATTATGAGAATCCTAATGCTCTTTATGTAGATAGAGACCTAGGGTAAGGGTTACAAAGTGAGCCACCCTACAACTCAAAAGACATGATTACTCCTAGGGTCAGAGTTACAATATAATACTCAACAAAACCCGATAACCTTTTTCTTTAGAAAGTTTCTTTGACATTCAGTTATCAGACTTGCAGTTCATTTGTGATAAGTATTTAAGAAAACAAATGGAAGCTTTAATTAATATAACATAAAAAAGCTGTTATGCTGAAAATTCCTTCATCCCATCTTTTATAGGCATCTATACATGTTCCTTCATTTTCTCTCCGGCATTCAAGGGTTTAGGGGAATTTTTATTATATGTTTTTTGTTGTCATTTGATCGAAGCATATGCACAATGCTCTAGTTCTGATAGGTAACATTCTGCTCTAATTTTATGCTTTTAGATGTGTTCCCCATATGTAAATATGCACTTCAGTTGTTAACTGATAATTGAATACACATGATATAAAAAAAGGAAGTAGGCATAATGGACAGTCTGACAGTTCCGTTTCTTTTCATTGTTCGAGTAGTCCCAGCTTATTTTTTAATATATTTCCTTGCAGCATTCACAGGAGTAGAGGCTGTTTTTCATATGGCTGCTCCAGATTCTTCCATCAACAACTACAAGCTTCATTACTCTGTCAATGTTGAGGGTAAGAGTAATGATCTCCGCAGTCCAAGCAATAAATGCTTCACATGGGTAGGATGAATTAGAATTCACTGACGACTTACAAGCTTTCTTTTAGGCACAAAGAATGTAATCAATGCCTGTGTTGAGTGCAATGTTCAGAGACTTGTATATACTAGCTCCCCAAGTGTTGTCCTTGATCCTGCTGTTGGAGTATTTGATGGAGAGGAAACACTTCCTTATCCAAATCAGGTTTTATTTGCATGGATGCCACCATATAACTTTTGTCAATAACTGAGTTGAATTTTTTACATGTTACACAAAGGCAACATATTTCAATTGTTTTGTTGCGCCTTCTTTCAGTTCAATGATTCCTACTCAGAAACAAAAGCTGAAGGTGAGAAATTAGTCATAGAGGCAAATGGTAGGAGTGGACTGCTGACGTGTTGCATACGTCCAAGCAGTATTTTTGGCCCTGGGGATAGATTGCTAGTGCCATCTCTTGTAACTGCTGCCAGGAGTGGAAAGATGAAGGTAGATATGGCATTTTATTTTTTTCCTTTTATCTGTAGAGATAACGAAATGCTCAAATTGAAATTCCTCCCTCCTTTATGTAATGTCTGTCCCTGTGGTAAGTCATGTTTTAGTCTAAAACAAATGTTGGAGTATATGCATCATGTGTGGATCCCTCCAAGATCCATTTACCACGTTTAGTATTTAGTCCCACATCTACCAGTGGTGGGACTTGAAGGGCCTGTGGAGGCTATATAAGAAGCCACAGACCTCCTGTATCAGATGAGAAAGTCAATAGACACATCAACCCTTTGAGGTGTTTCCCATGGTTTCATCCCGTTCCTTAGGGAGTAAGGTTCCACGTAAAAATTCTCGCGTTCATATTTATCTTTCTATTGTTCTTGCTCTGTTTATCTGTTCTGCTTTCGCATTTCTCATTTTCTAACATGGTATGAGAGCGGGTTCGATTCTCGAGGAATTATTTTCGTGAGTTATTCGAGATTCGATTGTTAGTTGCTCTTGAAGATGACTATTATTGTTTGTTCAAGTCCTGTCCAAGTTCTAGGGTTTCTATTAATATTAAAATCCTAATTTCTGTCCAGCAACAAGCATCTAAACAAGTTTTTTTCTCCCTTCATACCGTTCTTCTGATGCAGCAGCAAGCCCCAGTCTCGCCTCTGCATCTCCACTCCTCTCAAGTAGGCCACATCTCCACATCTCCACCCAAGGGTCTTTGCTCCAGAACTGTTGAAGATTGCACATCAAGCGACACCTTGTCATACCTTCGTGCTCTAGCAAGCCTCGCCCAGCAACGAAGCTTCAACCCATCGAACTCTCCAGGAGGCACCAATACCTCACGCGATTCATCCTTCTCTAGGCGTGATCTTCAACACCACCTAATCAAAAGTGCAAGTGTGCAACCACCCAGGCGGTGGTGCATACCCATCCTCAGGCAGAGGCACAACATGCTCCTCGAGAAGAAAGGAGCTGCGATGCCCTCTTGAGAGGCGATGCTCCTCTGATACCCTTGGCTCTAGGCGACGTGCATCTCATCTCCAAAAGTGCTGGCAGCACACACTCCTCCCTTCGGCCGCAGATGGAGGTCCCCTCCAGGCGATGGCTTCTGTTGGACATGCGAGCCCACGACGAGCCATTATGCAATAAATGTTATTGCAATTCACTCCTTGATCTGAAATAAAGAGTATATAATTTGCATAATAGGTCCCTTAGTATAACTAGGGTTGTGTACCATGGCCATCTTGATGATCATACAACTGTTGATTCAATTATTGAATCATAGAGGCTGGTGCTTGGATGAATATCTAAAGAGTTAGATTGAGGACTCATCAAGCACCATCAAATGATTATTAAGAGATGATCTCTAGCATGAGAAGGAGATGGCAATCCTTTCTCTGAAGGCTGATATCTGACCGACCTCTTGATGCAGGTCCTCTGCATAGGAATAGAGATTCGGAGGTGTCAGATTAGTTAGGTCAAAGAGTTAACTTAACGAGATCGAGATAACCAAAGTCCTATATCGTATGCTGTCACGATACAGGCACGCATCCTCTGACCGGAGACAGATGTGTTACTATATGTTTGAGTATGTACATTTGGCAGACCAATAGGTTGATGACCTAATCAAGGTCTATACACCGGCGCGCTGGTGTGCATATAAGGGCATATGAGTAATACGATCTCTCAAAGGGATCATACAGGTTCAGTTACTGAACCGGAAGACATGAGCTCACTCATGAGATATTTGGAAGAATCAAATTCCATGCGCATGGTCGTCTCGCTTTAGAAGCTTGACTGAATTTGTAGGTTTGATATATACTTTTGGAAAGTATATGATCAAGACCTAGGTATGATATATACTTTTGGAAAGTATATGATCGATACCGACTTCCAATGATCGAATGAGAAACTTACTGATAAAGCCCTGAAGTAGACAGTGTAAAGTTGATCTAATACTTCGGGTTTATTCTGAGTCTTCCAGTATGCAGGATGTACAGGTATTAGGAATACCTGAGGGTGATGTGATCATAAACGATTGTATAACCATGACGCTTCCATTCCTAGGGAGTGATGAAACGGGTCTGGATTTTAGTGACTCCTCTCAGTAGAGAAGTAATCTCATCTTAGTCCAAATGTTGGACATTGATCTGAATGTGATTCAGATTCAATGAGAAGATTAGATTTACGGTCTTGATTTAGTCAAGCATCTATGGGAGGCCCGAGATCTGGATTTGAGATGTGATCTCAATATCCATGTCACTATACGTGGAACAGTACAATCGCCCTGTCCTTATCTCCAAGTATTCGCGGAGAAAGCGCATTATCCTTGAAAGAGTTCATGGATAATTCTATTGTTGATATATGTATCCGAGCATTGAGAAAATGGATAATTAAATGTGATTTAGTTATCATGAATAATATGAATTTGATTCATATTATAAGGAGAGTTATCTTAGATAATTAAATGTGATTTGATTATCAAAGATGTAAATAATGTGAATGTGATTCATATTATTTGAGCACAAGAGAATAAGTTATCCAATATAATTAAATGTTATTTAATTATTATGGATAAGAATAATGTGGATAGTAATATCCAATTATTCATAATATATTATAAATGTGATTTATAATGTATTAGAGAGAGTTAAATATAATTTATATTAGTAGATTAATTATTAATGTGTATTGGATACACATTGTCTAATTAATTGAAAATGTAAATTACATTTTGTTTTGGGTTGTGAATATGATTCACAATATTCCAATGTCAAGATTGCAATATTCCCAAAATTGATTGAGAATTTTTTTGGTGAATAAAATCCCAACAAATAGTTGTTGGAAAATAAGTAGAGAGAAAATCAAGGAGATGCGCAATCTTATGGGAATCCATGAGATTGCCCTCCCTCCAAAGGGGAAGGTTGATCTCCTTTATTCTCTCTCTCCTTATTTGATTGATTTAATTTGGTGTTAATATATATTTGATATATTTCATCAAATTTAAATCACAAGTTGTTGGCTTTTACCAACAACAATCTTGACCATTGGATTGACATAAATCAATCTCATCCATTGATTTTATATGTCACATGGATTGAGATCCATGGATCCCAAAACCCTATAAATAGAGAGGCATACCCATGCTCTCTCTTTACACAACATGTGCTATTGTAGCACATCTCTCTCTCTCTCTTTCTCTTTAGAGGTCAGCCCTCTCTCTTCTTCTCATGGCCGTCCACCATGGATGCCATGGAGAAGTTCTCCATCGCCGTAGCATCGTCGTTATGCTGCCCGTTCGTCTGCTCGTGGATCTCCGTCTCCTTTGGTGCGCCTCGCTCGTGAAGAAGACGTCGGATCTCGTGTGTCGAGATCAGGAGATCCGCCGCTTGGATCATCAACATGGATTGCGAGAAGCATGCGGTTCATCCCCGCGCTCGCAAGCGTCTCCTCCGTCGAATCGGACTTGAGACAGGAGGTCTCTTCGTTTAGAGACTTGATCGCAACCACGCTTCAAGAGGTAATCCTATTACTTGTTTGTGGTTTAGACGAAACGATCCGAGAAGTGTTCTTGGATCCTGTGGTTTCGTCGTGAGAAAATTTTTTAAATTCCGCTGCATCGAGCAACTAGTGCGACTTGTCGCACCTCGTCGTATTCGATACGACGCTCACGCTTCCGTGATGCGCTTGAGGATCTAACCATATCCTTCAGCTTCTGCCCCCAGCTAGCCCCCATTGCCACGCTTCGCCTCTCGTGCTCCAGCAGCTCCTACGACGAAGTTCCATCTCCAGGCGACGACATCAAGAGACCCCTGTCAGGGTTGGGGTCTTTCGAAGAGAAGGATTCTCAAGTAGAAGCCTAAATAAAGAGCCCAAGTGGGCTACTTTATTAAAAATACATTTTTTTGTTGGGCCTAATGAGCCCAACCGAGTTGTTAAAAAAAGGAGAGAGAGAGAGAGGCCGGAAAGAAAAGAAAAAAGGGGTCAAGTTTTCTAAGCCTAATTGGGCTAAGTTGTGTTTTTGTTTCAAAAAAAATCTTTTGAAAATGGTGCGTAAAAAAAACTGTACGTGGAAAAAGAAAGGAAAAAGAAAGGAAAAAATGAAAATGAACAACTCATTATGAAAAAGAGAAGACTATTAAAAAAAATGAAAAATAGCCGAGAAAATAATAATTAAGAAAACAGTCTATGTCATTGTTTTCCGACAAGTATGGGAGAAAGGCGGAGTATTGTGTAGAGTTACAGGTCGGATTCAGATGTCAGATATTCCAGATCATATAGATGTCAGACTCTACAGTTCAGATATTCAGACCGACATTCAGATGATTCCGAGTCCTCAATTTAATGAGCACATGTTTGCCATTATTATTTGTGCCCCATCTTTGTTTTTTGTCTTAGAGTTTTCATGTGATCCATAGGGACTCCAGAGTAGAGATCACATTCCCTTTGCCATGTGGGCTAGGGTTTTCATGTGATTTCATAGGGACTCTAGAGTAGAGATCCCATTCTCTGAGCCATTATGGGAGAGACCCAGTTCTCTGATGAAGAGACTTTTTCAGACTCGAGGGTGAGGGAAGGGTCTTTCTTTAGCTTTTTGTCTGACTCCAACGAGATTTTCAGTTGGAGTACGTTCACATATTATCTATGTCGAAAGAATTATGCAGTATGAGTACCGTTTGTCTTTTCTATTATTCTATGTTCTGTCTTATGTAATTTACCCATGGGGTTTCTCTATATAAAAGACCCTAGGGCTCTCAGAATAAACAACAAACGCTTATTCTTCCAACATGGTATCAGAGCTAAAACCCTAGACCCCCTCTCTCTTCCCGCCGCCGCCGCCCCCCCTCTCTTCCCGCTGCCCCCTCCCTTTTTCCGCCGCCGGGAACCGGACCCTCTCGGCCTCCCCGCCTTCGCCGCCAGCCCCGGGGTCTCCCGCCCGCCTTTCAGCCCCGCCACCAACCCCGGGTTTCCGCCACCGCGCCTCCCGGCTGTGCCCTAGCCGGCCTCGGCGCCCGCCTCTTGCCGGCTTGCGCTAGCCGGCCCCGCCTCCTGCCGGCTTTGTCTTAACCGGCGCCCGTCTTCTGCCGCCGCCCCCGTAGCCGCATCCTTCGACATATATATGGATTTGGGTGCGTAACGTCTACATACGCACTCAAATCCTATGCAGTTTGTGTAGACATCTGTCAATCTGTCTACAAATCCTAGTTCTTCTCCGGCGGCGATATGTCAGAATCAAAGGTTGATATGCCCTCCATAGGCGCGTTCAAAGGTCTCGCGCCAATAGTCAAGAAGGACGGGTTGAACTATGAGCTCTGGACGATGCAGTTCCTGAGTCTCATGAAGTCAAACGGTAAGAAGCATATTCTTACCGAGGATGAGCCAGCAGAGAAGACATGGATTTATGCCTCTTGGGAGGCTGATGACTCGTATGCCAAAGTCTGGTTGTCAAGCATGTTGTCGACGGAGATTGCTAATGACGTTCTCCATCAGCCCACCGCTAGAGCGATGTGGGACATTCTTGCAGCGACATATTCGCAGGTCCGGAACGAAACCAAGATGCAGCACGACATATTCACCATAAAGCAGAATGGACGGCCACTTCATTCCTTGTATACATCCCTTAAGGGGATGTTTGAGAAACTATACAGCACTATCCCTTTGACGGTCACACCAGAGCAGCAGAAGACATTTCGTAATGCCACCATGATTGGAGTCCTTGCGGCTCTTGATCCTGAATATGATGCAGCTAGATCTCAGATACTTGCAGATGCTACTATTCCTCCTATGGAGGAGGTCTACCAGAGGCTTAGCCGTATCTCTATTCCATCCAGCACATCTACACCACCTCCCTCTGCGATGGCTGCTTCCAGAGGGAGAGGAGGCCCCTCCTCTTCATTTCGTGGCCGTGGTCGTGGAACAGGAGGTCGTGGTGGTCGGTCCCGTCCACCCTGCAGTTTTTGTCACCGTCCAGGTCACTCGGAGGATACGTGCTATTCGAAGCATGGCTTTCCAGCATCAGCACGGGTGGCAGAACATGTTGCATCTCCATCATCCTCTACTTCGGATCAGAGGTTTGAAGAACTCGTCGCTCGATTACAGGATATTATGCCTTCTGCTTCTACAGATTCTTTTGGAGGACCTTCCAATATAGCTGCGTCTGCTTCTGCTAGTACCTCTGCCACGGCTAGTACCTCAGGTAGTGTCTGTGCCTTTACCACATGTTATAGTTCAGACATCTCCGATTGGATCATGGACTCTGGTGCCACGTACCATCTATGTCGAGACAGAGACAGACTTATCTCATACAGAGAGATTCCTCCACGGAGGTCGGTGATCATTGCCAATGGGACTCATTCCCCCATTATTGGACATGGGGAGATCTTGCTATCCTCTTCCATGCGTCTCAAGAATGTCTTACATGCCCCTGAATTTTCGATGAACTTACTCTCTATTAGCCAGCTTACAAAAGATTTGCATTGTTGCGCTATTTTTGACCCATCTTCTCTTATATTTCAGGACATTCTAACGGGCAGGATGATTGGCTTTGGCTCTGAGCAGGATGGTCTCTATCGTCTGAACCGGAGTTCATATGCTGGAGTCTTCTCATGCTGCTGGATCTGTCTCTCCTTATACATGGCATCTACGCTTTGGTCACCTCCCTCTACAGAAGATGCGTCACCTTTTGCCTCAGATATCTCCAAGTTCGTCCTTCCGGTGTGAAGCTTGTCAGTTAGGGAAGCATCATTGAGCTAGCTTCTCAAGTCGTCAGAGTCGGAGCAGTGCCTCCCCTTTTGAGTTACTCTATATTGATATTTAGGGTCCCAGTCGTGTCCCTGATCACCAGGGGCACAGGTTTTATCGTTGATGATTTCTCTCGTTTGTCGTGGGTTTTCCTGTTAAAGAATAAATCTGAAGCTGGTGATGTTATTAAAAATCTTATCAATGAAGTAAACAATGTCTTTTCATCCAATGCGAAATATGTTCATACTGATAACGCATTGGAATTTTGTACTCAGTCTCTCTCACAATATCTTTGGTCAAAAGGCATTATACACAGACTACACGTGCCTACACCTCCCAACAGAACGGAGTTGCAGAGAGAAAGCATCGTCATCTTCTTGACATTACTCATACTTTACTTATCCAGAGTTTCGCTCCCATTTCTTTTTGGGGAGATGCCGTGCTTACAGCCTACTACTTGGTTAATCGTATGCCGTCCACGGGACTTGGTGAGAAAATTCCTCTTTCTGTTGTTTTTCCAGATAAGGAATTATTCTCACTCACCCCTCGTGTTTTTGGAGTTGTTGCATTCGTTCATCAGCTTTCACCAGGTCTTGACAAGCTCTCACCTAGAGCTGTCAAATGTGTCTTTGTGGGGTATTCTCGGACGCAGAAGGGATATCGTTGCTATGATCCGGTTAACATGAAATACTTTGTCAGTGCTGATGTCACTTTCTTCGAGTCTGTTATGTATTTTTCACCTGCAGGTGACAGATTGGTATCTAACACATCTACTGATGAGGTCTATGTTCCTCCTCCTACGGTGAGTCCTCCAGTGTCCATTCCAGTTCCTAACAGTGTGTCACCTCCTCCACCACCACCTCCTCCACCAAAACCCCTTGTCTCGTCACTGCCTAAATTTTATACCCGTCGACCTGGTCCTGCTCATGCTCCACGCCAATCATCCAGCACGCCCCAGGTATGTTCTGATGTTACTACTAATGATGTGTCGAATAGTGTGCCTGCGCAGGATGCATCGTTGCAAGGCGAATCTGCTCCAGCGAGTTCAGTGGTTGATGATCTGGATGTTCCTATTGCGATGAGAAAGCAGAAACGCAGCTATGCTACGTATCCTCTAGCCTCACAGGTCTCCTCTCATCGCCTCACCGGGGACTTTCAGAGGTTTGTAGTGGCTTTATCTTCAGTAGACATTCCGAAGACCTATCAGGATGCCTTGAAATCTGATTGTTGGCGGTCTGCAATGGAGGAGGAGATGGCTGCCCTACAATCGAGGGGTACATGGACCTTAGTTCCCGTTCCTTCAGGAGAATCTGTTGTTAGCTGCAAATGGGTATTCACTATTAAGTATCATGCAGATGGTAGCTTTGATCGTTACAAGGCACGGCTAGTGGCACGAGGTTTCACTCAGACTTATGGAGTGGACTATATGGATACTTTCTCTCCAGTTGCCCGTCACTCCACTCTTCGTATTCTTCTGTCTGTAGCTGTGGTACGTGATTGGCCCTTGTTCCAGTTAGATGTTAAAAATGCATTCTTGTATGGAGATCTGCAGGAAGAAGTCTACATGCAGCAACCTCCGGTGTTTGCTGCTGAGGGGGAGAATCATATGGTGTGCAGACTTCATAAGGCCATTTATGGACTTAAACAGAGCCCGAGGGCATGGTTTCAGAAGCTTTCCCATCTGATTGAAGAACATGGATTCAAGAGATCCAATGCAGATCACTCACTGTTCATCCAGAGGACTACTCGAGGTACAGTTGTCATCATAGTATATGTTGATGACATTTTGGTTACAGGAGATGATGCTAAGGGGATAGCAATGATCAAAGCAGTGCTGGGTTGTCAATTTGTTACAAAGGACCTTGGTACATTACGATACTTCCTAGGGTTGGAGTTCGCCAGGAATGCACAGGGTCTAGTAATGACTCAGAGGAAATATATTACAGATATGCTTGTTGACGGGCATGGTTGGATGCAGACCGTCTACTACTCCTATGGACCCTAGCATGAAATTGTATGATAATGATACAAAAGAAGTTGACAAGAGAAGGTTTAGGGAAATGATGGGGAAGCTTCTTTACATAACTATAACCCGACCTGATATTGCCTTTGCAGTTAGCCGGGTAAGCCAGTTTATGGAACAACCGAGACATGTACATATGGATGCTATATATATGATACTCAGATACCTTAAAACGTCTCCAAGAACAGGATTGCTGTTCAGAAAGGAAACCAATTTATCTGTTTCTGCACAAGGTTGCAAAAGTCGGTAGTCGGTACTCGGTCGATCGGGTCACTGACAAAGGATTAATCCGCAGTCGGGCAACTAATCGGATTTAGTCGGGCTTTAATCAGCTTTGATTTTTAAAATATATAAACCATTTTAATACATATAATATTATATTTATATATTTACATAGATTTATATATTCTTTTACCATAATAATTAATCAAAAGAAGTAATTGAATTTAAATAAAATAGTACGCATATTAAAGTAAGTTTGCTTTTAAAAAAGTAAAAAAATGTTATCTCCAAGCAAAAATTGGTTGACTAATGGACGTAGTCGGAATTAGTCGGTACTCGGTCGGCCACCCCACTGATTAGACTAGTCGGACCTACTAGTCGGGCTAGTCGGGTGACTTTTACAACATTGTTTCTGCATGTGCGGACGCTGACTATGCAGGATGCCCTAAGGATCGAAAGTCTACCTCAGGATTTGCTGTGTTTGTGGGTAGCTCTCTAGTTTCTTGGAAAAGCAAGAAACAAATAGTTGTGGCTAGATCCAGTGCAGAATCTGAATATAGGGCTATGGCACAAGCAAGCACGGAAATGATGTGGGTCCGAGCTGTGTTAGAAGACTTGCATGTAGATGTACCTCTACCTATGCAGCTACAATGTGATAATCAAGCCGCAATGTTCATTGCCAATAATCCTGCCTTTCACGAGAGAACCAAGCATATTGAAGTAGACTGTCACTACACCAGAGACATGATCCAGAAGGGGCTGATTTCTACTTCACATGTCAGTTCTGAGGAGCAGACTGCCGACATCTTCACCAAACTGTTACTCAGAGGATCATTCCAGAAGTGTACTTCCAAGCTGAGCATGGTCGATATCTATGCTCCATCTTGAGGGGGAGTGTCGAAAGAATTATGTAGTCTGAGTACCGTTTGTCTTTTCTATTATTCTATGTTCTGTCTTATGTAATTCACCCATGGGTTATCTCTATATAAGAGACCCTAGGGCTCTCAGAATAAACAACAACTCTTATTCTTCCAACAATCTAAATATGTTATCAAAAGTCTGGATCAGTAGAGAAGACCGACAAGACTCCTTTCTTTGACTGACAAGGTGGTCTTGTCCTTGCGGCCTCGTTGATCTCTCCTCTTCCCGGCCTGTATGTCCAGGCATCCTGAGCTTAGGGATATGGGACCAGAAGAACCCTTTCATAGATCTTCTTCTCTCCGAGAACTGACCGGGATCGTGGTTGGCTAGTCCTTGGGGATTCGACCATTCGGGGTCTCCTCCGGTCAGGGACGGTTGGCCCGGTTGTCCTCCGCGATTGGTAATGAACCGGAAGAGGGATCTTTTCAGGATACCAAACTCAGGGTAGCTCCTCTGTTTCGGGTACAGAGGCGACGAGGGGTGAGGCCACCCTCGGGGGATGCCAGCAAGGGGTTCGAATCCTGCCACCTTTCTTGTGGATCATCTTGTGGCGGATGATGGGAAGGCAAATATGATGAAATGCAATTTAGTGAATTGTCTCATTATTCGTTATTTCCGGGTCTTTTCATTCACTTACAATAAGAAAGAACCACCAATGTTTGGTGCAACACCTGCATTTTGGTGCATTCTTCTTCCTTTCCTTGGTCTTTCGTTCCGTCATATTCTAGAGAACTTATCCCCTCCCAACGTCTCCATCGCGGAGGCACCTTCTTTTATCAAATCTCAGGGACATGGTCTAATCATGAGGATAGTATTTTCTCATGGTGTTGGATCCCAAGTTTTTATGGATTCCTTCTTTGCCAACATAATATCTCAAAACGCAGAGGCCATAGAGAAAGAATTTCTTCTTCCTTTGTCTCGAACTTCATGACCATTCAGTATCTCCAACCAAAAAGTGGTCAAGCACCCCAGTTGTACACTCCCTTCGTTCGTAGAACTATTGTTGATTCTGAACTGAGTTCGTGAAGGTACGGGTTTTTTGATGCGCCGCTTGATCCGAAAATGAGCTTTGCTCCTTTGGACGCTGGGCGTGGTTCGTGAGAAGGAAAAAGACTCATCCACAACGATTGTCCCCTGTCGTCCTCCCTGGCCCCTCTGACGTCAGAACTTCATCGATCGATGAACAACGGATTGACGAAGCTCTTGGCATTGCTTTGTTTTTCTCTCTTTTCCTATCAGCGAGTTCCGATCCTTTTGTTAGAAATTTCTTCGTTCGTACCGAACCGCTTGTAGAATCAAATCCTGTTCTACAAGGTCCCATATTATCCATACATCCTCCTTGCATTTATGCCGGAGAGGTAGCCGGTGCTATGGGATTTGGCTTTTGTGGATCACAAATGATGAATGTGATTGTGGCACTCCACTCATCGCCAATGCGGAGGGATGCCGCCGAAAAGAATGGAAGGCAGCTTCGCTCTGCTGGATGCGGCGGAACCCAGAGGAGAAGCTCGCTCTTTACCTGGGAATTCTAGGGCGCAAAATCCCGGTAGTTGCCTTTCCCCTCAAATTCTCATCACATAGGGGGGTGGAAGGGGGTCTCTTTAGGCTTCTTAGGTGCTTTTTCGCCTTCTCTTCGCTCTGGATAGGAGCGCGGAGGGAGCAAGTGAAGCGTGTCGTTCTCCATGGTATGTCTCCATTTTCAGTTCGGCCCTTTCAGAGATGAAGCAGTTGTCCACATGATGTGGTGGACCAGAGTACTCCGATGAGGAGACTCATTTCAGTTGCGATGACTCTGTTATGCACAGTACAGAGCACATGCTTTTCGATGAGGAGATTCAGTTTGACTCACACTTTAGTCCGTTTGTTCCTCTTCACCTGCATGGCATGAGAAGCAATGTCCTTGACAACA
The DNA here is from genome assembly GCA_037367405.1 of Ottelia alismoides. Classification (NCBI taxonomy): domain Eukaryota; kingdom Viridiplantae; phylum Streptophyta; class Magnoliopsida; order Alismatales; family Hydrocharitaceae; genus Ottelia; species Ottelia alismoides. Next base: position 234,001 of record JAZKJV010000784.1, read on the forward strand.
ACCAACAATTGTGTTTGCATTGAGTTGATATTGTCTGTAGTGTCTTGTATTGTGAGTTTAAGTGGTTTCTTTCTGTTTGTCCAAGCTGAGCATTGCATGCTCCAGCTTGAGGGGAAGTGTTGGAGTATATGCGTCATATGTGGTAGATGGGTACCACATCCAGTGTTTAGTCCCACATCTACCAGTGGTAGGACTTGGAGGGTCTGTGGAGGCTATAGAAGAAGCCCCGGACTTCCTGTATCGGACGAGAAAGTCAATAGACACATCAGCCCTTTGAGGCGTTCTCCCGTGGTTTTGTCCCACTCCTTAGGGAGTAGGGTTCCACGTAAAAATCCCTGCGTTTCATGTTTATCTTTCTGTTGTTCTTGCCCTGTTTATCTATTATGCTTCTGCATTTCTCATTTTCTAACAACAAGCTTAAGATTTTTTTTTGGAGGAAAACAACCTTCAGTAGCGTGTCACATTTGTTTAGTTTTTGACATTTTCAACTTTCTGCATAACAATTACGACTTTAGTTTATGCTCCAGTCTGTTATACTTGTTAGCGGTGCATTTAGTTGCTTTTTTTGTTACAGTGTTACTTGTTTTAATGCTTTTGTTATATGTTGTTACCTCTTGAACTTGGAATAAAACTGTTATTCGAGATTTTGGGTTTGAGTTGTGGAAACAACTTCTTGTAGGAAAAATATAAGGTGAGGCTGTGCATGAAAGATCCAAAGTGGTCCTGTCCTTCGCCAGACCCTGCATAACAACAGCTTAAGCACTAGGAAGCATTTATATGTCATGTTTACATTTGGCATTCTAATAGTTGGATATGACCTGCCCGCCTTTAGTTTCTGTGTATGCTAGAAGCTTTGGTCATATGAATTATTTGTCTAGTAGGTCCTTTTAGTTAGGGCTCTCTGCAAAGTTGTGCAAATATTATCAATAATTCATAATTGAGTAGATTTCCATCTCTACGCATCGTGGAGTTTTGGAAACTGAGTAAGTATAATAGAACATGGTTTGACCATCTCCATCTACCATCATTTGTTTGTCTTCCCCTCCTCCCACAATCCCATCTAATTGCTTCCTTGTTTCTGATCTTCTGCTCGTCGTTATGCCTACTTTTTTGTTCAATGCCATCTTCCCTTAGGAAGCCTCTTAGTAAATCCAACTCTCTGTATTTGGCATTACTAGATTGCAACCTCTATTGTACCTTGTTGAGTAGAGCCAAAACACTTGTTTCTTTTAGATCTGTCCTATTATAAATATCATCAAATCTATTTTTTCTTTGGTTTCTTCGTGTTTATTGTCATATATCATTTTGGTTTATCGTTTACTTGGTTTTACCTTCTATTTATTCCTATGTTAGAAGCTACGCGTTTGCTTTTATAGCAATCGAATTAATCGAAGTAATGATTTTTTAGTTGTATGTAATAGATTTACGTGATACGAAAATTCCTTTGAAAATCAAAGGAAAGTTTTACAAAGCAGCCGTGAGATCTACTATGCTCAGAGAATGGCTGATGCAGCACAAAATTAAAATATAAGGCTTGATATTTTTATCCGTTAATTTTATTTACGTTTATTCGATTGTCGCATTTTTCTTTAAATAAAGAGATCATGTGTGATCTCAATTTAGTTAGTTAGAGTCAATTAGAGATTTGAATTTATTTCAAATCAATTAGTTAGTCGGTTAGAGTCAAATTAGGATAAGTAGTTTTGAGTTTGAATTTGAATTTCTATTTTTCTAATATCATCCCTCCTATATAAAGGGATGATAGGCTATTGTTTTAGACAGTTCAGATTATTATGAAAATTGAGATTCATCTCTCTTTATCTCTTTCTCTCGTTTTGTTTCTCTCTCTTTCCCTCGACGCATTCTTTGCGATTCCTCTCCAAAGTCTCGCGCAACCGGCGCGTTCTCCTCTCTCTTCCTCTCCTCTCTGAATTTCTCCACCAAACAACTATTTTTCACCGTTGCAAATTTCCATTTGCATCATTTGGTATCAGAGCATGGAAACTGAATCGTTCTTACGATTCGACGATCCGATCACCTACTGGCGTTTGCAATTCGATTTGAGTCGTATATCTCATGATCCGCATTCACTTTCGCGTTCGAGGAAGTTCAAGCATCGACTCCTATCAAGTTTCAAAGTCTAAGCATGGTTGGACGCGCTAACCGGTGAAGATTCGTTCGTCGACAATGAAAGTCAGATCGCTGTAGCTGCTGTCCAACCCGATTTTTGTTCAGAACACGAAGGTATTTTCAGTTCCGAAGAATATTTTATTGACGCAACTCCTGTGCAACAAAACTATGAAGATATAGGGCCGATTTTTGATGAAAGTTCGGGTGAAGAATATGAATTTTTCGATTTATGTGAGGTCGAAGTTGCTGTCCAGGAACAAAAAAATGAAAAAAATAAAGTTCTGGGGCCAATATTTGATGAAGAACCAGTGGAAGAGGGATATGAAACCCTAGATCTCTTCGGTGACGACGTTACTGTTCTTCGAGACAAAGATCTGCTTGCTGTCCATACAGATTCAGGTTGGCAACCATCACCGACAACGACCTATCGAAGCCCCAGCAACCACCCGTATCATCTCCAATGCAAACCTCGACGTTGCTGTAGCCATACCTTGGTACGAAGACCCCAAGGCCAACGATGGAAGGCCCATTATCATCTCCTGCACCATCAATCCAGGTGCCGCTGCCGCCATTACATCTATGCCTGGTGCCGCCGTTGGAGAAATCGAAACCCATACCCTAGGGTTCGGCGCCGCCGAAGACATTGGAAGAAGGGAGTCGAGAGGGTAGTGGCTATTGATTCTTCTCCCACGTGCAATCAATCCCATGAAATCAGGGATTGGAAATTTATTTGGGTTAATTTCAATGAAACCCCTACTGCAGAAAGATTTTATTCAAAGGTTAAAATCGGTTGGAATTGGAGAGACATTCCTTTAAATGGAGGGGTAGAAGATTTGCAGCGACGCCCCTCAGTGAAAAGAAATTACAAACGTAACATGGAAAGGATCAAATTGGGGATTTTGGAACTATGGTTTCGGATCGAATTCTCCAACGACAAATCGAAAAGCAAGCAATTCGTCAGGAGACGAATTTTTCAAGCGGAGGAGAATTGATGCAGCACAAAATTAAAATATAAGGCTTGATATTTTTATCCGTTAATTTTATTTACGTTTATTCGATTGTCGCATTTTTCTTTAAATAAAGAGATCATGTATGATCTCAATTTAGTTAGTTAGAGTCAATTAGAGATTTGAATTTATTGCAAATCAATTAGTTAGTCGGTTAGAGTCAAATTAGGATAAGTAGTTTTGAGTTTGAATTTGAATTTCTATTTTTCTAATATCATCCCTCCTATATAAAGGGATGATAGGCTATTGTTTTAGACAGTTCAGATTATTATGAAAATTGAGATTCATCTCTCTTTATCTCTTTCTCTCGTTTTGTTTCTCTCTCTTTCCCTTGCCGCATTCTTTGCGATTCCTCTCCAAAGTCTCGCGCAACCGGCGCGTTCTCCTCTCTCTTCCTCTCCTCTCTGAATTTCTCCACCAAACAACTATTTTTCACCGTTGCAAATTTCCATTTGCAATGATGCGGATCGAAAACGGCGACGGCGAAATAAAATAATAAATCGCGCGGTGGATATTTGGTGGAAGAAGGAGAGGGATTGAGAAGAGAAAAAAAACTCGTCGGTAACGAGGGGTTTAGAGAAGGAAACCGCGGAGATCGCGTGGAGGGAGAAGGGAGAAGGAGAGGGGATAGAGAGATAACAATCTCAATTTTTCATTTCATAATTGACTCCCTAAAACTGATGGACTACCCTCTCTTTATATAGGAGAGAGGGTTTACAAAAATAGTAAATAATCAAATTACAACTAATTTAACCCTAATTGACCTCTAACTAACTTAATTGGACTCTAATTATTTAATTGACCAACAATTATAATTAAATTCTACGAAATCAACGTTGAGATCACATGCGATCTCAATTATTCAATTAGACCCAAAAACGTAAATAAAATTGATAATTATCTAATTAAATAAATGTGGCCCCATAATTTGGGGTCACGCTGCATCAACTCTCCACCGCTTTAAAAAATTCGGCTCCTGACGAATTGCGTGATCTGCAGGCTCGGCGGCCTTAATTATCTTCTGGAAGAACATGTGGGGCGTGAACTGCGGAATCCATGTGCGGGCGGGGGAGGCGTGGCCACCGTGGTCGAAAAACATATGCGGGGCGTACGGTGGCGTCGTCTCGATTGTCGTCTTCTTCCCATGGTGCTCAAAGAATTGATGCGGCATGGAGAATATGGCCCCTGAATAATCCATGATGAAGCAATGGCACAAAGAGAGGAGAAGGGGAGATGTGTCCACACAGTAGAGCCATGGGGTCCTTATATAGGAAAAACCCAAGGTCCTAGTCCTATTTGAATAAGGGAAATCCCCATAATCCTGATTTTCACCCCTTCTTTTAAAAAATTTTCGCCACCAGGGGTAGGGGTGCAATTTTCGTACCCCTTCATTTTGTCTCCCAATTCTATGTCTTTGGACCTTTCTGCAAATATAGATTTTGGGGCATTTTTCTTTGCAATTTTTCCCACTTGAATTCCAATCCCCTTTTTCCAGGGATTTGGGTTCCCTTGATCTCGGATGGGCTGTTAGGGCACGGAGCTCTTGCGGCGTTAAAGACGCGGGGTGGGGGTCGATGACCACGCGGAGGCGGCGCGGTGGCTCCGCGAGGGCGCGATGGGGGCGGCGGTCCTGCTGGCGGGCCGGGGCGGTTCGGCGGGGAGGCAGCGATGGCCTGGGATGTCGCGCGGGAGGGCGACGATGGGGCTGCTGGCGCGGCCTGTGCGAGGGATGGCGGAAGACAGCAGGTGGTGTTGGGGAACAGAGGACTGGGCGCGCGATCGGGAGAAGGTGGGGAGTGGCGTGGGAGGAGAAGGTGGGGGGGGCTGGGGTTTTACGGGGGGAGGGGAAGAAGAATCGGGGGGAGAGGAAGGTCGGGAGGGGTGTGCTGCGGGGTCGGGTTGGGGAAGGCGGCGGTTGGGGGCACCGCAGGGGGGCAACCACGCCCTGGGGTGCTGGGGGCGGGGTGCGACGGGCGAGGAGGGGAGGGGGGGCTACCTGGGGTGGTGGGGATTGTGTCGGGGTGGCCGGAGGAGGTGGCAGGTTCGCTTCCGGCGACGTACTTGGCGCGGGGACGTGCTGGACAGCGGCATCTACGGCACAGATTTCGAGGTTTTCGTCTTCTTCGTCCGCGGGATCTTCGTCGAAGATGGGTCCTTGATCCCCCTTTTCTTCTTGCACAATAGTTGTATCAAATAGATCTTCCTTTGGAATGAAAATACCTTCGTTTTCGGCTTCGAAATCGACTTGAACGGCGGTGGCATAGATCTGATTTTGGTCGTTGGCGGCGAAATCGTCGTCGATTTGTGTGCCCAACCATTCGTGCACCTTAATGCATGCGATAAGACGTTGATGGAACTTTTTTGAGCGACGTGAACCACGAGATGGGCGGCGGAGACCGAATTTTGCACACCAATAGTCGATCGGATCGTCGAATCGTAGGAACGACTCGAAATCCATGCTCTGATACCAAATGATGCGGATCGAAAACGGCGACGGCGAAATAAAATAATAAATCGCGCGGTGGATATTTGGTGGAAGAAGGAGAGGGATTGAGAAGAGAAAAAAAAACTCGTCGGTAACGAGGGGTTTGGAGAAGGAAACCGCGGAGATCGCGTGGAGGGAGAAGGGAGAAGGAGAGGGGATAGAGAGATAACAATCTCAATTTTTCATTTCATAATTGACTCCCTAAAACTGATGGACTACCCTCTCTTTATATAGGAGAGAGGGTTTACAAAAATAGTAAATAATCAAATTACAACTAATTTAACCCTAATTGACCTCTAACTAACTTAATTGGACTCTAATTATTTAATTGACCAACAATTATAATTAAATTCTACGAAATCAACGTTGAGATCACAGGCGATCTCAATTATTCAATTAGACCCAAAAACGTAAATAAAATTGATAATTATCTAATTAAATAAATGTGGCCCCATAATTTGGGGTCACGCTGCATCAATGGCAGTAGCAGAAATGAAAATGCTAAGGTGGATGTGTGGACACAGACGTAAAGATCGGGTTCGGAGTGATGCAATCAGAAGGAAAATTGGTGTAGCTCCGATCGAGGATAAAGTGCGAGAAAATCGCTTAAAGTAGTTTGGCCATTTGCAAAGGAGGTCAGTTGATGCACCGGTGAGGATATGCGAGTTTTGGGATGTTGAGCCGGCTAAGAGAGTGCGATGAAGGCTCAAGAAGTGTTGGAATGAGAATACGAAGGGATCTTAGTTTTTTGGATCTAAGCCGGAGAATGACCCAAGATAAATTTGAATGGAGGCGGAGAATCCATGTAGCTGACCCTACTTAATGTGGGAAAAGGCTTTGTTGTTGATATAATAGATCCATGTCAATCACACTTCCCTGAATCAACTAGAACTCAATTACGATGCACAGTTTCCTAAAAAAATTACATTGCACAGACAATGGTTCCCATGAAGTATGATTGATACACAGTGACAGGTTCAGTCGGGCGTGCTCAAATCAAGGGGTTCTAATCCCTCCTTTACATCTACTTTAGACACCCATGGAGAGATGAGTCGGATACATTCAACTTTTCGGTACAAGGTGGGGCTGGATTTGAGACTGATGGTTGTCTGGCCTAGACCCGTGAGCCCTTAGTCCTTGCTTCATTTAGAGTTTCATAAAAGCAAAATCTTCAAAAACGGATATAACCAGAATTTGACTTCCCCACTCATTTTCTTAAGCCTGTTTATTTGTGTTATAACTTAGTCTTTTACACCAGCATGCTTCATAGTTTAGCCTTTAGTTCTGACTATAAATACTTCATTTGTTTTAGTTCATAATTGGCAGTGGTGATAACTTGTATGACTTTACCTATGTGGAGAATGTGGCACATGGCCATGTATGTGCTGAACGAGCCCTAGCCTCCAGCTCAACTGCAGAGGAAGCAGCTGGCCAGGTAACATGTAAAACTTGCTCAACTAATTTGGATAATTGTTTGATCGTTCAATACCAACGCAGGCATATTTCATCACAAATATGGAGCCAATAAAATTTTGGGAGTTCGCATCTCTAGTCCTTGAAGGTCTAGGATATGAAAGGTAATCTGGAAGTTCAATTTTTTGAATAAATTTGATCTTATGTGCATGCTTCTTGAGACCTCATCACCTCTATTTAAGAGACGGATATTTCCTTTTATGGATCTGAATGGATATTTATTTCTTCTATTAAAGCATATGTTTGGAGAGAATTAATAGTTCAATTACTATAGTTTGTGGAATGATGGATATCGATTTGTGATTATAGAAAGTGTTTTTCAAGAAAAAAGTACTTGAGTTTGACTTTTGTTTTGCCTTCCATACAAAAATCCATTAAGCATGTCTTAGTATACACATCTGTTTGATGTGGGAACATTCTTTTAATATATTCTTGTGCACATGCCTTTCATTGGACCTAAGTCATTGACAACTTGACGAATGCTTTATTTTTTCGTTATTGTTGAACTTCCTGATTTTGTTTTGGTTTTCTTTGTTTCCATTGGGTGCTTTCTTTTATTGGCTTTTTGCCATTTCCCCCCTTCCCTCTTTCTATGCAAGGGAAGGCTAGGGTTTCATACAAAAAATGATAAGAATTTTCTTCTCAATTTGGTATCAGAGTGGTGTTCTTAGGCCGCTTGCCCATACCCTACTTGCTTCCCTATCCAATTGACTTGTCCATCAAATAAAATCTACATCCAATTCGATATCTAGCCTAATCAGGTTGCTTCCCGCCTCTTCAACACTCGTCGCTACTGTGATGAATGGTTCCCCAGTGAGCTGCCCCTAAGGCTATGCTATTGGTGGTTGCAACCATCTCAATTACCATTAGAGCTTTAAATCCGGGGTGATCTTGAAGTGGAGGACCATGATCTATCTTTCATCGATAACTTCATCGATTTCTCCCATATTCTCGATCAAATTGCAAATTTTCACACAATATTCTTGGATGCTTCAGCCCACTAAAACCTTTCATGTTGGTTAGACATTGAATGCTTGCATTCTCGATCACAAGAAATTAACTTATAAGGATGACCTGTTTTTTTTGACATATCCTCTTCTTGACCTTTAAAATCAAGCCTGCATGGCTCCCCATGGTGTTTTAAGGGGTTGTTATCAAATTGCATGTTAACCTTGGTTGATTGCTGCATCCTAGTTTATGAAATATTGTTATATTATTATAATTTAAAATGGCTCCAAGATTAAGCATGTATCCTTATAATGCCATATAACTAATGACACATGCCATTAATGGAGTACCTTGGTCTTTCTTCTTCATGGGAAGGCCTTTATGAGGTGACTGCACTAGCTTTTTCAGATAGATTACCTTATATTTGTGTCGATTTTGTGGAACATATCCTTTAAAATTTTAGTGTGATATGTGATATGTTTAATGGTGTTGGGAAAAATGAAGAGTTGTTTATGATAGGAGAATAGAATGACTTGCATTAGGCGTACCCGAGGGCTCTCTTATATAGGAGAATAGCCCTTGGGTTAATTACATGATAAGTACTCAGAGAAATTGAAATTACATAAGAGAGACATAACGCTATATTTATCTTAATACTCCCCCTCAAGCTGGAGCATATATATCTATCATGCTCAGCTTGGAACAACACTTCTGAAAAGGACTTCGAGATAGAGCCTTGGTGAAGATATCTGCCGTTTGATCTCTTGTAGACACATGAGAGGTAGATATGAGTCCTTTCTGTATCAAGTCTCGAGTGTAATGGCAATCCACCTCAATATGCTTTGTTCGTTCATGGAATGCAGGATTATTCGCAATGAATAATGCAGCTTGATTATCACATAAGAGTTGCATAGGAAGAGGAACTTCTATGGTAAGATCAGTCAACACCGATCTAACCCACATCATCTCTGCACTCCCTTCGGCCATGGCTCTGTACTCAGATTCTGCACTTGATCTAGCAACCACAGTCTGCTTCTTGCTTTTCCATGAGACAAGTGAGTGTCCAACAAACACTGCAAACCATGAAGTAGACTTTTTGTCCGTGGGACATCCTGCATAGTCAGCGTCTGCACAAGCTGTTACCTCCAAGGATGCATCCCTACTGAATAAGAGTCCCGAACCAGGTGAGTTCTTCAGATATCTCAAAATCGTATAGATAGCATCCATATGTGCCTTTCTGGGCCGCTCCATGAATTGGCTGACCTTGGTTACTGCAAACATAATATCTGGCTTGGTGATAGTAACATATAAAAGCTTCCCAACAAGTTCTCTGTACCTCCTGCTATCAACTTCTTCAGTATCCTCATCATATAATTTCATGCTTGGATCCATAGGAGTCGTAGCAGGCTTGCATCTAGTCATACCTGTCTCAGAAAGGAGATCCATGACAAACTTTCTCTGGGTCATCACTAGACCACGATGATTCCTGACAAACTCCAACCCCAGGAAGTAGCGAAGAGTGCCAAGATCCTTGGTCACAAACTCTTTACCTAGGAACTTCTTGGCTATCTGAATGCCTTGAGCATCATCTCCTGTAACAACAATATCATTTACATAAACAAGAATAGCAACCGTACCTCTCTGTGTCTTCTGAACAAAAAGTGAGTGGTTTGCAGTGGACCTCTTAAACCCCTGTTGCTCAATCAATTCTGACAACTTTTGGTACCAAGCTCTAGGACTCTGCTTCAGGCCATAAATTGCCTTATGTAGTCTGCATACCTTATGGGACTCCCCCTCAGCAGTAAACCCAGGTGGCTACTGCATGTAAACTTCCTCCTGAAGGTCTCCATAGAGAAATGCATTCTTCACATCAAGCTGAAATAACGGCCAATCCCGTGAAATTGCAACTGCCACTAAAATCCGAAGCGTCGAGTGTGTCGCTACTAGGGAAAACGTGTCCTGATAATCCACCCCATATGTCTGGGTAAAGCCACGGGCCACCAACCTTGCCTTGTAGCGATCGACACTCCCATCTGCGTTTTGCTTAATGGAAAATATCCACTTGCAGCTTATAATCGAAGCACCTCATGGAGCCGAAACAATAGTCCATGTCCCTCGTGATGTTAAGGCTGCCATTTCTTCTTCCATGGCCTGACGCCACCTGCTGTCCTGTAAAGCCTCCATATATGTTCGGGGTATAGTAACCGCAGAAAGTCCTACAACGAACTTCCTGTATTCATCAGAAAGATGATCCAAAGAGACATGTGCAGCAAGTGGGTATGTGACACATTGACGTCGAGGCTTCCTCAGCGCAATAGGAACATCCAAATCTGCATTCCCTCTGTCCTCTGCAGCAGAATCATCCTGTGTATGATGTAAAACTCCAGTGCCATCAGTAGAGATAATGTTATCATGACATACCTGAGGCATGCTGGATGATGTGGACGGCTTGCGAGCATAAGAGCTAGTAGAAGACCTGCGAGTATAAACAATGGGTAAGAATTTTGGCTCAGGTGGTGGTGGCGGTGGCGGTGTTGGAGGTAATGGTTGCTCGGGTTCAGATGCTGGAAGAGATGGAGGTGGAGGAACAACAATATCATCGTCCTTATTATTGGATAACCTGTCACCTGTAGGAGAGAAGTACATGATAGACTCAAAGAAAGTAACATCAACACTTACATAATATCTCCTACTCACCGGATCATAACATATATACCTTTTTGAGTACGAGAGTACCCAACAAACACACATTTGATAGCTCTTGGTGAGAGCTTATCACGACCAAGGGTAGAATTATGCACAAAAGCTACAGACCCAAAGACTCGAGGTGTGAGGGAGAATAGGTCCTTCTCGGGAAACGCAATCAAGAAGGGAACCTTCTCTCCAAGAACAGTAGACGGCATACGATTCACCAAGTAGCACGTAGTGAGAACAACATCCCCCCAAAACGAATGAGGGGCACGACTATGGATCAACAATGTTCGTGTGACATCAAGAAGGTGACGGTGTTTGCGTTCCGCCACACCATTTTATTGCGAAGTGTAATTACAAGAAGTTTGGTGAACAATGCCATGCGAACTGAGAAAATCTGACAAATGTAGTGTTGAAAACTCCAAAGCATTATCTGTGCGAATTACTTTGACATTGGTAGAGAAGATATTATTAATTTCAAGAATAAATTTTCGAATAATAGCACCGGCTTCAGACTTTTGTTTCAACAAGAACACCCAAGATAGTCTTGAATAATCATCCACAACAACCATATAATAACGGTGTCCCTGAAGATCAGGGACACGACTCGGACCCTAAATATTAAAATGAAATAGCTCAAAAGACCGACTACTATGACAACTCGGATGACCTGGAAACGAAGACCGATGGTATTTCTCAAGCTGTCAGGCTTCACAATCGAACGCAATACGGGTAGATATCTGTGGTAGGACATGACACATCTTCTGCAGAGGAAGATGGCCAAATCGTAGATGCCAAAGAAATGGAGAAACGGATCCAGAGGGACTAGTAGCAAATCCAACACATGATGATATAGCAAGCTTATACAAGCCTCTCTGCTCATGGCCACTTCCAATCATCCTGCCAGTCAGTATGTCCTGAAACACAAAAGTAGAAGGGTCAAATATGGCACGACAATGTAAATCTTTTGTAAGCTGGCTAATGGACAACATGTTCATCTGAAAATCAGGTGCATGTAAGACATTCTGAAGACTCAAAGAAGGCGTTAGAGTAATCTCCCCCTGACCAACAATGGGTAATCGAACCCCATTGGCAATGACAACAGATCGTCCTGGTGCAAGGGCTCTGTAGGTAGTAAACTGCATTCTGTTGCCACACATATGATGGGAGGCCCCGGAATCCATAATCCAGTCTGTCAAGTCTGAGCAAGTAGTACTGGTAAGCGCATAATGGGTACCTGATGAGCTAGACGACGCTCTGACAGGAGCTGTAGCTTTCGTAGTACCCGGAGAGGGAGACGCAGGTGTAGTTACCATTTCACGAAGTCTGGAGACGATGTCATCAAAGCGAGCATCTGGGAGAGGCGCAGCTGCAGCCTCAGTCTGCTCAGCAACACGTGCAGTGGCTGGATATCCATGCTTGTGAAAGCATGTTTCCTCAGAGTGGCCTGGACGGTGACAATGAGCACAAGGACCACGATGTCTGCCTCCCCCTCTACCACGAGGTCCGCGACCTCGAAAATGTGACGATCCTCCTCTGCCATGAGTGGCAGCCATAGCTGTGCACTAGTAATCCTACTCAATCGCTTATACACCTCCTGCATAGTTGGAATAGTCCCGCCAGTCAGAAGTTGAGTACGGGCTGCATCGTACTCAGGATCAAGAGAGGACAGAAATACTCCCGTCATCGTGGCATTTCGATATGACTGCCGTTGTTCCGTACTGGTTGTGATCGGCATGAAGCTATGCAATCTCTCGACCATGCCCCGCAGATGAGAGAAATGTGCATGGAGTGGTCTCCCATTCTGTTTGGTGGAGAAGATGTCGAATTTTTAACTGAAGTATTTTGCTCTCATTCTTCGATTGCCCATACGTAGCTGCCAGTATATCCCACATAGCCTTTGCTGTTGGTTGATTCACAATATCATTAGCCATCTCTGTAGTCAGCGTCCCAGAGAGCCATATACGTGCATAAGCATCGTCTTGCTTCCATGTCGCATTCGCTCCAGTCTTATCTTCCGGCTCGGAGTCTGTCAGGATGTGCTCCTTATTATGGCACTGCATCAAGGTACGAAACTGCATGGACCATAGTTCATAGTTGGTTCCGTCCATCTTCACTATTAGGGCCGGGCCTTTGAAGGCACCCGAAGATGTAAAGACGTCACCCTTGTTCTTTGACATGATTGAAGAAGAGCCACAGACCGATGGATGTAAACAAGATAGTCGGTCTACATTATCATATGAGGGATAGGTTGTATGTGTCGACTCATACAACCATCCCTAAGCCTCGTTCAAGCGCATAAACTATCAACCATAGTCACCGCGGAACAGCCCGGAGGCGGTGGGCCCATTAGAGGCAAAGGCGGGGACCACCGGGATGCTGGGCGGCGCAACACCGCGCGAGAGGGGGGGTGGGGGGCGGCTGGTGCTGCGCGTGCGCGACTGGGGCCGTACGGGAGGGCTGCTGGGGCGCAACCGGTGCTGCGCGGAGGCGGAAGGGACTGCGCGGGAGGGCGGCAGTTGCCGGGCGGAAGGTTGGCGGGGTCCCGCTGGGGCGCGGGAGGACGGGGGGGGGGGGGGGGCGAGGGGCCGCTGGGTGAGCGGCGATGGGCCGCGAGGGTCGGCTGGGGGTGGCGGCGAGCAGACGGCGGCGACGCCTGGGGGGGCAGGTGGGTGGGCTAGGGTTTTTGGGTGGGATACCGGGACCCCGGTCTAGGACCGTTGCTCCGATACCACGATAGGAGAATAGAATGACTTGCATTAGGCGTACCCGAGGGCTCTCTTATATAGGAGAATAGCCCTTGGGTTAATTACATGATAAGTACTCAGAGAAACTGGAATTACATAAGAGAGACATAACGCTATATTTATCTGAACAATTCATGAACCCTAGGATATAGGAGAGTTGCCTATGGGTAAATTACATAAGACTTTCATAAGAAAAAGGAAATTAGGAAACAATACAAACAATGTAACATAAATATATCTCTACACTCCCCCTCAAGATGGAGCATAGACATCGATCATGCTCAGCTTGGACAAGCACTTCTGAAACGGTCCTCTAAGTAAGGCCTTGGTAAAGATATCTGCAATCTGGTCCCTTGAGCTGACATGAGATGTAGAAATAAAACCCTTCTGAATCATATCTCGTATATAATATCAATCAACCTCGATGTGCTTGGTTCGTTCATGAAATGCTGGATTATTTGCAACAAATATAGCAGCTTGATTGTCACATTCCAGTACCATAGGAAGGGGAACCTCTATATATAGATCTATAAGAACAGCTTTTACCCACATCATTTCTGTACTGACCTGGGGCATAGCCCTATATTCAGACTCGACACTAGATTTGGCTACAACAGTTTGCTTCTTGCTCCTCCATGAGACAAGAGAATCTCCAACATATACATCAAATCCAGTGGTTGACTTCCTATCCTTTGGACATCCTGCATAATCTGCATCTACGCACGCTGAGATAATGACCTCCTTGTCTTTCCTAAACAATAGACCTGCACCCGGAGATGATTTAAGATACCTGAGTATCATTTGTATACATCTATATGAACCTGACGTGGTTGCTCCATGTACTGGCTTACCCGACTAACAACAAAAGAAATATCGGGTCTGGTAATGGTAACTAGACGAGTTTTCCTACCAGCTCTCTGTATCTCCTCCTATCAACCTCATCAGTATCAACATCATATAGTTTCATGCTTGGATCCATAGGTGTGGTGGCAGGTCAACATCCAAGCATTCCTATGTCACTTAGAAAATCAGTGGCATATTTCCTCTGGGTCATCACAAGCCCTTGTTGATTTCTGGCAAATTCTAGGCCCAGAAAGTATCTAAGAAATCAAAGATCCTTGGTGACAAATTCACGACCCAAAAGTTCTTTCACCCTCTTGATTCATTGTATATCATCTCCTGTAATAAGAATAACATCAACATACACCATAATTGCAATCATACCTCTGGATGTTTTTTGTATAAAGAGGGAATGATCTGCATTTGAACGTTTGTACATTTGTTTTTCAAACAGGTCTGAAAGCTTCTGGAACCAAGCTCTAGGGCTCTGCTTAAGGCCATAGATCACCTTATGAAGTCTACACACCTGTGAACACTCCCCCTCAACAGCAAAACCAGGTGGCTGTTGCATGTGGACTTCCTCGTGAAGATCACCATACAGAAATGCATTCTTGATGTCTAACTGAAATAACAACCAATCTTGAATCCCAACAACAGAGAGAAGGATCCGTAAGGTGGAATGACGAGTAACTGGTGACAATGTGTCAAGATAATCTACCCCATATGTCTGTGTAAATCCTCGTGCAACCAGGCGTGCCTTGTATCTGTCGATGCTACCATCTGCATTCTGTTTAACTGTAAACACCCATTTACAACTAACTGTAGATACGCTAGTAGGAGCTGGGACGAGGCTCCAGGCGCCTTTCGACTGAAGAGCAGTCATCTCTTCTTTCATAGCAAAACGCCATCGACTGTCCTTCAAAGCCTCTTGATAATTCCGTGGAATAGCCACGACAAAGAGTGCAACAGCAAAATTCTTGAATTCACCAGTCAAGCAATCAAAAGAAACCGTGGATGTTATAGAATATGATGTACAGCCGCGCTTCTGCTTTCGAAGTGCAATAGGCAGGTCCAAATCAACAGCCTCCACATCTGTCCCTTGTAAAGGATCCTGCTTAGGTAAACCATTAGACCCATCATTAGAAACTATATTCTCAGTATATACCTCATGCGTGCTAGATGATGAGCGTTGACCATGAGCAGAAGCAAGCCGGCGGGTATAGTGGTGGGGCAATGGTGGAACAAGGACTGTAATAGGATGTGAAGGTGGCGTAGGTAGTGGTGGTGTTGGTGTTGGTAAAGGAGATGGTTGTGGTGGAGGTGATGGAAGTGATGGTGGCGGTGGCATGTATATGGCTTCATTAGTGTCCGAAGACATCAACCGATCAACTGTAGAGGAGAAGTACATGACATACTTGAAAAAAGTAACATCAACACTAACAAAATACCTCCTGCGCATCGGATCATAACACCGATACCCTTTCTATGTCCTGGAGTACCCGACAAAGACACACTTGGCAGCTTTAGGAGAGAGCTTGTCAATACTTGGAGACAACTGGTGGACGAAGGCAACTGAGCTAAACACACGAGGAGTAAGTGAGAACAATTCCATTTCAGGGAAGGCTAGAGAGAAAGGAATCTACTCACCAAGACTGACAACGACATGCGATTAATGAGATAACATGTCGTTAGAACAACATCGTCCCAAAAAGAATGAGGAGCATGACTCTGAATGAGAAGCGCCCTAATGACATCAATCAAATGACGATGTTTCCTTTTTGCAACTCCATTTTGTTGGAAAGTATAGGCACATGATGTTTGATGAATAATTCCTTGGGTGGAAAAATAATTGGAGAGAGTATTAGTACAGAATTCTAAGGCATTATCAGTTCTCACAATTTTCACAGAAGCAGAAAAAACATTACATACTTCAGTTAAGAAATTTCTGATAACATTCCTAGCTTCAGATTTATTCTTTAACAAGAAGATCCAAGACAGACGAGAAAACTCATCAACAACGACAAGATAAAACCTGTGCCCCTGATGATCAGGGACACGACTGGGACCTTAAATATCGACATGAAACAACTAAAAAATGGAGCTACTGCTCCGACTCTGACGATTGAGAAAGGTAGATCGATAATGCTTTACCAACTGACAAGCCTCACATTGAAAGGACGTGTAAGACGAGATCGGGGGCAGAACACGACATAGTTTCTGAAGCGGTAGATGACCAAAGCGCAAGTGTCACGTAAATGGTGAGACAGGTCCAACAGGTAGAGAAGAGATTCCAGCATAGGGAGTTCGAACTAGGCGTTAGAGACCGCCCTACTCATGGCCACACCCAATCACGTTGCCCGTAAGGATGTTCTAAAAAAACAAGAGAAGATTGGTTAAAAATGGCTTGACAATGTAAATCCTTCGTAATCTGTCTAATTGACAACAAATTCATAGATAAATCAGGTGCATGCAACACATTCTTAGATGCATAGAGGGTGCCAAGCTAATCTCCCCCTGACCAATGATTGGGGAGTGAGTCCCATCTGCAATAACCATAGTACGTCCTGGAGAAACCTGTCTGTAGGTTGTAAGTTGACCACTATCTCCACACAGATGATGTGTGGCACCAAAGTCCATAATCCATTCTATAGCATTAGATCCACTACTGCTAGTGAGTGCATAAGTACTACCTGAGGTACTGGAGGAGGCTAAAGTAGCTACATCTGAATGACTCTCGGGGACTGTCGAAGATGACACAGGACTAGAGGGAGTAATTGTGATGCCCGTCTCCCTCTAGGATTCAGGTACTCGGCAAACAAATCCATGCACATACATTCCACATTCAAATATTTGCCCTTCATAAAAGCAGGAGAAAATAGCAACAATGCATAGGAATTTAAAATTTTTGCTTCTCATTCAACCTGTTCACATTTCATACATTTCCATTGTCCATCCATGTCCACAAAAGTATGCATGTATGCATAATAAAAGATGTTCACACATGCATTATACATTTTACATGCCATGTCTCTCAAAAAAGAAACTAAATATAGGAACACAGTAAAAGAACTCACAACTACTGTACCACAAAAAGGAGTCGTGAAGGTGCACAAAAAGTGGTGACTCCAAAGCTGCTCACTGCTGCGAACCTGCGGATCCACACGTAGGTACGTTATGAGCAAAGTTGCTCAATACGATTTAAACAAAACTATATAAAAATGCAGGATATAATTTAAATGTGTGCAAAAGAGAAAGGAATTGGGTAACTGATCTCACAAAAATTACAATTTTTATTTATTTATATTAGATATGGATATGAATAACTGAGCTTCGTGGATAGTCTGTAGTCTTGGTCATGATGAGACTTCAATTTATGACTCTAAGGCAAAAAGGACGCCTTAGGTTTGGGGTGCCTCCGTAGGCATGCAGTGGGGTACAATGCATCCTAACTAAGTTCCCAACACGTCCACTTAGCCCTACCTCCCAATGATACTTCCGATTCACAATTTAGATTCCAACCCGCGAATCCTCGCGACAACCCAATCCTCCTTATGAGCAAGAGAATTATATTCCACTCCCAACTTCATTTAACCACTTTTTCCGGAACTTCCCTCTTAGCGCTCCCACTCGGAATACCGACCAATGTGGTCTACAATGGCCCGTACACGAGTATTAAGTCTAAGTGAACAAGCGAAACACTAGACGACCAATCATGACTACTTGGCCCGCGCTCGAGCACTGGGCTAAAGCACGCAAGTGCCGTGGTCAAACATCGTCAGATTAGCACCTCGGTGTGCCAAGCAACATGTCCTCCAACCATCGCAGCTACAATAGCAGTTGGGATCGCGGTCATCTAGGCTTCTACCCGAGGCCCCAAGGGTGCATGCCCAATCCCTCGAGGCACCTACTCCAACTACCCGTCTCAGATCCATCATTATGTGGTTGAGATGCGACTGAGGACTCCAAAATGAGTAGGCAAGGGGGAAACCAATCTGCATATCAGAAATGGGTTGCGCAAGGGAATTACATACGAGGATTCATTATGAAAGTGAATGATATAGCTTATTGATGGTGCTGCGAGTGAGCTTATTTGCACGGTGCACATCTTTCTCAAGGACTTTGAGATGACTCGAGGATCTGACAATCCCTTATTAACTATGTGAGTGGCGTTCATCTACCAGCTTTTGCATTCAGAATGCCATCACAGAATAGACATCTGCCAAGCTAACACCATGAAATCCATAGTTTTGAAATGAGTATTAAATGGTACAACTGTCAGCTACAGGAAACGAAAATTTCACAACCATAGCAGGCAGCTACCGGGAGTTGAAAACTAAATGACCATACTGCTTCACTTGGTAGTACCATGAAAACAGTAACCCATAATAATCTTTTATAATGCATGCATTTGGGCGGACCTGCAAAGAGCATCAATCCATGATTAAAGGAGAGATGAAATCTAGGACTTCCAAACCCCTCTATTGGTAACACGTAAGGCTAAATAAATTGGAGATTGGGATATTTTTGACCCTGTTGGAATACTTGCTGGGGCACTGCTGAACAAACACTTGTTGGAAATATTATAATATTGGTGAATACACGTGAAGTACCCAAAGCTTGAACACTTGCTAGAAAATTTGAGATATTGGAAAATGAAGGAGACTGTAGATGGACTACCATATGCGAACTTGGAATTTTAAGTACAGACTGGTTGTGTACAAACTCTGATGTATACCCGTTATGTATATATTCTTTATCATACGAAATGTGAACCCCTCCCCCCAAGGATGCCAGAATTTATAGGTCTTTCTTTCACTAAAACACATCCAGTGACTTGATAAACAACTTCCATTGAAGTGTTTAAATGTGCAGGTCCTGAATCCAAACTATTCACCATTATTTTGATGTCGTTAGCCCTTCTAGTCTCCTTCTCCACATGCTGTTAAAGGAGCTTCCAAGATCAGGATTTGTCTAGTGCACTTGAAGCTATATCATATTATGCATTTGCTAAATGCAAGTATACCATTACAAGTGCAAGGAACTCGAAGATGGGAGGAAGGACATCCACCCAAAATCACACTGCTCTAATGGGGAAGATACCATATGAAAATTGTGTGGACACCGCAGCAAGAAGACAGGGACATCGTACCTCTGAGATCTCCCTACCTCGATTTCGCCTCCTACAGAGAACGTCACGGTTGGAGCTCCGATGACGACGTACACCACACACGGAGATGCCTTGGACCTTCTCTATGCGATTGCGGCTTCGGATCGCTGATTCAAAGCACTTCGGCGAGGTCCAGTGAGGGGAAAAGAGCTGCTGGCAGAAGGGGAGGGGGTTTTGGGCGTTTTGGGGGGAGATGGAGGTGATTTTATTGGGTTGAACCCGAGTTTGGATCTGGATTCAGATCCGAAATTGAACTGGACCTCGTCTCGCTAAAACGGTCGTAATTTGGGCTCCCGAACTCGGATTTTTGCATTCTTGGACTCGTTGGAAAGCTATCGGCGAGCCCTACGCAATGGACTGCTTAAATGATTTTTTTAGATATCGGAATAAAAGCAGATTTGCAATCAAGCCCAGATTCATCTGGATTTTTTTGCAGTTAAGTCCCTGCTCGGGTTTTGGGGTATTCACATTATAAAAATATCAAAGAATGTCTCGTCCCTGAGAATCAAGATGATTCTGGTTGATTTTGACACCCGAACCTCATTGTATCCAAGTCTCCCAGAGAGATGAGCCCATAAAAATCTCAAAGAGAGCGAAACCCATAAAATTCTCAAAAAGAACTTGACTGTGGTTTCAACTCCATACCTGTGAACAGATGAGGGTATTTCTCCCTCATGTCCGCCTCGGGTTCCCATGTCACTCCTCAACGTCTTGACTTCCCCATAGGACCTTGACCAAAGGGATCTCCTTCTGCCTCAGTCTTTTGACCGCGTGGTCCAAAATCTGCACCGTCTCTTCTGGGAAGGAGAGGTTTGGCTCCATCGCCAAATCCTCGTAGTTGATCACGTGTTGGGTATCTCGGATGTACTTCTGCAAATTCGACACGTGAAACACGTCGAGGATGCCCTCGAGGTGTGGGGGAAGGGCCACCATGTAGGCCACCTTCTCAACACGGGCTAAAATCTCGAATGGTCCCACGAAACGCGGTGCTAGCTTTCCCTTGGCACCGAATTGTTGTACGCCTCTCATTGGGGACCCGAGTAAGAACACGAAGTCCCCAACCTGTGATCTACACAAGATTGGCTAAGAATTATACCCATTGGAGCTCGAATGCACGATAACATACTTGAAACTCAAGGTCTCTACGCCGCTGGTCGGCGTAACTCTTCTGGCGGCTATATGCGGTCAACAATTTTTTCCTAGCAGTCTCCACCATCCTGGAGGTCTCCTAAATGATCTGAGGGGTGAATATGGTGTTGTTATCCACTTGCTGCCAACACAAAGGAGTGGTGCACCGCCTTCCGTACAATGCCTCAAATGGTGCTATGCCTATACTGACGTGGTAGCTATTATTGTATGTAAACTCAACTAGTGGGAGGTGATCATTCCAAGATCCCTTCCACTCAACCGCGCAGGCTCGTAGTAGATCCTCCAAGATCTGAATGGTCCTCTCAGTCTGCCCATTTGTCTGTGGATGGTAGGCTGAGCTCATGCGTAGTTCGGTCCTCAAAGCTCCCATGAATTCTCCCCAGTAATGTGATGTGAAACGAGAGTCTCTGTCTGTCACTACTTCCTTTGGTATCCCTTGCAACTGAATGATGGGTTGAATGCATAACTTGGCTAGTTGTACTAGTGTATATGTCATGTTGATCGGGATGAAATAGGCTGACTTGGTCAACCGGTCAACGATGATCCATATCACATCATGCCCTCCAGGGGTGCATGGCAATGATGTGACAAAATCCATGGAGATGCTCTCTTATTTCCACACTGGGATGGGAAGAGGATGCAATAAACTAGGAGGCCTCTGGTGCTCTGCCTTCACCATCTGGCAAGTAAGACATCTGCTAACTTGTCCGGGTACGTCCTTTTTCATGCCTTCCCACTAAAAGTGTTGGCGGAGGTCCATGTACATCTTGGTGCCACCTGGATGTATGGAAAGTCTCGAGCTACGCGCCTCATCCAGGATCTCTCTCCTTAGCTCCTCGTCCTCTAGGACACACACACGGTACCCATTCCATACGATGGTTTCACGGACTCGAAATCCGTCGAATTCATCCTTCAAGCACCTGTGGTACCGCGCCAGAATCCTTGGATCTGTCTATTGGCCCTGAACAATCCTGTCCCACAAGCTGCTATACTTGGCTGGCACTGTCACTGCATCGGATGTACCCTCAAATGGATGCCACTCACTCAGTGTAGTGAGCACATCCCAAGTCTGCAAACAGGCTGTTGAACCCTCAGTGTATGGTCTCCTACTCAAGGCGTCTGCTACCACATTCTCCTTACCTAGTTGGTAGGAGATGGTACAATCATAATCTTTTAGCAGTTCCATCCACCGTCTTTGCCTCATATTCAGTTCCTTCTGATCAAAAATGTATTTGAGGCTCTTGTGATCTGTGAAAATCTCAAATGTTACCCCATACAAATAGTGACGCCATTTCCTTAATGCAAAGACTACGACCGCCAACTCCAAGTCATGAGTGGGGTAGTTGCATTCATTGTTCTTCAGATGTCGCGACGCGTACGCCACAACCTGTCCACGCTGCATCAACACTGCACTCAAGCCCTCCTTGAAAGCATTTGTGTACATGGTGAATACCATGGTACCCGAAGGAAGGGTGAGGATGGGTGCAGAAGTCAATCGCTCTTTGAGCGTTTGAAAGCTCAACTCGCGTTTGTCACTCCAGACAAATGGCACATCCTTTTGCGTCAACCGGGTGAGAGGTAGAGCCAACTGAGAGAACCCTCTAGCAAACTTCCTGTAGTACCTGGTAAGGCCAAAGAAGATGCGAATCTCTGTAGCCGTCTTGGGCCGCTCCCAAGACACCATTGCCTCTATCTTGGCGGGGTCAACTAACACCCTCGACCCTGAAACCATATGGCCAAGAAATGCTACCTCAGAAAGCCAAAACTCGCACCTATTGTATTTAGCACCGAACTGGTGCTCCTGGAACGTCTCTAGTACGGTGCGAAGATGAGACTCATACTCGTATTCGTTATGAGAGTAGACTAGAACATCGCCAATGAACACGATCACAAATCTATCCAAATGCGGACGGAAGACCCGGTTCATCAAATCCATGAATGCAACAGGTGCATTCGTGAGTCCAAAAGACATCACCAAGAACTCATAGTAGCCATATCTAGTGCGGAATGCAGACTTCATTACATCGGCCTCCTTGATCCTCAACTGATGGTTACCCAGCTGCAGGTCAATCTTAGAGAACACTGCTGCTCCATGCAACTGGTCAAATAGATCATCTATCCTGGGAAGTGGATAACGATTCTTGACCGTTCTCTTATTCAACTGCCTGTAGTCTATGCATAGCATTAGGGATCCATCCTTCTTCTTCACGAAGAGGACTGGTGCTTCCCATGGTGATGTACTAGGGTGGATGAATCCCTTCTCCAACAACTCCTGCAACTGTACCTTGAGCTCCTTGAGCTCAGTTGGTGCCAACGTATATGGAGGGATAGAGATCGGCCGTGTATCTGGTAATAACGTGTTCTCAAATTCTATCTCTCGTACTGGAGGTAATCCAGGTGGTTCATCTGGAAATACATCAGGAAACTCACGTACAACTTTGACATCCTCTATCATCTGGTCTTGCGCCGTTGTGTCTACCATGTAGGCAAGGTAACCTACACAACCCTGAGTAAGAAACTGTTGTGTCCTCAAGGCGGAAATGCACTCAAAGACCACCGTCTTCCCAAAATAGTCCAGGCACGCGTGGTGCCTCTCTAACCATTCCATGCCCAGGATGATGTCAAAATCCTCTAACTGTATCAATAGCAAGAACGCGAGCATCTCGTGCCCACCTATCTGCACATCCACATCCTCCACTGCCTGACGGATAACGAACAATTGGCCCCCTGGGCCCTTGATGTAGTACGGGGAAGAAACCTCCATCACTGACATCAATTTGCGATTGACCGAGGAGTAGGAATCTCGCTTGCTAGAGATCTTGGAGAAAAATCGCAAGGTGATAGGCTGGAGCATTTCCGATCAGCACGGGATAAATCCCGCTCTATGTTCGCACCATATCTACTTGGAGAATGAAGATAAACCCTCTCGTGAATTCCAACGTCGTTTGAATTCAAATTTACGAGAGGTAGTGAAGAAGGAGATAGAGAAATGGTGCAATGCGGGTTTCATTTATCCCATCTCCGACTCTAAATGGGTGGCTCCGATCCATGTTGTATCGAAAAAGTCAGGAATCCAGACGACCACCAACGAGGACAGAGAGGAGATCGTGACGCGAGTGCCCATGTCGTGGCATGTCTGTGTGGATTACAGACGCCTTGCCCAATGTGGGCACCATACGATGTGCAAGGAAGGAATGTGTGGCCCCTGAATCAAACAATGCATGTAAAGAAATTCCATGAGCTGAAATCATACCTCTGACGACCGATCTAGAAGCGTGAGCCTGCTCCTGTGTCACTGCATTCAGCTGGCCTCGTCGTGGTGCACTAGATCCCGCGACACTGATTGTCTGCTGTGGGGCTCGCTGGAAGTCGCGACCTCCTTGGCAGGATCCTGATCTCTGAAACTGGTCGGAAGAACCAATTGGTCTTCCACTCTGTTGTTGCTGCGCGTCTGAGTTGCTGGCACGCAAAGGGCATTGGGCTTTGAAGTGACCCGACTGTCTACAAAGGTAAAAAACACGACTGTCTGCCTGTGACAAGCTCCCACCAAAAACAACACTGCCATCCCCAGGCCTATGACTCAGTGCCTGTGTAGGGGGGTGAGAAGAAACTGAACCGCGTCCTGCCAAGGCCTGTCCCAAGGTAGGTATGAGCCGGCTGGTAGGTGCTGCTGTCGCTGTCGGGTGGCGGCGGCGGTCTCTACGGAACCGAGAGGAGTCCCTACGCACAACCCTGCTAAGCTGAGGTGGAGGCGACCATGACTGGCTCCTCTGTAAGTGATGCTGTGTCGCCTCCCACTTTGTCGCCTTCGCTGTGGCCTCCTTGATGGAGGTGAGGTCTAAGGTAGAGAGCCGCTCCTGTACCTCCTCGCGCATTCCCCAGATGAACTTCTGCAAGTTCTCCTGGGGGTAGGCTGTCGTAGCAAGGGAATGGCGAGAGAGCTCTGTGTAACGAATCAAGTACTCTTGGGCTGTCATCGACCCTTGTCTCAACTCAACAAACTGCCTCCTCTGATCTTCCACCCAATGGGCTGGCTAAAACTCTGCACGGAACTCATCAAAGAAGGTCTCCCACGTGATGGGTCCCGTCAAGTGCTCTTTGGTGGCATTGAAGGATACGGGATAACCCTCAAGCGCATCACGGAAGCGTGAGCATCGTATCGAATACGACGAAAAACGACTAGTCGTACTAGTTGTCCTATGCAGTAGAATTAAAAAAATTTCATGTGATGAAACCACATGATCCAAGAACGATTCTCGGATCGTTTCATCTAAACCACGTCAAGTATAAAGGAATACCTCTTGTATCATGGTTGATCGAGTCTCTACGAAAAGAGACCTCCTGTCTCAAGTCCGATCGTCGGAAAAGACGCTTGCCATCGTGGGGATGAGTCGCGTGATCCTCACAATCTAAGAAGTTGATCCAAGCATGGTGAACTCGTGATCTCGTCGCACGAGATCGAACACCTTCTTCGTGAGAGAAACACTCCAAAGAAGATGGAGAACCGAGGAACGTCGAGGCGGCGATGCGATGGCGAAGCGACGATGAGGCTCCTCCTCTAGGGCTTGGTGGACGACCACCAATGGAGAAGAGGAGAGGGTTGGCGTATGCAGAGAGAGAGAGAGAGAGTTGTGTCTCAATAGCATAACCCTAGAGAGCAAGGTATGCCTCTCTATTTATAGGGTTTTGGGATCTATGGATCACAATCCATGGGACACACAAAATCAATGGATGAGATTGATTTGTGTTTAATCCAATGGTTAAGATTGTTGTTGGTAAAAACCAACAATTAATAATTTAATTTAGATCAAATATATTTGATAAATCAAATACAATTCAATCCTAAATCAAATCAAACAAATAAGGAGATAATTAGCATGGAGATAATATCTCCCCATAAAATAGGTGGGACAGCCACCAATTCCATATATGACTTGGTAGCCGTCCACTTATTTTCATGGTGGAGGCAATCTCATGCAATCTCATGAGATTGCATATCTCCATGAAAATCTCCATTATTGTTCCAACAACTTTTTGTTGTGAATTATTCTACAAAAATAATTCATAATAATTTTGAGAATATTGCAATCTTACCATTGGAAATTTGTGAATCACATTCACAACCCAAAACAAAAGATAATTTATATTTTCAATTAATTATATAATTTGAATCCAATTCACACCAATAATTAATTAACAAATATAAATCATAATAAGCTCTCTTTAATACATTATAAATCATATTTATAACATATTATTAATAATTGGATATTGCTATCCACATTATTCTTATCCTCAATAATTAAAACACATTTAATCATATTGGATAAATATCCACATGCATCAAGATAATTAAATCACATTTAATTATCAATCTCTTAGTGCTCAGATATAATTCAACTATGAAATCATTCTTGAACCCTTTCAAGAATAATGCACTTTCTCCGCAGATACTTGGAGATAAGGGCAGAGCGATTGCATTGTTTCACGTATAGTGACTTGGATATTGAGATCACATCTCAAATCCAAATCTCATGGACCTCCTACAGATGCTTGATTGAATCAAGGCTGTAGACCTAATCTTCTCATTGCATCCGAATCTCATTCAGATCAATGTCCAATACATGGACTAAGATTAGGTCACTTCTCTACTAAGAGGAGTCATTAAAATCCAAACCTGTTTCATCACTCCCTCGGAATGGAAGCATCATGGTTACACAATCGTTTATGATCACATCACCCTCAGGTATTCCCAACACCTGTACATCCTGCATACTGGAAGACCTATGATGAAACCCAAAGATATAAATCAATTTACCACTGTCTTCTTTAGGGTTTAATCATCAAGTTTCTCAATCTTGGTTATTGGGAATTGGTATTGATCATATGCTTTCCCAAAGCATATATCATACCTTTAAATTCTTGTCATGCTTCCAAAGCATGACGACCATGCATGGAATTTGATCAGTCCCAATACCTCATGAGTGAGCTCATGTCTTCCGGTTCACAAGTGAACCTGTATGATCCCTTTGAGAGATCGTATTACTCATATGCCCTTACATGCACACCAGCTCACCGGTGTATAGACCTTGGTTAGGTCATCAACCTATTGTTCTATCAAATGTAAACACTCAGACATATAGTAACACATCTGTCTCTGGTCAGAGGATGTGTGCCTATATTGTGACAGTATTCAACATAGGTCTTTGGTTATCTCGATCTTGTTAAGTTAACCCTTTGACTCAACTAATCTGACACCTCTGAATCACTATTCCCATGTAGAGGACCTGCATCAAGAGGTCGGTCAGATATCAATTAAATGAAAAAGGATTTTGTCATCTCCTACTCAGGCTGAAGATCATCACTTAATAATCATTTGATGGTGCTTGATGAGTCCTCTATCTAACTCCTTAGATATTCATCCAAGCACCAGCTTCTATGATTCAATAACTGAATCAACAACTGTATGATCATCAAGATGACCATGGTACATAACCCTAATTGTACTAAGGGACTTATTATGCAAATTGGTTATTCTTCATTTCAGATAGGGAATGATATTCGCAACAACATTTATTGCATAATGGCTTGCCGTGGGCTCGCATGTCCAACAATCTCCTACTAGCCCAAAGAGTCATTAATGGGCTAATCATTTAAACACACACTCATGTGACAATCATAGGCCAAAAAATAGATAGGTAAGCTGATCAATCACTCTGTTTCCGAGAGACTACACCAAGTCCTTTTACGATACTTGCATATCCCAGGGTAACAGTGCCCACATCCAATGCGAAGGTTGCAAATATGCAACTAATACTCAATTTTGTCAGTCATAGTGTCCTTGACACTACACCTCAATAATTATTATAACCAGTATGTAATTTGTATTATCCTTACCAGAATACCCTTAATCTTGGAGATCTCTATCTCCTAAGGTATCCCCAGTTAAGACCTTTTAGATCACTATCTATAAAATCTTAAGTTCTTGAAGATAAGACTTAGAGATCACTGTCTCTAAATCTTGTCATCTTTGAAGATATTGTTATTACTAGGATTAGTAACAGTTTACTACTCCCACTGCATGGCAGACATCTGGCTTTTGTACACATCTAGCATATACCCGGCTCTCGTAACTGATGCATAAGGGCAACCAGTTTTAGCATTCACTTCCTCAACCCTTTGAGGTGCTATCCCTTTAGATAGGTTAGTACCATATCTTAAAGGAAAGAAGCCTTTCTTGGAATTTTTCAGAAAATGGAAATGTCCAAGGTGTACCATTAAAGTGACGGTCCCAATATCCTCTTCTCTTTGCTTCTGAACAACTTCAGAACTAAGATCTAAGAGGTATCCTTGAGATCATATCTCGAGGTATGGAACAACCAGATTATAAAACAGTTATTATCATCCTTTATCATTCCAAATGGTTAGGATATTATCTACATTAAGCACGGTAAACACAATGGCACTCCCACTAAGCTTCACACGGTATATCAAGATTCTATCTGAAATCATTTCATAAAATCTTATGTTCCAACTACAAGAAGCTTATTTGAGTACATAGATGGAATTCCATAGCTTGCACACCTTGCTTTTCTCAATCATGAAGCCCTGAGGCTGCTTCATGTGAATGTCCTCAGAAAGGTATTCATGGAGAAATGCAATAATGATTTTCATCTTAAAGATGTCAAAGTCAAATTGTGTAGCTATAGTTAGCAATATTCTGATATACGAACCATGGGTCTCACTCATATAGGTGAATCCTCGAGGGTCCATATACAACATTTGTATATGAAGTCTACTCTAGACTTTGTTGCTAACATCCATCTTTCCATGCTATGATCTTCTGAAGCTTCATCACATGAAGTCAGATCATTGTCAGATTCAACTGACACATGGAATCCATCTTCAAACTTATTTGAAGAGGTATTAGTGTTTCATCTTTAATTGTCCTTTTAGTTTCCAATTTTAGGAGCCTCATTGTCTTCTCAAGATTAAATGAGTTCCTTCACTTCATTTTCATCTTGATTCTCAAGAGTCTCATCCTCTAAGAATCACATTCTCATAGATGAGATCTTTAAGAATCTCAAGGTCATAAAGTTGGTATCCAATACCATCCTTTATTTTCCTAATGAAGTAGCACTCTCAGGTGTTAAATTCCAGCTTACTTACTTGGAACCTTATTAAGGATATATTGTAGTCTCTACTACATATATACCTTGGAAACTAAGAGGTAATTATGCTAAGAATCATCATTGATCAAATCATGTCACACATGATCCAATTGTATCTCCCTACAACTCCATTGGGTGTAGGTTTATTAGGAGGAGTGAGATAGAAATGACATTCATATGTCTATAAGGTATTACATAAATTCATCTAATAGGTACTGACTACCTAGATTAGATCAAATTCATTTAGTGTTCCTTTAAATTTTGATTCTAAACCAAAATTGTGAAATCTTTGAACATTTCAAAGTTTTTTAAGTGAAGAGAAGAAATCTCATATCACAAATAATCATCAATAGATATCACATATCCATAATGTTTATTCTGATATAGATGATTCACATACATCAATATGTATGAGATCTTGAATACCTTGACATCTTACACCATTCCAAGGAAGGGTGTATTGGATATTTTTACTTTTTTGAATACAATATTCACAAGTATGTAAGATTTGAACCTTTAGACAATCTAAGGTTTCATCTCTTACTAGTCTATTGATCACATCAACAGACAAATGTCCAAAGCTTGATGCCATATCATTGTTAAATGATCTTCATTCTCCTATTGATCTTTTAAGGTTTAATTTCAGTATTAGAAATGTTAATGAACCATTCATTAATTTTCTAATTTAGTAGAACCCACTAGATTTTAAATTACTATCTGAAATATCTCCATCATAACTCTTTATGATAGGTCTATTCCAGAATTCATGTTTATTCCCAACATTTAGAAATAAACAATGAGTGTATTCTAATATCTAGGTCATAGAGACATTCTCTAAGACTAATACGGTCTCAAGCAAAGTCCAAGAGCATGGTTTGACATGCTTACTACAGAAATAACCACTCTTGGTTTCCAGAGGACGACATCTGATTATTCTGTATTTGTTAGGAAAAGAGCAACTGGAACCGTTATACTTGCCTTCTACGTTGATGATATGGTTGTCACAGGTGACGACTACAATGGGATATCAGAAACCAAGGCCTTCCTTCAAAAGGTATTTGTTACCAAGGACCTTGGATCTCTACGCTACTTCTTAGGCATAGAAGTACTTCGCACTACCGAAGGACTTCACCTCTCACAGAGGAAGTGTTGTAGGAAATGAAGAACTTGTTTATTCCAGAGAACCCTAGGCTCTCTTATATAGAGGAGGCCTATGGGTAAATTACATAAGACGGAACAATATAGATAAGCATAGCACATAAGTACATAAATACTAGAAATATCTCTACACTCCCCCTCAAGATGGAGCATAGATGTCAATCATGCTCAGCTTGGAATTACATTTCTGAAACGGCCCTCTGAGCAACGGCTTGGTGAAAATATCTGCAGTCTGTTCACCTGAACTCACATGAGAAGTAGAAATTAACCCTTTCCGAATCATGTCCCTGGTATAGTGGCAGTCTACCTCAATATGCTTCGTGCTTTCATGAAATGCAGGATTATTAGCAATAAATAATGCGGCTTGATTATCACACTGTAACTGCATGGGTAACGATACATTTATATGTAGATCTGTTAATACAGCTCGAACCCACATCATCTCCGTGCTAGCCTGCGACATGGCCCTGTACTCAGATTCAGCACTAGATCTAGCCACCACTGTATGTTTCTTGCTCTTCCAAGAGACTAAGGAACTGCCAATGAATACCGCAAATCCTGAGGTAGATTTTCGATCTCTAGGACATCCTGCATAGTCTGCATCAGCACACGCAGAGATAGAAAGATTTGTTTCTTTCCTAAACAACAATCCTGCACCTGGAGACGACTTTAGATATCTCAGTATCATATATACAACATCCATGTGTACTTGCCTGGGTTACTCCATGAATTGACTCACCCGACTCACTGCAAACGCAATGTCAGGTCTGGTGATGGTAATATAGAGAAGTTTTCCAACCATTTCTCTATATCTTCTTTTATCAACTTCCTCCGTGTCATCTCCGTATAGCTTCATACTAGGGTCCATGGGAGTAGTAGAGGGTCGACAACCGATCATACCTGTCTCCACAAGCATATCTGTAATATATTTCCTTTGGGTAATCACAAGACCCTGCGCTTCCTTGCAAACTCCAATCCCAGAAAGTACTGTAGAGTACCAAGATCCTTAGTCACAAACTGACTTCCTAGAAATGCTTTTGCCATTTTAATCCCCTGCATGTCATCTCCCGTAACAAGTATATCATCAACATATACCATAATAACAACAGTACCTCTGGGAGTCTTCTGGACAAACAAAGAGTGATCAACATTCGATCTTATGAAGCCTTGCGTCTGGATGAGATCTGAAAGCTTCTGAAACCATGCCCGCGGACTTTGTTTAAGGCCATATATGGCCTTGTGAAGTCTACACACCATATGACCCTCCCCCTCAGCAACAAACCCCGGAGGCTGCTGCATGTAGACTTCTTCCTGCAGATCTCCATACAAAAAGGCATTTTTGACATCAAGCTGAAACAAGGGCCAATCACGTACCACTGCAACTGAGAGGAGAATACGTAGCGTTGAATGACGCGCCACCGGAGAGGTGTCCATATAGTCGACTCCATATGTCTGAGTGAATCCACGGGCCACTAGTCTTGCTTTGTAGCGATCAAGGCCGCCATCCGCATTATACTTGACAGTAAAGACCCATTTACAACTGACCACAGAAGCGCCTGGAGGAGCAACAACTAAGCTCCATGTACCACGAGATCGTAAGGCAACCATTTCTTCTTCCATGGCTAACCTCTATCAGCTATCTTTCAATGCATCCTGATAGTTCTGCGGTATCTCCACGGTAGATAGAGCAATGAAAAATCTCTGGAAATCACCAGTGAGGCGATGGAAGGAGACCTGGGAAGCAAGTGGGTAAGTCGCACGTGTCCTCTTGGACTTCCTTAGGGCAATAGGCACATCCAAATCATCAGCAATGTCCACCTGTACATCAGTATCCTGCACTTGTGCATTGTCAGTCCCATCAGTACTCATATCACCTGGACATACCTGGGGCATTGTAGATGAATGACTGCCTCCATGAGCAGTTTTCGGACGACGAGTGTAGAATTTTGGTAAAGGTGGTACTGGTGGTTGGGGAGGTGGTGGTGGTGGTGGTGGCGGTGATGGTGGTGGTGATGACACTGGAGGAGTCGGTATGTGACCGGGCTGACGTATAGGAGGGGGTGGCACATAAATCTCATCAGCAGTATTTGAAGGCATCATCCTATCACCTGTAGGCGAGAAATACATGACGTTTTCAAAGAAGGTGACATCAACACTGACATAATATCTGTTATTCACAGGATCATAGCAACGGTAGCCCTTTTGAGTACGGGAGTACCCCAGAAAGACACACTTGACAACCCTAGGTGAGAGCTTGTCAATCCCTGGCGCAAGTTGATGGACAAAAGCAACTGAACCAAAAACACGAGTAGTTAAAGCGAACACTTCCTTGTCAAGGAAAACAATAGAGAGAGGAACTCTCTCCCCCAACACAGAAGATGGCATACGATTGATTAGATAACCTGCCATAAGTACCGCATCACCCCAAAACGACAGAGGAGCACTACTATGAATGAGTAAAGTCCGAGCCACATCAAGAAGATGACGATGTTTCCTTTCCGCAACACCGTTCTGTTGAGACGTATATGTTGGAGTATTCGTGTGTGCGCCCATTGAGTTATACCAGGGTAAATGGATCATGGAGAAGATCCATTTACCCCATCCAGTGTTTAGTCCCATACCGCCTAGTGGTGGGACTTGGAGGCTCTGGAGAAGCTATATAAGGATCCCCAGACCTCTTGTACTCATTGAGAAAAAGTAATGCTAAACATGCCCCGTTGAGGGCTTCTCCCGTGGTTTCATCCCGCTCCTCACGGAGTAGGGTTCCACGTAAAATCCCGTTGTTCCATATTTTATTTATCTTTTCCATGTTTATGCTTCCGCTTCCAATTTTCTAACATGCTATCAGAGCGGGTCGATTCTCGAGGATCTGTTCTTGAGATTTTTTTTGAGAATCGATTTTGATGGTTTTTGAAGATCTTTTCAAGATCTGTATTTGTTCAAGATTCATTTGTAATGATTGTAAAGATTTATATTTGAAGATCAGTTTTTGTTCATGTTGATTCTAGGGTTTCATGAAACCCTAGATCATCGTGGGGCCGATATCCACTCTCAAGGCCGCGTATTCAGCCGTCTCTTCGTCGCATCAGATTTTCAAGGTGGCGGCACTAGATTTTCAAGGCGGTAAACCCTAGCCGTCTCTTCGTCGCATCATGTCCAGACGACAGAGCCTAACCGCGATGCGCATCGTGCGCACTCCAGGCGGCGCAAGCCTTCTCCTCTGGCGGTTTCACGTTACTGCGCGCATCACCTCGCGCAACCCCTCGCGCGCGTCATCTACTGTGGCGTGCCATCAAGGCGCGGTCCTGTGCGTGCTATCCCACCATCGCGTGCCTCAGCAAGGGCAACGCAGCCCTATCGACCTCCAGGCGCACACCCGCGCTTCCCCTCCAGTCACAGGCGCAGGCGGCATCTCCAATTCGCATCTCGTCGCCTCTCTTCAGATCTGCGCAACCCGATCAGCGGCGGCGCAGCCCATGTCGCCTCAGAGCTCCCCCTCCAGGCGTCGCCGCCCCATCGTCTTCTCCAGCCGCACCAACTGACGGCGCCTCAGAGTTCTCCCCCCTTCCCTCGCGGCATGCTCCCGCTGCATCGCAGGCGGCGCATGTAGGCTTCTGCCACGAAGTCCAGGCTCCTCTGATCCGATCCTGGCGGCGGCGTGAAAGAAGACCCCCGTCGGGTGGGGGTTTCCTTAGATGGGTTCCTGGCAACCCTAATGGGTACTTTATAAAAAAAATTTTTTTGTTTAAAGCCCAAGTTCGGGCTGGGGGCTGCGGAAAAAAAAATTGGGGGATGAGTTGGGCCCAAGTGGGCCACATAAAAAAAAAGGTTTTCGAAAAAAAAGAAGAGAAGTTTTCTTGAAAAAAAAGAGGCGCGTACACAAAAAAAGCCGTACGCATTCAAAAAAAAAGTTGCAAAAGCCGACTAAAAAAACGGCTTATAAAAAAAATTGATGAATGTTTTGAAAAGCCGACAAAGTTGTGATCGGCTAAGTGGTTTGTTTTTGTCCCCATCATTATTGTCTTCTCCCAACTTGGTTGACATCCATGTTTTACGACAAGTATGGGAGAAAGGGGGAGTATATATCTAGAGTCACAGGTCTTGTATTTCAGATCCAGATTTAGATATCAGTCTCCAGACCAGCCAGATGATCAGACTCTACAGATTCCAGTTTCAGACTCGACGATTGATTCAGAATCCAGTTTCAGACACGTATGAGTTTGCGGTCATTGTCAGATGAGCATAAGTTGCCATCATTTGTTCGTGGTCCCCATCATTCTTCTAGTTGTCAGGCCAGGGTTTTCATGTGAGCCATAGGGACTCCAGAGCAGAGGCCCATTCCCTTGAGGGCAAGGGTTTTCATGTAGTATCATAGGTACACCAGAGCAGTGCACCATTCTCTGAGCCAGATGGGAGAGACTCAGTTCTCCGATGAGGAGACCTCAGGCGCAAGTTCAGACTCGACGGTCAGATTCCGAGTCTTCAGTTGACTCACACTCCAGCCCGTTCGTCCTCCTCACCTGCACGGCATGAGAAGCAACGTCCTCGACTGCAGCAATGTGCGCGTTGGGTTGATATTGTCCGTAGTGTCCTGTAGCGTTGAGTTGAGTCTCTTTATGTTTGTCCAAGCTGAGCATTGCATGCTCCAGCTTGAGGGGGAGTGTTGGAGTATTCATGTGTGCGTCCATTGAGTTGTACCAGGGTAAATGGATCATGGAGAAGATCCATTTACCCCATCCAGTGTTTAGTCCCATACCGCCTAGTGGTGGGACTTGGAGGCTCTGGAGAGGCTATATAAGGAGCCCCAGACCTCCTGTACACATTGAGAAAAAGCAATGCTAAACATGCCCCGTTGAGGGCTTCTCCTGTGGTTTCATCCCGCTCCTCACGGAGTAGGGTTCCACGTAAAATCCCGTTGTTCCATATTTTATTTATCTTTTCCATGTTTATGCTTCCGTTTCTGATTTTCTAACAGTATATGCACAGGTTGTTTGGTGAATAATGCCACGAGATGAGAAGAAATGGGAAAGAGCACGGTTGCAAAATTCTAATGCATTATCTGTACGTACAATCTTCACATTAAAAGAAGACATTCTGAACTTCATTGATAAGATTCTTGATTACATCCCCCGCTTCAGATTTATTTTTCAATAAAAAGACCCAAGACACTCTAGAGAAGTCATCTACGACCACTAGGTAAAATCTGTGTCCCTGGTGATCAGGTACACGACTCGAACCCCAAATGTCAACATGTAATAACTCAAAAGGGGAGCGACTGCTCCTAGACTCACGACTAGGGAAAGTAGACCTGTGATGCTTTCCCAACTGACAAGCGTCACACTGAAAGGAATACTTGGGTGAAATCTGGGGCAAGATATGACGTAGCTTCTAAAGAGGGAGATGACCAAAGTGCAGATGCCAGGTAAAGGGAGAAGCAGATTCACCAGACTGAGATGAGACACCAGCATAGGATGTAGGAACCAACCGATAAAGTCCGTCCTGCTCACAGCCACAACCAATCACTTTGCCCCTAAGAATGTCCTGAAAGATAAGAGAGGATGGGTCAAATATAGCTCGACAATGCAAATCCTTCGTAAGCTGGCTAATAGAAAGCAAGTTCATAGAAAAATCTGGAGCTTGCAAAACATTCAACAAACGAATGGAAGGTGTCAAACTGATCTCCCCTTGCCCAATAATAAGGGAATGAGTGCCATTTGCTATCACTACCGATCTCCTTTGAGAAGCTTCCCTGTAGGATGTAAACTTATCTCTGTCTCGACAGAGATGATGTGTTGCCCCAGAGTCCAATATCCATTCTGAAACATCCGAACTGTGACATGAAGTAAATGCGTAAACGCTACCTGAAGAGCTCGCCATGGCTGATGTGCTGGCAGAGGTCGAGGCTGCGATGTCCGAGTGACCTCCTGGCAAATCATTTGAGGCAGAAGGCATGATATCCCATAATCTGGCAACAAGATCGTCAAACCTCTGGTCGGAAGTAGATGGCGGTATAGAAACAGCATGCTCGACTACACGTGCAGAGGCAGGAGAACCATGCTTAGAATAGCATGTGTCTTCCGTATGTCCCGAGCGATGACAGAAGGAGCATGGCTGACGAAAACGACCGCCTCGACCACGAGGTCCACGACCACGAAAGGAGGAAGCACCTCTGCCATGTGAAGCAGCCATTGCCGAGGGAGGTGGCGTAGACGCAGGAGAAGGAACCGAGATTCGGCTTAGTCGTCGATACACTATCTCCACTGGAGGAATAGTCGCATCTGCCAATATCTGTGAGCGAGACGCATCATATTCCGGGTCTAGTGCCGCTAGTAAGACCCCCACCATTGTAGCATTCCAGAACATCTTCTGCTGCTCAGGGGTCGCTGTCAGGGGAATGATGCTGTAGAGCTTCTCAAACATCCCCCGTAGGGATGTATACAACGAATGCAACGGGCGGCCATTCTGTTTGACCGTAAAGATGTCATGCTGAAGTTAAAGAATCTTTGTCTCGTTCTTCATCTGTGAGTACGTTGTTGCGAGAATATCCCACATGGCCTTAGCCGTGGGCTGGTGTAGAACATCGTTGGCTATCTCCATTGTCAGAGTGCAGAAAGCCAGACCTTGGCATACGAGTCATCGGCCTCCCATGAGGCGTAAATCCCCGTCTTCTCCTCTGGCTTATCTTCGGTAAGAATGTGCTTCTTACCATTGGACTTCATCAGGCTCATGAACTGCATCGCTCAGAGCTCGTAAGTCCCATCCATTTTGAATATAGGCGCTGGACCCTTGAATGCGCCAATGGAGGGCATATCAACCTTGTTGTCTGACATATTGCTGGAGAAGAAGAGCAAGGGTTTGTAGACTAATGAAGAATTGTCTACATAAACCTGAAGGGGTATGAGTGCATATGTAGACTTATGCACTCAAACCCATGAAAGGAAGAAGGGGCGGGGGCCGAAGGTGTGGAGAGAGATCAGCGACGGCGTGGAGAGAGGCCGGCGGTGGCGTGGAGAGGGAGGGGAGGGGGCGGCGGCGGCAAGAGGGATGGGGCTAGGGTTTAGGGTGGCTCTGATACCATGTTGTAAGAAATGAAGAACTTGTTTATTCCAGAGAACCCTAGGCTCTCTTATATAGAGGAGGCCTATGGGTAAATTACATAAGACGAAACAATAAAGATAAGCATAACACATAAGTACATAAATACTAGAAATATCTCTACAGGAAGTACTGCTTGGACATACTTACTGAAGCATGATTTCTTGGAGGCAAGCCCTCTGGTATTCCTGCTAACCCAAAGAAGCATGGCACCTCATCTGATTCAGCCTTTGAGGATGTCTCCCGATACAGAGGCCTTGTTGGTAAACTCCTCTATCTTACTGTAACCAGTCCAGATATCTCCTATGCAATAAGCAGAACAAGCCAACATATGAAACGACCATGTTACAGCCACTGGCAGGATGTTCTCCAAATTCTTCGATATTTAAAGGAATCTCCAGGATGTGGACTCTTCTACAAAGCAAATGGACACACGTACATGGTTGCCTATGCAGATGCTGATTATGCAAGCTCTCCTGAAGATCGACGTTCTACTACAGACTATGCTATGATGGTTGGAGGAAACACTGTAACCTGGAGAAGAAAGAAGCAAACCGTCGTATCCAGGTCAAGTGCAGAAGCAGAGTATAGGGCAATGGCATAAACCACTTGTGAGATCACATGGTTATTGGCCTTTCTCCAAGAGCTTGGTATTAATGTCATGAACGGACCAAACACATATGTTGACGCATATATAAGACCTGTACCTCTTTGTTATTTTATTTTTCAGTTGTCTTCTTTATGTAATTTACCCATAGGCTACTCTTCTATATAAGAGAGCCTAGGGCTCATGGAATAAACCAAGCCATTCATTATTCCCCAACATGGTATCAGAGCGACGGTCCTAGACCGGAGTTCTCGAAACCCTAACCCTAACCCACCCCACCCGCCGACCTCTCTCTCCTCTCTCTCTACTCGGCGCCGCCCACCCCCGATCTACTGCGGCGGTCTTCTTCTCCAATCGCGGCGGTGCTCCAACCCTAGCGCATCTCCTGTGCGCATCGCCTGTGCGCGAGACCTGCGCATCGCCTGTGCGCATCGCCCCAGTGCATAGCCTGTGCGCGTAGTCCCAGCGCCTGTGCGCGTAGCCCCAGCGCACAGCGCATAGCGCGTAGGTCTGCTAGCCCCAGCGCATAGCGCAGACCCGGTTCTGATAATGACATACAGGCGCGCTCCTGTGCAACTTCTCCTTGCAGTACTTGCGTGTGTGCCCTAGTTGCACACGCACGTAGCGTGCTATTGCCTGCGCGTAACTGTGCGCCCTTGCGCGTGAACATCCGTGCGCCAGCCTACTGTTTGCGTGCCTCTTCGTGATTGCTTGCGCGTGTAAAGACCGTAGCGCGCGCATATTCATGGGGATAGTTGCTTGAGGTCTACACATGCAACTAATCCCGTCTATGTCATTGTAGATGAAGATCATCTTCTGTCAATCGCTCCAGTCTTCCATCTCAAGTATGTCAGAAAGCAAGGCTGATATCCCGTCTATTGGCGCCTTTCGTGGTCCAGCGCCCATTGTCAAGATGGATGGTACTAACTATGAACTGTGGGCAATGCAGTTCATGAGTATGATGAAGTCTACAGGTAAGAAGCACATTCTTACCGAACCTGAGCCTGCAGAGAAGACTGGAGTACATGCCTCATGGGAGGCCGATGATGCATATGCCAAGGTCTGGCTTTCTGGTACATTGGCTATTGAAATTGCCAATGACATCCTACATCAACCCACAGCCAAAGACATGTGGGATATTCTGGCGTCAACATATTCTCAGGCGAAGAACGAAACAAAGATTCTGCAACTTCAACATGATATATTCACAATAAAGCAGAATGGCCGTCCTTTACATTCTCTCTACACATCGCTGAGAGGGATGTTCGAGAAGCTCTATAGCTTCATGCCTCTTACTGCCACGCCAGAACATCAGAAGACATACAGGAATGCGACGATGGTGGGTGTGTTTCTCGCTGCACTTGATCCAGAGTATGAGGCAGTACGGTCTCAGATTTTGGCAGACTCGACTATTCCTCCCATGGAGGAAGCCTTTCATAGATTGAGTAGGATCACAGTTCCTTCAGCAGCTGTGAGTCAGAATTCCTCAGCCATGGCGGCAAACAGAGGTCGCGGATTTCATCATCAAGGCCGTGGACGTGGACCTCGTGGAAGGGGTGGCCGCACTAGGCCAACATGCACATATTGTCACCGAGTCGGACACAATGAAGACACATGCTATTCGAAGCACGGATTTCCTGCGTCTGCACAAGCTGCTGAGCAGATAGAGCCCCCATCTACTGCTACCTTGGATCAACGATTTGATGATCTAGTTGCCCGTCTGAGGGGCATTATCCCACCATCTGGTCCAGCACCGACTACAGAGAGTCATACTGATGTTGCTGCTTCAGCCTCTGCATCTACTAGTACTTCAGGTAGTATACTTGCACTCCACAGTAGTAGATCTGATACACTGCCATGGATCATGGACTCGGGCGCTACACATCATCTATGTGGCGACCAGAGTCTACTTACAGGATACACTCAGATCCCTCCAGGACGGACAGTAGTGATTGCCAATGGCACACATTCCCCATCACTGGTCAGGGGGAGATTAGACTGACATCCTCTATGCAGCTCAAGAATGTGCTACATGCACCTGATTTTTCTATGAATCTGTTGTCAATTAGTCAGATTACGAAGGATCTCCATTGTCGAGCAATTTTTGATCCATCTTCTTTGATTTTTCAGGACATCCGTACGGGCAACGTGATTGGTCGTGGCTATGAGCAAGGAGGCCTTTACCGTCTGCATCAGACCCCATTTGCCGGAACCACATCCTCTCCTGCTGGACAAGTACCTCCTTTCCTATGGCATCTGCATTTTGGTCATTTACCGCTTCAGAAGTTGCGTCGAGTTCTACCCTATGGTCTCTCTCACACACCTATCCAGTGTGAGGCATGTCAGTTGGGAAAGCATCACAGGTCGTCCTTTCCCAGTCGTCCTGGTCGGATTAGTAACTCCAAGTTTGAGTTGTTTCATATCGATGTCTGGGGTCCGAGTTGTGTTCCCGATCATCAGGGACACAGGTTTTATATTGTATTTGTGGATGATTTCTCGAGAGTGTCATGGGTGTTTCTGATGAAAAATAAATCTGAAGCAGGAAATATTATTATCCATTTTCTTAATGAAATTCAAAATGTTTTCTCCACATCTATCAAGCTTGTGAGAAGTGATAATGCTTTAGAGTTGTGCACCAACATTCTGGCTAACTCCTCCTCCTCAAAAGGGATTATTCACCAAACATCTTGTGCCCATACATCTCAACAGAATGGGATTGCTGAACGAAAACACCGTCACCTTCTTGATGTCACAAGGTCACTTCTTATACATAGTCATGTTCCCTACTCCTACTGGGGTGATGCAGTTCTTACTGCATGTTACCTAATCAACCGTATGCTTTCGTCTGTCTTGAATGAACAGATCCCTTTTTCACTCATTTATCCTGACAAGGATTTGTTTACTCTTACTCCTTGTGTGTTTGGGTCAGTCGCATTCGTCCATCGGTTGTCGCCTGGTACTGACAAGCTCTCTCCTAGGGCTGTCAAGTGTGTCTTCGTTGGGTACTCCAGAACTCAAAAGGGGTACAAGTGTTTTGATCCTGTGCGTCGACGGTATATGATCAGTGCAGATGTTACATTTTTTGAATCCGTTATGTATTTTTCAGCGTCAGGAGACAAGCAGCTACCATCTATACCTCCTGATGCCATATACATGACACCACCACCTCAGATACCGACACCACCACCACCACCACCGCCGCCACCACCGCCACTGCCACCGCTCGTCTCACTACTACCATTCCATTACACCCGCAGGCCTCCTCCAGCTCATGGTCCTGACCCGTCAACTAGCTCCCCTATGGTATGTAATGAAAATATTAAAGTTGATGGATCTGACGACATTTCTCAGCAGGATGTATTTCAGGAGCCTGATGAGAATACAGATGATTTGGATGTTCCAATTGCTCTAAGGAAGCCGAAGAGAAGCTGTGCCAAATATCCATTATCAGCAGCCGTGTCTTTTGAGAGGCTATCTGGAGATTTCAAGACGTTTGCATTGGCACTTTCAGCTACAGACATTCCACGGAATCATCATGATGCTTTGCAGGATGCTAGATGGCGGCTAGCGATGGAAGAAGAAATGGCGGCACTTCAGTCCAGAGGAACCTGGAGCTTGGTTCCTATACCTCCAGATGTCAGCCCGGTGAGCTGCAAGTGGGTATTTATAGTGAAGCACAATGCAGATGGCTCTATTGACAGATACAAGGCACGCCTTGTTGCACGTGGCTTCACACAGACATACGGGGTGGATTACCTTGACACATTCTCGCCTGTGGCGCGTCATTCCACACTGCGGATCCTGCTATCAGTTGCAGTTGCTAGAGACTGGCCGCTTTATCAGCTGGACGTGAAGAATGCATTCCTATATGGCGACCTGCAAGAGGAAGTATATATGCAACAAC
Organism: Ottelia alismoides; assembly: GCA_037367405.1. Classification (NCBI taxonomy): domain Eukaryota; kingdom Viridiplantae; phylum Streptophyta; class Magnoliopsida; order Alismatales; family Hydrocharitaceae; genus Ottelia; species Ottelia alismoides. Next base: position 275,573 of record JAZKJV010000784.1, read on the forward strand.
CACCTGGGTTTGCTGTTGAGGGGGAGTGTTCCAAGGTATGCAGGTTACATAAGGCCATCTATGGCCTTAAGCAGACACCCAGAGCATGGTTTCAGAAGCTTTCAGATCTTTTTGAGAAACTAGGATATAAACGCTCCAATGCTGATCATTCCTTGTTTGTACAGAAGACGGCTAGAGGCATCATTGTAATCATGGTTTATGTTGATGATATCTTGATTACAGGAGATGATGAGCATGGCATTAAGCAGGCAAAAGAAAGACTGGGAATCGAGTTTGTCACCAAGGACTTGGGAGTCCTTAGATATTTTCTGGGGCTGGAGTTTGCTAGAAATCCATATGGATTGGTAATGTCGCAGAGGAAATATGTTACAGATCTATTGAGTGAGACAGGTATGCTAGGGTGTCGACCTGCTACGACACCAATGGGTCCCAGCATGAAGCTCTATGATGACGACACAGAAGAGGTGGACAAGAGAAGGTACAAAGAACTGGTAGGCAAACTACTGTATGTCACGATCACTAGACCTGATATATCATTTGCAGTGAGTCGTGTGAGCCAGTTCATGGAGCAACCACGTCAGGCCCATATGGATGCAATACACATGATTCTGAGATATCTAAAATCATCTCCAGGTGCAGGCTTGCTATTTAAGAAAGGAAAGGAGATCTCTATCACAACATGTGCTGATGCAGACTATGCAGGATGCCCCAAGGACAGGAAGTCTACCTCAGGATTTGCAGTCTATGTTGGAGATGCCCTAGTCTCGTGGAGGAGCAAGAAACAGACAGTGGTATCTAGATCCAGTGCTGAATCCGAATACAGGGCCATGGCCCAGGCTAGCACAGAGATGATGTGGGTGAAATCTTTACTTACAGATCTATGTCTTGATATACCACTTCCTATGATGTTGGAATGTGACAATCAGGCAGCCTTGTTCATTGCAAACAACCCAGCCTTTCATGAGAGGACCAAGCACATTGAGGTTGACTGTCACTACATACGTGACATGATTCAGAAGGGGTTCATTGCTACATCTCACGTCACATCAGAGAATCAGACTGCTGATATCTTCACCAAGGCATTACTTCGAGGCCCATTCCAGAAGTGCGCGTCCAAGCTGAGCATGATTGATATCTATGCTCTATCTTGAGGGGGAGTGTTGACGCATATAGAAGACCTGTACCTTTTTGTTATTTTATTTTTCAGTTGTCTTCTTTATGTAATTTACCCATAGGCTACTCTCCTATATAAGAGAGCCTAGGGCTCATGGAATAAACCAAGCCATTCATTATTCCCCAACAACATAGAAATTGATTGCCACTTCGTACGGGATGCAGTCAAGATTGGAAGAATCACCACTCCACATATCAGTACTGATCTACAGCTTCAAATGTCTTTACAAAGGCATTACCAAAGAAACGCTTGTCATGGATTGTATCCAAGTTGGGCATGACTGATAAATACGCTCCAACTTGAGGGGGAGTGTTAGTAATTGTGAGACGTTTCTTATTGTAACCCCAGTAAGGGGCAGTTCTGTATTTTTTCCCTTCCATATACTCTCTAGGGTTTCTAGGGTTTTCCTATATAAGGACCCCTAGACCCATTAGAATAAACACAACAAAGCATTCCTTTCTACAATCTCCATGATGTTCCCTAAACTTTCTACGCTCAATCCTTTTGAGTACGAAGCATGCCGGTTCGGGAAACATCATCGAGCGTCTTTTCCTGCACGTATTGAGCCTCGTCATGAAATATCAAATTCTCTAGTCCATTGCGATATATGGGGACCTTGTTCGGTTCGTACTCTAAGTAATCATAAGTATTTTGCTATTTTTGTTGATGATTATAGTCGACTCTCTTGGGTTTATTTGTTAAAGGAACCTATGAGATTAATAATATTGTCAAAAAATTCTTTCAGTATGTCAAAAATATTTTGTCTACTAGTGTTCAATTTTTTCGTTCTAATAATGGAATTTACTCAACATGTACCCACTTAAATGGTCTAGTTGTAGTGCAGTGTGCCTACCACCCAAAAAACTAGGGCTCAAATCCCTCCTTGTGGGGGTTGCGTTAGATATTCAACAACCAACGTACAAAATAGTCGAATCTTTCAACATGGATTTGCGCAAGAATCCATGTAGCCGACCCTACTTATATTGGGAGAAGGCTTTGCATTTTTAACGGAATTCACTCAACATGATTTGGCAACATTCTTGGCCCAAGGTACCATCCACCAAACCTCCTGTTCATATATATCTCAGCAAAATGGGGTAACAGAATGGAAACTCTGGCATCTTCTTAACATTGATCGCTTCCTTCCCACTCAGATGAAAGTTCCTAACACCTACTGGGAGATCCGGTACCTATTGTTGTCCATCTTATCACCAAGGTCCCCTCTATGTCTTTGAATGACTACCCCATTTTCATTATTATATCCAAATGAGTCACCCTTTCTTATACCTCTTAAGGATTTTTGGTGTATAGCGTTTGTGCCCACTTAAATGGTCTGGTGGTAGTGTAATGTCCCTACTACTCAAAAGATCAGGGCTTAAATCCCCTCGTGTGGAGGTTGCGTTAGGTAGTCGATAGCCATCATAAAATATAGTCGATTCTTTCAACAGGAATTTGAGTAAGAATCCATGTAGCTGACCCTACTTATAGTGGGAGAAGGTTTTGCCATTTTTTATAGCATTTGTCCACAACTTTCACACTGCTGACAGACTCTCTCCTCGTGCGATCAAATGTGTCTTCCTTGGTTATTCTCGTACACATAAGGGTTACATGTGCTATGATTCTGCTGAACATCGTACTATCTTTGTCGATATGACATTTTTTTGAATAGACTAGCTTCTTTACTCAGTCTGTCATAGATATACCTTTGGACCTTCCTCCTCCACCCATTATGTACAAGCGCAAGCGTACTTCTATACCAGCACCTGCTCCATTACCTGTCCCTTTGTTGCAGGATGGTATGCCATCTTAAAGTGCCCCCACCGTTACTGTCTCGGATGATCCTCAGGAGCTTCCCATCGCTCTTCGTACAACTAAGAAGCAATGTACTTTTCATCCCATGTCTCATTCACATCTACTGCTAGCTTATCACGCTCTGATAGAGGATATACAAATGCCCTCATAACTATTTATGTTCCCAGAGACCACCTTAGTGCCTTGCATCATCATGGCTGGCGACATGCAATGAAAGAGGAGATGGATGCTCTCACCTCTAGAGAGACATGTGGGCTTGTACAGTGTCCCAAGGGGACTAGACACGTGGCTTGCAGACATGTCTTCATGACTAAGCAATCACCAAACAAGTCCATTGACAGATTGAAAGTAAGACTTGGCTAAAGGCTTTACGCAGACATATGGGGTCGACTACTTCAAGGCATTTTTCCTGTTGCACGGATGAGCTCTATCCGGACTATTCTTTCAATGGCAACAAACAAAGGCTGGCCTATCTTTCAGCTCGATGTGAAGAATATTTTCTTGTATGGCGATCTCAAGGAGGAAGTTTACATGATACAACCTCCTGGTTACAAAGTCGAGAGGGAGTGTACATGTCGACTTCGCAAGGCAATCTACGGCCTAAAGTAGAGCCTGAGGGCATGATTTGACAGACTTACTATCAAGATCAACACTCTTGGCTTCCAGAGAACAACCTATGACTACTCTATTTTTGTCAGAAGACAACCAACTGGTACTATCATACTTACTGTTTATGTTAATGATATGATTGTCATAGGTGATGATGATGAAGGTGTGCTAGAGACCAAGGCTTTCCTTCAGAAGGTCTTTGTTACCATGGACCTTTGTCAACTTCTCTACTTCTTTGGAATAGAAGTATTAACACTACAAAGGGACTTCATCTATCATAGAGGAAGAATTGCCTGGACATCCTGATCGAGGCTGGATTACTTGGATGTAAGCCCTCAGGTAATCCTGTAGACCTGAGGAAACACTCCACTTCCACTGATCCGATCTTCGACGATACTACACGGTATAAAAGCCTGATAGGGAAACTTTTTTACCTTATTGTCACTAGGTCGGACATATCCTATGCTGTGAGCAGAGCCAACCAGTACATGGAGTAACCATGTTACAGTCACTGGCTGGATGTTCTTTAGATCCCGTGCTACTTGAAGGAATCACCAGGACATGGCTGCTTCTATGAGGCAAATGTCTATATTGATGTTACTGTATATGTTGATGCATACTATGCGAGTTCACCTGAGGATCGTCGCTCCACCACAGGATATGCTATGATGATTGGAGGAAATCTTGTTACTTGGAGGAGCAAGAAGCAGACTGTAGTCTCCAGATCTGGTGCAGCGGTAGAATACAAGGTGATGACTCAAGCTAAATGTGAGATTACTTGGTTACTGACCTTTCAACATGAACTTGGTATTGTTGTCACTACTCTTATTCGTCTATACAATGACAACAAGTCCGCTACATATATTGCTACGAATCCTGTGTTTCATGAGTGGACCAAGCACAAAGATTGACTGCCATTTTTTTGTGATACGAGGAGGGAAGATTACCACTCCATAAATCATGACTGATCTTCAGCTTGCAGATGTATTCACGAAGGCCTTACCTATGAAGCATCTCTCGTTGATAACTTCCAAGTTGGGCTTGATTGATAGATATGCTCTAACTTAAGGGGAGTGTTAGTGACGTATTTATTTTTATCCTATTTCATTGTGACCCCTTTGGGGGTGCTTATGTATTTTCCTGGTTATAAGATCTATAAGGGTTCCGTTCTATATGAGGATCCCCATACCTCTTGAATAAAGTATTTCATTATGTTTTCTCTTTGTTTTCCACAACATATATTAATAGGATTTTCACTTATTTTTCACCGATGTATTGAGTTGCTATAGTGATTTACATTGTTTGAAGAAGGTTCTTTAGTTAGTTTCTAAAATTTAGATCTAAATCCAAATCAAATCAGTTAGACACAAGATTTAAGAGTTTAATTCAAGTTTTAAGTGAATAGCTTTATATTTTTTTGTTCTCTCTTTATTTTGATATATATGTTTTTGTAGAGAGAAAAGAATGAATTCCTTATTGATGAGGCTCTAGGGTTCTCTTATATAGGAGAGATACATGTTGGGCAAATTACATGAAGAAAACAAAGAAAATAGGAATTACATAAACACTCTAAAAGATAACTGATATCTCAACACCTCCCATCAAGCTGGACCGTAGATATCAATCATGCTTAGCTTGGGGCAACATCTCTGGTAAGGCCCTCTAGTTAAGGAATTAGTAAGTACATATGCTATATGGTCTCCAGAGCTGATGTGAGTAGTGGCGATGAGACCCTTCTGTATCATGTCATGAGTGTATTGATAATCCACCTCTTTGTGCTTGGTCCTCTCATGGAAGGCAGGGTTGTTTGCAATGAAAAGAACAGCCCGATTGTCGCATTGGAGATGCTAGGAAGAGGCATCTCAATAGTCAGGTCAATAAGAATAGATCTGACCCACATCATCTATGTGCTAGCCTACACCATGGCCATGTTTTTGACTCAGCACTAGATCTGGCAACCACGGCTTGCTTCTTGCTCTTCCAAGACATCAGGGAATTCCCTATGAACACTGCAAAGCCTGAAGTAGACTTCCTGTCCTTGGGATACCTAGCATAATCTGCATCTGCACATGCTGTAATTGAAAGCGATGTACCTCTGCTGATAGAAGTTCAGTGCCAGGTGATGCCTTCATATACCTCAGAATCATATGGAGTGCATCCATATGTGCCTTTCTGGGCTGCTCCATAATCTGAATCACTTTGCTCACGACAAAGGATATATCTGGCATGGTAATGGTCAAATACAGGAGCTTGCCAACAAGCTCCATGTACCTCCTCTTGTTGACCTCCTCAGTGTCATCATCGTAAAGCTTCATGCACGGGTCCATAGGAGTAGTGGCAGGTCTGCAATATGCCATGACTATCTCAGAAAGATCTGTAACGTACTTCCTCTTAGTCATCATAAAGCCTCGCTGGTTCCTAGCAAACGCCAGTCCAAGGAAGTAGCGTAAATTACCAAGGTCCTTGGTCATAAACTGCTGACCTAGGTAATCCTAAGCAACCTGAATGCCCTCCTCGTCATCCCCTGTAATAATGATATCATCAACATAGACAAGAATTATAATTGTACCTCTCTGAGTCCTATGCATAAATAGAAGTGATCAGCAGTCGATCACATACCCTGTATTCTATATAGTCCGAGAGCTTCTGGAACCATGCTCTTGGACTCTGCTTAAGGCCATAAATAGCCTTATGTAGCTTGTAAACTTTCTGACACTCCTCAGCAACGAAGCCAAGTGGTTGTTGCATGTAGATTTCCTCCTGTAGATCACCATATAGAAAAGCATTCTTCACATCAATCTAATAAAGAGGTCAATCTTGTGTCACAACAACAGATAAAAGGATACGCAGAGTAGAATGTATGACAATTGGAGAAAACATATCCTGATAGTCTACCCCATATGTCTGGATGAACCCACATGCCACAAGTCCCGCCTTTTAGCGATCCACACCGCCATCTGCAGGATGCTTCACAGTGAACACCCTCTTGCACCCAACAACGGATGCGCCAACTGGAGCTGAAACAAGACTCCAAGTGCCACACGACTGTAGAGTGACCATCTCCTCCTCCATGGCTCGACGCCACTGACTGTCCTGAATAGCCTCATGCTATGTCCGTGGTATCTCCGTAACTGATAGTGCCGAGATGAATCTTGTGAAATCCTCTGAAAGTCTACTCAAGGAAACACGGGTTGCAAGAGGATATGTATCACATGTACATCTCTGCTTTCTCAAAGCAATAGGCACATCAAGATCATCTGCCGTGTTCTGAACCTTCAAGTTTCCCTCTTAAGAGGTGTTGGAAATATGTAATGTGAAAACTGATATCAGAAATAATAGAATAAACATTAAAGAACACCGGGAATTTTACATGGAACCCTACTCCCTAAGGAGATGGATGAAACCACGGGAGAACGCCACAAAGAGCTGATGTGTTCATTGCACTTTCTCATCTGATATAGGAGGTTTGGGGCTTCTTATATAGAGCCTCCACAAACTCTTTAAGTCCTACCACTGGTAGATATGGGACTAAACACTGGAATATGATGTGATTTTTCCTTTCGAATGCATCATTTCCACATATTTCATGTAGTAAATTATTGATCTGACTTTTTTCAATCCATATGTGCTTTAATTAGTCCAACCTTCGAAATAAATTATTTGCAATCTATTTGGAAGACGACATCATCATACTGACATCATCTATTCGGACCATTGGCTTGATATGGTTAAATCAAAACCAACATGAGAACATACGTTGATGTGAAAATTAAAATGCAAAAAGGTGAAAAATAAAATCTTGCATTACCTCGCTTCTGGGACCGTGAGTATGATAAATATGAAAACTAATTGAGATCCTCGCGGAAATGTCATTTTTGTAGAGTTTGGTAGTCCATTGGCAACTGATCTTAACAAAACACGAGTCAAATGTTTTTCACATTTACTTTTTGAAGAGTCTTAAAATGAATTTTGGAAGCAAAAATGCGCAACTTATTATAAGGACTGTTGGGAAAAATAGAGAACTTGTTTATTACATAAACCCTAGGCTCTCTTACATAGATGAGAGACCTATGGGTAAATTACATGAAATAGACATAAAGAAATAAAATAGTCGACAAGGTACATAGAAGCATATAAATATCTCTACACTCCCCCTCAAGATGGAGCATAGATGTCAATCATGCTCAGCTTGGACAAACATTTTTGGAATGGCCTCGGAGTAATGCCTTAGTAAAGATATCTGTTGTTTTCTCTCTTGAACTAACGTGAGAAGTAGAGATCAACCCCTTCTGGATCATATCTCTAGTATAATGGCTGTCTACCTCAATATGTTTAGTTCGCTCATGGAATGCGTTTTTTGCAATGAACAAGGTAGCATGATTATCACATTGTAACTGCATGGGTAGTGGAACATCTGCATGTAAATATGCTAATACTGCTCGAACCCACATTATTTCTGTATTGACAAGTTGCCATATCTCTATACTTAGATTCGACACTTGATCTAGCCACAACTGTTTGTTCTTGCTTTTCCAAGAAACAAGAGAACTACTAACATATACTGCAAAGCCCGTCGTGGACTTCCTATCCTTAGGACACCTTGCATAGTCAGCATCAACACATGCAGATACCTTGAGAGTCGCTCCTTTCTTAAAAAAAGTCTTGCACCTGGAGAAGACTTTAGATACCTCAATATCATGTATATAGCATCCATATGTACTTGTCGAGGTTGTTCCATGAATTCACTCACTCGACTTAATGCAAATGCGATATCCGGTCTAGTAATGGTAACATACATGAGCCTTCCCACAATCTCTCTATATCTCCTCTTATCCACTTCATTTGTATCATCATTGTATAATTTCATGCTAGGATCCATAGGAGTAGTAGAGGGTCGACACCCAATCATATCTGTCTCAACAAGCATGTCTGTAACATATTTCTTTGGGTCATCACAAGACCCTGCACATTCCTAGCAAATTCCAACCCTAAGAAGTACCTTAGGGTGCCCAGATCCTTAGTAACAAACTGACGGCCTAGAAACTCTTTTGCCATCTTTATTCCCTGCACATCATCTCCTGTAACAAGAATGTCGTCAACGTAGACCATTATGACAATTGTGCCTCTAGGTGTCCTCTGCACAAAGAGTGAATGGTCTGCATTAGACCTCTTAAACCCTTGGTTCTCAATCGGATCTGAGAGCTTCTGCAACCATGCCCTTGGACTTTGCTTGAGGCCATATATAGCCTTATGAAGTCAACAGACTCGCCTACACTCCCCCTCAGCAGCAAACCCAGGAGGTTGTTGCATGTAGACTTCCTCTTGTAGATCTCCATACAGAAATGCATTTTTAACATCCAACTGAAATAAAATCCAATCATGTACCACTGCAACAGAAAGTAGGATACGTAGTGTAGAGTAACGAGACACTAGAGAAAAAGTGTCCAAGTAATCCGCGTTGTATGTCTGAGTGAAGCCACATGCCACTAACCTTGCCTTGTAACGATCAAGGCTGCCATCTGCATGATGTTTAACAGTAAACACCCATTTGCAACTGACTATAGACGCCCCAGGAGGAGCAGACTTCGAGCTCCAAGTACCATGAGATTGCAACGCGACCATCTCTTCCTCCATGGCCAAGCACCAGCGACTGTCCTTCAATGCTTCTTGATAATTTCATGGAATCTCCACGACAGATAAGGCAACTACAAATCTCTGAAAATCCCTTGTTAGACGATGAAAGGACGCATGAGAAGTAAAGGGGTAAGACGCACAAGACCGATTCTGCTTGCGAACCGCAATAGGGAGATCCAAGTCATAGGAAGCCTCCTCCATCTGATGGCTCTCCTCCTGCGTAGATACACTATCAGACCCGTCATTAGAAATCATGTTAACAGAACAAACCTGGGACCCCATCAGATGAAGGACCAGGGCCATGACCAGAGATAGGTCGACGAGTATAGAATTTTGGTAGGGGGGATAATACGTGACGGGATAGAGGGTGGTGGTGGTGGTGAGACGACATGCACAAGTGGAGAAGGAGACTGAGCTGTGGGAGGAGGTGGCACATAAATCTCATCATCGGAATTTGACGCAACCAATCTATCGCCTGTAGGTGAAAAAAACATCACAGACTCAAAAAATATGACATCTGCACTGATATAATATTTTCTGCGCAATGGATCCTAACACCGATATCCTTCTGGGTCCTAGAGTACCCAACAAATACACATTTGATAGCCCTAGGAGAGAGCTTATCAAGACCTGGATCCATCTGATGTACAAATGCAACCGAACCAAATACACGAGGAGTAAGGGAGAATAAATCCTTGTTAGGAAAAACAATGGAAAAAGGAGTCTTCTCACTCAAGATGGACGAGAGCATGCGATTCACCAGATAACACGCCGTAAGAACAACATCATCCCAAAATGAATGTGGGCATGCCTATGAATAAGAAGTGTTCGAGTGGTATCAAGTAGATGACGATGCTTTCTCTCTGCAACGCCATTTTGCTGAGAAGTATAAGGATATGTTGTTTGATGAATAATGCCACGGGATGATAAGAAATGGGATATATTACATGTGCAAAATTTCAAGGCATTATCCGTTCTCACAAATTTCACAGATGAAGAGAAAACATTCTGGACTTCATTGATAAAAATTTTGATCATATCCTCGGTCTCAGATTTATTTTTCAACAAGAAAACCCATGACAAACAAGAGAAATCATCTACAGCAACAAGATAAAACATGTGCCCCTGATGATCAGGAACACGACTAGGACCCCAAATATCAACATGAAACAACTCAAACGGGGAGCTACTGCTCCGACTCTGACGACTAGGGAAAGACGAATGGTGATGTTTACCCAACTGACAAGCCTCCCACTGGAATGTAGATCCTGGAGAGATTTGCGGTAAAATATGCCTCATCTTCTATAGAGGGAGATGACCAAAACGTAAATGCCAAGTGAAAGGAGAAATTGGTCCTGTCGAGATAGAGGACGCGCCTGCATAGGGAGTTTGGACCAGTCGATAGAGACCGCCTTGCTCATAGCCACAACCAATCACCCTGCCCGTAAGGATGTCCTGAAAAACAAGAGACGATGGGTCAAATATAGCTCGACAATGCAAATCCTTCATAATCTGACTGATGGATAACAAATTCATAGAAAAATTAGGGCATGTAACACGTTCTGCAGATGCATTGAAGGGGTAAGAGTAATCTCCCCTTGTCCTACGATCGGGGAATGAGTCCCATCGGCTATTACTACAGTTCTTCCTGGAGAAACCTGTCTGTAGGCTGTAAGTTGTCCTTTATCTCCGCATAAATGATGTGTCGCCCCAGAGTCCATAATCCACTCTGGAATCTGAGATCCATAACATGATGTAAATGCAAAAGTGCTACCTGAGTTGTTTGCTGTAGCAGTACTGGTGGATGCTGAAGCTGCAACATCTGAATGGCCTCCAGTAGATGATGAAGAAGAAGGCATGATATCGCGCAGTCTGGCCACTAGGTCATCAAGTAGGAGCAGCGGGTGACTCGACCTGCTCCGCTACACGGGCTGATGCTGGGAAACCATGCTTAGAGTAGCATGTTTCCTCAGTATGACCAAGGCGATGGCAAAACGTGTAGGGCTGAGGAATGCGTCCTCCTCTACCATGAGGTCCACGTCCATGAGAGAAAGAGCCTCCTCTGCCACGGGAGGCTGTCATAGCTGAAGAAGTCTGACTTGTGACAGTAGATGGAACTGTAATCGTGCTGAGCCTGCGAAAAGTTTCCTCCATGGGAGGAATAGTAGTATTTGCAAGGATCTGGGAGCGAGCAACATCTTATTCAGGATCCATGGCTGCTAGGAATACATCAACCATAGTGGCATTCCTATGTCTTCTGCTGCTCCAGAGTGGCTGTGAGTGGTATGTGTTAGAAAATCGGAAGCGGAAGCGGAAACGATAATCAGAGCACAGACAAGAAAGATAAACATCAAAGAACACAAAAGATTTTTACGTGGAACCCTACTCCATGAGGAGCGGGATGAAACCACGGGAGAAGCCCTCAAAGGGGCATAATATGCATTGCACTTTCTCAATGAGTACAGGAGGTCTGGGGCTCTTTATATAGCCTCTCCAGAGCCTCCAAGTCCCACCATTGGACGATGTGGGACTAAACACTGGATGGGGTAAATAGATCTTCTCCATGATCCATTTACCCTGTTACAACTCAATAGGCGCACAACCATATACTCTAACACTCCCCCTCAAGCTGGAGCATACAATGCTCAGCTTGGACAAACAGACAGAAACTCAACTCAACGCTACAAGACACTACGGACAATATCAACCCAACGCGCACATTGCTGCAGTCGAGGACGTTGCTTCTCATGCCGTGCAGGTGAGGAGGACGAACGGGCTGGAGTGTGAGTCAACTGAAGACTCGTAACCTGACCATCGAGTCTGAACTTGCGCCTGAAGTCTCCTCGTCGGAGAACTGGGTCTCTCCCATCTGGCTTAGAGAATGGTGCACTGCTCTGGTGTACCCATGATACCACATGAAAACCCTTGCCCTCAAGGGAATGATCCTCTGCTCTGGAGTCCCTATGGCTCACATGAAAACTCTGGCTGAACAACAACAAGAATGATGGGGACCTCGAACTGATGATGGCAACATATGCACATCTGACAATGACCGCACACTCGTGCGTGTCTGAAACTGGAGACTCGGAAACAATGATCATCGAGTCTGAACAACGGTAGAGTCTGATCAACTGGCTGGTCTAAAGACTGGCATCTGAATTTGGAATCTGGATCATGAACAGACCTGTGACTCTACATATACTCCCCCTTTCTCCCATACTTGTCGGAATAAAGACGTCGACAGTTGGGAGAAGACAGATAAATAGGGGGGGGGGCAAAACAAAACCACTTAGCCGATCAAAACATTTATCGGCTTTTCAAACATGCATCATCATTTTTTTTGAAGCATTTTTTTTAAGCCGTTGACATTTTTTTTCGGCTTTTCTTGTTTTTTTTTTGAAAAATGCATACGGCTTTTCTTTGTATGCGACCTTTTTTTTTGAAAAATGCGTACGGCTTTTTTTTCGTGTACGCGCTTCTTTTTTTTTCTCTGATTTTTTTTTTGAAATCTCTCCTTCCATTTTTTTTAACACCGTAGCCCTTCCTCTCTCTCTCTTTTTTTCTTTTTCAATGGACTACCTCTCCCTTTTTTTTTAAAAAAAAATGGGACCCTTCCTTTTTTTTTCTCAAATACACGGCCCAAGCCCATATAGAGCAGCTCCCTCCTTTTTCTTGACCTTTTTTTATATACTTTACATGGCAGCCCACATACATTAACAATACACTTTTTTTTCAAAAAAAAATAAAGAACCCACGGCTCTTTTAGGGTTCCTTTGAGAAACCCCTTCTCCCGATTGAAGTTGCCGCCGCCTACCCGAGATATGCGGCTCATCGCCACTTATGTGGAGCGGGATCTGGGGCTGCCTGCGCGAGATCTGAGAAGGAGGGGCGCATCGTCGCGGGGGAAAGCCGCCTGGAGCCGAAGGTGAACGCCCGTCTGGAAGAGATGCCACCAATGCCAGGAGGCTCTGGAGGTTGTCGCTGGAGGGTCCCCCGTGCGGAGAGAGGGCCACGCGTGAAGACGGCGGCGCCTGGGAGCCGCCAGGAGTTGCACCTCCGCTTGGAGGCGCGAAAGAAGAGGGCAGCGCCTGGGGCATAGGGGCTCGCACACATGGGGGGGGGCCCTCGCGAAGGACTTGGAGGCTGCTAGGACCATATCGCCCCGTCGCCTGAGGCGCGGGGATCCTTGAGATCGGCTGGAGGGAGGTGCCCACAGGATCTAGGGCTGTATTTTTCGTAATCAACCGGGGAAGATGGCACGATGCTGCCGCTGGAAGCACACAAGTAGAAGTTGGCGGCAACCTGCACTTTGGCCTGGAAAGAAGGGCTTGCAGGATTAGGGTTCCAATGGGAACCCTAACATTTCTCAACACAACGAAGAACATGATGTCTTGGGCAGATCTTGAATCAATGAATAAACCTTCAAACTCGAAAAAATAAATCTCAAATCTTGAACAATTAGAAATTCAAATCCTCGAGAACCGACCCGCTCTGATACCATGTTAGAAAATCGGAAGCGGAAGCGGAAACGATAATCAGAGCACAGACAAGAAAGATAAACATCAAAGAACACAAAAGATTTTTACGTGGAACCCTACTCCATGAGGAGCGGGATGAAACCACGGGAGAAGCCCTCAAAGGGGCATAATATGCATTGCACTTTCTCAATGAGTACAGGAGGTCTGGGGCTCTTTATATAGCCTCTCCAGAGCCTCCAAGTCCCACCACTGGACGATGTGGGACTAAACACTGGATGGGGTAAATAGATCTTCTCCATGATCCATTTACCCTGTTACAACTCAATAGGCGCACAACCATATACTCTAACAGTATGAAGCTGTGAAGCTTCTCAAACATCCCACGCAAGGATGTGTACATCGAATGGAGGGGGTGTCCGTTCTGTTTGATAGTGAAAATGTCATGCTGAAGCTGGAATATCTTAGTTTCATTCCTCGCTTTAGAGTATGCAACTGCGAGAATGTCCCACATAGCCTTAGCAGTAGGGTGATGTAACACATCATTGGCAATTTCTGTCGTCAATGTTCCTGAAACCTTACTTTGGCATATGCATCATCTGTCTCCCAAGAGGCGTTCACCCAGTCTTCTCCACCGGTTCCTCTTCGTTAAGAATATGCTTCTTACCGCTCGACTTCATGAGACTCATGAACTGCATTGCCCAGAGCTTATAGCTCGTCCCATCCATCTTGATAATAGGCGTTGGACCTCTGAATGTGCCCGTGGAGGGAACATTGACCTTACTTTCTGACATGATGCTGATAGAGGAAGACTAGGGTTAATAGAAGTCTGAAAAACAATCGTCTACACGGACCTGTGGGGGTGTGGTTGCATGTGTAGACTCAGAGCGCAACCAACCCCATCAACCAAGTGAAGAAAGCGGGAGGGAGGTACATGAGCAGTCCTTCCCGAGCATGAGGTGGCGCACGCAAGGACGCGCTGAAGCGCGCAGACGCACGTCGATGAGCAGCGACGCACGAGGGGAAAAAGCGTTGCGTTGCATGCAGGTGCACACAGTTGCACGCAGGCGCATAGGCGCAGGGGCTGGTGGCGTGGGTTCGAAGCTGACGATTTGCAAGGGTTGCGCAGGGCCGAGAGGGCTGGCAACGCAGAGGCTGGGAGGTGGGGGTAGGATTAGGACACAAGAGCTCCGGTTTAAGACCGCCGCTCTCATACCATGTTGGGAAAAATAGAGAACTTGTTTATTCCATAAACCCTAGGCTCTCTTATATAGAGGAGAGACCTATGGGTAAATTACATGAAATAGACATAAAGAAATAAAATAGCCGACAGGGTACATAGAAGCATATAAACATCTCTACAAGGACCAAAATAAAAATTGAGAGCAAACGAAATCTAAGAATCTTACTATTTTATTTGAGTGCCAATTAACTATAAGTATTTAAAGAAATCAATGCTAGAACCAGTAATAATACTCTGAAGGTATCTGGATGAATAAACCTTTTGCTTACAAGGGCTAAATTAGAAAAAAATCTTATTTAAAAGTCAAAGTTACAATAACAACTTAAAAGTATATAAAAATTATTTCACTTGTGCTGACATTGCCCTGACTTTAGTAGGGCTGCACTTTATGCTGATGTAAGCAGGCAGTGTGTTGCCTCGTGGGTTCAACAAGAGACTAGTGTGCTTCGCTGGCATGCATGTTGGAAGCAAGGTGGAATCATGGTAGGTGCAAATGAACGGAGATGACATTGTTACATGTAATAATCAAGCATCCCAGATATGTAGGAGTGAGATGATAGGTTGCAGTGACATCATACATGCGAGAGAGTCTTATAGAAGAGAGAGTGATAACCTCTCTTCTACTTTGCTATTCACCGATTATTAAACACCCGGTGAACACTGCCTGCTGCCCTACATATAGAATTTGAGGCGATGTTTGATGTGGCATAGTGGGATTGGGAGAGGCATAAAATATCCTCTTTCCTCGTTATATCTTTAACAAACTTCTCTCTTCAAAATAAAAATATATAAACAATCTCAAAAGAGGTGGTAATGCTTAGTTTTCCAAACTTTGTGGAAATTTGCACCCTCAACTCTCGTGAAGCTGAGAATTTGTGGGATTTCACGTTTTGATCAATGAACTTCTTTCTTCCATTTTGAATGCTATGGGACTAGATTCTGAGGGGTTGGTGCATGTAGAAGATGCCATTGATACCTGAGTGTGGGTGAGGGAAGACACTATCGTCACGAGGGCCTGCAAGACATTGAGGGTGCACGACCCGACCATCGATTGAGTTTCTGCTTTAAATTGTCGGATATTTGGATGGCTAAACTGCAGTCTGCAGCTGAAAGTGATGCTGCATGCATGGTTAGTGAGGCACGATAGGCTGGTCCCCATGTTGTTTAGGAGCATTTGGGGTATCGATTTGGACTGAACTTATCCGGTTCCTTTGGTTTGTGTGGGTGGGTGGGTGTGGGGAGGGTGGGGGGGAGTTGGAGCATTCATTGTTCTCTTGTCCGATGGTTGGGTGGCTAAGGAAATGATGGGGATCTATTGTCTGGACACAAACAGCTTGGATGCCTTTTGGGTGAGGTTGGTGGTGGTGGTTAAGCATATAGAAGACACATGACAGGACCGAGCTATTGATGGTGCTATATGCCTTTGAAACAAGAGGAACACATATCACATCCTTTTAAAAAAACCCGCTTTTCATCTCTCACGGATCTCTGGATCATTGTCCTTGAATTTTGATGCAGTTGCTTTTCCAGTCCAAATACAGCCTTTAGTTGTGGTTCAATTATTCTATTGCTTTTAATATTGCACCATTATTATTTGAGCATGTTCAGTTATAACCTACACTTTGGTGACTGAAGTGACACGTAAAAAAATTTTCAGGTGCAGTTTTTTTAGAATTTCCCTAATTATTATGAATGAGCTCTTCATGTTCCCTTATGATCTTCACCGGTATTTGGTATATTGCTTTACTTTATATTTTATGTATGTTAGCAAATGACTTCGTACATAGGCTACCTTTTTTAAAAACCATGTGCAGTATTTCTTGTTTGATTGTTATGAAGTCCTTTGGTGACCATGTGATTGCTTCTTTGCAGACCAACTATCAAAATTCCTGTATGGGTTGTGATGCCCGTGGCCCATCTCGTTGAGTGGGCATATAAAACCTTTGCTAAGTATGGAATGCCAGTGCCTCAGTTTACTCCATCTAGACTCAGGCTTCTATCTTGCAACAGAACTTTCAAATGCTCCAAAGCAAGGGAACGGCTTGGATATGAGCCTATAGTAACTCTCCAGGTTATTTTACATAAACTATGCCAGGATTTCTTCTGATTTAAACATATAATGTATTTTTTTCTTTATACTTCAGCTTGTTCATGGTGTAGGAAGGTATACATAAGACTGTAGAATCATACTCCTATCTAAAATCTGTGAGTAAAGCAAGAAATTTGTCAAAAGCTTATATATATCTTGGAGGGGGAAAGTGTAAGCATTTTTTCCTTAAATATGAGTTATTATTGTGAATCTTTTTAAATAGAATTTTTCTTTGTTGTAGTTGTTGATGAATCTTTTTGAATAGATTTTTTCTTTATTGTAGTTGCTGATGCAGTTCTCTGGAAAGATAAGAAGCTGGCACTCACCACAATATTACTCTTGGAAGTTGTTTATTACTATCTATTTGCTTCTGGCTTCACTCTTGTCACGGCATTGGCAAATTTACTTCTAGTTGTTGCATTATTTTCGTTTGTGCACAGTATTTTGCCTGCAAAACTGTAAGAAGTCCTCTTTTAGATGCCTATTACTATACTTATTTATTTCAGTATTTCCATACTCTGTTTTTTTGAAAAGCCAAAAGATGGTCATCCAACATGTAATGCCAACTAGGTTTTATACAGTAAAAGCAACTAATTTCCGTTCTTTTGTTTTTCTAAAAAGAAATTGCGTGTTGTTTTATTTAAATACCAGCATTCTCCTTTTTATAGAGAGGCTCATGGTAGGGTTACGTGACCAGTGTTATTAGGGAACAAGGAAACTACCGAGGTCCAAAAAAACTAAAAGATGTGAAATCACAAAATTCTCCTTTAAGATGGAGCATAAATGTTGAACATGCTCGTCTTGGAACTATATTAATAAAAAACAACCCTTGAAAATGCTTTGGTGAAGACATCTGTCTCTTGATCCCCCAAACTTGCATTTAATGTTTACTAGCCAATTTACCCGCGCTTCGCAGCGGGATAAACTTTCTATTATTTAAAAATATTTATTGGATCAATAATTTTTTTTAATAGTATGTTAGACCTAAGATGTCAGGTTTTTATAAAAAAACTTAAATTAAACTAATACATTATCTCTAAGCTAGACAAAACTCTTTCTATTCACGTATGCATAATCTTTTGTTAAAATATTCTTTCAAATGATAAGTCGGGTTTTGGTTGAGTGGATGGTTTAATAATTGAATATTCATTTTCATTAAAATTTCAAATACTACTACAAAAAACTGAATTGGTACAATGTGAAAATATGCATTTTTATATCACATTTTATACAGTCCAGCTAAGGTAATGAAGATATTAGATGGAAAATAAAATGTTTAAATAAATAAATTGATTACATTTAAGTTCAATAACAGTATGATTTTTTGTGTAATCGGAAAAAGTTGAAACTCTTAGTGAAGGAATTAAAATAAGGAATATCATTAAAGTAATATAAAATAAGATGAATATACTTTAAATTAAATATTCAAAATTTCAAATTGTATAATCTAATAACTCATGATTTAGATTTTTCGTATTTCAATACATATGTAATAAAAAACATATTTAATGACAATCTAAACCTTGAGAAAATATTATATCGATTCTTATTTATAGAACACATTGCAATATTTAACCTCACTAACTAAATTTTTTGTCAAGATTGATGATCATGAAAAAGATCTTATCAATTATTATTTCAATATCATCTTATAAATATATAGATTTAGTTTTTAGGTGGTTGATTGTATCATCTCCTACATAAGAAAAAGCTAAAACTATATATTCCATGTTTTTATTATATGCTTACTTTTTTATCAACTCAATTTTTTTATAAAGATTAGTAAGTTTACCTTTAAAAAGACAAAAAATATCGGATATATGTTACTTTTCTTGTGATGAATTGTATTTCCCTTCATATAAGATAAGAGCTGACACTATATTGTACTTTTTGTTAGATGCATGTTTTATATCAACTCTAATATGTATGGTAAACATTCAATAGGTTGAATTTTTAAAAAATACCCTAAAAAACCAATGTAAGGAAACACCTCGGTATGGTGTAAAATCCAATATGTGTGTGTGTATATATATATTTATATTTATAACGTGAGTCCTATCACACGAGGGAACGTTGTACGTCTTATGGTATGATTATGCTTCTGTCAGCAAAAGTGTGTATTTGGCAATATTAATGCGTATTCACCTTATGATAACGCTGTCGAGAATGAGTATTGGATGGTAAAAATATGCATTCAACGATAAAATTGTGCATCATGTAATAACACGTGGAACCGCTTTATTTCTTGTCCCAACCAACATTATCTCTTAGATTTTCCACAGACATTGAGTATATCATGTTGTGATGTGATACAAAATCAAAACACTGGATCCCAGGGCGCAGATCCTCTGCTGTGGAAAAAACTATAATAGAGTCTGCCATGACCTTAATTTTTGTGAATTCCATTTCAAAAATCCAGCAACATACATTCAATATATGATTAATTCTCTATATACCTTCCAAATTTAATCCAAAACCGATGTTTAAGCTACCTAATCTTAACCGTCAACATTAAAGAAATATAAAACTTATTTAAGAAATGAGTACACCTTGTACCATCAAAATAAAGTGGCTATAGACATCGATTTTGGGTAAAATTCAGTAGTAGTTTGAGAATTAATATATATTGAATCTATACGATTGGATTTTGATTTAGAATTTGCAAGAAGAAGAAGAAGAAGAAGAAGAAGAAGATTACTTCAACGGGGGGATCTACTTTAGGGATCTCAATATTAAATCATAAGAGGAACGAAGTATTAAGATAGAGATAAAAAAGTGTGAGCTGAGAGATGCATGATGTGATGATGAAGAGAATCCCGTATGCACGACATTGCTTAGAATTCTATGGAAATGTGAATATAGATACTCGGTTTAAAAGGAGAAAAAAAGGAAGAAGTACAGAGATTGAGTGGAGCAAAAAGAGGAAGGAGAAACCTTAGTTCTCCAATGCATATATTTCTTCATTCTGGAGGAGCTCAACCATTACACTTTTTCGCTAGAAACTTGATTTAATATCAATTATCTATTTATCTCTATTGTATTGTAAAGATTTGATAAATTGAACACTAAAAATAAAAAAAATCGATAAAGTTACGAATTTAATATCCAGCTATGCCATTGCAACTTATATAATAAAAATCATTATAATTTGTATGTCTTTTGTATCAATTATTGGAGAATGCATGGGCACTGAAAGGAAATCTAATGAGAGAGAAAAAGAGTTGAAGGTGTTAGAGCATGTGGTTGGAGAGAGGAAATAAACGGTAGAAATGGAATGAGAGGGAAGGAAAGACAAAGGGACCAGGGAGGTGAAAATAATGGGAGAAAAAGAGATAACAAATGGATATTTGTTAGGAGAGAGAATTGAGTAACAAAGATGTGACTTACATCATGTGAGAATGGGAAGGTACGACTAATTGTGCATGTTGGACAAGACATGTGTCTGAGTTTGGAATGAAAGAATGAGGACACAAGGCTAAAGCTGGGTATAAGATGGGAGAATACCCAACTTTAATATATAGTATAGATTATATGAGCCCTTTCTAGGTCTTATCACACTTGTAGTCTTTGTAAACCTTGACATGATTGGTCCATTCAAGGAAAAAGATATAATTGCTTGCGAAAGAAAGAGAGAAGATAATTGCCATAACTCATCCCCATAAAGCACTTAACTATATGGTGGAAATCACTCATGATTGACCATACCCACATCAATCTGGTTATTACATGAGCTATAGTTCTATCTTTGATTCAACATTGGAATGAGTACAATGTTTTGCTTTCTGGTTTGCCATGACAAATGCTTCGTAGCAATATGTAGAGAGATATTCTATGTTCCACCTAGCTAGGATTATACTAGTCCTTTTACATGCATGGTGACTTTCTATGCAACCCTAACCCTAAGAATCTACCTATATAAGGAGCCTTGGGTAACCTATTTTGTCAAGCCATTCTTGGGTTCTTTTCTACTTGGTATAATGGAACATGATCCCTCTTTCATCTCCATTGCCATTCTTCCTTGACCACCACTGATGCCTCACTCCGTCCCAGCCCCATCTATTATCACCACCGCCTGACTACCATTTCCTTTCCTTAGCCCCAACCTCGCGCCAAACCCATCGCTTCTCCCCAGCCCCAACCGCCAAAAGCTACCACCCCAATGCTAACTGCTAACACCACTAACACCACTGCCAACAACCTTAACCTCAGCCCCAATTGCCCACATCACACCCAACACCACCCAACCACCATCAAGCTCATCTTCAAGCCCCAGTTACCATCGCCAAACATCATTGCCAACACCATAGTGCTCCATTTAGCACCCCTACAGTACTCCAACATCGTCCAACGACCCTATACCACTACTCCAACATCCAAACTAGCCCTAATGAGCTCCTCCAGACAACCCCACAAGTTCCATCCAATCTCCAAAGGCTCGCTACAAGCCCCATGACTTTCCTTAACCCCCACACATTCTTTCCAATATCTCTCAACCTACATTGGATCATTCAATGCAACTTTATCAAGGTTTAAGGTGCCATACCCTACACGATAATATCTATGCAAATACCGTTCAGTTTTACTTTACAAGCATGCCTTGACAGAGTAAAAGAACATGTTAAAATTTGAGAAACATCCTAGGGATACATAAGATGGGGTGTATGATTATCCTTATTAGACTCGATCCCCAAATTGAATAAGGCCAATTGCCCTAAATGGTCAAGGATGTTCTTGATGGTCAACCATGATTATGAGACGGGACAAGTAAATATATAAATCGGGGTTGAGATGATGGGATGATCTGTTCTTGTATTATGGTTTACGCAATTAACAAAATTGTAGATAAACCATTATACTTTGAGAATGTCTTCGATATGTGGACTTCTTTGAAAGCCACATATGGATAGGAGAAGAACTCAAGCAGAATGTTTTAGATATACTTTAACATGAAGCACGTAGGATGACCCACGATAGAGTACTCTCAATGGAATTTAATATTTGAAAGATATAATACTTGTGTTCCGGGATGCATCTATCCAAACAAAAGGAATATCACCAATACATTTCGATTATGGTATTTTTCATAGGGATTGATATGGGCTACACTATCGTCTGAGACTGGATGATCACAATGGTCACACTACCTATCATAGAAGAGACACACAACACTCTTTAGTAGTTTTATGGTAACCTACAACACCGCTACTCTGGAGATCCACGGAAGTTGCACTGCTCTTGTCATTCTGTTAGGAAGAGGATGACATGGCTCATATAGGGCCTGTGGTGATGTCGTCGCGGTCATACCATATCGGGGCGAGGACAAGAAAAACCTTTATATCTTTTATGGAAAATTAGGCATATTGAGGCAGTCTACTACAACATTGTTGATGCCATTAGGCTATTATAACCATTGATATCTTTTCTTATTAGTTTTATTTCTATGTTAGCTATTTCTATTTGTAATCTTTTTATGCGTAAGAGCGTATTGGTGGTTCGGGAGTCGAGCGAGTATGAAGTTGGGGACTCGATCAATGTAGCAGGGTTTGTACATGCCCCTTTTCTTGGACGATCATGGAAGAGTTGCTCTCACAGTGAGAACCACTGCCAAGGGGGCTCATTGGCACTCCCCTTGTTGGGGCATGCCTCTCACTGGGAGCCCTATGGTTTGTAAAACCTCATGCGGAACCGTCAGGTGTTTCCTAGGGGTTTTCCCGTAGGTGTTATTATTGTGCATGATTAGGTAGAGCCGTAGAGGCTACACCTACTTTCCCAATGGGGTTCACATCCTAATATTGTTGGAGCAATGGGTTTTCTGACTGTTAGGGAACATGGGAGGCATCTACGGGTCCCTGGACATACTTCCATGTTTCATGATGATGGTGATGTAGGCCGGTATGTGGTGACCCATCAAAGAAACCATGGGTCTATTGTCGCTTCAAAGCAGGGCCTCAAATTTCAACGAAATTCCATCAAATTTCTCTGAAATTTCCATTTCTTTAGGTCATCGAAATCGAAACGCTACCTTATCTCTTTTTCTAGGATATCAACGAAATATCACCAAAATGTCAACGAAATTTCATCGAAATTGCATGTAATATTAGAGAAATAATAAAAATAAATGAATATACCCTTCGCTTTCATCGAAATTTACATATATTAATGAATGTTCACTTATTTATTCGTTGATGCGTCGAGTTGTTAGAGTGCTTTCCATTGTTTGAAGAAGTTTCTTTAGTTAGTTTCTAAATTTTAGATCTAAATCCCAACCAAATTATTTAGACACAAGATTTAAGAGTTAAATGCATGTTTTAACTAAAGAGCTTTACATTTTTGTTCTTTCTTTATTTTGATATATATGTTTTGATTAGTAGTTATTATATGTGTCACCTTATTCTTATTAACGAGGTGATTATCATGGCTTTTGCTTTGAATTTAGCATACAATTCTAATTCTAGGTAGCACGTTGCTCTAAATATCAACATATGTGATGATTATGACGATAATATTACTACAAAACTTTTATTTGCAATTCTATTTTACAACTAAGTGTGCATTTCTATTTTATTTATTGACTTAGAAATAGTAAAAACCTTGGCTTTGGGAAAAAGTCAAGTTTAGAGTGATTGCCAAGATTTCTAACGATTTCACCAAAATTCTCCGAAAGTTCTCTTTTCGGACATACAACAACAACAACAAATCCTTTTCCCTCAATTAAGTAGGGTCAGCTACATGGATTCTTCGCCTCCATTCATATCTATCTTGGATCAATCTCGGATTTATATCCAAAAAATTAAGATCCATTCGTATAGTCTCTTTCCAACACTTCTTGGGCCATCCTTTTCAGACAGGACAGAACGAAATCGAAATCCAAAATTTAAGGCATTGCTTTATTGCGGTTTTTGACTACGACAAGGAGTATATGTGATTGTATAAGTACTAGTTTGTTAGCAACTTTTCAAATATTGTGATTGTAAGTGTTTGCCTACTATTAGGTTTGATATAGATTGTGCTTGTGAATGCTACACAGTTTTTGGGCATTAGCTTATTTGTTTGTGTATTGTATAGCTCATATTTTACAATCACAAGCTATACAATGCATCTATTAGACATACATGTTAAAAAGATTTGTTTTTGTATGTGTATGTGTGTGTCTTATTTTATTTTTAAAATTAAATTTTTTCTAAGTTGAAGGTATTTTGTTTAGATACAAGTTCTAAACTATCATTTCGGTCTTCAATTTCTTACATAAAATATCATTTTGCTAGTACTATTTGTTGGCCATCTTGTTCTCTGCTATTAATGCACATGTCACCATTCTCTTCAAATTCAAGAGGTAAAACTAATGGCATCTAATTTTGATTCCAAATATGGTTCTGATTCATGGCAGCGTACTACTTTTTTTTACTGTTGGAGCGATTAGATGGAAATATAATATAATATATCATGTTAATATCTTACTGTTAGTAAAAAAACTGTATACTTTTATATCATTTATTGAGTAAAAGGATATTAGAAATCTTAATTTGAGAAGAAACGAGTTTTCAATTTCCGCAATTTCTAGCCATTTCACTGGAATTCCATCGAAATTCCACCAAATTTCTCTTTCCACACTGACCGAAACGAAATCAAAATCCGACATTTAAGGCCTTGCTTCAAAGTTGGTGGTTTGTTGCTTCGAGTGTTGGGTTTTTGGACACTGGCGGCATGAATGCAAGAAGCATAAGGAGTTACAATCTCGTGAAACTTCTCTCATGAGGGTGTGGGAGACTTCTGTGCAATGTACAAAGATCTTTGATGCGACACTAGAGACTTCTCGAAAGTCACAACCTATGGAGAAGACCTGTTTGCGTTTACATGATACCCTTGCAGACGCGTCAGTGGATCATGCTCCTCACATCCTTATTGCTTCCTCATCATCTTGTGATGAAGTGATAGAGGATGTTGCCAGCATTTCCTTCCTTTGAACTTTGTTGGGGATGCCATCTCCTTGGACTATTCATCGATCTTAGTGCACGAGTTGATGATGGAAGGGGATGCTCTTCTCGTTAGTGTTGACAGTGGGTGCTTTGGAGTGGAATGGAAGTGTCCTTGTTTTCATGACGGTGTTGTGGTTTGTGGGCCTCAATGCTTGTTCCAGATCTTTGTATGCCTTTCACCTCCTAGCACTAGACTCTTTTCTCACTGCTCTGTCAGGCATGGTAGGGTGCTTGAGATTATTTATAATGACCTACAATCGAGAGAGGATGCAAACATTATGGTATATATCTAGAGAGCTGCAATTAAGAACATGCTTTTGATACCAGTTGTGGGTTGGACGAGTTTTTGACTATGGTGACTGAGTGTTTGCCCTCGTTTGACGTTATTGGGATGCCACTTGTGGTCATTCGTGACGCTTTGCACCGTGAACCGGTTGTTGGGACTGTGGCCATCTTTCAGGATCCTGGTTGGGTGACGATCTAGGGCCCTTTGGGGTCTGCTGTTGTGCCTGACACGATGTAGGAGGAGCCTGACACGATGCCTGAGGAGTCTGTTGAGGTGGTTGTTGAGGAACCTGCTACTGAAGTGCTTGTTGGGGGGCTACTTGTTGGGGAGCATCCACATATTGTGGCGGATGTTGTTAAGGAGGTGACAACTCCTGTGTCTGATGCTTGTGTGGAATGTTTCAGGGACCATATGGTAGCTACGCCATCCCGCTACCTATAGAGCTTGCCCTGGCTATTTGCAAAGGGGACCACATTAACATGTTTATATGCCGTCGACAACGTATCTCGCAACGACAAGTGGTTGCTGGCCTTGCGAATGTGTTGCCAACCGTGAGTGCTATGGTTTGTTGTGGTGCTGGCGACGTCGATGTGGAATCCACCATAATTGAGGGAGCATGGAAGCTGAAGGTAGTTGCGAATTATGTTGGTGTGAAGTTGGCATGGGTAGACCTCACTATGGATAAATTAAGATCATTTCATAGAATGTTCGAGGTTTAGGGTAATTAGACAAGAGGAAGGCAATTGGACTGATACTTAAGATGTGGAAGAATGATATTGTTTGCCTACATGAAACACAACTTGAGATTCATGACATTTTTATGGCGGGATGCCTTCTCATTGAATTGAAGGTGACGTCTTTTGAGGGTGCCTAGAGTGCGTTGGTTGTCAGCTGAGAGATTCGATGGAGTTGATGGACCTCGTTTGTGGTACTCGAGTTTTCTCGGTCCTTGTAAAGAGATATTCTGATGGTTTTTTTTCAATTGATTTCCAATATGTTCGGCTCCTTCGAAGCCTCTGCTTCGTCGAAGATGTGGGATGGACTTATATTGATATTGGTTCGTTTTATGGATTCTGGTGGAGATTTCTACGTCACAATATTGTCCACACCGGTCTCGAGTTCGGGTTGAAATCGATCCCAATTTACACTTGTTTGAGGAGCTTGTGGGGGAGTTGCAGTTAGAGGTCTTGAATGCAACAAATATGAAATTTATTTGGAGGAATAGCTCTTCTTAATCTCGTCTGGTCGCTTCATTGGCTTTGTGGGCCTTGTGAAGAGTTTCCCCTCGGGGTCCGTGTTGTCTATGCCCCAGTCACACTCAGACCATATGCTAATCTATTGGGACTTTAGGGTTGATCGACGTCTAGTCAGGTTCTTCTGCTTTTGAGAGATTTTGGCTTTTGGAGGAGGGGTTTTATGAGAAGGTTGTGTATTAATGTATTTTGCTGGCAGGAACAAGTTGTGGATGGCCTAGCTACGAGACATATGGAGGAGAAGCTTAAGGTGATCCATACTTTTCTTATAAATTTTAAGGAGCCTGAGCTCAGATGACGATCCCAATTTACAATTGTTTGAGGAGCTTGTGGGGGAGTTGCAGTTAGAGGTCTTGAATGCAGCAAACATGAAATTTATTTGGAGGAATAGCTCTTCTTGATCTCGTCTGGTCGCTTCATTGGCTTTGTGGGCCTTGTGAAGAGTTTCCCCTCGAGGTCCGTGTTGTCTATGCCCCAGTCACACTCATACCATATGCTAATCTATTGGGACTTTAGGGTCGATCGACGTCTAGTCATGATCTTCTGCTTTTGAGAGATCTTGGCTTTTGGAGGAGGGATTTTATGAGAAGGTTGTGTATTTTGCTGGCAGGAACAAGTTGTGGATGGCCTAGCTACGAGACAGATGGAGGGAAATCTTAAGGTGCTCCATACTTTTCTTATAAGCTTCAAGGAGCCTGAGCTCAAATGACAACATAGGGTTGAGGTGCAGGTGGAGATTGTGCTGTGATTGGGAGTGTATTCTTTTGGAGGAAAAAAAGAGGGAATTCAAGTGGAGACAAAGGCCCACGTTGAAATGTGTAGATATATTTCTATAATCTATGCACCTTTTCTACTACTTTTATTTTCTTGTATCCATCTTATGTAATTTACCCATAGGCCTTCTCTATATAAGAGAGCCTAGGGTTCTCTGGAATAAACAACGAATTCTCTTCTTCCAACATGGTATCAGAGCCAACCTAAACCCTACCTCAAACCCTAGCCGCCCTCCTCTCTCTCGCCGCCGCCCCCCTATGTTTATGTAGACATTTGTTCCTTGGTATACAGACCCTGGTTCTATATCTCCGGCAAAATGTCAGAAAAAAGGTCGACATGCCCTCCATATGCGCTTTCAAAGGTCCAACGTCCATTGTCAAGATGGATGGGACGAACTATGAGCTCTGAGCTATGCAGCTCATGAGACTCATGAAGTCAAATGGTAAGTACATTCTTACAAAAGATGAGCCGACAGAGAAAACTGAGGTTTATGCCTCCAGGGAGGTCGATGATTCGTATGCCAAAGTCTGGTTTTCAGGTACACTGACGATGGAGATTGCTAATGATGTACTCCATCAGCTCACTACTAAGGTGATGTGGGACATTCTTGCAACAACATACTCACAGGTGCGAAACGAGACCAAAATCCTTCAACTCCAGCATGACATATTTACCGTCAAGCAGAACGAACGACCTCTTCATTCGTTGTATACATCATTGTGAGGGATGTTTGAGAAGCTCTATAGCATCATTCCCTTTACGACGACTCTCGAGCAACAGAAGACCTTTCAGAATGCTACCATGGTGGGGGTCTTACTCGCGACACTTGACCCTGAATATGATGCTGCTCACTTCAGATTCTTGCAGATGCTACTATTCCTCTAATGGAGGAAGTATATCGCAGGCTTAGCCGAATTACAGTCCAGTCTACTGCTAATGCTCAGCCTCCTTCGACGATGGCGGCCTCCCGAGGCAGAGGAGCGTCTTCTTCGTTCTGTGGCCGTAGACCTCGTGGGAGAGGCGGCCGCATCCGCCATCCCTGCGTCTTCTGTCATCGCCCAGGTCACATGGAGGATACATGCTATTCTAAGCATGGTTTTCCGGCATCGACACGTGTAGCCGAGCACGTTGCATCTCCACCGGCATCTGCTTCAGACCAGAGGTTTGAGGAACTTGTTGTCAGATTGAGAGATATTATGCCTCCTATCTCTACAGAATCTCCAGGAGGCAACTCGGACGTAGCTGCTTCAGCTTCTACCAGTATGTCAGCCACTGCTAGCACCTTAGGTAGTGCTTATGCCTTTACTTCATGTAATGGATCTGACATTTCAGAATGGATTATGGACTCCGGCGTGGCACATTATCTTTGCCGAGACAAAGATAAACTTACATCCTACAAGGAGGTTCCACCAGGACGATCTGTAGTGATAGCAGATGGGACCCATTCCCCCATCATTGGACAGGGGGAGATCAATTTGACGCCTTCTATGCGTCTACCGAATGTGTTCTATGCTCCAGATTTTCGATGAATTTATTATCCATCAGTCAAGTTACGAGGGATTTGCACCGCCGCGCTATTTTTGACCCATCGTCTCTTGTTTTTCAGGACATTCTTACGTGCGGGGTGATTGGCTATGGTTGTGAGCAGGATGGTCTTTATCATCTGATCCAAACTCCCTATGCTGGCGTCTCCTCTCAGTCAAGTGGACCGGTCTCTCCATTTACATGACATCTACACTTCGGCCACCTCCCTCTTCAGAAGATGCGTCATATCTTGCTGCGGATTTCATTGGGTTTTTCCTTCCAGTGTGAAGCATGTCAATTGGGAAAGCATCACAGATCTGCTTTCCCTAGTCGTCAGTCTCGGAGCAGTAGCTCTCCTTTTGAATTATTTCACGTTGACATTTGGTGTCCGAGTCGTGTCCCTGATCACCAGGGACACATGTTTTACCTAGTTGTTGTTGATGACTTTTCTCGATTGTCATGGGTGTTTTTGTTGAAGAATAAATCTGAAGCCGGGGATGTGATAAAAAATCTTATAGATGAAGTGCATAATGTTTTTCCTTCTACTGTGAAATTTGTGCATACGGATAATGCTTTGGAATTTTGTACTCGTGCTCTTTCACATTTCTTCTCGTCTCGAGGCATTGCAGAGAGAAAGCATCGTCATCTTCTTGATATCACTCGGACTTTACTTATCCAGAGTGGTGCTCCCATTTCCTTTTGGGGTGATGCAGTCCTTACGGCATGTTATCTGGTGAACTGTATGCCATCCTCTGTCTTAGGTGAAAAAATTCCTCTTTCTGTTGTTTTTCCTGACAAGAAATTATTCTCACTTACTCCTCGTGTCTTTGGTTATGTTGCCTTTGTTCACCAGCTGCCTACGGGACTTGAGAATCTCTCACGTAGGGCTGTTAAGTGTGTGTTTGTTGGGTACTCTCGAACCCAAAAGGGGTTACCGATGCTATGACCCTTTGAGCAGGAAACATTACGTCAGTGCATATGTCATCTTCTTTGAGTCTGGGATGTATTTCTCTCATGCAGGTGATAGGTTGGCTTCATCCACATCTGATGATGAGATTTATGTGCCACATCCTCCTCTGCATCCGTCTTTTCCCATACATGTTCCTGTTGTTCCACCAACACCACCACCTCCTCCACAACCACCTGTTTCACCTTTACCGAAATTCTATACCCATCGGGTTGTCCCTGTTCATGGCACTCGTCAATAATCCAACACGCCTCAGGTTTGTCCAGATAATATTCCTAACGCTGGGCCTGAAAATATGCAAGTGCATGGATCTTTGCAGGAGACTAACATACCGACGAGTACTGTTTCTGATGATCTGAATGTGCCTATTGCCTTACAGAAGCAGAAGCGTACCTATGCATCATATCCGCTTGCTTCACAGGTTTCCTTCCATCGTCTCACTGGGGAGTTTCAGAGGTTTGTTGTGGCCCTATCTGCCGTGGAAATACCACGGAATTATCAGGACACCTTGAAGGTT
The DNA here is from genome assembly GCA_037367405.1 of Ottelia alismoides. Taxonomy (NCBI): domain Eukaryota; kingdom Viridiplantae; phylum Streptophyta; class Magnoliopsida; order Alismatales; family Hydrocharitaceae; genus Ottelia; species Ottelia alismoides. Next base: position 305,906 of record JAZKJV010000784.1, read on the forward strand.
AGTTGCTGGCGTTCAACCATGGAGGAGGAAATGGTTGCTCTGCAGTCGCGGGGTACATGGAGCTTGATATCTGCTCCCCCAAGATTATTTGTTGTCAGTTGTGAATGGGTATTTACTGTCAAATATCATGCAGATGGCAGCCTTGACCGTTACAAGGCAAGGCTAGTGGCACGAGGGTTCACTCAAATATACAACGTGGATTATATGGACACATTCTCTCCAGTTGCGCGTCACTCGACTCTACATGTCCTCCTTTCAGTTGATGTGGTATGTGATTCACTCTTTTTTCATCTTGATGTTAAGAATGCCTTTTGGTATGGGGATATGCCAGAAGAAGTCTACATGCAGCAGCCTCCGAGGTTTGCTGCTGAGGCGAGGAGTCAGATAGTGCGTAGACTTCACAAGGCAATATATGGCCTTAAAAAAAGCCCGCGGGCGTGGTTTCAGAAGCTTTCTGACCTAATTGAAAGGCAAGAGTCCAAAAGATCAAGTACAGATCATTCTTTGTTTGTCTAGAAGACTCCCAGAGGTACTGTTGTTTTTTTTGAAGTCTAACGACTCGGGGGGAGACACGGCGTGGTGCTCGCCCCAAAAAATTTATTAAGTAAAGAAGAGAAAGCAAAAGATAAGTACAAGTGGAGAAACAAAAAGAAAAGAAACCGGATCCAAAAGATCCCACCCAAACAAGAAAGTGCAAATTACAAAATCGACCAGTCGCAAGTTAGACGGGCCGCATGAGCCAACACGTTTTCCTTGTAAAATCTCTGGCCCCTAAAAATTGTTGCGTTACGCCCCAACCAAATCGCCCATATGCAAGCAAAAAGACCCAAGAACTCCCTGCGCTCCCTGTCCTTGTTCGACCGAATAGACTCCCAGAAATCGACCTGGTCAGAAGTATTGATCCAAGACATCCTCGCCTCCTCCCAAATGCCCACAGTGATAGGGCGAGCGAAGAAGAGGTGATTTAAGGACTCCACGTCACTGCCACAGAGAGCACAATCCACCGAAGCCAAGCCACCATATAGTCTAGCGCAACGATCCCGCGTTAAAATCCTCCTCCTGCGAAAGAGCCAAAGGAAGATCGCCACCCTCTCCGGGAGCTTCAAATTCCAAAGGAAGGTGCAGTCGCGGTTGAAGGGATCCGAGTGCATCTGCGGATGATGGGAAATCGCCATGAAAGCCTTTCGCGTCGAGAAGTCGTCCTCCCGCCAAGCCCAGTGGTCTCTACCCCTCGCGGGTCTGGGCGCATCCTTAAGGGTGCGTTTGGTTCGTGGGTTATCCAGGGGTGGATAACCCGGTTTTGTGTTTGTGTGTTGGGAGGGTTTGTGTGATGTGATTGTATCGGAATTTGAAAAAGTTGGTAGTTATTATTATATGATAGTATTGAAATTCGAAAAAGTGGGTGGTTGTTGTGATGTGATTTATTGAAGTTTGGAATAGTGAGTAGAAGTTGAGTATTTTATTATTTTTAAATGATATAATGGCATAATATATAATTTTTTTGATAGGAAGGGAGTGGGCCTCACTAGTGGGTTAAAAATGGAGGTTTTGGGGGGTTACCCACCCAAAGTGGGGGGTAACCCCCAACCAAACGCACCCTAGTATCCATAAGAGTAAGAAGGTCGTCGAACCTTTGGTCAGAGAGGCAGCCAAGAAGCATCGGAAACCAGCCATCCCCCGACCAACAGGAAGCGACAGAAGCGCGCCCATCGGTCGCCAAGGCAAATAACCACGGGAAAGAATCCCTTATGGGGGCTCCACCAGCCCAACTGTCCGTCCAGAATTTGAAAGACTTGCCATCCCCGAGAACAAGAATAAATAGATGCGAGTAGCGATGACCATCGACATCACCCCACGCCAGAAGGGGGTACGAGAGCGGAGACCACCAAACTCCCCCATCAACACCCCATTTAAGCCAAGAATCTCGCGTAATAGGGAAGAACAGAAATTATCAGAAACACCCCATAACCTGTTCACCCACTTTAAAAGTAGCGCGTCATTGACCGTATCGAGACGGCGGATGCCAAGACCCCCTTCACACTTCCTCTTCGTCACCTCCTCCCAATCCACGAGATGTGTACCACGCGAAGAAGGCCCCCTTCTCCCCCAAAGAAAATTCCACATCATCTTCTCAATATGTCTCCGCACCCCCACCGACAGCTGCCAATTGGAGAGATGGTAGACGGGGATAGACGAAAGAACCGATTTGATGAGCACAAGGCGGCCACCCCTCGAGAGCAGGGCCGAACTCCAACCGGAGAGCCGCCTCTCCACTTTCTCAACAACTTTGCTCCAGTCGCGATGTCTAGCCCTCCCCGCCCCCAGGGGCATGCCCAAGTAGTCGATCGGAAGAGAAGTAGGGGGGAGCCCAGAGCCAGCCCACAATCAGAGGCCGTCTCTGAATCCAAACCAAAGGGGATCGCCTTGGACTTGTTTCGATTGATGAGCAAACCCGAAAGCTCGCTGAATATTTCCAAAGTCGCTGCCATGCCCCTGACCTCCTCACGCCCCCCTCAATGAACACGATCGTATCGTCAGCGTATTGGAGGGTCGAGATCACTCGGTCGCCGCAGGAGAAGCCCATGGAAAGACCACAATCAACCACACGAGTCGCCATCCGAGGAAGCACATCAACCGCAAGAACAAAAAGAAGGGGGCCACGGGGCAGCCTTGCCGAACCCCTCTTCTAGGTTGGAAGCGATCACCCACGATGCACCCATTAATCATTATGGAGAACGAAACCGTGGAGACGCATCGACGCATCCAAGAGATCCAGATCTTAAGGAAACCACGAGATCTCAGGACCGACCACAAGAAAGTCCAGTCAAGCGAGTCGTAAGCCTTAGCAAAATCAACTTTCCAGAGCACTCCATGGGTCCCTCTCCTAATCCAACTCTCCACCATCTCAGATGCTAGAGCCGTAACATCGGCAATTTACCGACCGCGAATGAAAGCCGCCTGCCCTGGAGAAATTAGTTCATCAAGCACCGGGGCGAGTCTACGAGCGAACACCTTCGCTACTATCAAATAAAGACCATTTAAAATAGCAATAGGATGAAAGTCCTCAATACGCTGGGCGGATGAAAGCTTCGGCAGCAGGACAATGATGGCCCTATTGATTTTGTCAAATCCCGCATTACACCTGCAAAATTCGATAATAACATCCAATACCTCCTGCCCCACCATCTCCCAGAAGTCCTTGTAGAAAGCAATTGGGAACCCATCCGGCCCCGGAGAAGCATTGTCGTTGAGATCCCAAACCGCCTTCTTGATCTCATCCGAAGTCACCTCCTTAGTCAACTCGTCACGAAGCAGGGGCGAGAGAGATTGAGTCCCCTCGCCCGACCAAAACCAACGCTTAGGTGCGTGCGAAGAGGAAAAATCTTTAAAATATGTCGCCACCTCCCTCCCCGGGGCATCCTCCACCTGCACCACCCTGCCATCAAAGGAGATGGAACGAATAAAGTTCGAGCGTCTTCTGTTACTGGCCACCCTATGGAAATAAGAGGAGTTAGCGTCCCCTCCTCTTAGCCATGAGATTCTCGACCTCTGACGCCATTCCGCCACCCGCTTCCGATCCTCAACCTCCACCCTCGCCTGTGCAGCCGATCTGGAAGCCAACTCCTCGTTGCAGAGATCCCTTTCCCCCTCCAAAACATCTAATGAAGCCGCGATCTCCTCCGCCTCTTTTCTGGCAGACGCCCGCGCCTCCCGTGAGGCTTTCTTAAAAGTAGCCAAACTTTTCCGCAAAAACACCAACTTCCGAGCAAATCTCCCCAGAGGTACTGTTGTTATCATGGTGTATGTTGATGATATACTTGTTACGGAAGATGATATGCATGGGTAAAGATTGCAAAAGTATTTCTGGGCCATCAGTTTGTTACTAAGGATCTTGGCACCCTACGATATTTTCTGGGGTTGGAATTTGCTAGGAATGCACAGGATCTTATGATGACCCAAAGGAAGTATATTATAGATATGCTTGTTGAGACAGGTATGATCGGGTGTCGACCCTCGTCTGCTTCTATGGATCCTAGCATGAAGTTATATGATGATGACACAGATGAGGTTGACATGAGAAGATATAGAAAGATGGTGGGAAAGCTTCTCTATATTACTATCACTAGACATGATATCTCTTTTGTAGTGAGTTGGGTGAGTCATTTCATGGAACAACCCAGACAAATACGTGTGGATGCCATATACATGATATTGAGATATCCAAAGTCGTCTCCAGGTGTAGGACTAATGTTCTGGAAAGAAACAAACATTTCTATTTTTGCATGTGCTGATGCGGGCTATGCATGATGCCCTAAGGATCGGAAGTCTACTTCAGGTTTTGTAGTGTTTGTTGGTAGTTCTTTGGTTTCTTGGAAAAGCAATAAACAAACAGTGGTGGCTAGATCTAGTGCTGAATCTGAGTATAGGTCCATGGCACAAGCAAGTGCAGAGATGATGCGGGTTCGAGCCGTGTTAGAAGATTTGCATATAGCTCTACCCATGCAGTTACAATGTGATAATCAAGCAGCGTTATTCATTGCTAATAATCCTGCATTTCATGAAAGAACAAAGCATATTGAGGTATACTGCCACTATACTAAAGATATGATTCAAAAGGGCTTGATTTCTACTTCCCATGTCAGTTCATGAGAGCAGACTGCCGACATCTTTACCAAGTCATTGCTCAGATGGCCACTCCAGAAGTGTTCTTCCAAGCTGAGCATGATTGACATCTATGTTCCATCTTGAGGGGGAGTGTAGAGATATTTCTATACTCTATGTACCTTTTCTGCTACTTTTATTTTCTTGTATCCATCTTATGTAATTTACCTAAAGGCCTTCTCTATATAAGAGAGCCTAGGGTTCTCTGGAATAAACAACGAATTCTCTTCTTCCAATCCTGCAAACGCCGTTCCTTTTGAGATGTATAATGAGGAGAATGAGAGACACAATGTTGCTTTTCACACTCGGTAGGGGTCCTCCCGTCGCCTTACCTTGGCTTGCCTTTTTGGAGGATAGGTTGAAGCAGTTGGACTGGTCATATGTGCTTGAGAAGATGGTGAACACGTTGGCTAGCTGGCATGCGATCTATCTTTCAAGGGGTGGCTGCTTGGTTCTTCTGAAGGCGGTGTTATCGCCTATCCTAATTTTTTTCCTCTCTACGCTTTTGTTACATAATCATGTTTGGTTGCTGGTTGGACTAGGTTGGGTTGGTTTGGGGTACCCCTGTGAATAGTAAATTGTACCCCTGTGAATAGTAAACTGTGAGGAGGATTGAGAAGGTTGGAAGGAGGGGTACACCGGTGTACCCCAACCCAACCCGGTCCAACCCAGCAACCAAACAGGCCCAATGGGAATGAAGGGGAGATTATAGGCACTATGCATATATTCTTTCGGGCCTCTGATGGTGAGGCGTGCTTCTATATTTATTCGCTATTTAAAAATAAATCTTGAAGAACTCTCTTCAAGTGACTTCAAAAAATGGAATCCACTTCAATGGTATGTTGGTAGTGCAGTGTGCCTACCACCCAAAAAATCAGTGTTCAAATCTTTGGGTGGGCACCTGTGTGTTTCCCCTATTGTTTAAAAAAAATAAATATTAAAAAGTTATTATAAATAATTTCAGCATTGATGTTAGTACTTTTCAACTCAATTCCCTAAATTGTTTATATGTAGTATCTTTTACTAAATGTGATTCTAACAAAACTGAATATTATTATAATTCCAATTCAGTCTACTTTGCCTTAATTTTAATTTTTTCCCTCTAAAAATCAGTGATTGCTTCGAGGCTTACACCTTGCCTCATATACCAGGAATTTGCCTCAGAATACCTCACGTTCTTTTTAAACTTGGGTGTATCTTAGCGAAAGTAGATAATTTTTATATTCATCTCATATATGTATTCAGTTGGTATATATGTTATTCTACAAATTACCAATGACTCAGACTCAGATAAAGGGTATCTGCTTCACATATGCTGCTCCATCAATGAATTGATTAACACATCCAAGTACATAAGTCTAACTACATTTCAGTTACAAGTTGCATGAATGTGAAGATATCGTTCTATTTTTATAATATGCAAGATGTGAGCTGTACCAAAAGTAGAATTTCTGTTAGGTTTTTGTAATTAATACCTTTTCTGAGTAGAAGGGCTTGTAAGTTTTTTTTATTAGTTTGTTTGTGTTGTATCCTGGTATAAGTAGGAATGAAAAATTGGGCATTTGGGTTGGACTTGGTTGTAGCTAAATGGTTAAACGAGCTGGGTGAAACGCACCTGGCCTTCTTGATTTAGCTTTGTTTGTAGCCAGTCAAAATATGGTTCTGGGGTGGGGGACCAAATTGACTGCCGCTTTAAGTTTCTATTTTTTGTGCAGCTGAGATCTGGCTATATAATATTTTGGATTTTTTTGTATGATGCAGAAGAGCTTTGGCCTAAGTTTTTTGCAGGCACTAAGCCGGCATTTTGATCTGGTTACAATTGTTGTTGTTAAATGACTGCATTGATCTGTCAGGTGATTGCTTAACAACTGCTACTTATGCAGATTCGGTTACAAAATTGAGAAAATTCCGCCTTCTTGCTTTAAACTTAAAGGAGAAGCTCATCATGCTGCATATTCAGCTAGTGCACTGTGGAACTCCTCCGTTCGTGCACTGAGATCTATCTGCAAAGGGAAGGACTGGCTGCTGTTCTTCAAGGTACGCTATTGAATTCTCTAGCACATGTCCTTGAGAACTTCACTAACTTCTCTTGTTCCTAACATTCTCATCTTGGATCACAAGATTGCTATTTTTCTTTCAATCCTCAGTATTCTTGGAAAAGCTTCACCCAGACGGATGTATGAAATAGGTGACCTCTAGATTACATTTTTTTCTGCCCTTCGCCATTTGATGCATTGCAAAATTGGCGACACACTCTTTGAACTTTGATAAAGCACGTATCCCAATGCAGGTGTTCCTTTCCTCTTTGTTACCTTCAGTATATATGAGAAATGGGAGGAAGAAATTGACGGTTGCTTCCATTGGTTCCTCTCGTTCCCTCAGAAAATTAAGCAAAAGATCACAGGGAAGGTCTCCCAGGAATAGAATACTATTGGTTATGCACTGCTGCAGACCTCATCTAGTCAGGATCTGAATCATGCGTATCTACTCCGCCAGTATTTCTTATTACGAGTTGACCATTGGCTTATTGACGCTCCTTATGCTGAAACCCTGTCTAACAGTACCAAGTTACCCTTCATCGTATCGGCTTATAGACATCCCACTTGCTGAGAATAATTTGACAGTACCAAATCACCTTTCTTCGAGTCATTTTGTGGAAGCAACAAAGCTTGTCTTAGTAAGTTAGGAAGCCTGTAATTTCGTACTAAATTTTACATTTAATCTGCTGTGGCATTCTTTTATTTTTACTATAGTATTATCGTTACTAGTTAGCCGACCCTATTTACTGTGGGAAAAGGTTTTGTTGTTGTTGTTGTGTTATCGTTAGTTATGCTTTATGTAAAAACTCAAAATACCCAACCAAAACATATGTGATAGAAATATATGTCAGATATTTTAGGGAATTTTCCACAAAATTTTATCGACCATGAGATGTTTTTCACTAAATAAAAACTACAAAAAGAAAGTACATTCTGGCATGGGCATTTTTGCAAATATTTACAGTTCTGGGACTAAATCTGAACACCTTAAAGAATTTTAGGAGGCAAACATGTAAATTTTCCAAAAAAAATATTCAATATTATATACCAGAGGGGTATTTTGTAATAAGTACAAAGATTGAGGGCATGGATGTAAAATAACCACAAAGTATTACACTATTTCTTCAAATCTCATCACTGAAATGAAATATTAATTCTATGAGGGTCTCAATGCAAAATATGGCGTCCCCTCACGCGTACATGTACGTGAGGTGACGTGGAATGGACCTTAGTGTGAATAAAGAAAGTGCAAGGTCTTAAATGCAAATATCACAAAAGTATTTGAACTACAGATAAATGTTTATAGACTAAAACTAAAAACAAATAGGTGCGAGGGGTTTTGTACAAAATACCCCTAATCGCGCGCTAACTTACGGCTCTGGACGCTGCACTTGCCACGCAACACGCATCTGATGGTGGATACCGGTTCACTCTTTGATGGCGAAGATCAGATCTCCACTTCAGATCTGGCGGTTTGGACTTGAAGCATCGGACGGTCACTGTAGACCTGGGCGAGCGTCCTTGATCTAACGGCGGAGAGGTGCTCACGAAGAACAACCAAAGAACAACTCAAGGTCGAGCTTCGATCCAGCCTCCAAGACAACTCCGGCTACCTTCCTCGCTCCTTAAGTGCCCAATGAATTCCTGGAAGCTATCTGCATCTCATGGGCTCCTCAAAAGGGCCGACCACCACCAGAGGTGCTCCTAGGAAGATCAACGCATGGAGCCCCTGTGTGGACCTCGATGACTCCTGCAAAAGTGATTTCTCTCTTCATTTTCTGCAGGAGTATGTTAACAGACAAAATACGAAGCTCCAAGGAGCTTCAGATGGTGAAATGGATGCGAGGTGTGGCGAAGCGATGATAACCAGTGAAAGGAGGACGAGGGAGATCGGTTCGCTCGATCTGTGCGAGATCAAGGTGAATGAAGGGATGCTAGGTGATCAGAAGGTGAAGAGGAAGAGAATGAGGGTGGAAGGAGAGGCAGAGCGAGTCAGGTATGGTGGAACGAAGGGGGTGAAGCTGGAGCTCCGGCGAGACAAATTTTTTATTTTACGAAATCTCAAATGGAATTAAATGCAATAAAATATGACTGTACGTTGTTGCTATTCTAAGGAATCAAAAGACAGAGAGAAAAGAGAGCTACTTGACCCTGCATCAGAGCGGGTAGAACTCGCGACGGAGCTGGCGGCGGCGACTCGGATCACTCGATTCGACGCTCTAAGAAGCTCGCTGAACCTCAGAGAGGAAAGCTGCTGTCACCAGCAACCTCGATCCGGTGAGGATTAGGGTTTATCTGTTACATAAGAGGATCGATGGAGAGCTCGTCGGAGTGGAGCTCCAACGAACTACGAAGAGGCGAATCTAAGCTAAGGCGTTAACTAAAACTAAAACTAACAACTTGAAATTAAATCTACAACTAATGGCTATCTAAATAGTAAAGGAAAATGATCTTAGATGGCCGGAGCCATGAGATGAACCTCGACGGCGGCGGAGCTCACCACAGATAGTGGAATCGAACCCTACTCTGCCTATAATCGTTGCAAATCGGCCGGAGAAAGCTCCTGTCACGAGCCTCGATCGGGAGCCGACAAGATGAGGAGTCAAAGCGGAGTGAAAGGGAATCAAATGAAGGAGGAATGAGGGTTTTTGTTCATATGGTGAACATGGGTCAAAGATCGAGGTGGAGCGCTCAATGCATGCATCCAATCCTCTAGGAGACGATTTGGCATGATAGAGCATGGATCAAGGAGAAAAGTGGAGAAGGAATCTCTCCAAAATGATGCTTGTATCGAGCTACAAAAATCGAAGAAAAGTCAAAGGTGAGGGTCTGACGGGCTAGCACCTGGGAAAAGAGTTGATCGGAGTCAACTCTTGACCCCCTGGTTGGTCCACATGGACGAACCAGAAAAAAGACAGCCAAACATTATTTGAAAAATCAATATTAATTAGTAAATGAATCCATTAAATTAAAGTTATAAAATGAAAAGTGTTTATTATTTTCTAAGGTATTTAATATGATTTTATTTATGTTTACGAGCTTATTTATTACAAGTTAATTTTTAGGGTTTATTTATAGGTATATTTACCTATGTTTTGCATATTTTATTTTTATTTTATATTTTTGATTTTATTATTTTATTTTATCAATTTATATATTTAAAAATTTTTATATACATAAATATATTTTTGTTATATTTTTATGATATAGTATGTACACTTAAATAAATTTATATACTTATTATATAGGTATAAGTATAGGTATTTCATCTTTGTATTATATAGTCTATTTTATTTTGTGTTTTCTTTATAATTTTATTCTATTCTAAATATGTACATATACTATAAATAATATTTACAAAATTATAAAAATATAAAAATAATCTTTTGGCTCATCTCGTTCATGTTGTTTATTAGCAAGCAGACCAAGGAAAGGTTCACCGAGGCAGCCTCTGAAGATTCTGCATGGGTGCTGAGGCTGGTGATATTGCGATTGCTGCTGGTAGTATTGTGATTGATGAGGAGGGAATTGTTGTTGTTGATAATGAGGATGGGGGAAATGGTTCTGATATTGAGCAGTCGGTTGTTGTTGACAGTGCGGTGGGCGCTATGTTGTCTACTAGTGCTGGTACTACTGTCTCCCGTTATTTCCTTGCTGTGGAGACTGATGGTGTTGCTGATGCTGTGGCTGGAAGTTTCGTCCACCTTGATGAGGAATGAACGACCGTCTAGCAGTTCTCGGACTATGTGGTTGTCCTCCAGGATGAGTCGGAGCTTGTTCATTTCCCACATGACATTCACATCCTAGATATGTGGAGGTGGTGGATAGAAAAGATCGAGATAATCCTGGGGCTCTGGATGGTACACTACCATATGTTGTTGTGGTGATGAATATCCCTGGTCAAGTTTCTGCATGTAATATAAGTGTTGAATTGATTGGGGATCCCCTTGACTCTGCTGATGCGATGGATCCTTCGGTTCGGTAGAGTGCTCGGCTAGTTCCTTCACAGACCGGCATGCATGGATGGTGCTCACCAGAAGCTCAAGCTGCATGGGAATCTGATCGAGCTTTTCTAGTGATTTTGTTCTTTGTTCTATCACATTTAATTTTTCAAGATCTTGTGATCATTTTTCGATGATGTCCATCTCATAGAGATGGTTCCCGATGATGCTGAGGTTATAATTCATCTCTCTCTCTCTCTCCATCATGGTATGATGCCACATATTGGCTTATGCAGGGATCTCTGGAGATTTCTAGACCACACGAGATGGAGATAAGGTGGTTGAGCCTTCGGCCATCTCCTCGAAGATCTGTCATACGACGTCTTCATCCTTGTTGAAGTGTGATCCTCTGCACGCGAAATCCCCAAGTTGTTGGCTTTCTTGGTGCAAGCCCCTAAAGAAGTTCTAGACCAGGCTGGTCTTTGGCAGTTCATGATGGGAGCACTTCTCCATATGATCTTTGAATCTTTCCCATACCTTGTGAAACGGTTCGTGGGACATTTGGGAGAAGTTGGAGATCAACACTCGCATCTGATTCAAAAGGCCTAGGGGATAGTACTTGTATAGAAAGGCTAATTTTAATTCTTCCCAGGTCGTCACCACCTTCCTTAAGTGATTGATCCAGTACAAAGCCTTATCTTGAAGAATAAATGGGAAGGTGATCATCTTTACTACCTCCAATGGAATGTTGGAGTAGTGCATGGTGCTGCAAATTCGTTTAAATTATATAGATGGATGTAAGGTTATTCATTTGTGATGCCATGAAAAATTGGCAAAAGAGGTAGCAATGAGGGCTTCAACTTGAAGTGTCCATGGATCGTGGGTATCCAGATCCACTCAGTAACTTGGTCAGCGCCAGGGTCGTATGTCTCTTTTAGAGTTGGCTTGGACCGCCCAACTCTCTCCTCTACTCCATGGGGTCCTAAGGCTGGTCATTATTGTTTCCACCATGATGTTCCTCATCCTCCCCTCGACTTTCTTGGTCCCACCTAAGATCATTAAGCATCTCTCTGAGTGCAACTTGGGCGAGAGCTTGGTCTGTCAACTGTCGCTGAATGGCTTGGATTGATGCTAGCAATCGGTTGTTGACCTCATTCTAGTCCATTGTCTCATCCAAAGCTGATCCCTTGTCTCGTCTTTGGGAGCCATCTCAATATCAAGCTGTAACTCGAGCTCCTAATCGGGTGAAGAATCTGCATTGGGAAATAAGACCCGATCAATCCTCAGAAAGGAGCAAGTTCGAGATGAGAGTCTGTCTCGAATAATAGATTTATTGGTGAAAGGAAAGTGGTGGAAGGGGAAGAATGGGACAAGATTCATCCAGATCCTCTAAGCAAGTGAAGATCGGGGAGTCTATAGAGAAGTCCACAAGGTTTGAACTTACTTCTTGAAGATCGCTCTACATTATTAAATTTGTCAGCATCTGAGAATTGATGTAGGAGTTCACGAGGTTCGAAAAAAACATCCAGGATGTGACATCTTGGGAGAGAGAAAAAGAAGTAGATGTTGGAGTAGATTAAGGATGTGAAAAATTTCAAGAGGTCATGAGAAGAGAAGGCTAAAAATGAGCAGAGCAAAAAGAAATGAGAAAAGTAGTGCGAAAGGTGCAAACACGTGATTTTTTTCTTGAATTGTTTTAAAACTAATCAACAAAACCACAAAATAAGGGTTGGTTCACCAACTCAACACAATGAGCCATAAAAGTTCGGTATTTAGTATTTCAATTTTATTATTGTATCAGGCAATCTTATCAATTTGCTCCTTAGGCAGCTAACCCTATAGGCGAGTGATACCGTCAGAAAATTACCTCGTACCTCCCACTTCCTTTGTAGCCAGTAGCTTGTACTTTTTGAAGGTCCTTGTTATCAGATCAGGACCTCTACTCAGCAAAAGAAGTAGAGGGGGGAAGCTGATAGGTGAAAACGATACTTCGGACCAAGTCTGCAGGCAAACAAGGTCTTACTCGGACATGAGACGATGAGACAGACACTTCCATGAGGGAATGACCTATGCTCAATACTTCAAACTAAGTCTGTAAGAAGACAAAGCCCAACTTTTCCACATACGATAGAAGCTCCAATACATTATACATCTGGGCGATAGACAAGGAAGTACCCATGTTGGGATTCGATCTCTATTCCTTAAGGATCGTGTTTCATTCTGTCTGGAAGGTACATGAATACAATGAGGGTGTTGTGAACCCAAAGCAATGAAGTTAAGTTAATCAGTTTTAATCAGGTTGAGGTTTTCTTAGCAGTCATTTTTTAATTTTTATGAGCTTTCACTTGTTTTGAGTAAAATTCATGTAAAAGGCCTAACGATTTGATCACTTCTTTGGTTGTCCTATGTGGTCAAAATCCGAGGGAGAAGATAGAAAAGCAATGCACATCAGAAATCAAATGATGTGATGCTCAGTAAGAAGACTTACAGTGTTTCCCAGCTGATGAATCTCCATTTCATCATCATTCTTTCATTTTGACCTTTAATCCCTAGTCAAATGCATGTAATAACATTAATTTGTAGAAAATTACACTCACTATTTATTGTATAAATATTGTATATAATATTGTATTTAAAGATAAAATTAAAGAAAACCATAAAGAAAAGAAAAAGAGATAAAATATCAAAGGTGTTTTATGATCATAAACCATGAGACCAAGTCAAGAATTGATTTGGTCGACAAGGAATAAAGTAGGAGGAGATAAGAGTCAAAAACACAATAAAAACCTTATTTATTTATTCTTCAATAATTCATTTTTGGGACCTATTTTATTCTTTATTATTTTTACCTCAAATCAATAAATTTTGTGCATGAAAGTTGTAGAGAGAAATAGGTAAAAAATACGAAATTGATTTCACACAAAAATAATATACAGTGTACATTCTACACTCAAAATAAAAATCCAAAATACAAACTTCCCAGACATGTATCTACTCCATATGAACTCGAAATGCACCAAAATCATCTTAGTTGTATATAACTTTTTATTAGCTATTTAATGAAGGTGACTTCATTTAATTTGGAGTTAAGATGCAAAAGTTAGGTTTTGGAACCATATTGTACAATATACTTGAATAAATTCTTCACTTTATTTATTCCTTACATTTTTCATTATATTATATTTTTATAATTTTGCAAGTATTATTTATAGTATATGTTCATAATTAAAATAAAATAAAACCATTAAAAATATTCTAAAATAAATAATCGTATAAAATACATAGATGAATATACTATATATACATACATAATTTATACCTATATTTAATTAAGTGTACAAATAAACTCAAAAAAATACAATAAAAATATATTGAAGTGTATTTCAATAAGTTATAAATATATAAATTATGTATATAAAATAATAAAAACTAAATAGTAAAATAAAAATAAAATAGACAAAATATAGGTAAATATATCTATACTTATGCATGTAAATATTGATTTGTAACAAATAACCCCATATAAATAAAGGGATATTTACCCGACAGACCTTGTAATCTTTTGCAATTACCGCTACGACCTCTGAAACATCCTAATTCCTCTCTCGACCTCGTAAACTTGCTAACCCTTATCCCACAGACCCTGTGGTTAACTCCCATCCATTTGCCCCGTTAAAAGTGACCAGATTCCGTTATCTTCTTTACATGATACCCATTTTATTTATCAAATTTACAGCAAGTGCCATTCCCTCCCACCCTCCACCTCCAGCTGAACAATTCCGGCCCGAAGCCCCCCCGCCCCCTCCAGGTCGGACCTCCCCGGCCGTCGGTCGAAGCTCCTCCCGCACCCCTCGCGGACGACCCCCCCGCTGCCTCTCCTGCTCAAAGCCGCACCCTCGACCACCTGCGAAGCTCCCCCACCCCCACACACACAGACCTTCCCCTGCTCAGCTGCCGTCGGTCGTAGCCCCACCTTTACCGCCCTCCCGATCACATCTCCAGGCAGCGCAACATCCTGCCAGGACAGGTCCACTGGGCCCTCCCGATCACGTCTCCAGGCAGCGTGCTCGGAACCCCCACCCGATCGAACCGCCACCCCCTTCCCGTCCCCCGCACGAAGACCTCCCCCCCTCCCCCACCGGCCCCCTGCCTGGCAGCTCGAAGACCACCCCAGCCTCGGTCGAGGACCCCCCCTACCCCCTGCCGAAGACCCCCCAACCCCCTGCCAACGCCATGGTCGAAGCCCCACCCCCCACTGCCGGTGCCCTGCCTGGAAGCTCGAAGACCACCCCAGTCCCGCAGGACCCCCCAGCGGTCTGCTCGAAGACCCCAACCCCCCGCCACCGCCATGCTCAAAGCACCCCCTCCGCGCCCCGCTCGAGGTCACCCCTGTCGCCCTAATCGAAGACTCCCGCCGCCGCCGTGGTCGAACCCCCCCCCCCCAAACCCCCTGCCGTCACCATGCTCAAAGCCCCCCCCATCGAAGCCCTGCTCAAAAGCCTCCCTCGCTCCAGCCCAGGTCGCCTCTCTCAACCATACTGCTGCATGTCTGGCGTGCCTAAGATTCCGTTGATGTCCTCAGTGGATTGGAAATGGAAGTGAAGATGAAGAAGACTGGAAATAGGAAGAGAAGAAGAATTTCAACCGTTAGATTTTGTATGGTTCGATTAACTCGGTTTTAACTCACTCAAGTTAGTTCAAGATGTGTCAATTTAACAGCAAGGTCTGTGGGGTAAGACGGAGCAAGTTTATGGGGTCGAGGGAGGAATATCGATATTTCAAAGGTCGTAGAGGTAATTGCAAAAGATTACAGGGTCTGCCGGGTAAATATCCCATAAATAAATAAAAATAGCAATTAAATAATACATAAAATAATAAACATTTTTATTTTATAACCAAAATTTAATTAAATCAGTTATTAATTATTATCGATTTTACAAATGATTTTTTATTATCTTTTTCCTGGTTGGTCCACGTGGACCAACCATGACCCTCCAAAAGTTGACCCCAGGTCAACTATCCTCTCTCCCCTTTTGATTTCTGTCAGATGTTGCTTCCGACCAATCTTCTCCCCTTTTCCCCTCTTCCTCCATGTCCCATTTGTCCCTCGCCCTTCCATCATCCTACTCCTCGTACAACCATCGTCCACACCGCCCCATCTCTTCTCACCTACCCTTCATCCTGCGTACGCCACCTTCCCTCGAAAACTTTCTGACCACAACTGTATAAAACCACCCTTCCTCATCCATTTTGGGGTTGGTTCCCTTTCTTCCATTCTTAGCCCCTCATTTTGCGCCCAAGGGCTTGAAGCTTCGTGACGGGAGGCTCAGCCAGCATTTCGCAACGAGAAGTAGTGGTAGAGGAGGCATTCCCGCCCATCTCTGGTGAGCTCCACCGTTGATGAATCTGCGATTCGTCATCTTTATTCATTTATTTTAGCTTAAAATCCCTTATAAAACACCTGCATAAAACACTAACTCCATATTATTACTAACTTGCATCTGTGTGTAAATATTGTACACTTCCAACTAATTTTAACCTAAAATAAATAAAGAAAGAAAGAAAGGAAAAATAAAGAAAATAAAATAAAAAAAGGAAGATTGTATACAGACTGACCCGAACCCCGAGAGAAGGTCAAGACTTGACCTGATCGACCAGGAATAAAGTAGGGGGAGATAGGGTCCTTAAGTAGAAAATCCAAAAAAAATGTGTGTGTATTGTTGTAAATAGTCCTCACTTGTTTTGTGTATATCTGTGTAAAACTAACACTAATTTATATGTGCCTTAATTGACCTCAAATTGAATAACTTTCAAAACCAAAGTTGTAAATAAAAATGTGTCCTAATTAATAAAAATAATTGCACAATTAAATCATGTACATAATAAAAGTAGCCACACTTGGAAAAAGCAACTAAGCACTAATTAAAAGACCAATTCCGGCTCCATATGAACTCAAATTGAACCAATATCACTTCCATTGCATTCTAAATTAAATTATCTTCGAAATGGTTGTATTTTCATAATTTTTGGAGTTACGGTTGAAAAGTCAGTTTTCTGGGGTGGTTTGTGCAATTTTCTCATGTATTTTGTAAATATTGTATTTGTATATATTTGTAAATATTCTTACTAATTTTTAAAATAAAAATAAAAATAAAAATCTTTAAAAAAACAAAAAGGCTAATTTCATCATTTACCCTTGTATACAATGTCATATATGTATATAGTATATGTATATAGTTGCCATTTTTAATTAACCTCCATAAAAAATAAAAAATAACATTTTTTAATTCAAATTAAGAAAGTGACGAAAATTAAAAAAATTAGATAATTTTGTACGTAGTTTTATCTCTTTTATTTTGTCTCTTATCATCTCTTATCCTTTCCACCAAAAAATTGAAAAATTCATTTCAAATTTCGTCTCTTATCTTCTCCACCAAAAAAATCAAAAATTCAAAAATTCAAAATTCATCTCTATCTTCTCTATTTATATGGCTCCTTCTCTCTCATTCAACTTGATTAATCTTTAGAGAGAGGAGCCCGATCTCCGAGAGAAAATTTCGTCGAGAATTGTGCCTAGCCTCCGAGCCGCCCGGTGACAGCGAGTCGGCCTTGTCGAGGCGATCACGATCCTTTTTCCGCTCCTAAGGTGAGATCCACATTTTTCTTCGCATTTTATCTTAGTTTAATCGTATTTTGTTTTGTCATATTTTTTCCATCGTCATTTTGTTTTTCTAGATCATTAAAAATTCCATATCGAGAGTATCCATCTCCGATTCCGATTTTTCATTTCATTTCTCGATCTTCACGCATTCTGTTCTACCTTCCACGATCTATCAACTCCGACCACGCACGGTGGTCGGAGAATCGGATTCGATCCTTCCACTTTCATCGAATCCCCGTTCATTTTTTCGATTTGTAAATAAATAAATAAATTTTTTTCTTTTATTCTCTAACGTTTGTTTTGCAGGATCATATAAAAATAAAAAAAGAATTTCTTTATCCTTTTTATTTCGTGTTTTTTGGATTTATATAAAAAATAAAAAAAAGTTTTATTCACTGTTTACAATTCATAACAAAATAAAATTAAAAAATAAAAAAAACAAAAAAATTCTCCACAGGCAGCGGGGTCGCCACCCCCGCCGCCCACCAAGTCGACGCCGACGCCTTCGCCTCCATCCAGCCGTGCAAGGGCTGCGCACGATGCTCCATCGGCGTGCCGCCGTCGAAGCCCTTCAACCGCCAGCAAAACCACTGTCCTCCTTCTCCGCGCGGACGCGCGCGACACAGTGCTGCGCCCCGATCGACCGACCTCCGCGCGCACCGCCCGCGCGAGTCTCCTCCAGCACCTCGCTCCTCCGGCGACCCCTATCGCGGCCCACCACCGCAAAGCATCTCCCTACTCCTCAGCACCCGCCAACCGCCGTGGCCCACCGCCTTTTGAAGCACCCGACGGCCCAGCTTCATGCAGCTCTCGCGCTGCCGTGCCTCTGCCAACCGTGCGGCGCGCGCATGTCCACCATCAACCGCCGCTCGTCTGACTTGGGCAGAAAGAAAGGAAGGGGGCGGTGGCCAGCCCTGGTGCCCCTGTGATTTGAAGAGAGAAGAAGAAACCCTATGTGGGGTTAAAAATACTACTTGGAAAATTTGCATCTTCAGCCCCAGACATTTCAGAAATTGCAGAGACGTTCCCGCCTTCAAATCAGATCCATGACTACGGGTAATTTGCGAGATTCATCCTAATATTTATTTTTGTTACAATTCAGTCCAAAACTTTTTCTTATCTACATTTTAGTCCCTGAACTGCAGAACAATAGTTTACTTGCTCTCTTTGAATGAAATAAATGTTTTTATTAGTCCAAAAATTCTGAGAAAATTATGCTATGTTCCTGATTTGCATATCTTCCTAGCATAAATTTTTCATTGCATTTTGATTTCATTTGTTATTATTAAAAAATCAAAAACAATGTCTTTTTATCTTCTTGAAATTCAAAATTTCATAAAAATTTGAAAAATTTCTTAAAAATTCTAAAAAAATTAGAATAGGTCTCTTTCATTGTGTTTTAATTTCTGACCAAATTGCATGCATTAGTTATTTATAAAACCCAAAAAATTGAAAAACATAAAAAATCTTATACAAATCACAGAAAATTCTACAAAAATCTAAAAATAGTGATTTCAGTTTTTGTTTGTAGATAATTTCTTCTAGTTTTCTTAAAAATAATTGTCAGGAGTTTTTGAGGCATTTAAAATATTTTTAAGTTGCAAATTACTCCAGGTTGTGCACATTTTCGCATTTTCTCACTGTTTGATTTTTAAAAAAATACAAAAACATCTGAAAATTCCACAAAAATTCTCAAAAACATTTCTAAATTCTAAAACCCCAAAAATATTTTCTATGCATTTTTCTGAGTTTTTTTATTAATTGAAAAATTACAAAAAGAGTTGGTGTGCGTATTTTTTGATCTTGTGCATATTGCTTTGTCTTATTTTTGAAAATAAAAAAATTGCAAAATCAAAATCACTAAAAATTTAAAAATTAGAAAATAAAAAATTAGAAATATATATATAAATTAAAAAGATAAAAAAATCACAAAAACGAAGGATAGTTGTCCTTTGAGATTCTTGTTTTCTCTTAATTGATTTTCGATTAATTGAATAACCCTCGAGAATTATAACCTCCCTGAGTTCGACCATATCCGCTATACAGATTAATAAGTAGAGAAAATAAAAAAAATATTTTTTGTTTGTCATGGGATTTTGGGGACAACAGCGACACTATTATTTTTTTACCAACATTAATTTTCCCAACCCACTCAATTTTCGTGCAAACAAAATGATGCCGTTGCCGGGGAGGCACGACGAGGGTAGTTAGGTTTCTCTTTTGACCTGTTATTCTTGGTTGCACATATCTGTTTACATTTTTGCCATTCACCTCATTGTTTATATCACTGCATTCATTTCATTTTTTTCTTTATTTGATAATTGTTTTTCTTACACATTCTCTTTTCTTTTTCTTGCGAGGGCCCGCGGAGCGAAGGAGGCGATCCTAAGAGAGCCGAAGTACCCAAGCGACGTGGAGGCGGCTTGATTCTTTACCAAGCCGCAGGATAGCGTGAGAAGAGGAGAAGAAGAAAGAAAAATTTGAAAGAGAGAGAGAGAGAGAAGAGAGAGAGAGAGTTTTTTTTCTATTTGAACTCTGTAAAAGGACATTCATTTGTTGCGGAGTCTGTTTCGCTGAGTGCCGGTGCACTTGGGGGACCTCACCAGTTTCGTTTTCATCGCCTTTATTTTTCTTTGTTTCCCGCGGATTTCGTGAGCTGCCTCTTGATTGCTTTAATTAATTTAATTGAGCCAGGTAATTAATTAGATCCAAACACCCTAAACAAGATATTTCTGTGCCTATAGAGTAGAGCGTAATTTGGACTTAGTCAAATTAACTTGTTTTTGCCCGTTAATAGAAGTTATCATCTAGGACGGCTCACTTGCATTTGCATATAGGATACTTATTTCAATTCTGCACGGATCACTTGCATGTAGAGTGTTGACGACAAGGTACGCATCTCTAACCCCTGCCTGCATCATTGTTTTTAATCGCGCATTGGCATTTTCGATCTCCTTCCTCGTTTTCACTCACATAAGTTAAAAAGAAAATTGGACACTTGGTAGGCGATTCTTTGAAAATATTTTTAATTAGGAGATAACTGCTAAAATCGGGACTGCTAAAAAAATCTCAACCTTAAAAAATACAAGGAAAATCATTGTTTTGGGGAGAGTAAACCCCTCATTGTATTCGTTTTAACTTGCTCGCGTACACACTAAGGTTAGTGCCCAAATCCCATAATTTAACCTAAGTGTTTGTACAACTTTGTGATTATCACCTAACTCTAAAATAGATAAGATTAAGAGACCGAACCTTCACGGTCCTCACATTGCGTTGAGTTGGTGAACTAGGGGTTTGTATTGTGTTTGATTGCTTGTGTGCATAATAGATCCTGCTGTGCATTTGCGCCTTTTTCTCCATATCTTTTGACTTGACCCTCGTGCTCTCTCATCTTTTGTTTCGAAGATGGCCGACTGGAGTTATTTTAATCCGATCTTCGCAGATACCTCGTGCCCTCCAGTTGATCCACCTTCCCTTTTCCAGGAGGATCTTCTTTCTGCTTTTTGTGTATCTCCGCCTAACTCATTATTTCAGGAGTCAAAGGACTTTGATTTTCACCCACCCTCATTCAACCCGCTCGATCCTGGGATTTTGGAGTCACCTTTCATGATTTCCACACTTAAGACATTGAATCAGATGATGGAGCATATGAATTCAAGGATTTCCGATCTATTTAACATAAATGAGAGCCAGAACGCTGCTCCACTATTTGAGGATATTGATTCATTTGAGGATAATCATGAGAGCTTGAAATCACCCAAAATACAAAAAAATGAAAACAAATTCAAAAATCCAAAAAGAATTTGGGAGACACGTTGTTGGTTCATTTTGTGAGGAGAGGACCCAAATAGCCGATCATTTACCCACACAGCCATGTCCCAACCTCGACCCTGAGGATGCCACTGTACAGACTGCTCTTGGCAATCCTCATGTAAATGCTGATTCCGACCTCCTTCCTTGTATGGATGAGGTCCAAAAATTCAAAAAGATGTTGACTGAACCCGAAGTGGTGGCCACCCTTCATGAGATCATTAAAGCTCCACTTCAACAAGTCATGACAGATTTATCTTCTCCTCAACACAAGAAGAGAAAGCGAAGAAGAAGAAGATCTGAGCGTCATATCTTGACCATGGCCACTGCCTACACCATCTCTCACCGTCCGTATTTTAAGAAACCGTCCGTATTTTAAGAAAGGGAACACTGCCATACCTCTTTTTGCTTCATATCTGACTATTCTTGTGCTAAAACTCTCTTTGACGGTGGTTCGTCAATCAATATAATACCCTTCTCTATGGTACAGTCTCTTCATCTTGGGCCTCTCAAGAAAATCAGGATGATAGTTCAATTTGCTGATGGATCTATCAAAAGGCCGAAGGGTATTCTAGAAAACACTATCATTCTTATTCAGGGCATGAATTTTACTTCGGATTTTGTTGTAATGCCCATGGAGACCTCCGCCCCTGTGGAGCACCCTCCAATCATCCTGGGACGGCCTTTCCTCGCATCTGTGGGAGCCGTTATTGATTACGGTTCAGGAAAGATTCGCTTCCGTTCTGATGTAGGGAGTGATGTGTTAATCACTACACCCACTGTTGTCTTGAGACCCGCATCCCATGAGAGCCCGCCCGTGTTAGCCAACTCCAAGGAATTTGACCTCGATGGTAATATCAGAGATTCTTGTTATATGTTGGATGATAATGAAACCTAGGAATTCCTCTTCAAGGAGGAAGACTCGGAAAGAATAGACCTTGGAGTTCCCCCTTCTGGTATGTGGCGATGCATTGATGACATCCGCAGAATTTACACGATAGACACCCTAGAGCGGGAGGCAGATTCTGAGACTAGATAGGACATACATGATTCGACTACTTCCACTGATGAGTCTATTCCTATTCACCCTGATGTATATGAGACCGATCAGGCCAAATTTGATTTGATTGCTTTTTTAAAGGATTTTGGGCCTTTTCATAAAGATGATGATCCGGTAGAGGCTCGCCAGGTTGAAATTGATCCTACTTTTTCTGATAATGATTCGAGCCATTTTACTTTGATGTTTGCAAGACTTCCCAGGCAGAACATGACCAAACTACTTCAAAAATCGGTTCAAGCCTGCACAATCTGAAACCGCTGAGGATACATTCTTGGTCGATCCTACTCAGTTTATGTCTAATGATGATCCCAATAACGACCTACACCTTATCAAATCCATACCTCAGCGGTCCCGCAAGAAGGTTCGTTTTTCTACCTTCTTGACCTTTGTACATCCACTCCTCTTGTATATCCTTTTGTTTTACTCTTTCTTCTCTCGTTTTATCATTCACCCCTTTTTCCGTGTGTGTATATATGCTATACTTAGGATGTGCTTTATCCTAAGTATAGGGGGGTGAATGATTTGTGTTGTTCATATTCGTCATGTTCATCACTCTTGTTGTTGCCTATACTTAGGGATACTCTACCCTAAGTATAGGGGGTGATGTGTACATATCATGTCTTTTTATTTTTGGGTATGTACATTCTCTTCATCGGTTTTCCTCTTTTGTACACTCCACTATACTTTAGGATTACTTGATCCTAAGTATAGGGTGGGATCACCAACTTCTCTTCATTTTTATCTTTTCTTTGAGTCATTGTAGCATAGGAGTTCTTTTCACTTTTTGATACTTAGCACGAGTTATGTCTTCCTTTTTCGCTCTCTGGTCACTATGAGGACATAGTTCGAGCTAAGTATAGGGGGATGTCGTATATATTGTATATATACTTTAGACATAACTCATACTTTTCAATATGTTTATTTGGGGGTTATATGTATAATTTTTGTAAAATCCACGTGTGTAACAAAAAACAAACAAAAAAAACAAACAAAAAAACACAAACAAACAAAAAACAGACAAACAAAAAATCTTGTATATACTTGTATATATTTTACTAACCCTTTTTCCCTTAAAAAACTACAAAACCAAAAATCTATAAAAATTTGCATAATTAAAAAAAACACCTTTCTTTCACATCTGCATTTTTCCTCCAAAAATCCATAAAAAGTTCAAAATTAGAAAATTGTTAAAAAAAAAAGTTCTCTTCACATGTGCATCATTCCTTTAAAAAAACCCCTTGCATTGTTCATATGTTGCATTTGCATGTGCATTTTTCAGGATAGTATTGACATTTAAACTATGTCTGGAATAAAATTGAAGAATGGAGCTTAGTTGGACCTTAATCCACCTAATTCTCATAGGAACTTCACTGAGAAATAGGATTTTAGAAGCTTCAGGTCTTTGACTTAATTCTTTGGGTTCCACATGACAATGTACAGCGTTTGACTCTTAGTGTCTAACCTGATCTCTTCATTCTGGGTACAACTGAGGAATAGGGAATTAATTTGTACTCTTGCACTATGCACTTACCTCAACTCAGACGGGATGTTGGAAGATTGTGTGGAGTTTCTTTTCTGGTAGCGTGGAAATCTAAAGACTGGAGTACAGGTTGAAATAAAGCTTCTGAAAAGGGATAAACATCTGGGCACAATTTTTTCTAAGACCCAAAAAATGTACGGAAATAAAAAGATTCTATATCCGTAGGGGCACAACAAGATCCAAGCAGAACCACCAAAAATCCAAATACAAAGAAGCCACTGCCAAATAAAAATCTGACTAAAAAGATCCAAGCTTCAAGAAAACCTGCAGATCTTGGTGGAGACTCGGCTACACTGGCCAGCTTCACAAGGAGAGGTGACTACACTGGCCACCCTCCAGTTCTTTTCTCCTTCTTCTAACTTCTCCCCCAATTCGATTGTGAACACAGCGCGGCAAACCTTAGAAGGAAATACCTGACTCCCCGAGGATGAGTTATTGGAGAGGAGATTTGCATGGTAGTCCGGCATTCTGGATGGGAAGAGCTAAAACCTTTCACACACATGAGTCGATTATTCAATGTTCATAGAACATACTTTGGGAAGAGGATTGATTTAAGATGACTTCTGAGCCAAAACTGTGACAATGATGTGTAGAACTTGAAGGTTGTCGATTTTAAAATTCTAAGTCTCACAGAAGTTCCGACACACTAATAATCCAAAGGTCCGACAGAGCTCCAAACTACAATTTTATGAAGATAAGTTTAATAGTCAATGTTGTCCTACTTTCTTTATTTTTCCCTTTCTTTTTCTTTTTCTTCACTTATTCTTTCAAATAAGTGTTTGCTAAGGGACTAGCAAAGGTAAAGCATAGGGGGATGATGAATCTGCGTTTCGTCATCTTTATTCATTTATTTTTAGCTTAAAATCCCTCATAAAACACCTGCATAAAACACTAACTCCATATTCTTACTAACTTGCATCTATGTGTAAATATTGTACACTTCCTACTAATTTTAACCTAAAATAAATAAAGAAAGAAGAAAGGAAAAATAAAGAAAAGAAAATAAAAAAAGGAAGACTGTATACAGGCTGACCCGAACCCCAAGAGAAGGTCAAGACTTGGCTTGATCAACCAAGAATAAAGTAGGGGGAGATAGGGTCCCTTAAGTAGAATATCCAAAAAATTGTGTGCATGTTGTTGTAAATAGTCCTCACTTGTTTTGTGTATATCTTGTGTAAAACTAACACTAATTTATGAATAACTTTCAAAACCAAAGTTGTAAATAAAAATGTGTCCTAATTAATAAAAATAATTGCACAATTAAATCATGTACAGAATAAAAGTAGCCATACTTGGAAAAAGCGACTAAGCACTATTTGAAAGACCAATTCGGACTCCATATGAACATAAATTGAATCAATATCACTTCCATTGCATTTCAAATTAAATTATCTTCGAAATGGCTGTATTTTCATAATTTTTGGAGTTACGGTTGAAAAGTCAGTTTTCTGGGGTGGTTTTTGCAATTTTCCCATGTATTTTGTAAATATTTGTATTTGTATATATTTGTAAATATTCTTACTAATTTTTAAAATAAAATCAAAAAAAATCTTAAAAAAAACAAAAAAAAGGCTAATTTCATCATTTACCCTTGTATATAATGTCATATATGTATATAGTATATGTATATAGTTGCCATTTTTAATAACCTCCATAAAAAATAAAAAAATAACATTTTTAATTCAAATTAATAAACTGACGAAAAATAAAAAATTAGATAATTTGTATATAGTTTTATCTCTTTTATTTTGTCTCTTATCATCTCTTATCCTTTCCACCAAAAAAATGAAAAATTCATTTCAAATTTCATCTCTTACTTCTCCACCAAAAAAATCAAAAAAACAAAAAAATCAAAATTCATCTCTATCTTCTGTATTTGTATGGCTCCCTTCTCTCTCATTCCAACTTGATCAATCTTTAAAGAGAGTAGCCCGATCTCGAGAGAAAATTTCGTCGAGAATTGTGCCTAGCGTCCGAGCCGCCCGGTGACAGCGAGTCGGCCTTGTCAAGGCGATCACGGTCCTTTTTCCGCTCCTAAGGTGAGATTCCATATTTTTCTTCGCATTTTATCTTATTTTAATCGTATTTTATTTTTTCGTATTTTTTCCATCGTCATTTTGTTTTTCTAGATCATTAAAAATTCCATCTCGAGTTTATCCATCTCCGATTCCGAATTTTCATTTCATTTCTCGATCTTCACGCATTCTATTCTAGCTTCCACGATCTGTCAACTCTGACCATGCACGGTGGTTAGAGAATCGGATTCGATCCTCCCACTTTCGCCGAATCCCCGTTTATTTTTCCGATTTGTAAATAAATAAATTATTTTCTTTTTATTCTCTAATGTTTATTTTGCAGGATCATATAAAAATAAAAAAAGAATTTCTTTATCCTTTTATTTCCTGTTTTTCGGATTTACATAAAAAATAAAAAAAAGTTTTATTCGTTGTTTACAATTCATAACAAAATAAAATTAAATAAAAACAAAAAAATTCGCCACAGGCAGCGGGGTCGCCACCCTCGCCGCCCACCAAGTCGCTGCCGGTGCCTTTGCCTTCATCCAGCCACACAAGGGCTGCGCGCGGCGCTCCATCGACGCGCCGCTGTCGAAGCCCTTCAGCCGCCAGTACCCTGCTCGGCCGACCTCCTCCACGTGCACCGCCCGCGCGACTCTCAGCGCGACCCACCACTGCAAAGAATCTCCCTACTCCTCAGCAGCCTGCCAACCGCCGCGGCCCACCGCCTTTTGAAGCACCCAACGGACCAGCTTCCTGCAGCTCCCGCGTTGCCACGCCTCTGCCCAACGCGCGACACGTGCGTGTCCACCATCAACCGTCGCTCGTCTGACTTGGGCGGAAAGAAAGGAAGGGGGACGGTGACCAACCCTGGTGCCCCTGTGATTCGAAGAGAGAAGAAGAAACCCTAGGTGGGGTTAAAATTATTATTTGGAAAATTTGCATCTTCAGCCCCAGACATTTCAGAAATTGTAGAGACGTCCCCGCCTTCAAATCAGATCACATGCAATGCACATGACTATGGGTAATTTGCGAGATTCATCCTGAAATTTATTTTTGTTACAATGCAGTCCAAAACTTTTGCTTATTTACATTTTAGTCCCAGAACTGCAGAACAATAGTTTACTTGCTCTCTTTGAATGAATAAATGTCTTTATTAGTCCAAAAATTCTGAGAAAATTATGTTATGTCCTGATTTGCATATCTTCCTAGCATAAAATTTTCATTGCATTTTGATTTCATTTGTTATTATTAAAAAATCAAAAACATCGTCTTTTTGTCTTCTTGAAATTCAAAAATTCATAAAAATTCGAAAATTGCCTAAAAATTCTAAAAATCAGAGTAGGTCTCTTTATTGTCTTTTAATTTCTTACCAAATTGCACGCATTAATTATTTATAAAACCCAAAAAAAATTGAAGAACATCAAAAATCTTATAAAAATCATAGAAAATTCTACTAAAATCCAAAAATAGTGATTTCAGTTCATGTTTGTAGATAATTTCTTCTAGTTTTCTTAAAAATAATTGTCATGAGTTTTGGGGCACTTAAAATATTTTTATGTTGCAAATTACTCCATGTTGTGCACATTTTCGCATTTTCTCACTGTTTGATTTTTAGAAAAATACAAAAACATCTGAAAATTACACAAAAATTCTCAAAAATATTTCAAAACTTTTAAAACCCAAAAATATTTTCTTTACATTTTTCTGAGTATTTTTTATTAATTGAAAAATTACAAAAATAGTTGGTGTGTGTATTTTTTGATCTTGTGCATATTGCTTTGTTTATTTTTTAAAATAAAAAAATTGCAAAATCAAAATCACTAAAAATTTAAAAATCAGATATTAAAAAAATTAGAAATATATATACAAATATTAAAAGATAAAAAATCACAAAAACCAATGATAGTTGTCCTTTGAGATTCTTGTTTTCTTTTAATTGATTTTTGATTAATTGAATAACCCTCCGGAATTGTTGCCTTCCTGAGTTCGACCTTGTCCGTTATACAGGTTAATAAGTAGCAAAAATAAAAAAAAAATTTTTGTTTGTCACGGGATTTTGGAGACAACAGCGACACTACTATTTTTACCAACATTTATTTTCTCAACCCACTCAATTTTCGTGCAAACAACTGTCGAGGTTCCATCTCATGGCCTTCGATCGCTTAAGGTATCCTTTCCAACTTTTTAGGTAGATTTAGTTATTACCTTTCAATTCTACATTTCTATTTCATGTTTTAATTGTTGTTTTAGCTTTAGATTAGGTTAGCTAAGTCCGTCAGAGCTCTAGAGCTTCGGCCATCGTTGTTTATTGTGATTTCACTATTATGACCACCACATTCACCCCACTACCTTCCCTAACTGTTTTTCCACCTCCACGAACCCATCAGCCCCCAGATCTGCCCCAGATCTGGTCTATTAAGGCCAGCTCCGTCGCATCATCTAAGACCTCCTTGCCTTCACCCCCTTTCGCCTCAATCCACCCAAATAATTGTCGAGCGCCTTTTTCCTTCTCTGTGTTGTGTTTTGCATGCTTTTGCAGGACTCGAATAGCCCATCTGAGGGCTAAATTACTCTAGGAAGACCCTCATGTGACCGAGCATGCCCTTATCGATGGGGCCCAGAATCTTTTTAAGGACTCCTTGAGCTGTGGATCATTGCCAGCAAGCTTTCCCCCTTCTTAGCAGCAAGAACAAAAGTCAGAGTTGCGAGATACGAGTGATCGAAGAGGCCAGGAGCTCTGTTCTTTGCACGCTCTTCGAAGCCCCCTTTCAGGCGTTAGATCATGATCAATTCTTCCATGATAGCAGGTGGCATCATATTGAAGAGCCTAGGATCATTGATCTCCTCCAAAAGATCTAATCTCGGATGTTGAATCCCAACCATCATTGCGTCGCCCAGTGCTGCCACATGTTCAAGTGGATCATCTTTGGTCGCACGATCCAACGTCTGTAGGGGTAAATTGCATATCTGGCCCCCTCATTTTGTATATTAATATTTTATATTTAAACTTTTTGCAATAGTTGTAAAATATTTATAAAAATTGGTAAAGGATCCTTGAGCTTTTGTGATACTGCATTTGGTTCCAGTCCAACTCAGCTCACGTGTCGTCCCACGTGAGTTGGGAATTTTTCATAAAAGCCTTGCACTTTTTTAATCTATAGTTTAATATTTAAAATTATGAATATTAGTGGTAAACTTTAGGGTAATTTGCATTTAGCCCTTGACTTTTATTTTAATTGCAAATATACCCTTTCCAGTTTAAATAACTCTTGTGTTTGTTTTCTATTTTCTAAAAATATCAAACGTGTTCAAAAAACCATGAAAAAAATATGATTTTGCGTGATTGCTTTTTTCTTTCATGTATATTTTTATTTTGCATTTTTAGACATTTTTCTTATTTATTAAAAATTAAAATGGCATGCTTTAGTTTCTATGCTTTAAAAATCCAAAAAAAACATCTTTGAAAATTCCAAAAAATAATATTTGTTTATTATTGCATTTTGTACCTTCCAAACTAAAAATCCCTAAAAATAGAAAAAGGAAATCATCTAAAATCTTCAAAGCTCCAAAATCCTTATAAAAATTATAAAAAAGTCTTTTGAAAATCCAATAATATTTATTTCTATCTCTGAATTTTCCTTTTATTATATATTATTCATTAAATACTATTTAGAGACATTTTGATCCATTTTGCTATTTTTAATCGTCAAATCAATTTGGTCTATTTATCTAGTCACTATTTTTACTATTTTTGAATTTAATAATACCTAAAAATTAGCAAAATTTCTTGAAAAATCAACAAAACATTATACAAATATAAAAAGTACAAAAATACTTTATTCTGCATTTTTGTTATTTTTAGTTGTATTTGTAATTTTATTATGCTATATTACATATACATATAGCTATTTATATATATATATATTATTTATTTAAAAAAGGAAATTAAAAATCATAAAATCATAAAAATAAAAAAAATATAAAATTAAAATCTATATATCTATATATAAATAAAAAGAGAATTATTTTATTTTATTTTATTTAAAAATCCACAAATTAATTCATTTATTATTTGAGAAATGTTTGTGCAAAATTACATATATTATTTATTCATTATTTTATTATAATATAAAATACCTGCTACATCGACTTGTCTCCTTGTGTTGGACTCTCTACTCTACTTGTCACTATACATATTTTTGTGGGGCTATAATAATTTTGATTCACACCTACTTATTTATTGATTGATCTAATTGTGTGGGTTAATTGTTGCTTAGTCCATTGGTCTTCGAGAGATGTCGCCACAACGACTTAGTGGTCTCGCCTTGTGTGGACCACAAGACAGTTCCCCGAATATTTTTGGGTTAGTCAAATGGTGTCGTTGCTGGGGAGCAACAGAGTGTAACACATTTTATTGTATATGACCTTATTATTTTTTCTTTTTTAGTTTTATTTTTTATTTCTAATAATTATTTGACTATTCTAATCCATATTTCTTATGATCTTTCTTCCGAGGGACCACTTGGCGACGGGTATCTATTAGGAGGTGGACGCACCCGAGGCAACCGGATGTTGGCCTTCTCTTATGAGCCAACCAAGAGAAAACGGGTAATGGGAGCAGGGAATAAGGAGAAGAGCAGCCCAGTCTTAGTTTTTATTTTCTTTTGTGTGTGTGTGAGAGAGAGATTTTATTTTCTTTTTAATTTTATTACATTTAAATTAATCTGTAACAGTGCCCTATGTATGTTCACCTGGGGTCTTGTTGCGGTTTTTGTGTTTCGCCGCAAAATTTTTTATTATTATTGTTTTGTTTTGTTTTGTTTCAAGCATTTGAGTTTTCTCCTTTATTTTTATTTGACTTGTGTGATTGAGCCCTTAGACCTAGGATTACTTGCTTGATTAATTCAGAAATAAATTCATGTGCCTATAGTCTCTAATACGTTTGGACTTAGATTAAATCTAATTGTTCAGTACACAAATCTGAACCCATGTGCCATGAGATGCTCTATCAGTGCTAGCAGGTTCTACTGTGGCAGACATCAATGAGCATCCAAGACTAGACCCTCAGGGTTTCTCATTTGAGTAGTGAACATCTAGTTCTTCACGCAATAGCATTCCTGATCTTAGGGTGATTTCATCGGATCGCGTGTTATATAGGTTAGTTTTCAATTCTGTTTAGCATCTCGCATGGAGAGAGTTGGGAAGCATTATAAGTCTTCTGAATATGCATGCATCATGAATTCTCGATATTTTCGACCTTCTCCCTCTGATTTGATCACATAGGATGTTAATGAAATTGGAAAAATGTTAGGCGATTGCATTGAAAAATACCAAAAAAGTGATAACATAACATAAAACAGGGACTGCTAACTCTACTTGACTTTTAAAATAAACGTAATAGATTGATTGTTTTGGGAAGAGCAGCTCCCACATTGGACACATGTTGTAATCTGACCGAGTGAGGCATGTACACCTAAGGACTAGAGCCCCCAACCTTGGACTTGTGCCCTACGTACTTGGGCCAACTCTTGGGCCATGTTACTTGCTGCAAGCACTTGCCTCCGACTATAGACGGAGTGATTCGTATTCAAGAAGCTATGGTTCGCCAACTTGGGCATGTTCACTATAAGAGACTACACCTGTAAGCTTGTATAACCTAACTCTAAAATTGAAAAGATAAAATGACCGTCATCTTTGGTCTTCACTGTGTTGAGTAGGTGAAAATGGAGTTTACTTTGTGCTCTATTTGCGAATTTGGATCCACTTACGTTCATCTTCTCTTTGAATTATCGGTCTCCGAGTCTTACATGTACGCCTAAATGTCCATACACATAAAAATATAGTATCTCTCAAAAGAACATGTAAAGATAATAGAGATATAAAAATGTACATACCCAAAAGTAACTAAACAACAACATAAGAAAAACCGAGCCAACAAGACTCTCACCGTTACACTTTCTCCTGAGAACCTGCTAGATTTACGAAAGTAGGTATGTCATGAGAAAAGTTGTCCAATACAGGGTGCTAAACAACTAACAAAGAACGAAATTAAAGCCAGAAACCGTACAAAAGCAGGTAACTATGTGAAACACAAACCACATTGTAGCTGACTAGAAAATATAGATCCTTGATCCTTATTATTATCCTTATGATGCCAGCATCATTGATAGTCGGTGGTCTTGGTGAAAAAAGTAATAAATTTCGCATCATGGAAATGCGGAAAATAGCAAACTTTTTGCATAAAACATTGTATGTTCACCATATGAACTTGCAATTTCAGAAACAACATTGTACTTAGAGAAACTATTAATTTAGGGAAATAATTTCCTAATATGGTTTCTTATATTCTAATGAACACTGAGATGAGATCATGATTACCTCTTGAAGCGTGAGTTTATAATGCAAGAAACCTCCTGAATCAAGTCTGATATGTGATTGCTTCTCTCGTAGACACGATGATGAGTCGAGTAGCTTACCACAAACTTTGATGTTGTCTTCTTGAACTTGTCCACACAAGGATGATCAAGCTCCTGATTTTATTGCACAATAGATCTTTCTTCATGCACGAGGAACATGAAGAAGGAGACGGTCTTCTCTTCCACAAGTCCATTCTAAAATTGCTAAAATATTTTGTTATTGTAGGTTGGTAGTGTTTCTTCTATGAGTTCCATTTGTAATTATAAACCTAACGATATATGAGCCTTATGATACGTTTGAACCTTAGGCATTTCTTTGATGCACCTTAACATGCTGAGGCAATTTAATTAGTTGCTGGAGAGAGGCATATTCATCTTCAATCTCCTGCCTGTGTTGATAATTATATCTTTTTTCCCATGTGAAATTCCCATTTTTCTGGGAATTCGCATGTTTTATCAGATGAGAAATCTGTGAATGATGGTTTTGGATCTCTTTGATCTCAAGCTAGGTATTATCTTATCAATTCATCTGTTATGATTTTTCTGATCTGTTATAATATTCAATGCTTTAGAGCTGGTGTTACATTTCCCCGTGTTCAAGAAATTCAAGAGTTCAATCAAAGTAATGCGTCTATAACAGAATGGGTTGCATGGATGGCGACAATAGGAAGGATTAAGTCGCACGATCGAACTGTTATTGAATCATGCATGGTAATCAATGAGCATACAAAAATCATTCTCAAAAGGATCCATAAAGTCCAATTCAAACTAAGAGTTCCATCATTACATCACCAATAATGGTATAGTTGTAAAATATCAATAATTAATATAATAGCATTTCTTTGGTTCTAGTGGGCATACAAGTATCCTTCATGTTTACACAATAAATCATACCATACCAAACATCTTGACGAAACCGTTGCACGATCATGTCTGCATGATGAACCTTGTCCTACACCTGAAATAGATAAACACAATTTTGCATTACTCTAATGTATAGTATGTATCGGGGATCATGCATGTGAATTCCAATGGTTTTTTAACCCGTTATATTTCATATACTTCAATTTTCATGGAAAAGATCATTACGTGCCTAGATGTCCCATGCATGTCTAAGTCATTCCCTAACAAGTTGCATATTGGTTTCTTTGTTAAATATGAATATGCATGTGCAATTTACATAAAAAATACATAAGCTATCATTTTCATCATAAGAGATATGTTTCATAAAATTCATAACGTGTATGTGTCTTCTTTATCATTTAGATCGGTGTTTTATGTTAACCTCTTAAATAGCTTTTGCAAGACTTGTAACGATTTATTATTCTTAAACCATTTCTTTCATAACATATAATGGTTTGCCTTAATTAAACCATTTTCTCGTATAGCATATAATGATTTACTTTTGATTAACCCATTTTCTTGCATAACATGACATAACTTTCTTTTATAAACCATACCTTTCATAAGTTGTAATGATTTTCTGTTATAAACCATATCTTTCATAGCTTGTAATGGTTTACCTTTATAAGACACTTCTTTACATTACTTTTCATGTACTTATCTTGTTACATTTTCAACCTCTGTCACTTGTGGTCCATGGCATGAAATTACAGTGTAGCTGCAACTTTAGAGCACTTGACTTTTGCCTCTGTTGTTCCTTGCAACCATACACCTCATGCGCCATTGCCCCTTGGGCTAACACAACCCCTTGCGGTTGTCCATGTGACTCTTTATGAGTATGTGCCTTATATTCTTGTTTAAGGTTATGAGCTTTGTTCCTTTAACCATGCTTCTTGTTATAAAACCCATATATTATAATAATATTATAACAAATTTCCATACCAATAGTTATAAGTTTCTATATTAGACATGATTCAATTCAATATTATGTCAAATATCTTATTATGTCTTATAGTTAATAAGTTCACAGGAGTTTCTCATATTTTAATATTTGAAGTATGCAATCATTAATCAATATCTTGATA
The DNA here is from genome assembly GCA_037367405.1 of Ottelia alismoides. NCBI lineage: Eukaryota > Viridiplantae > Streptophyta > Magnoliopsida > Alismatales > Hydrocharitaceae > Ottelia > Ottelia alismoides. The sequence goes on from JAZKJV010000784.1 coordinate 340,041, forward strand.
TCATGGACTTTGTCTTACAATTGACTATAAATGAATGTTACAATCTAATTATATGAATCTTCATACAATTATATAATATAAGAATGTATTCGACATTAATAAATTATGTAACACAATAATATTAACCTCAACTGACATTGATGCTGATATTAATGTAAGGCTAATACCGTTTAAACGTTAACCAAGATTGGTAACATAAATCCTTAAAGAGTACAATGAAATTATCATTTTCTTTAGTTTCAACGACAATGCACTTAGCATTGACCAAACAATTTAGTGTAAACAATTTAATGCTTCCAGTGACAAAATCCATTTACATGATTTTGAGTTTTATCACAAGTAATGTCTATTTCTTTGAACTTTACAGTGTATACAACATAGCACCCATAAGCTATGTAAACCATCGATCCTAAGTAACAAGTTAAGCTTGTAGATTCATATCTTCTACATCTTGGTGTTGCTTGCTAGATAAACATTCACAATGAATCCCACAATTACTCGTAATGTCTATTGTCAGATGTAGCATCCATTCCAAGTTTGCAAGATTATTCTATTAGAGAAATAAAAGAACCTCGATAATTTCCATTTACGAATTACATACTAAATTTGAATGAAGTATAAAAGTCAAGTTACCCAGAACGGGTTCAATAATATTGAATGGAAAAAATTAACTTTTGAGTCACATATGCATAAAATTTAAGGAATTTTTACACCCATAACCCTGAGTAATTTCTCAATAATATTCATAACCTTGTATAATCGCGAATTACATGAGAAACCCCGAGTAATGTTTAACTCTTACATGATATAACCCTGTGTAATGTTCTGTTAAAAATGTCCGTTATATTTAACGGTTTCCGTTAGAAAAAGACAAAGTTGCCCCTAATCTTCATTCTTATTTACAAATTATGCCACTTTGGAAGAGCTGACGGCTGTTACCTGCGGGACCCACCATGGCACACCTGCAAGGCCTCCTCCCGCGATTGCCGTCGACCTATGCGAGTTCCGCCATTCCAGCTCACCTCCCGCGGTCGCCGTCGACCTCACCGCACCTCTGCAACATGCCCCCCCCCCCCCCCCCCCCCCCGGTGTCCCCGTTGGCTCCGAGTTCTCTCTTTTCGTCTGGTTGGAGTGGAGGTAACCTCGGTGCAACTCACAGCATTCACTGCTTTCCCTCCGCCTCCTATCTATCATAAGCAGCAGAGCAGACGAGGACAAGAAAACACCCACCTCCAAACAACGAACCAAACCATGGCAATCATGTCCACGGGATGTGCATCTCTTCTCTTCCTCCTCCTCATGGCTTCCTTCCTACATTCCCACACATTTTCCCAGGTGTGTTCTTCTTCTTTCTCCTTTTTTTCCCTTGGCGTGTTTGTTATTCCTCATTCTTACCATTATGTACAGGTTGCAGCTGAGGAGCCAAATGGGTCCTCGGAGATGAAGCCCTTGGTGACTCACTACCTAAAATTCAAGCTCGTGCGAGAGAGCAGCAAAGGGAGGAGGTTGGAGAGCTTCCAGATATGCGCATTGTGCACCTGCTGTGGGGGGGCGAGGGGCCTCTGCTTGCCTTCTCCCTGTTGCTATGCTTGCTTCGGTCTGCTCCCTCCCCTGCAGAGCCCCCTGGCAGTGACATGCCCCTCCATCGCTCCCCCCCTCTCCACCCCTCTAAGCGCAAGCTCGACTCCCCCCTCCCTCCCCCCCCCCCCTGTCGCGCGCGCAACTCTCCCTCCATGATCCAGTTCTTCGTGCGCGCCGGCGCGCGTAGCCTCGTCCTCCGCGTGTGTCCCGACGACACCGTCGCGCACATCCAGGGCATGAGAGAGGTGGGGCGATTAACACCCCCCCCCCCCCCCCCGGGAAGAGGGAGGGGAGGTCGTTGTGGGGGTTCTGTTGGGAATTGTACTTGGGACGGAGAGGAAGGTGCAAATAATACGACGGGGTGGGGGGAGACGCGTGTGCGGAGAGGGAGGGGATGTATATTTGACAAGGGGAATAGGGAGGAAGGTGGGGATGAAAGCTGTAAAGTCTGCATTCATGGAGTCGTCGCGACGATCAGTAAGGTCCCCGGCGCCCCGCGACAGAGCCCCCCCCCCACCCCCAACAACGTTGTGCAGGTGAGAAAGATGTGGGATTTGTTTATTTAGTTAATCTTAACCGTTAGATCGTTGATCAGTTAGATTAACTCAACAATCTGGTTGAGTTAATGAGGTAAAGTAACGTAAGGTTATAGATGTAAGACGGCACACTTATTCAGGATCCTGCACGTAATTCGTGATTATACACGGTTATGAATGTTATTACGAGAGTACTCAGGGTTATGGGTGTAAAAATCCCAAAACTTAAAGAGTATCTAATGCCACTTATGGAGGACTTTCTATATCATTCTTTTTTTGTTCCGAGAAAATGAAAGGGATATATCTCCTTGTCGTCATTATCTATAACTACTGGTAACAGAGCAAGAATCTGTTCATAAATTTATGTCTTGCATGTGAAGCAACTACCAAGATTGTTCATAACATTCTCACATGTTCGTCACTTACATTTGGAGGTCTTATTGTAGGTATAGGGTCGGTATTCATATGTATTTTCCTAAGAATTCAACATATACACTTAGATATCTTATCTCAAATCAAGTCATCGTGCATACTAATTGTCCTACGAACCGACACTTAACTCTACATGTCTTAAATCAAATCAAACAATTATTTATGTGTAATATCCATATAAAATCGATGCATACATTTTTAGATTGTATTTTGGAATTGATCCTTTTTCTGTGCATAATCTCAAACCGATACATACATTCTGAGGTCAATTCTAAATTAACTTGATGTATATACATAATAACCTAGAAACAACACATACCTAAAGTCTGAATCCAACATCCCGAGTCGTGTTCGCTCAATCCCAATTTGGTACACGCCATCAAACCACGTGCTCTCTCGACCCTTCTTTGTCATATCCTATGATGAAGAAGGATCCCAGTAAGGTAACTCTCCCTTACCTTCCTCTCTCGTCCCCCCCTTCTTTTGCAATGGGAAGTGACGTGGGGGCTATGGTGGTTTGAAGGACTTATGGTCTTTTTATCTATGTACAAATGACCTCTAATCTCTTTGACTTCTACATGAAAGTTGTAGATCTCATCGATATCTACAACTTTCATGTTCATAACTTTTCCTAAATCTTTCTCTAACTAATTCTTTTTGAATTAACTCTTACTTTTCTATTATCTTCAATTTTGATTGGACCACGTGGCACCTTCAGATCGCGCCACGTTGTCCACTGCGGTCTTGCCACCCACATTGTTATTTCCGCCATCTGGTCATTCTCCTGGCAAATCTCAGACATCTATTGGCGCCTCGTTTTGGACCACTTGATCATCTTGATCAAGTGGATCCCGTTCATTCATCTGCACCTCACTATCAACCGTTGGATCGTTTGATCCAACGGTCGGTAGCTCACCTTCAATCTCCAGCTTCCTCTGCCAAAGGACACAACCTTTCATTCTTCTACCACCTTCTTCTAATTAATCCAATCACCTCCAGTTATCCTCCTACCAACCTCCACTGGCAACCTCTTCCTCGCGTCAACCACCGGAAACCACTGTGGTGTTCTTGCGTGATGGTTGAAACTACGTCAAAACACCTTGCAACCTCCACCATATCTTCTTTAAATATTCCTCCACTAGCCATCTTCACCGGTTGTCAGCCCGTGCGAGAGCTCTCCCTAGCCATCTAGCCTCTCCTGTGACAGAGAAAGAGACCAAGATCGAGCGAAGATAGGGTGCGAGCTCCAGTGGAATCCTTGGTTCATATACAAAGTTATAGCTAATTTTACGGTTGTTCGAGCTTAGTTCTCTTGCCAAGAACTTTAAGCGAAGACGACGAAGCCCCTAGCTTTGTCAATCGGCTCAAGATTCAACGTTAATTGATTCTTTTTCAATCTTCTTTTTCAGGTTAGTATTTAATCTTGTATTCTTTATAGTTTCTCGGATTTATGTCTTAGATACTACACAATCACTTTCTAATCAAAATGATTGTCGACTCTCGCTATTGATCACTCATTCATGCATATACCTCTAGTAGATCTCTCCATTTCTTCAGCTACGTGTCCACTTTGATCATTTCCAGGCTTATCATTAGCCAGGAAATGAATTAGGGATCCTCTCCATCACCTCTTCAATCCCTCCATTCCATCCCATATTTTCTTCACATTGTTTGCATGGAACTTGTCCGTCGTTTGGACTAACATTGTAGTTCAATACAACTTCAATGATCAGAGGTCAAGTTTGAGCTCCGATATCCCACTTTCTCGCTGGCAAAGCTTCATCGACTAAGCTCTTCAGGCATCCTCGTGCCTTTTTCAAGCATCAAACATCATCGCCAGCGTTCTACGAAGGTTTTTGGACCTTCAAAGAGCAAGGAGGAGCACGAAGGAGCCTTTGATCTCGAATGTTGATGTGCATGAAGGAGCCCAAGAACAATCGGGAAGCGGATACCATTGATTTCCCCATATTAGACGAGAATCAACAGTCAAAATTGACCCACGTCGACCGCCCGAAGCATCGCTTCAACCCTCAGGCTCGTGTGTCAAGCCTGTATCGAGTCTAGCGTAGAGCATCAAAAGTTGACGCGTGGCCCCAACCTGAGTCCAAACCCGCATCGAGTCACGTGGGTGCGCACGTGATTGGGTTATTTACAACACTGGTCCTCGAATTTCCAATATTTACAGATAAGTCCTTCCGTTTTTTATGTAATTTGCACATCATCCCCTGTGAGTTTTCTTATTTACATATCAGTCCATGTCTGTCCTTATTTGTAATAAAACATGGATGTTTTCTTACATTTATGCTCGTAGATTCATTGTTGAATAACTTTTTATCTTCAAATTCAATTAATGTGATTTTGATCTCGTTTTAAAGCTTGTTGGACACTCTATCTTGTGTGATCTTAGTGAAAGATTTTGGTTTAAAAATCACACTTTACTTAATCTCTACTTAAAGTGCTTGTTTACATCTCTTTAATTCGTTGAAATTGCACTTCGAATGATTATTTGATCCTGTCAAATTTCTTAATCTTTAATGGTCTATTGTTAGCTATTTTTAATCAATATTATTAGGTCATTAAAAGATTTAACTGTAAGATACACTTATTTAAAATTTAAAAATGATATTCTTATCTAATGATGAATAAAGTTTTGAGATCGAATTCACTTATTGCTAATTTACCTATCTTGTATTAAATTCTGGGTATCTTCATAATTGATCCAAGTGATTTGCCTTGTGCATTTAAGTGTGGATTTTCGATTAATGTTGTTTGTGCACCAATGTTTGCATTTAATTTAACAGCACAAAAATATGCTAAAAATCTATATAATTGTATTTGTAAATCATCTCAACATAATTAACCGAAGAATTGCTATCTGAAATATTTAATCTCTAAATTTAATCAGTAAATTGCTCGCATTCTTGTGTTCAACCATGTACTTCCCAGGATAAAAACTAAAGCCGAGAACCTCGTCATTGAGATCTTCTCGGCTTTGTATGATAATCTAAGTGCCAGTGCTACAACAGATCCTTATTAGTACATGCATTTAGCAATTCATCAGATGGCGTCAAGGATATGGCACATTTTGTGATTATTTTTAAGAACAATTATTTATTTAGTAATTTTAAGCATAATTATTTTGAGTTTGTTTTCTTTTTTGTATTGTTCTTGTGATGCCTTTTTAATTAAGTTCATTTATCTCTCTCTAAAATTTCATTACAGATTTCCTTGTTTTGTGGTAGGCCCGTAGAGCCGACTATTTCTGAAGGACCGTAGAGGCAAGAAACTTGGAGCGACTTGTTGAAGAGCCACGAGACAAATAATTAGTTGAGAGAGTATTAGCTTAGTATAATTTAATTCCATTGCCCATTTATAGAGGTTCTCAATTGAGATCTCGTGCATGTAAACAAAGGTCTTTATAACTTTATTTATTTATTTTTATGTATGATTGTGTCGAGAGTGGTTCTCAACTTAAGTGACGTTTTATCAACGCTTTATGCCCAATAGAAAAAATCGTAGATCACTCTTGTCTGATCCATTTCATAATTTAGGACACAGTACACGAATCTCATAAGATTCACAATTGCAAAAATCTTAGGAGATTCATAGACGCACGTAGCATATGTTCTACTTAGTCAAATAAACTGATTTCTTCAACTCTAATAGAAGTGCTGCTTAGGTGCGGTTTCTCGACTTGCATCATATAGTTAGATTTAAAAATTTTATCTTGCATCCACATGGAGAGTGATGGGAAGCACTGTAAGTATTTCTAACGACTGCATGCATTATTGATTTTCGATTGCATACCGTTTTTCGCTTTCTCTCTCAGTTTTTACCAACCTAAGGATAAAGGAAAAGGGATTGTACGTTAGGCGATGACTATGGTCACTTAAATTGAAGCGATAACCAAACTCTTAAAATCAGGACTGAATTTATGCAAGTTGACCTAAAAATGGAATAAAAGCAACCTTGTTTTATGGGTGCACAAAGCCCTCATTTCTCTGCAGTACATTTCATGTGAGAGAAGGACGACATTAGGATAGAGCCATGCCACGAATTTTCGTATGAACTACCAGTTCCATAAAAATGATTTGTTGCTTCTCAGTAAGGATCTACGGGTAGCCGGTACACGGTCCGGATTTCCTTAGCAGAGTGAAAGGTTTAGAGGACACCACGCAAGGCCGGATCCTCAAGTAAATGGGTAGTCATATTTATACAGTCTCACTTACTTCTATATTGGATGAAAGTGGATGCAACTAGTCATAGGAATCGGTACAGTTTGTAAGGAAATTTAGGTTCCTAACAACTCGTAACTCTGACAAGATTTGTATTTGATCACCAACTAAAATTTGACCAGATAATTAGGCCATCATCTCGGCCTCCAGCATTGTGTTGGTGAATTCCTAAGAGTTTGAAATGATTTTGTGTGGGTAAATCCGCACATTTAAGTGCCCAGTAGAACTAGGTCCTTTCGTGTCTCGAGCATGCTAAAAAATTTCCTTCTTTTGAATTTCGAAGATGGATAATTGGTCGGATATTTGCTTGGATTTTGCAAGCTTGTCGTTGGACCACCCAAATATCAAATCTTCACCGGTCCAGCCCCTTCATTCTTCTTCCTTAGATGGACTATCCTAGTTTTAAAATAATCCTCTTTTCGAACCAGCATATCATGATTCTCTCCTTGGAGTTGGTTATATCCCAACCAATTCGTATACCCTCTTTACTCACTGAGGAAGATCATCGCCTTGGTGAATTCAACTTAATTTCATTTTCTTCTTCTACATCTCACTCCAATCCTTTGTTTGATAAAGGTGACGAAAATACATTAAAGATGCCTCCTAAGAAACAGAATGAAAATGGAGAAGAGGAAGAAGATCCAATGCATGTTGTATTGGCCAGATTATCAGAGTTAGAACAAAATCAAGTAATAATGAGAGTTCAATTAGGCCAATTACAGTTGGGTAGAGACGCGCCGATAAATGTGGCATATAATCCTGTGTAATTTCATATGATTAATTAGTTAAGCCCAGTCGAACCAGAAGTTGAATATGAACTAAAGACACAGTTTCTAATCTTACTGCCACATTTTCATAGGAATGCACACAAAGAGCCATATGCATTCCTTAGGGACTTTGAGCTAGTTTGTTCTAATCTTAGACATCCTCGGGTTAGTCAAGACTACATCAGGCTCAAAGCCCTTCTGTTTGCCTTGAAAGATAAGGCTGATTACCAGATAAAAAATCTAGGAGTAGTTGTTACTACCTTTGTACAGTTCAAGGACCTCTTCTTGAAGAAGTTATACTCGTTAAGTATAACTAACTTAATGCGTTCACGCATCACGAGTTTCTCCCAATTGCCTAATGAAGCTTTTTGCGACTCATGGGAGAGATTCAAAGACCTCTTGCAGAAATGTCCTTGCCATGATTTAGAGCCCACCATCTTGGTCCAATCCTTGTATAGCGGTTTACACCCTGAGGTGCAGGGTTTGGTTAGTACTGCTTATGGAGGCATCTACACATCAAGAGGAGCAGACACTGTCTGGAAATTGTTCGAAAGACTAGCCAAGACAAGTAGAGCACAAACCGCTAATTTCCCTCTCCTTCGCATCAACAACCAGAACCGCTGGAAACCACTGTGGTGCTCTTGCGTGATGGTTGAAACTACCTCAAAACACCTTGCAACCTCTGCCATATCATCTTTAAATACTCGTCCACCAACCATCTTTGACGGTTGTCCGCCCTTGCGAGAGCTCTCCCTAAGCCATCTAGCCTCTCCTGTGATAGAGAAAGACCAAGATTGAGCGAAGACAAGGTGCGAGCTCTGATGGGATCCTTGGTTCTTATACCAAGTCACAGCCAATTCTACGGATGTTCGAGCTTAGCTCTCTTGCGAGGAACTCTAAGCGAAGATGACGAAGACCCTAGCTTTGTCAATCGGCTCAAGATTCAACGTTAATTGATTCTTTTTTAATCTTCAATTTTGGGTTAGTGTTAAATCTTGTATTCTTTGTATTTCTCGGATTTATGTCTTAGATACTCACAATCACTTTTTAACCTGAATGATCGCTGACTCTCGCTATTGATCACTCATTCACATGTATACCTCCAGTAGAACTCTCCATTTCTTCAGCTGCGTGTCCACTTTGATCATTTCCAAGTTTATCCTTAGCCAGGAAATGAATTAGGTATCATCACCTTCACCTTGCTCGATCCCTCAATTCCATCCATATTTCCTTCACATTGTTTGCATGGAACTTGTCTGTCGTTTGGACTAACATTGTAGGTCAATACAACTTCAATGATTGAAGGTCGAGTTTGAGCTCCGATCTCCCACTTTCTCACCGGTGAAGCTTCATCGACTGAGCTCTTTAGGCATCCATGTGTCTTCTTCAAGCATCAAACATCATCGCCAGCGTTCTACGAAGATTTTCGAACCTTCAAAGAACAAGGAGGAGCACAATGGAGTCTTTGATCCTTCATCAGAGTGCAGCCCGAATGTCATCGCACACGGAGGAGCCCAAGAACAATCAGGAAGCATATACCGTTGATTTCCCCAGATTGGGAGAGAATCAACGGTCTAGATTGACCCACGTTAACCACCCAAAGCATCGCTTCAACCCTCAGGCTTGTGTGTTGAGCCTGTACCCGAGTACAATGCGAAGCATCAAAAGCTGATGCATGGCCCTGGCTTGAGTCCAAACCTACATCGAGTCACGTGGGTGTACACGTGATTGGGTTATTTACAGCACATGTCCTCGACTTTCCAATATTTACATATAAGTCCTTCTACTTTTTGTGTAATTTGCACATTAGCTCCCGTAGGTTTTCTTATTTACATATTAGTCCGTGTCTGTCCTTATTTGCAATAAAACTTGGAAGTTTTCTTACGTTATGCCCTTGGATTCATTATTGAATAAATTTTTATCTTCAAATTCAATTAATGTGATTTTGGTCTCGTTTTAAAGCTTGTTGGACACTCTATCTTGTGTGATCTTAGTGAAAGATTTTGGTTTAAAAATCACGCTTTACTTAATCTCTACTTAAAGTGCTTGTTTACATCTCTTTAATTCGTTGAAATTGCACTTCGAATGATTATTTGATCCTGTCAAATTCCTTAATCTTTAATGGTCTATTGTTAGCTATTTTTAATCAATATTATTAGGTCATTAAAAGATTTAGCTGATGGATACACTTTTTAAAATTTACAAGTGAGATTCTTTTCTGATGATGAATAAAGTTTTGAGATTGAATTCACTTATTGCTAATTTACCTATCTTGTAATCAATTCAAGGTATCTTCATAATTGATCCTAGTGATTTGTCTTGTGCATTTAAGTGTGGATATACTATTAATGTTGTTCACCAATGTTTGCATTTAATTTAATTGCATAAAAATGTGCTAAAAATCTATATAATTGTATCTGTGCATTATCTCAACATAATTAACTGAAGAATTGATATCTGAAATATTTAATCTCTAAATATAATCAGTAAATTGCTCGCGTCTTTGTGTTCGACCCTAAACTTCCCAGGATAATAATTAAAGCCGAGAATCTCATCATTGAGATTCTTCTTGGTTCTATATGATAAGCTAAGTGCCCGTGCTACAATGGATCCTTATTAATACATGCATTTAGTGATTCATCACTAACTTAAATCAAGTATCTATAACCTCTTAAAATTTTTCTATAACTAAGTTGTGTATCTCGTGTTCTAATATCACATAATTGATGTTGGGATATCATATATGTTGAAAATCTCATTTCCATCAAGATCTATCAGACTCTCCGTTGATTGATCCAAGTGAATTGGTAAGAGGTGAGTTGATTTGATCGATCAGTAATAATAAAATCCATCATGATATGCTTTCAATTCCATTATGCATTCTACAAAAGTTGTACAGGGTGGTTAGGTTTATGTTATTTAATTTCTATTTGCAAGATACTTGGAAACAGATTCAGCAATATCTTTCTTCATCTTTTGGCCACTAATTTTTTTTATATCTTCAAGCACTTTTGTTAGGCTTGGGTGCGTAGTATTCAGTGAACTTCGCCTACCTTAACTTATTGTCATCAAGAAGCCAATCTCTACCATGGCATCTTACATTTTCGTCGATTTCATTTACAAAATTAGTATCTTCCGTCTTGGATGTTTCAATCATTTTCAAAAGATCGACATATTTTTATTTTATATTAGTCCTTCCAATTACCTCGACTTTTCTTCCATGTATCGATAATATTGCCATACTTTTACAAAAAATATATTATTACCAACATCAAGTCATGAATAGGATACTCCTAGTCAATAGAGCTTTCATCTTAATTAATTAGGTCAACTTCAATGCCATCTTTAAATATAACATAACTTGAAAGATGATTTTATGTAATAAGAAGTTATAATTAGAGAACATTGCATAAAACTGGTGTTGGAGTAGGGTATCAAATACAATGTTGAGATGTACTTCGTTGTTCTCCATATCACAGGAGTATCTAGCATTATCATCCATAATTATAATCACGAAGTCATCAAGATATTATGAAAATATCATATTCATAAACTCCACAAAAGCTACAAGAGTCCTTATGAGATCAAAAGGTGTGATCCAAAATTCAAAATGGTAGAATCTTATTTTGAAAGGTATTTCCAAAATATCATCTTCCTTTATTCCAGGTTATTGGTAACTCATATATGTTTAGATTGATTTTTTTTGGAAAAAATCTTTTCCTTTAATAATCAAAATGAATAAATCATCGATCCAAACGGTAGGTATTAACTCAAAGTTACCTTATCCACAGCTTAGTATCTAATGTAGAGATTATGTGAATTACCTTTCATAAAGAGGAAAATGCTTGTTATGGAGGAACATTAAGTCACCAAAGAAAACTCTCTCATCCTATTGTAATTGATTCTCTATCTCTTTAAATTCAATAGGTGTCATTTGATCAGGAGTTCTCAAAATTAATCTACTTTATAAGATAACATTGATGGAGAGTCCACTTGTCTATAAGAAGATCATGCTGAATGATCATCAAGAAATGCATACTAAAAAAATCAGCAACATCCAACTTTCATGTTGTAATTGAGATGATTATGTATATAATACTAATTAAGTCTGTTGTGTAATACTTAACCAATAGTTCACTTGCTTCTCATTTTCACATATCTTATTCTCATTCTTCTCGACTCCATAACTTTGTTGCATACTCTTTAATGATCTTATAATAACATCAAAGATTTAAGAGTCTCGATTTCTTAACATCATCACCATTCGCAAGGGCATGAAACTTCAATAAAATCACTACATTTATTGGAATACATATAATAAAGTGGATTATCTTGCATTCACTCAGTCACTCCTTAGTTATATACTTCAGACAAAATATCTAAAGAATTATTTATTCTCCCCAAGATAGTTTGCAGGGTCAAAAGACATCTTCGTCTCCTATATAAAATATTTAATTATCTCCATATCTAGCACCCCTTAAAGAGGAAGAAATTTTTGTTAATAAAGATCTTCATGATAAATCCACTAACTAAAGCTATGCCCATGATACCTTCATTATTGAGTTATGAATTATAATAATTATCACTACATTTCCAAGACAATTAATCTCACAATTTATGTTCTCCATTCTCCTCAACTCCATGACGAGGGGACATCTAAGTCAGAGAATCAAGTGTTCAACTAGTTACTTCTAATACTATTTTTTTCTAAGTATCTAAGTCTAGGGTAACTATTGGTCTTGGATATCCAATGCCTAAAGGAACTCTAGCTCTGATACCATTTGTAACGGAACATGTAGCACGGATGGAGGAAGCAGGAAGAATTAAGTCGCATGACTGAACCATTATCGAATCATGCATGGTAATCAATGAGCATACAAAAATCATTCTCAAAAGGATCCATAAAATTCAATTCAAACTAAGAGTTATATCATTACATAACCAATAATGGTATGGTTGTAAAAGATCAATAATTAGTACAATAACATTTCTATGATTCCAGTGGGCATACAAATATCCTTCATATTCACACAATAAATATTACCACATAAAAACATCTTGACGAAACCGTTACACGATCATATCTACATGATGAAACTCGTCCTGCACATGAAATAGATAAACACAATTTTGCATGAGCCTAATGCCAAGTATGTATCGGAATCCATGCATGGAAATTCTAATGAACTTTAACCCATTATATTTCATGTACTTAAGTTTTCATAGAAAAACATCATTACGTGCCTAGTTGTCCCATGCACGTCTAAGTTATTCCCTAATAAGTTGTATATTGGTTTCTTTCATAAATATGAATATGCATGAGCAATTTAGATAAAAAATACATAAGCTGTCATTTTTTGTCGTAAGTGGTATGTTTCATGAAATTCAAAACATGTGTGTGTCTTCTTTATCAGTTAGATCACTCTTTCATATTAACCTCTTAATTAGATTTTACAAGACGTGACGGTTTATTATTCTTAAACCATTTCTCTCCAAATATATAATGGTTTATCATTAATTAAACCATTTCCTTATATAACATATAACGGTTTTCCTTTGATTAAATCATTTTCTTGTATAACATGAAATGATACCTTTATAAACCATAACTTTCATAACTTGTAATGGTTTACCATTCTAAACCATATCTTTCATAACTTGTAATGGTTTACCTTTATAAACCATTTCTTTATGTACTATTCATGTACTTATATTGTTACGTTTTCAACCGTTGGCACTTGTTGTATATGACATGACATGACAATGTAGCTACAACAATAGAGGACTTAGCTTTTGCCTCTATGGTTCTTTGTAAACATACACCGCTTGCGGTATTGCCCCTTGGGATAAGATGACCTCTTGTGATCGTTCATGTGACTCTTTATAAGTCTGCGCCTTATATTCTTGTTTAAGGTTATGAACTTTATCCTTTGACCATAATAAAGCCCATATATTATAATGATGACATCAGTGTTATTTCCGTATCAAAAGTTATAAGTTTTTGTATAAGACAAGATTAATTCAATATAATATGTCAAATATCTTATTATGATTTAAAGTTAATACGTTCACAGGAGTTTCTTATATTTTAATATCTGAAGTATGCAATCATTAATCAGTATCTTGATATTATGGACATTGTCTTACACTTGGCAATAAATGATTGTTTTAATCTAATTATATAAATATGCATACTTTATATAATATAAGAACGTATTCATCATTAATATAAGGTTACGTAACACAATAATATTCACCCCAACTGACATTGATGTCGGTATTAATGTAAAGCTAATACCCTTTTAACGTTAACCAAGATTGATAACACAAATCCGTGAAGAGTGTCATTAAATTATCATTTTCTTTATTTTCAATGACAATGCACTTAACATTGACTAAACAATTTAGTGTAGACAATTTAATGCTTCCAGTAACAAGATCCATTTACATGATTTTGGGTTTTATCACAAGTAATGTCTATTTCTTAGAACTTTAAAGGGTATACAATAAAGCACCCATAAACTATATATACCATCGATACTAAGTAACAAGTTAACCCTATAGATTCATATCTTCTCCTTCTTGTTGTTGTTTGCTAGATAAATATTCACGATGAATCCTACAATTACTCGTAATGTCTATTCTTAGATGTAGCATCCATTCGAAGCTTGCAAGATTATTGTTATTAGAGAGATAAAAGGGCCTCAATAATTTCCATTCATCAATTACATACTAAAATTGAACAAAGTATAAAAGTCAAGTTACCCCAAACAAAATCAATAATACTGAATGGAAAAAAACTACATTTTGAATCACATATGCATAAAAATTTTAAAAAGGATCCAATGACACTTATAGAGGACTTTCTATATCATTCTTTTTTTTTTATTCCAGGAAAATGATAAAGACATATATCTCCTTAACCTCATAATTATCTTTAACTATTGATAACGAATCAAGAATCCGTTCATAAATTTCCGTCTTGCGTGTAAGGCAACTACTAAGATTGTTCTTAATATTCTCACATGTTTGCCATGTACATTTGGAGGTCTTATTCTTGGTATAAGGTCGGTATTCATATGTATTTTCCTAAGAATCCGACATATACAGTTAGATATCTTATCTCGAATCAAGCCATCATATATATGAATTGTCCTATGAACCTACACTTAATTCTACGTCTTATCTCAAGTCAAACAATTATTTATGTGTAATATCCCTACGAAGCCGATACATACATTTTTAGATCGAATTTTGAATTTGATTTGTTTTCTATACGTAATCTCAAACCGATACATGAATTCCAAGGTTAATTCTAAGTCGACTTGGTGTATACACATAATAACCTAGAATCGACACATACTTCAAGTCTGAATCTAACACCCCAAGCCACGTTCGCTTGGTCACAACTTCGTGCATGCCGTCAAACCCCATGCTCCCTCGACCCTTCGTCGTCGCATCCTGTGATGAAGAAGGATCCTGGTATGGTAACTCTCTCATTAAATGAGGGGAATTAATGGGGTAATTAAATCCATTCAATTGACAAATGAATAATACAAAAGTGATATGGGGATATATGGAAATTTGATAAGGGATTTGATTTATTGTTATTTTTTTGTGGAGAAGTCTCGGTTACAGCTTCGTATAGACCAACTATTTTCTTTGTCTTGAGCTAATGGTAATGTCTATATGGGATGCTTGTTTACTTTAGAAAATACATGCGTTAATGGAAAAATCCAGAGGGACAAAAAACATGTTAAAACTAAAGATAGTTCACTGTGGCGAATTATAATTGCAGCTTTGCTTTGTTCCCTGTCTTTGCTTAAGGCTATGGTGGTGCATGCTTCCATGTATTTCTTACAATACAAATTTGTGATTGAGTTTACCTCGTGGAATGCTAGCATGTGAATTTTTTTGTTGTTTCCTCAGCTTCAGGCTTCATGGAACAACTCCCACCCCACCACATCCCAATAGGTTGACTACTCACAGCCCCACAAACCCCCAACCACATTCTTTCCAACCTCACATGAATCACAAGGTGATAGTGTAATGTCAGTATGGTATGGAATCAACTCCTTCCTACTCAGAAGTTGTAATCCCCTATGTCTCATGTCTTCGAGTCAACGATGCCAAAGATATGACGTGACAGACTCACTAGCACGTATGCTGACATCCATGACCTTCACCCGAGTCTTGGAGAACGTGCAACACAAACTGCCTCTGGCCATGATAAGATAGCATTTGCTGATCTTGCACATGTTGTTGCTAAACTTCAAATGGTAGACCTCTCTATCCATTTGAGAACTGGATATGAGGCTGAGCCGCAAGTCAGGAACGCACCTAACATCTTGCAGAGTCATTGCACATCCAATATCAAGTCAGGCTGAGATGGTGCATGTGCCAACTATCTTGGAGTAACTATTGTTACCCATCTTGACTATCCCAAAATCTCTCTCTATATATGAAGTGAAGAACTCCTTGTGTGGAGTCACGTGGTAGGAGGCGTCCGTATCAACGGCCCACTCGGAGTCATCCCTTGTATGAAGACACTACTCCTGAATAGTGAGAACCAAAATGGATCTTCGTTATCATCAGCCAGTGCAGCAATGTTCTCATCTTCGTCTTTCTTTTGATTTTTTTGGATTTTGTTTGCTCTCTTTTCTAGGTTCTACAATCTCTTTTCCAATGAACATGCTTGTTGTAATGATTGTACTTTCCTATATCCCTGAACTTCTCCCGGGGTTTTTGTCTCTCCCGTGATTTTCCCCTGCTACTGGACCTACCTCTTCTCTCAATTGCATATACATGTGAAGAAGATGACTCAACATATTATCGTCATCTGATTTCTTCATTCAGGAGACTAATGCTGACTATAGAGATGGTCAACTTGCCATTCATAGTGGAGTTGCTCACAGTAATCACAAGAATTTCCTAACTGTCTTGTGGGGAACCCAGTAGAAAAAGCATATGTAATTCATCATCTAACACCATGTCCATGGTACTCAGTTGATTGATGAGACTCTGGAACTCATTCAAGTACTTAGCAACCTTCATCCAGTCCTTGTACTTCAGATTCGCTAACTTTCAAATCAAGAATGCCTTGTTGGTAGCCGTCTTCTACTCATAAAGCTTTTCCAGCTTATCCCACAGTTTTTTTGCATATATCTATTCTGCGACATGGTGGAATACAGACAAATCCAACCACTTCTTGATGGTGTTGACTGCTTTCCTGTTCAACTTCATCCAATCACCAGCAGACATGCCATCGGTCTTGGCTGTTTATCCTTCCACTGGATCATTGAGATCCTTACAGTACAAGATGTCCTCCATCTTGGCCTTCCAGATTTGCCAATTTGTGCTTGTCAACTTGATCATCATGCCTTCATCATCCTTCCCCATCTCGACAATGCGAGCTCTGATACCACTTGTTAGGAAAATCAGGATTCCCTTAACCTATCCTGCAAAGGATGATCAAAAGCGGAGCGTTCCCCACACGGGAACCAAGCACAATAATCATATCACAAAAATCAAGCAACCACAAGTGACACGAGAATTTTAACGTCAAAAAACCCTCCTCGATGTGGGAGAGGTGAAAAACTCACGGGGCACGACAACCCCAACAAATCTACTAGGTTGAAAACGAGGGGGCACAATATCTTATTAGTTTTGTTACCCAAAAAAATCGAGGCTTAGTTACAAGAATAAAATCAGATAACTGGCACCTTTTACTTGAATAACATGATACCATTGCTTCTCCTCGTCACGTGTTGTCCCTCCTTGTGCGTGATTCTACATCATGTGATTCTTCTTTGAACATTGGTCGAGATCCAACGGTGGCTTATCACACACACGCTACTCTGCTCACGTGGATGCACGTTGCCCTCCTCGCGGGTGCGTGGTTGAAAGAGAGAGCGGACCCCCTGTGGGGATGCACCTCGTGCCTTATGTGGATGGCTCCCCGCGCCTCCTACATGTAGCTCCTCATGCCTCCTACGTGAATGCTCCTTGCACCTCCTGCACGCGAACTACTTCTCTCCTTGCGCGGGAGAGAGAACCAAGAGAGAGAGATGTGTTTATCGTCATGTGATGTTGTGTTGTGCATAGGTAGTCGTGTGAGCGTGTGTGTGTATCACTTTCACGGACTCTCTCCCTCCTAGTCCTATTTGGAGTAGGACACTGAGAGTCCTATTTGCATGGGCCATGCAAAGGACGTTGAAGAGCCTCCAATTTCAGAGCGTGCTCCCTCCAATAAACTTGGGTCATTTGCAAGAAATCCCCCAAGGATGTAGGACCAGATAATAACCCAACACTAACTTCGTCGCCACCTCCCGTCGGCTCCATCGACCTCATCTATCCCTCAAACTGTCATGATGTCCTCCCCATCGTCTGGTCTCATACAACCCCTCTAGTACTAATCCAAGCAGCTTTGTCCCTACATCTCACTGGCCCCTTTGAGCTTTGAAGCCTTGCCTTCAACCTTTCCCCTCTAAGGTAGATCTTTGAAGAGGCATCTTTGGCACCTCGCGTACCCAGGAAGGTTCATCTCCATCTTTTTGGTGTTCGTTGGTTCTGATTGCCTACTAGGTGTTTGGAGTTTTGCCTCACTCACTTTTATGCTTGGAGAGCAACATTATGTCTGATCTAGGAGAAATTCCCAGAGACACGCTTCATTCATCCATCTGCCAACTACCTTCTTTATACCCTTTTGAGAATTCATTTAGAGAGATCTTATTGTGCCCACTCAGAGATTTTTATTGTTTCTTGGATGGAAGAGAGGGTAACAAATGCTTTACATGTTTGATCTCTCATCTCAAAAAAGTGCATCTCTCTAATGAAGAGCAGTGTACCTTGTTGCAAGGAGTTATTAAAAAAGACGTTGACTTATTTTCTTGTTGTGGACGAGACCTTGAAGGTCCTTGATCATTGGTTATGTGGGAAGTGTATGAAGATATATGCAAGGAGTCGTGCATGCCATCACAATGAAGGTATTATTCGGGTCACTAAGGAGACTTGAGAGATTGAAAGTCAACTTGTTGGCATTATTAAGCCTTTCTAGAAGAACCTTGAGATGTATACTGTTATGGAGTGATTGGTCCTTGATGGCGGGCTTTTGGATCAGGTCTTTAGCGCACCTATCTTGACACTTTTAAAGATATCTCTTAGTTGTCAACTTGCCTTCTCTCAAGTTTTAAAGACATCTCTTTATAAAGTTATCGATGAGACAGAATTTGTATCTTCAAGGGTGATGCTATTGCTTCTTCCATGTTATTTAGGTGTTCCATCCTCAAAACAGACGTGATTGTAGGTCTGACAATAGAAAGTCTATACAATAACGTCTTATTCTTAGCTCACTCTCTACATGGGGAAAAGCTGACAGTATTGCTAAGCTAGTGGACCATGTGTTGAACGCCCATGTGCTTGAGGCTATGGACCATAACGGTGGTTTCTCTAAGAAACAAGATAAAAAAATAAATCCTAACATCAGACAATGGCTTTGCAAGGTTGCAGATGGCTATTTTACAGCAGCGGTAAAAGTTTTATCATCATCCGGTGTGGCACCTTTCAATTGACATACCATCAGGGATTTGAGGGCGAAATACCCTTGCAATCCACCTCCATCCCTGCCAAATTATCCCCTTTTTGAATCTCCTTTTGGTGTGGAAGTTGACGCCGTTCTTGGTGCATCAAGTCTTTTCCTAAAGGGACTTCATGTGGTAGAGATGGTTTGAGATCCCAACACCTACTTGATCCTATGTGTGGAGAGGGATGTGTTGTGGCCATGGATCTTTTACATGACATCACCCTTATGGTTAATTTATGGTTGGGAGGGAGATGTTTCTTGTGCTTGTTAGAACTTATAGCATCAGCACCGGTTACACCATTGCTAAAGCTAAATAACAACATCTGTCTTAATGCAGTTGGTATTATTTGGAGATGGCTAGTGTCTAAAATTGCTATGACGGGAGTAAGTAAAGATATGGACAAATATCTCAATGACCTATTGGAGTGGTGTCTCTGGTGGAGATGAGGCTATTATACACAACATCAACAGAGTGTTGAATGCTCGTCGTAGCGATGGTTCTCTATCCATGCGTACTGTGGATTTTTATAAATGCCTTTAATATGGTTGATATGTCTACCTTATTACACTAGGTGAGAGCAAGATGTCCATCTATCCCTTTGTGGGCGGAGTTCTTATATGGACAGACAACGAGGTTATATCTTGGAGACAAACATATATGGTCATCTACTGGAGTGCAGTAGGGTGAACCTCTACGGCCACTCCTTTTTTCCTTGTACTACACCCATATCCATTATATCAGGAATAATTGCAAGCTGCTTCTTCATGCATGGTATCTTGATGATGGTACGATTATTGAGGACACATATGAGGTGACCAAGGTTCTAGGTATCATCCAGCAGTGTGGGCCAGACTGGGGTCTAATTTTAAATATTCATACAACTGAACTCTTTTGGCCTACATGTGATGGTAGGAAGCTTCACAAAGGGTTGTTCCCAATAGGTATTGGAAGATCTTTACTAGGCGTGAAGTTGCTTGGAGGGGCGGTTAGTAGGGACAGGAATTTTATTGATGGCTTGGCTTTGGATAGGGATGCTAAAGTTATGAAGTTGATGTATCTTCTTCCTCAGTTGGATGATCCCAGAGTGATCTTCTTTTACTCTGTTCGTGTATGAGTATAGCAAAACTTTTATTTAGCTTGAGGACTTGTCAACCTATGTACATGGAGGATGCGGCTATATTATTCGATAGAGGCTTACGAGAGTCTATTTAAGACATTGTCATTTGTGGAGGACCTTTTTTAAGGACCTCCAATGGAAGGTGACTTCATTGCCCATTCAGCTTTGCGATTTCAGGCTACTTTCAACGGTTGAGGCTTCTTTATATGCCTATGTGGCTTCCAGGGCGCAGTCTTGGGAGCTTCAGGACCATATCTTGCGAGACACTGAGATTTACAATATGGGCTCCATCTTTGATTATGCTCTGCATCAACATCAAGGCACAATTCTCTCATTCGACCTCAGTTATTTCTCTATAAAGGACAGCATCCCTCTAAAGACACGAAATGTTTTGGCGAGAGTTTTTTAGCAAAATAATTGAGGACATGGAGGTGAAATTTGACATAACAGTTAGACAAAAGGTAATTTTTCGGTGTATTCAAGCTGATCATGCTAAAGATTTTCTCTTTGTTATTTCTATTGACGAACTTGGTCTGCACATGTCAACGGTGGAGTATCACATTATCTTCAGATATCATCTCATGATTCCTTTATTTCTAGCTAATGAGAAATGCTCAGTTTACCTAAGACATTATTAGACACTTTTAGGGATCATGCAATTCATTGTAGGGAACTTTCGGGTTTTAAGTACAAACACGATCTTATTAGAGACATTTATTTGATGTATTCAGACTTGCGGGTGTTGCTGCTAAGAAAGATGTGCCTATGAACTTTTTAACTGAACTGCATGAGGAAAAATCCACACTTAGACCTGTTGTTATTTTGAATTTTGGATGGGTCGAAGGGAAACATGCTTGTGTAGATTTGGTAATAGTTTCTCCACTGGGGGGTTGAAGAGTGGGACTTTCATAGCGTGCATGTTACCCTTACAGATGCTTTAGCACAAATGGTGAATCATGAGAAAACGTGCACTGAGAATCAACATTCCTTCATCTCTTTTGATTTTGATACTTTTGGATTCTTAGCAGCAAAAGTTGTTGAGCTTTTGAAGAGGGTCCAAAAAGTCATGAGCAGCAATGTTATGCTTCATAGGTTTATGGATGTAGTGTTTAGAAGGATTGGTTTTGCAATTCAAAAAAAAGATTATCGACACAACTTGTTGCTCACTTGTCTCTTATTTCGATGTTATGATAATATTCGAGTCTGTCAGGGAAGGAAGGAACTAAGAGACGGAAAGGTGAAGTTGTGTTCGCCGAATAAGATTTAGGTTTAACAGTAATCTTTCTTAAAGAGAAAATAGTAATAGAGGGATTAATTATTATTTTCCTAGCAATTAGAGAAAGCGTAATACGGTAATAAGAAGCAATCATGTTGTGTACCATATCAATCACCTTATTTTAGAAGTTTAAACGCAGACTTCTCGTATGTAAACCTTCTCCTAAGTAGCTAATTGACCAACTTCCATGAGGATTTCTAGCATAAATATAAATGATAAATGATTTTAAAACTAGCAGCTTTATAGCATACCGATTTTTAAATAAATTGATTTTTGAAAGGAGAATAAATTTTTAAATATGGGAAATTAACATAAAAAATAAATTAGGAGATAATAGTCAGAAAAAAGGGAGGAGAGAGAGTCATGTATCCAAATACCCCACCTTATCTTATTTTCGACACATGACGGCATCTCCCAAAAATACTGCACACAAAGAAAAAAAGGAGATTTTTACCCGGCAGATCTTATAATCTTTGTTAATTACCTCTACGACATCTGAAACAACCTAATTGCCCCCTCGACCCCGTAAACTTGCTCCGCCTTAACCCACAGACCATGCCGCTAATTTTAACTTTATTTGAGTCAATCTCTTGGGTTAGTCTTGGGTTAATCTAACTAATGGAAATCCAACGATTGATATTCTACCCACATGTTCTTTCCAAAGGTCATCCTCTCCACCTTCTTCTCAAAGCAGATGACTGAAGCCCTTGTTTCGTGCGATGGAGGGCAAATTTGAAGGAATAGCTAAAATTGACCCCTCTAACTGCTGAGAGGAGGTCGTGGAGGGCGAACTTGAAGGCCATGAGAGCACAGATTCCCCTCCCCCGCTCCTCCCCGAGCCTCCACGACCCCCTGATGCTTCCAAGCGCAGGTTCCCCTCCCTCGCTCCTCCTCGGGCCTCCTCTCCCGCTCCGGGCAAGGTCAATTCTAGATAGTCTCCGGTGCCGTCCAAGTGTGAGGTTGCCAACCTCGTTGCTGCAAAGGAGGAGAATCGTAGGGCCTCCAGGGAGTCGGCCATTGTGGTGCAGTCTAGGTAGCAGTAGTCGAGCCCAGTTGGAGGCAGGAAGGCATCTCCGATGGGGAGGAGGGTGTCAGCATCTCCAGAAATAAGGCTTTCTGGGGTGTTCAAGGTATCGCCGATGGCCGACAGGGAGGGCGGAAGCAAGAAGAAGGCATCGATATTGGTTGCAGGGATATCAAAGATGACGGACGTGCTTGTGGGCGGGTCGTCTTTGGTGTGGGCTGGGAGGAAGAGCTGGGACGATGGATTAATGAGTGGCGGTGGGGTTTCGTCGGGAGGCTCCTCTGAGAACAATAAGAAGGGGAGCTCTAAGATCAAGCTCGACAAGGAGTCCATCTTGAGGACTCAGGTGATGTTTCTTTTGTTGTGGAGGGCGAACTTGAAGGCCATGAAAGCCTCGAGCTGGCGGTGTTGCTGCTGAGCGGAAGTGGCGGAGAGGAGGAGAGCGACGACGACGGATATCGAGGAGGTGGGTGGGTGCTGGGTGGGGAAAGGAAGATGAGGAGGGTGAGGGGGAGTGGCACTCAATGTAAATTTGATAAACAAAATGGGTATAATGTAAAAGAACATAATGGAATCCAGTTGATTTTAAGGGATAAATGGATGGGGGTTAACTACAGGGTATGTAGGCTAAGGGTTTGAAAGTTTACGGGGTCGAGGGAGGAATTAAGTTGTTTCAAAGGTCGTGGAGGTAATTGACAAAGATTATGGTCTGCCGGGTAAAAATTTCAAGAAAAATAGATTAATTCAAATAATGTATGATATTTTTATATTCTTTTTTTAAAATGCAGTTACAATAAAATACTAAAACTACAGGGAAAAAATAATTTTGGATTTTGAATTTTTTTAAATAAATTTAGAAGGCAATCAAATATATCTAATCTAAACAATTGCATGGAATAATAAGGTGCTATAAAAATAAGCATTTCAACCCATCATTATTTTGCAATATTTCATTATGGGTCGTTCCTTTTGTGCATATATTTAAGGTATTTTATTTAAAAAATCTAGAATTTAGGTTTCCAGTCGTACACCTTCATGTGTTAAACACGAAATCCTACTCACTGTCCAATTCAGTGAATGAGACCCTCCGAAGGTTTACATGTCAATAGAGGAACTATATCTTGAATCCTAAAGGTTTACATGTTAATTTTGGAGTATAAAGGGATGATTCATTCGAAGAAAGATAACCCTCCTCTCATGGCAAGATTTCCACGCTTCACAATTAAAAGAGAATGAACCCCTTATATTTTTATTTCACCTTTTTTGAGTTAAAGATACGGATACTGTTTTTCATCTTTTAAAGAGTTTGGACATTAAAAATTTGGGATACATATACGGGGATATCAGTAAAATATGCGTGTATACCAGTGTGTATAGACATATATCTAAATATGTTCCTAAATTACATATAATATGTTACTTTTTGAACTCATTATACCTTTATACTATTTAATTATTTGGTGTACAGGTAATCTAATTTATCATAT
The DNA here is from genome assembly GCA_037367405.1 of Ottelia alismoides. Taxonomy (NCBI): domain Eukaryota; kingdom Viridiplantae; phylum Streptophyta; class Magnoliopsida; order Alismatales; family Hydrocharitaceae; genus Ottelia; species Ottelia alismoides. Next base: position 364,078 of record JAZKJV010000784.1, read on the forward strand.
CACTCTATTTCTTTTTTATTTTGTTGTATGTGTAGTTTATGCAATTTAATCTAGTTAGATATAAATGTCAACTTTAGAAGAAGAAAAATCCTCCGGTTGTAAGTCCTAGGAGACATCTATTATTCATGGATACGTTGTATCTGTTTGTTAAATATTTAATATGAACTATGATTATATGTATCCATATCCGTATCAATATTTAATGATATGATTTGTGAAGATATCTGTTTTTACAGTGACTATATCAGTATCCATCCATTGGCATATCACTATTCACGATACAGGTACATGAGTAGAAAAAACCAATTCAAGTTGGTTTTCTTCAATAAAAAGAATCACCCACGGAGAACCATCGCCTAGATTCATCTAAAACAGCATTGGTTAGTTGACAGTTTATCCTATGTTAAACTAAACTGGTTAAACTCTACCCCCCCATTAATTATTATTTCTTTTGTGCAATATCTAAAGTTTTTAAAGTACACTCAATTTCAATGTAGTATCTCAACTTTCAAAAGTAACAATGTGGTATATAATGTATTGTTTTGGTCCCAATGTGGTCATTTACTAACAAGAGTATGTGACGTCTGTTAAGTCCTTTGTTGTTCGGACAGAAATACCCCTACTGAACAAAGCCTCAAATCACCAAATCCCCCCCTCCCCCCCTCTTCCCCACCTGCATCCCTCCTTCCCAAACTAGAACTCCAAAGGCATGCAGGCTTCACAATAGGAGGGATCCACCAATGACGGCAAGGCGTGACTGACGTGAGGGCAGGCGAAGGGGCGAGATCGACATGAGGGCTCCACCAACGGTAGAGGGCACACCCTCCGTGAGGGATCGTCGGAGGGGCACAACCGTGAGAGCTTGGCAGAGGGTTCCAAGGGCTTCATACGACGATGCTCATGAAAATTCGAGCCTATCGCATTACATTTTCCATATGTGATTAACAAGCATCTTAATAACGGCAGAATCATTTTGTTGATCATATGTTTCCATCAAGATAGATGTTGTAAACAACAACACCTAAAACATGAATTTCTCGTATGAACATTTCATTTGATATAATCACAACGTTGAATACATTGAGTCCCCTCTGTCGAGCCCTCGTGCTGGCCTCTCCCCAATGCCAGAACTCAAGAGAAGGTCGACCAGGACTGCGCTGCCGCCTATTGCCCCTCCCCTATCGGGCTCTCGTGCGCAGATGGTGGCTCGCCTACGAGCGGAGCGCCGCCGTGCAAGGTTCGAGCACCCCCGTGCGGCGCGTGGAGGGTACGCGTGAGGAGAAGGTTTGTCGGTGCGAGATCGTCATATCGGAGCTGCCTGCGCGAGTCTGGGATCGCGTGAACTCGCGCAGCTTGGAGGAAGGCTGAAGGAGGAGACTGCTCTGGATCTGGGTGCCTGGGAGTAGGGTTGATGCGCTCTCACACCAAGGGGGCTTCTTACGGCTGAGGTGCGATAGCGATGGGGCATCACCTCCTGGGGTGCGAGAGGAGCCCATGCGATTTGGGAATGTGGGGATGAGTGTAGGGTCGAGAGGGAGATTTGGGGCTTTGTTCAGTAAGGGTATTTCTGTCCGAACAACAAAGACTTAACAGATGTCACCTGCTCTCGTTTGTAAAAGAACACATTGGGACCAAAACAATACATTAGGTATCACATTGTTACTTTTAAAAGTTGAGGTACCACATAGAAATTGGGTACATAGTTCAGGGACTTTTGTGTAATTTACTCAAGTTTTTAATATGACCCCTCTTTAAATGTATTAAATAAAGTATTGTAAGAGAAAGATTCTAAATTATTTAATGGTCAAGTGGTTAAGTACACATTTAATAATTTGGAGGCCAGCGTTTGAATCTTACCTCTCCTTGTTTTAGTTTCTTTTGTATATTTTTTCCCATCATTTTCAAAGTGTTAAAATTATGAGTATAATTTAATGTAAAATTATATTCAAGCTCATTTATCTCTCTCATTATTTCTAGCACTCCTAAATGAAATAAATTTCGTTGTTTCCTTTTAGACATGAACTTTTTCCTTTCAAAATTGCACTTGTTAATTAACCTTTTGGGACAAATCTAGAATGACTTAAATTATTAGATTTATCAAGTTGTAAAAAACATCATCGAAAAGAATAATCTATTAAAAAATGTAACCTTAATAATAGATTGACATTATAAATTTATCAAAATTGAAGCGGTTTATTTTAAAAAATATTAATTTAAAAAATATCATTTGAAAATACAACAATCCTTTCATTGTTTAGCATAGACGATAACTATATACATACCTCCTATTTATAAAATTCCAGGTTCTGACCCTCCCCCAACTCAATTATGGGTTGGCGTTAGTTATATGGATCATACATTTTTCTTTCTTATAATATTTCAACTACTTGTAATAGAAATGCCAGCATCAAAATATATTAAAATTATAAACATAATTAATATAACACAAACGATACGACTTCCTGACCATACAAACAACTATTCACCGAAAGTTGCCATCTGACACAGAAAGTTACTCATCTAACTGACCCTTTGCCAGGAGGTTACTCCATTTCAGGGTTCTTATGGACTGTTGCATGTAACATTTGGTAGCATTTGTCATAAGTGTGATCATTTCGCAAAGGCAGTGCTCGGCATCCAAGAGAATATTATGGAAAAGCTGCCTCTATAGTAGCATACAGAGTTAGAAGAGACAAAGAAATTTGTTCATTTTGATGATATCCAGTAAGGGAAAAGATACAAACTCCATCTGCCACAGTTACATCATTATGGATGCTCATCTGCAAAGCAACCAACAGCTAGTCCAGAGGAAGTTACTAACAACTTTTGTAAATCAACTAATGGCTTCACAGCTCAATGTTTCTTTAGTTGTGGCTCACAGGCATCTCTTTGTTATCAATTTTCACTCCCAGAATGGCTATATAATCAAGCAAGCCCTGCAAAGCAACGATCCTTCGACTTCCACCTCTAATCATGATCAAATGATCGCAGCTCGTAATCAACAAGGAATAATGACCTCAATTTCCTTCGCCAGCTTGTCTTTTCTTTTCAAATCGATGGGTTCAATAATGCCACAACCCATCGATTTCGAATAATATCTGCAAATGGGTAAACCTTGTATTTTTCAAACTCCCAACTGCAGGAGGAACACAACTACAGTCAAGGTGTGGAAAACCACTGTTTATGAGAGAATCAGGGATGCAAAAGAACAAGCATAAACAAAAGCCAGCAAGGTAGATGAATCAAGAACATGTAGAGATACGTTGCACTGTTCCATGACCACAGCAAGGATGCCCATTGCCACAAATCTGCAATGCTGGCCTTCTCATATCCTTTTGTCACACTTTCAAGAATGATCACAGTCGCTGGCAGAAATCCAACAATCCCCATTACTATATTGAACAGGGAGAGCGGATGCAGCTGGCTTCTCCTCAGAGGCTTCACCACCAGGCACATTGGGATGATGAAGAAGGTGCCTATTAGAGCCGTTGCAAAGTTGATGATGGACATGAGACACAAACCAATTGAAGCAGCAGCGATCATCACTGCCTTTAGGAGACGCCAATCCATAGGTTGAGAAGAGGAATATGGAGTTCCCAGAGAGAGAGAGCAAAAGAGTAATAATATCAGCGAGAGTAAAACCCAGGCAAGAACACTGTTCATGTGACTGTTGTTATGTATCTGAATGACGAGGCAAGGTAGCAATGCTACTATGACGGCCCACAGATGAACCGCTAAGGCCACTTTTGCAGCATGGACCCATCTCCACGCTTCAATCTCATTGCCTGAACCATCTGTAGCGGGATTGAGCTTCTCACTGGAAGTGCTCCTGGAAACTGTGATCTGGTTATCATTTGAGAAGAGAGATGCCGCAACTATGGGAAGTGGTGCAACAAGCATAGCAAAGGCAATCATATACACTCCCACTGATATAAATTTGTTCGGGGAAGTCAACAAGTACAGGAAAAATGACTGATGAAACTTCTCAAGAAGGTTGTTCACTGAACGTACAACACCTTCAATCAACCTGAAATGAGATGGGATCACAGTAGGAATGCATTAAATTATGCTGGAGTTCGAAAAAAATGAATGGCATAAAGAATTTGTAAGAATAGGAACATAATAGAGATTGTAATGGAGTGCCATGGCAATAGAATAGTTTGACAGAAAAAACTTTTTTCAATTCTTGTACTGTTGGACAACTGTTGATTTTAGTAATTCACAACTGAAGTATGGAAATATATAGCGTTTTCATCTACATAGATGATATAGAATAAATTGCATACTAAGCTTCAACAAGTTAAAATGATGTTCAATGAAGTTAGTCCCATGGAACCCCCCCCCCCCCAACCCCAGAGACTTAAAACTAATTTATAAAAATCGACTCCGCATATATTTCAAGAATTTCAGTTTTCATTTTAGTAAAGCATGTCATGCTTAATATTCCTAGCATCAAATGAATTTTTGTTTGTGGTTACATAGTTTGATATAATCAGGATTGTTATAAATAACGGTTAATGCATCAGAAAGCAACCAAAAGGGGAACTCCTGTGATTCTCAACAATCTAAAGCACATTTCGCATCAATTCCTCTTAGATTTTGTCAACTTTTGTTGCTTGGCAACTTTTGTTGCATGTACATATCTAAGCTCGTGGATGACTTACGCGGTTGACTTGCACAATTACAGGCCAATTTCAGGTATTTGCCTTATATGCTACTGGGACGGCCTAGGTAAAAGTTCCACCACATTGTTGTTGGGTTTCCTTTGACCATGACGAGGTTTTGTATGTTTTAAATTTTAAGCAAAATTGCACATAGTTTCGGGGTGGAATGCGTGCGTGAAATTCATGCTATTCTAGGAAAACCGATGCCCCATGTGGAGTCAAATTCCTAAGTAGTACCTGGGAATTACTTAAATACCCAGGTACTACGTAATGTTTTTTTTTTTACTCAAAAACTACAGAGGTGTCGCATGTTGAACATGCGACACCTCTTATGTTTTTTTTTTACCCAGGAACTGCGCTGGTGTCGCATGTTGGATGTGCGCTATACATAACGCATATCCAACATGCGATATCGACCCTAATTAAGGCCCGCGCCCAGCGGCCTTCTCATTTCCCCGACCTTCTTCGTTTCCAGCAAACCGACCCGCCCCCGACGCCCTCCACTGCGCTCTCCGTTTTTGGACTCCTCCCCTCTCAACAACACCATTTTTTGTCACTCCTAGCCCCGCGGAACAATCCGTTTCCGTGTTTTCAGTGATTGGTACCGTCCTAGCCGTCCCCGCTTCTCGTTAGGGCTAATCACTTGGTAAAACGTTTTCTTTAATTTTTTTTGTATCATATGCATGTTTTTTCATTTCTCGAATGTATGACGGTTGCTTGAGTAGTACACTCATGTCCGGATCTGTTGTGTCACGTATTAGGTTGGAATGGAGCAGTTGTTTTGTATGTGCCATTTGAGTAGTACACTCATGTCCGGATCGTCAACCAACGTGAGGGGGTTTGTGTTGACTCCTAATATGACGTTCGATGAGATGTTGAACTTGGTATACCGTAAGTTCAACTTGGATATTGACTGTCAAAGCATCCGATTATTACATCGCATCCCTCGAGGCCCAGGGGAGGAACCGTCATTTTCATCTGTTATCGATGATGATGATGTGCAGGCAGTTGTGGTGTACGCTCGGACCATTGGGAAATCAATGCCTACCGATATTTATGTTGAAGATGTATCTGTGAGCGAAGTCCCAACTGTTATGACTAACAAGGGACCGTCTGGAGTCCCGAGCACACAAGCAGCAGTTGTCCGCAGCACGCCACCAAGAATTGTCCCAACCATGGGACCCTCCTTTGATACGGATGCGCCTGTAACGCAGCCAAGCACGGTTCAGGATTTGGGCTTGAGTGAGCCGTTGCTGCGAGAGGTTAACCGGATGGATCAGGATTTCATCCCTTGGGGGACCGATGATGACCTGGAAGAAGGTAGCGAAGATGTGGAAGATGATCTGATGGACGAGGAACTCCCAACTGATGAACAAACCGCGCATACTATTACACCCCGTATACCCTTTTTTGGGGTTAGAGGGTCTAATACTCGTTCAACATATGAGGACGAAATTCGAAGCAAGTCTAGACTTGATGGTGTTGCTGACGAAATCCGCAAGGGTAGGACGTTCAAATGTAGGGAGGATTTGGTGTACGCTGTGAAGAAGTTCCACATTCTATCACATTATGACTTCATTGTCAAAGAATCCACCAGCTTGATATGGTCGGTTTTTTGTTCGCAGAGAGCAAATGGTTGCGTTTGGTATTTACGAGGACATTTCAGAAAATTTGATGGACTGTGGGTGATCTCCAAGGTTGTTGGGGCACACACTTGTATAAACCCAACAGTTAATCAGGATCATCCTCAGTTGGACTACAAATTCATGTCCAGATCATTGCTAACTCTTGTTAGGGATGACCCTAATGTTCGTGTATCTAGTTGTAGAGCTCACATCCACGAGATGTACAACTACTGGGTTTCAAGGAAAAGGGCTTGGGATGCTCGAAGGAAGGCCATCGGAATTGTATTTGGTGACTGGAAGAAGTCATACGCTGAAATGCCTTTTCTTTTGCATGCAATGAAGGCTGCTATTCCAGGGACTGAAATTGATATTGACTACAGCGACCATCCCGATCCTCGGAAACCTCTCTGCCGCAGATTCGAACGATGCTTTTGGGCATTTGGTCCTTCCATTGAAGCATTCAAATATTGTCGGTCACTGATTAGTGTTGACGGGACACATTTGTACGGGAAGTACAAACAAAAACTGCTCATTGCTTGCGGTGTTGACGGGGATAAACATATTGTTCCCCTTGCATTCGGGATCGTCGACGAGGAATCCTTGTCGTCATGGAAGTGGTTTCTTTCCTTGGTTCGTCTAAGGGTAATCGGCATGCGAGCTGGACCAATATGTATCATCTCGGACAGGCATTCTGGTATAAAAGCCGCTATGAAAGATGCTGACGTGGATTTATTAGAACCCTTTGCATATTGGCGGTTTTGTACGAGGCATGTCGCGAGCAACTTCAATAGCGTTTTTAAAAATGGCTCCATGAAAGCTCTGGTGCAAGCCGCAGCATTACAGACGACACCTAGGAAGTTCGCGTACTTCATGAGGAAATTACAAGAGTGGAATAATGGAGCAGCTAGATGGTTTTCAACTCATGATTGTCGTCGTGAGCAATGGACATTGGCATATGACGGTGGGTATAGGTTTGGTCAGATGACCACAAATCTGAGCGAAAGCTACAATGCAGTTCTTAAAGATGCCCGTTGCTTGCCAATCTCTGCGTTAATTGAGAAGACCTTCTATAATTGTGTGTCATTACAATTTGCAGATGCAGTCACGTTACATGACGAGCGTGCAGATGTGGCTAGGGAGGAGGCAAGGCGAGGAAGGGCAAGAGGACGGGGACGAGGAAGAGGTCGAGGTAGGGCGCGTGAACAAGTCGCGGAACCCATGGACTTTGAAGAAGCCGCTGCGGATGATGATAACATGGCGCAAGCAGACTACTTCACACCTGCCACCGAGCGACCAAGAGAAGAATTGCCAACGCCTCAAGCACCGTTTAGGCATGGATTGGACCCCAGCCAGACACGACCTACTTACTGCACACTAACGCCGCCGTCTATGCCAACATTCGAGGAAGATGCCCCAGGACCCTCTCAAATCAACATGATAGACGAAGCGAACCGTCTATTACCGTTCAATCCTCCAGATTCTACGATTACATACCATCGAAGGAAGAAACGTTGAATTGTAATCAATGTAATTTTTAATATGATGCAAAAATTGTAATGTGTATTCATGAACAAGTCTATTTGGAATTTGTATACATACCATTCGATGATGACGCATATTGAAATGTCTTCTTTGATGTTTGGAATGTCTACAATGTTTGCAATGTCTGGATGTTTACAAAAATATGTCTATTTACATTAAAAACATGGGATTGGCATGCCTTTTCAATGGTTCTTAAAAACTTGAAATTCCAAAGCCCCCACTTGGACTGCCATTTTCTCCAAAAAATTACTGTAAAGATGACGCATTTTGAACATGCGTCATATGTTCAACTTTCAAAGCCCACACCTGCCGCAGCCATTTCGAGGAAAATTTCCTGTAAGAGTAACGCATATTGAACATGCGTTATCCCTCAATGTCGCTTATACAACATGCGATATCTTTACAGAACATTTCGAGACCTCATGCCTGTACAGAACATTTCGAGACCAATTCCCTGGATATATGTCGCATGTTGGATATGCGTTATGTATAGCGCACATCCAACATGCGTCACCAACGCAGTTCCTGGGTAAAAAAAAACATAAGGGGTGTCGCATGTTCAACATGCGACACTACTGTAGTTTTCAAGTAAAAAAAACATTACGTAATACCTGGGTATTTAAGTAATTCCCAGGTACTACTTAGGAATTTGACTCCCCCATGTGTGTTAAGATCTCTATGGTATCAGTTGTTTGAATATATCTGTGACCTCACGCTCAAGCCTCCGTCGGCAGTTGCACGAGGTGGCCATTGCGCAAGGGCCGAGTCTCACACGAGACTCACGAATCGGGCGTGGGTGGAATGGGGCGGACTATGCGAGGGGCACAACACGCCCTATAAATACACCTTCTGGAGGGGAAGGATACACAGAACAAACGATTCTTACCTCGCATAGGGAGCCCTGCCCCATCCCCTTCTCTCGTTCTCCTCTCTCATTCTTTCTATAGTCGTCGACGTACCCAAGATCGGTGATATATATATACATATATATATATATATATTGTAGTTTAGGTGTGGCGAAATCAATTAAAATCATGTATATGTGCTTGAACAACCAAAAATAGGTATGTGATCAGACCGTTGACAGGTTTGCATTTAATTGATCGTCAGTCGGTAATGGCCAATCACACATGATCATTAAACCAATGTGATCAATCACTTGGCAAAGTATGACCAATCACTCTGGTCAAGAGTAACCACTCAAACCCTAGTGAATGATTGATCAAACCCTCTCACAATATGATCGATCAGAATAATAATAATAATAATAAAATAAATGACCAAAAACATATTTCTCATTAATATTATGATTTGAAAAGTTATCTACAAGTCCTTCAAAATGATAAACCAAACTCTGTTTTCAATTAACTTCAGCTTTTAAAACAAAATAGATACATATATTTTCTAAAACTAGAGACACGTGATTCTAATCAAAGAAAATCCGCCTTTCATTATGAACGTATTTTTCAAGAACTTCAAATACCTTCATAAAGAACTAAGTGTGTATGCAAGTAAATACGATAAGGACCAAACAACAAAGATAGGTGAAAATATGGTTACGTATCTACAAGTTAATATTATATCTACCTCAACACATGTGCAATAGGACATGCGAGAAATGGAAACGTGGTGCAAGGGAAGGGCATGCACCCTGAACCATGTCCTTTGAGCATGATGTTTAGCAAGCTTCTTACCGAGAATAAATATGGACATTTGTACCATGTGTGCATCAAGAGGGCACATGCGAGAAGAAATCATGTATCAAATATTCTCTTCAACATATGGTACCCTAACTTTCCAGAGGCCAAATGGCTGGAGAACTACACTTTTTCTATTAGATTTCAAAACTTCCATAAGATGGCTTCCATCCCTTTATATAAAAGAGAGAGAGAGAGATGTGGAGAGAACTCCAATTTTCATCTAACTTGATATGTCCATAATCAATGACTATCAGTTCCTTTATCACTCAATCTAATAAACAAGAAAAGAAAGAGAAATGCATGTGGATTTACAAAAAAAGGAAAATAAACGAACCCTAACAAACCCTGACCCTTGAAATTACTCAACCTAATAAATAAATTAATGATCACATGCGATCTCATTCAACAACAACAAAAAAGCATTTTTCCCACATTAAGTGGGGTCGCCTATAAGGATTCTTTGCCTCCATTCAAATCTATATTGGGTCATTCTCAGGCGTATATCCAAATAACTAAGATCCCTTCGGATATTCTCCTTACAACACTTCCTAGGATTCTACGCCCTCTCTTAGACGACTCAACATCCCAAATCTCTCATCTTCTAACCAGTGCATTAGTCGATCTCATTTGCAAATATCAAACCATCTTAAGTGATTTTCTCTCATCTTATCCTCTATCGGATCAGAGCTACACCCCTACCCTAATTACCCTCTCAATAAAGTATGCATTTTCTTTTAAATTTCTATCCCCATTTCAACCTTTTAGTAAAAGGTTTTAAAAAGAAGGGCATACATAAAAATTTCCCAAAGCAGTCTCATATCCTTATTTTGGGGGAATTCGATCCTCATAAGAGAACCCTTCTCCTAGGCTTTTGCTAGGGTTTAAGGGCACCAAATCTAAGGACGACACGGATGATTACGAAGAGGGCATCGATGTTTTCCACAATGGCATATCCAACGTCGGATCAACAGTGATTGGTGTAATAAACTCATATGACCTTGCAACACTGATGTTGGTAGAGGTCATGGGCACAACCTCCGATGAAGCAGTAGCATCGCGGGTGGCCTTCTCCCATCTGAAGGAAGATGGAGCAGTATCGATAGAAGCCACATACTTGACATTGAAAGCGGCTAGCATTTGCTACTCAAGAGCAACAGAGGCATTGGCAAGCAGTGAGGAACGGTGTTGGGAAAGTACAAAGTGGTGGGGACAATGGCGACGGTATCGGCACAGGGAGGAACCATTGTGCTAGCGGAGAAGGAGGTGACAACTGCTTCGATGGAAGCTCGATTCAAGCGATAAAGGCATTGAGGGAATGTGGTAACAGTTATGGGGAAGGTGGCAATAGTGGCGGTGATGGCACTGGTGGCAGAGGTGGTGGTAGCAGTCATGGCACAACAATTGGGAGTTGCATCAAGGATTGCAGTTAATGCAATTCGGATTTCAGGTCAAGGAGAGTTGGGAAGAGGAAGATAGGATGCGGAGAGGGGCGCCCAATGCGCAGGATTTATGGGAAGAGGAGGCGTCAGGATGCACAAAGGGAGAGCGAGAGGAGAGAACTGGAGAGAATTCCATTTTTCTGGTCAATTTCAATTGAACTATCATACACGGGCTTCCATCCCCTTTATAGAAGAGAGAGATGTGGGGAGAACTCCAATTTTTTATCTAACTTGAACTGCCCATAAGCAATGACTAAAGGTCCCTTAATTACTCAACCTAATAAACAAGAAAAGAGAGAGAGAGACGAGTGGATTTAAAAAGAGAAATATAAACGGGATCCCTAACAAACCCTAATTATACCCCCCCCCCAAAAATTACTCAACCTGATAACTAATTAGAGATCACATGTGATCTCATTATTTAAATAAAATCAAAATGCAAAGACTCTAATTGGATGACAAAACCGTAATTTCAATTAGACTTAAATTGGAGGAAAATAAATGGACAACAAACTCTAATCGAAATCCCAATTTATTCACATATTGAAAATTCATATTGCATTAGTTCTAGGTATTTTTACCCCCATAAACCCTAAAAGCATTGTAAAGTACCTCTACAACCTTCTAAACAACGTAATTACCCTCTCGATCCTGTAAACTTGCTCTGTCTTACCCCACGAACCATGTTGTTAAATGTACTTTTACTTGAGTCAATGCCTTGGGTTAATCTAACTAGAGGAGCATTGGATGGTGGGTCATCCATCTTCTCATCTCCTTCCTCAACTTCTTCTTCCTCCATTCCTCTTCTTCATCCTCCTCTTTATTGTATCTCTTCAACTCATTTCCATCCGTCCTCCAAATCACAAATTTTCTTTTGTTTTCATGGGTTAACCATGTCTTCCGATCATGAAAATGTTTTTTTTTAATTTTTTCAGTACGATTTCTTGAAGTGATTGATCGAATATTTGAGGTCGCTAAACAGATACTTGATCCCACTACTCCGTCGAACATACGACCCCTTCCTCTCTTCCTTCCTTCTTCTCAAGTACTCCCACGCATCGATCCCCCCCTCTTCCCTCGAGCTTCATGTCATCTACCAACAGTGGAAGCCACGACGGACAACCCATGTCAGCCAAGAAAAACCACATCACACCTTTAAAGAAGGGGTGAGCCTTCACCTCCTTGGCATCGTTGTGGTACCCTAAATGTAGAGGACCCCGAGGGCCTACTAGTCGATGGTGAACATCATAGGAGGGATCCCCTTAGAGCTCGGTACGCTTGAGAAGCTCCAGACCTTGGACCTCTCAAACAATGGCTTCACGAGTGTTCTTCTGAGCTCGTTGGGTGGCAAGCTCCTGCTGCGGGTAGAGGAAAAAGGAGCAGTGCTTCATGAGGCATTTGGCGACGGACTTGAGAAGGGAGAAGGACTTCGAGGGAGGTGAGGGGTTGTCGGTGCCAGAGATATGGAGGAAGCGGAGGTCAAAGAAGGTGTCGTCGTCAATGTTGGAGGGGGAATGGAGGAGGCGGAGGGTCGATCGGAGGAGGAAGAGGCAGAGGAGATGGGTGGAGATGGTTCTGGGTAAGGAAATGGAGGTGAGGAGGAGGGTAAGGGGGGAGAAAGGGAGAAGGGGCAGTCATTGCAATTTTTGCAAAATGAAATGGGTATTATATATAATAAACTAACGAAATCTGATTACTTTTAACAACCCAAGGGATGGGAGTTAATCGCAGGATTCATGGGGTAAGGTTTAGCAAGTCTACGAGGTCGAGAGTGTAATTATGTTGCTTAGAAGGTCATAGAGGTAATTTATAATGTTTTTAAGGTTCGTGGGGTAAAAATCTCTTAGTTCTATGCCACTTCTAAAAGCTCATCTCCTGTTGAATTGCTTGTCTTTCGTTGCAACGCGTGATGAATTGATTTAGATTTTATGGTTGATTTTTTCCCAATATTTTGTTGATCTTTTTCCATATCACTATGGTTCCTTTATAGTTTTCTAGAGCATCGGATTTTAGTTGCAATATGCTCTTCCGTTTAAATTTTTCTCCCAAATTTTACCTTTTTGTACATGTTTTAAAAAAAGGGCATATATAAAAATTACCCAAAGCAGTTTCATATACTAATTTTGAAAGAATTCAATTCTTATGTGAGAACCCTTTTCCTCGGCTCCTGCTAAGGTTTAGAGCCACTAAATCTAGGACGACGCCAATAAAAACTATGGAGAAAAGTAGAGAATGAACTGAATTGCTTTATTCAATGGGTATGGAGTTTTTATTGTTGGATATGTGAACCCACGGAGAGCGATTATGTAATAAAGGTTATTGCAGATCATTCTTTAATCTGAAATGAAGAATAACATATTTGCATAATAGATCCTTTAGTACAAATAGGGTTATGTACTATGGCCATCTTGATATCTTATAGTTGTTGATCCAAAGGTTGGATCATATATGTTATTGTAGGGTTGAATATCTAAAAAGTTAGATTGAGGATTCAACTGCACCGTCAAGTGACTATCAAGAAGGAATCTCTAGTCTGATAAGGGGATGGCAATCCTTACTTCAAAAGCTGACATCCGACCGGCCTCTTGATGCATGTCCTCTTCATAGGCTCAGAGATTCGGAGGTGTTGGATGATTAGGTCAAAGAGTTGACTTAACGAGATCGAGATAACTAAAACCTATGTCGTATGATATCACGTGTAAGTACGCATTATAAGACCTCGAGACTCCAATACATACTAGGATACCATAATATGGGTTACGTACCGAATTCTCATTCAAATATGATCTCTATACGGCTCGATACCCGGATTTCGGTTCGACTCTCTTATACTTTCTCTCTTATTTTTAGATTTCCGATATAATTCGGTATCCAAATAGCCCATTGTGTAGTACTCATCGAGACCTTTCCAACAGTACCAAGAACATCGAAATCTGACATCTAACGAAGGAGATATGGTCATTTTACAGCCGTGGGCCGGTAACCGGACCTGAATCCGAACCCAGATCTGTTTAACCGATCTCGAAGTATAAAAGCAAGTTGGGTGTGGGTCTGGTCGTCCAAACCCCATATTCCAAGTTTGCACCACCGGAGCTCCGCCCTAGAGTTGTCGGAGCATCGCCTGAGGTCGCCGGAAACGCTGGATCGCGAAACCGAAGGTGCCGAAGCAAAGATCTCGCCGCGAGGGAGCCGTTCGTCGCGTCCGTGGTGTATGGATCTCCCCTCACTGTCATTTTTGCATTTTGTTCTCTACGGGTAGGGTTTCGATTTCGTCGTCGGATCGTGTTGGAAGTACATCGTATTGTGCATTTGGGTCAGTGAATCAGTGAAAGATCCCTTCTTTTTTCTCTTCTCTGTTCGAGATCGAGCGTTTGCTCCCGTTCTTGCTGCTATCATGCGCTTTTTTTGGGATCTATAAGGCTTTTTCGGGTTCCCGTAGTGAAATGCTCAGTTTATAGTGGAAAGGTTGTCTCTTAGAAAACAACATGACATACCGACAGTGCTTTCATGAAGGCAGTAGTGATATGAAGCACTATAGATATCTAAAAGGAATTGAAGTCACTCGAATTGTTTATGTTCATATAGGTAGCTTTTCATTCAATGATCATCTACTGTTTAGTTGGAGATAATAGATTTTGGATTTGACTGTACTACAAATGACATGCAAGCAGGTGACACTAACATATTTTATATCCGCTTGTTGCTGTTTATCTTTCCGTACTCCCAGTTTCTAGTTCCTGAAAGTACATTGTGGGAAACTGGATGAGTATCTATGCGGTGATGCATCTTTGTAACCTATCTGAAACGGGTGTTTTCTTTGATGAACTTGTCTTCTCTGAATGTTGTCAGATGCTTCACGGTTCGAGTGAGTATTTGCAATAAGAATAAGTATATGTCATTTCCCCGTGATACCTATGGAGGACTTAAAAAAGTTAAGACACTGAAATAGAATTTAGTCCTTTGAACAGATGAACTTAATTAGTGGTTTCAGGTTTATGTCAAACCATTTTGGTTTGAATCACGTATTTGCATTAGATAAAAACTATTAATATTTTCTTGTAAAAAAAGTAGTGAAATAGATTTAATTTTTGCAAGATAAGCTAAACCTATATATGGTAAGTTTCTGATTATCAACAAAAAAGGGCAGGATGTGGACATTTATATGTCCACATTTTATATCCCTGCAGAAATCTCAGGTTTGAATAAAGTTCTGGCTGGAATTCTCTAATAAATAGTTTTTTTTGAATAAAAATATAGGTGGCCTCGGGGATGGGATCCACCTCAAAGTATATTATATATAAAATAGATAGGGAACTACTTTGTCACATGCTCCATGTTCTAAAATGCGCCCTGCAGTGATCAGTTACATTCTCAGAACGAAACCCTTCCCCTCTAAACAAAGCAGCATTCCACGTGCACCAGATCGTCCAGAGCAACACAAACGGAACATACAATCCTCGTGGTTTTTGCAACAGATCGCTCTGATATCCCTCCAAAAAGTCTCACAGCCCTGAGAATCGAGCCAAGATATGCCAGCTCTACCCCACACGTCAGATAAGAGAGAGCACGAAAAAAAACAAGTGGTTCGCATCCTCCTCCCCGACGCCACATCTGTTGCAAAGAGTATCGTCCACTCGAAGAATCCGCCCCCAGCGCCCTCATAAGAGTCCTTCCAAGCCTGAACAACCAAAGGAAAGCCTTGACGCGAGTGGGAACCCTGCTGCTCCAGATCAGCTTCACATCATCAGCAACCACCCCTGCGACAACCTCCTCCCCTTGGCGAAGAAGCCATAAGCCTTCTTAATCAAGAATTTCCCGTCGCCCCACGCATAGTGGTCCCTACCCACCAAGGAGAACTCACCTTGCGCCAGCGCAACCTGCAGCTCCAAGTATTCCTCACATCTCTGGTCTGAAAGCTCAGAAACAAAAATCGGTGAGAATACACCTCCTCCCCACACCTGTTGTACGAGCACCCTCCTACCCGTCGTCATTTGCATCAATCTAGGATAACGATCCCCGAGGATCTCCTCCGCAGACCAGTTGTCCTCCCAAAAACGGAAACTCCCTCCATTCCCCAAAATGGGACTCGGATTCGATCTCAGCTCAGGGACCACATGTGTGACACCTCTCCATAATGACGACGGAAGACGCCCTAGCTCCACTTCCAGCGACATTGTCACTGCATATATCCTTCTGAGCAGCCTACACACCAGATCCTCCGAATCTCCCCAAATACGCAACATCCACTTTGCCATGAAGGCCTTATTAACCTCACCCACCCTCCTGATCCCCAACCCCTCGTTTCTTTTCTTCCTTGTCAAAGCATGCCAGTCAACCAGATGTAAGCCTCCCCTAGCATGTCGTCCATCTGACCAGAAAAATCTTCTCATCAAGACCTCAATTTTCTTGCAAACCCCGACTAGCAAGACCCTAGTAGAGCAATAGAAAACCAGAATCGCCGAGAGCACATGCTTCAATAGGACCAACTTTCCACCTTTCGAAAGTAAATTTACCTTCCACCCTGCCAACTTACTCTCCAGCATCATCATCAAAGAGTTCCAGTCCCCCACCTCGGGGCGGCCAGCCACCAACGACAAACCAAGGTAGGTGATAGGTAGCGCGCCCACCGAACAATCGAGCATCTTGTAAGCCCTCTCCACCTCCAGGATCGATGGATCGAACGGCACAACCACTGATTTGTCCCTGTTAACATGAAGATCGGAAATGTCGCTAAAGATATACATGACCGAAGAGGCCCTTCGGTGTCCCTCCTCATCCTCCCCCAAAAACAACACCGTGTCATCCACATACTGCAACAGCGGAATAGAGATATCGCCGCACCTGTAACAAGACCACCACCCCTCTGTCGTCGCCAGCCTCGCCATCACCGCAAGGGCATCAGCCACAATAACAATAAACAAACAATAAAGGCACTAGTGGGCAGCCCTGCCTGATGCCCCTCTGGGGATGGAACAATCCCCCCTCCGGTCGACCATTGACGAGCACCGCGAGTGATGCCGTCGTAACGTGTCGCTTGATCCACGCCACCCACCTCTCCGGGAATCCCCGCCTTAGCAAGGACGTCCAAAGAAATCTCAAATCCACACAATCATAAGCCTTCGAGAAGTCCACATTCTATAGCACCCCCTTGGTCCTAGATCTCTTCCAATCTGTCACGATCTCGGAGTCCATGACCAGCCCATCCGGCATAACCCTCCTCGGGACGAACGCCGACTATTCCGGGGAGACGATCTGATCCATCACTCGCGTCAATCGAATAGCCAGAATCTTTGCAACCAAGAGGTAGATTGCGTTAGATAAGGAAATCGACTTGAAATCCTCTACTTTTGTCGGCTCGGTTCTCTTCTGCAGCAAAAAAATGTGCGCCTTGTTTAGCTTCTCAAATCCATGGTTCCCATCCCTGAATTCAGCCAGCACTGCCATGATATCAATTTTGAGAATCTTCCATAACTCCCTGTAGAAGCAAACAGAGAAACCATCTGGGCCAGGGGCCCCATCTACATTCAACTGATGCAGCACCTTCTGCGCCTCCTCTTCCGTAAACTCCCGCAGCATATCCTCCACCTTATCCTCTGAAATAGTAGTCACCCCTTTCCCCTGCCAGCCCCAACCACGACGAGGCCCACGCCGTCCGAACGCCTGGAAGTGGGACCGCAGCGCTACCCCCACCTCTGCGTCTCCCTCCACCTTCACCACGCCAATCTCAATCGAGTAAATGTGATTCTTTCGCCTCCTCGCACTGGCCACCGCATGGAAGAAACATGTATTCGCGTCCCCCTCCACCTATCGCTGCCTCGATCGCTGTCTCCAGGCGACCTCCTCTTTCTTGTCCTCCCTGAAGATCTCGGTAAGAGCCTCCCTTCTCACATCCAACTCCTCCTCTAGATCTCGCTCACCCTCCAGCCCGTCCAAGCGAGCTACCTCATCTTGAGCCATATGCATCCTCTCTCGACGCCTAGCGCGAACCTCCTTATTATACCCCATTAGGAACCTCCTGAGCGCGCCCAACTTGTTGGCAAACCTACTCGTCGCAGAAGCCTCCGGAGCAAGACCTCTCCAGACGTCCACCACTGCCTCACGAAAACCCTCCTCCAGCAACCAAGCCTTATCAAAGTGGAAGCAAAATCTGTTCTTGGACCCCTCCCCAGACGACCACAAAATCAGCGTATGGTCTGAGTGCGCCCTCGGCAACATCCAAGCCTCCGCCATAGGGAATGACAAGAAGGCCTCAGCCGAGAGCAAGAATATGTCAATGCGGGAACGAGCCCTGGAACTGCGCCACGTGTACAAACATCCCGTCGCATCAAAAATATGCAGCCCATAGTCATCCACCAACCCCCTTAACTCTTCTGATCCAGCATCCCTACCACCCCTTCCTCCCGAACGGTCCACAGGTAGCAGCGTAGCATTGAAGTCTCCAGCAATAACCAATAACACCTCAGGATATGCTTCCCTAACCCGGCTTAGATCCTCAGTCAAGGGGCCGATACCCCCTCCTCCCGGAGGCCCGTAGACATTTGTGACTAAGATGTTTACCCCGTTCAAAGCACGCCGCAACAGCACTGAGATGGAGCATTGGTTGCACTACTCCTCACCCATCAATGCGAAAACCTCACCATTCCAAGCAGCTATCAGACCCCCCGCTGCCCCAACCGCAACAATATATCTAAAGGAATCCAAGCGCCCACCCCCTACTTCCCTCCATGCCCCCTCCATATCGCCCGAAAGCTTGGTCTCCTGAAATAGTGTGATATCCACTACGCGATCCCTCACCAATCTTCCAACCGCCATTCTCTTTGACGCCTGCCCCAATCCCCTCATATTCCATGAGATGAGCTTCATTTAGGAACAAACAACTCACCCTTCGAAGGCACTACACCAATGCACCTCAGCACCTCCCTCTCCAGAACCCTGACCAGGTCCCCCTCCCACGACAGGCCAGAGGCATGTTTCCCCGCTACCCCTTCCGCCCCTTCCTTCACCTCTTCCCCTAGGGCCGAATCAACAGCACCTGCCCCTCCCTCCCCCTGCCAGCAACAGTCACAACCCCGGAGCTCCCTTCACCACCAGTACCCATCACCAACGGTGCCGAGTTGGATCCCCGAGGCATCTCATGCCCCACGACACCATAAACACCCACCCTCCGCCGCCGCCTTCTCTCCCCCCACGCCACCCCTGATATACAGTCTCCCAAACCTCCCAGTCGACTCCGCGGCCACCGGGAGAGACCTCGAGCTGGAGCCCCACTCCTTGCAGCCCCCGCCGTCCACAGGTCCCGGATGTACTGCCACCTTGTTAGATCCAAAGAAAGCAGAGACAAGGTCCAGTGTTGTAAAGATAACTTTCCTACATTGCTAGTTGGGTAATGCGGTTATTATTCTTTTTTTGGATGTAGGATCATGGTTGCATGTTGCAGTATTTTTTCCCTCGTGGAATATTATCGAGGTATGTTGGAGTTTATTATGGCAGGAGATATTCTTTCAAGTGTTAGAAGATATATGCCTACTTACTTTTATCATGTCCATTTCGATGTGTAAGTTAAAGGTGTAGTTTGCAAGTTTTTATGCGATTTCATTGTTGTTTAAAATGAGGTCTAGGATCCTGTTGGGATGGGAGTGTCATGGTGATCCTAGGGTCAATTTGAAGAAAAAAAAGTGATTCCATATCCATGATGAAATCTTGAAGTTTCAGGCGCGTGTTAAGAAGATTAAAGCTGAGTGCATTTTTCTAGAGGCTCTACTTGGAATAATTTGGGACTTTATACTGTGCATTATAATGATAGATTAACGAACTAGGATCTTATGTGCTGAAGAGACTATGTCTATTTATGGCGCAGCCTCCCGGGACCAGTATCAGCAAAGGCATTTGATAATTCCTTTCATGTAATACGCTTTTTTAGCCTTTTCAGAGATGAATATATAATTTTCTTACAATGTATATTCTAGGTTTATATAAGTATGCACTTGTACCAGTGGTATGATCTGGGAGCTTGAATCCTACAAATTGCCATGGAGAGTAACAAGTTGTGGAAATAAAGTATATTGTTAAAAAATGTGAATAGCATGCGCCTTCTATCTATGATATGTGAATTGCCCCTTACATGCCTATGGGGGTTAAGGTTTGATTCTTGCATTACCTTGAGCATTAACGTATATGTTGTGCTTCTCATGCCAACATCAATTATGCAGTAGTGGTTTCAATATATGGGTGGGTCTACACGGCTTTGTATCTTGAGTCAGCTTAGTGACTATTATGAAGCTATAAAAGTTAGTCAATAACTTAGTGCTACATCATATGACAAGAAGTAAAAATCGTGACCCTGTATAATAATAAAGAGAAGTAATCCTCTAAGGAAGAGCATGCCTCCTTGGAAACTCGGATAGGAATTAGACAACTGTAAATAACCAGGTCGAGAAATTAATGATGCTTTAACTCATCGTGTACGTGTGCGTTGCTTACTGCTCCTTTTGAGTCTTAGTGATTTTTTCCGCCATGGCATCGAGCGGCTATGTGCCTGATGAATATGTGATTCATCAGTTTAAAAGCTGAAAATAGAGCTTTGTTCTCAAGTAATTAATTGCACTCAATCATTTATATTGCATTATTAGCATTCATGCATGTGTAAATAGTATCCATATTTTAGCATTCACAATTGCATTAATAAGAAGCCAAATGTATTATCACATGTATATTAACATAACTTCCCATATTTTCCTGTACTTTTCACTAATTCCAAATCCAATAAAATTAACTACATTGTGTACATATTACTAAGCTTAATAAAGAAAAAATACCAGAAAAATACTAACATGTATATTTAACAAATAAATTCAAGCCCTAGTTTTCAGATAAAAAGCCGCAAATACAAATATCTCTCGCATCCAGTCTCATGTAAAGCCCTACTCACTTTTAATATACATTCAATTTATACAAAACAAGATCAAATTCAAAAGAATCGAAGTTCATATGTGAAACTTAGATTTTGGATCATCATTGTATATTGTACATTTTGACTGATTTTGACTTATAATTTTATATACAAAATTAACTCTTTTCCTTTATTTCTTTTCATTTATTCTCTTTGATTTATGTCTTATAAAGTGTGTAAATTCCAAATCTAAAAAGAACTAAAAATCAAAGAAAATATATCATTGTGAGCATGTATATACGGTCTGCACATAAGTCTCAGTTATTTTATTTCTTTATTTTATTACAACAACAACAAAGCCTTTCCCACAATTAAGTAGGGCCGGCTACATTGATTCTTCGCCTCCATTCAGATCTACCTTGGGTCAATCTCGGGCTTATATCCAAAAAACTAAGATCCCTTCGTATAGTCTCTTTCCAACACTTCTTGGGCCGTCCTCGCCCTCTCTTACCGGCTCAACATCCCAACACTCGCCTCTCCTAACTGGTGCATCAGCTGACCTTCTTTGCAAATGACCAACCATCTTAAGCGATTTTCTCGCATCTTATCCTCGATCGGAGCTACACCAACTTTCATTATGATTGCAACATTCCGAATACGATTTTTATGTGTATGTGTCCACACATCCACTTTAGCATTTTCATTTCTGCTACAACCATTCTCTGCACATGTTTATGGTTCACATGCCAATATTCAGATCCACAAAGCATAATAGGTCTCACAGCTGCTTTGTAAAACTTTCCTTTAATTTTTAAAGGAATTTTCTTATCACAAAGGACAGCAGAGGCTCCTCTCCACTTCAGCCATCCTGCATTAATTCTATTAGTAACATCTCCATCAATTTCCCCATCATGTTGCAAAATAGATCCCAGATATCTAAAAGAATCTCTCTTCCGAATGTTATCGTCACCAATCTTCACCTCGATTCGTTCATCATTGCTTCCATCAAAGGTGCACTCCATATATTCCGTCTTAGCCCTGCTTATACGAAATCCATTAGCCTCCAAAGCATGTCTCCAGACCTCAAGCTTCTCATTTACTCCATCTCTAGTCTCGTTAATCAACGTAATATTATCAGCAAATAACATACACAAAGGTAACTCATCCTGAATGTGACTTGTCAACTCGTCCATAATCAAAGTAAAAAAAAATGGACTCAAAGTTGAACCCTGATATAAACCAATGTTGATGTCAAAATAGTCAGTCTTCCCAGATGGGGTCCTTACACAAGATAAAGCCCTATTATACATATCCTTTATGAGGTTAATGTACAAGACAAGTACTTGTCTCTTCTCCAAAACTCTCCACAATATCTCTCGTGGGACAGAATCATAAGCCTTCTCCAAATCAATAAAGATCATATGGAGATTCTTTCTTTTAGCTCTATAAATCTCCGTTGTTCTCCTCAGCAAATGGATGGCTTCAATAGTTGAGCGACCTGACATGAATCCGAATTGGTTTTCTTTTACTTTCGAAACTTGCTTCAACCTTCTTTCGATCACACATTCCCACAGCTTGATACCTCTGTAATTTGAACAATTTTATATGTCTCCATTATTCTTATAAGGAACCACGATACTCCTCCAATCTTCATGCATTTTCTTGCTTCGCCAAATAACACTGAATAGATGCGTAAGCCAAGTCAAACCACGCTCACCTAAATCTCTCCATACTTCTACAGGATGTCATCCGGTCCTACACCTTTCCCGGGTCTCATAGCCTTCAAATCCTCCTCTACTTCCTTTCTTTGAATTCATCTATAGCTTGCGCGATTCAAGTAACTTTCACTACTAGCTAGATCACCCAAAGTGATCTCTCTGTTTCCTTTCCCAATGAAAATTTTATGGAAGTATTGCTCCCATCTAGTCTCTATATCCTTCTAAGTTCTAAGTAACAAGTATGTGACCTTCCTCGTCCTTAATGCATCTCACTTGGGAATGGTCTTTGGGCTTTCTTTCTCTTGCTTTGGCCAACCTGAATATATCCTTCTGGCCCTCCTTAGAGTCGAGATTTTTATACAAAACTTCATAAGCTTTTGACTTAGCTTCGCTTACAGCTTTCTTTGCTTCCTTCTTCGCTATTTTGTAGTTTGTGACAGCTTCCTCTATTCTATCCTTAGACATATATTTAAAGCATGCTCTTTTAATTTTTAGCTTCTCTTGCACCCCTTCACTCCACCACCAAGCCTCCTTTTGACCTAGAACTCCTCCCTTTAACTCGCCTAGCATCTCTTTGGTTACCTTTCGGATACAAGATGCTGCTGCCTCCCACATCTCATTTGCACTTCCGCTACAATCCCAAGATAAGTCTTCTAAAACCTTTTCCCTGAAGCTCGGTTGCTTCAGTGGAAGATTCCACCATCTAGTTCTAGTGATCTTAGGAACCCTCCTTTTCTTTACCAACCCTTTTATTTGCACATCCAAGACTAATTGGCAATGGTGGGTTGTCAAACTCTCTCCTGGGATTACTTTGCAATCTTTACAACACAACCGATCTCTTCTCCTCAACGTAAAGTAATCTATCTGTGTTCTAGTTGGGCCACTCTTATAAGTAATTAAATGTTCTTCCCTCTTCTTGAAGACAATGTTTTCTATGAAAAGATCATATGTTGTTACAACATACAGAATGATTTTTCCCTCTTCATTTCTTTCCCCAAAACCATGTCATCCATGAACACCAGCATACCCTAAAGCATCTTTGCCCACATGTCCATTAAGATCTCGACCTATGCAGATCATCTCTCTTTGTGGGATTCCTTGTAAAATCTTATCCAGATCCTCCCAAAAAGCTTGTTTAGTCATTTCATCTAAACTAACTTGCGATGCATAAACTGAGATGGTATTCAAAATTTCTTCTTCAAGCACCAATTTTAGCAAAATAATCCGATCCCCGAATCTTTGCACCTCAACCACACAATCTTTCAAAATCCTTATGAACAACCACTCCAACACCATTTCTATCCTTATCTTTAGCTGAATACCAAAGTTTAAAGCATGTCTTCTCGATCTCCCTTGCTTTCTCTCCAACCCATTTAGTCTCTTGAAGACATAGTATATGAATCTTCCTTCTTTTCATCGTATCCACTATCTACATCTATTTTCCAGTTAAATAGCCAATATTCCAACTACCAATCCGCAACTTCCTTTGCAATCTCTTTTGGACTAACTTCTTTACTCGTTTGTGTCCATTATGCAAGAATCCTTGTAAATTTTGGACTGCATACGGGCAGTGATGCAGCAGAACTAGCTTATTTACCCACATGTGTTCCTCAAGCGAGAACCCTTGCAAATTTTGAACTACATCCATGTTGCGATGCAGTGGCCTTTGCCAATTTTTCATTGCATTCGGGCGATGCAACGCATCGCAAGTAGGGAACGCCCCAACAAAATCTATATGTTTGCTTAAATCCATGTTGAAAAGATCCAACTGTCATGAGGAAACTTCCTAAATAGTATTTTTAAAATATATATATTTAAGAAGTTGTCTCCGACTCTTTTGCGCTGGTTGTCAGCTACCTAACGCAATCCTCCTCATTTACCCGGGCTATTTAGGAAGTTGTCTCCGACTGCTTTATTTCTTTATTTTATTAATTATTAGAAATCTTTAAAAATAGATTAAGTTGTAAATATTATTTATATTTTATTTGATTTTATTTTGATTTTTCTTATTTAAAAATCATGAAATGTAATGCCTAAAAATTTGGTATTCTATGTACATAAAACACCACCAAAAATACATTTTGTACAGATGACTTCTTTTTATTTTGGTTCCTTTATGAAAGTTGTAGATCTCATCGAGACAGATAACTTTCATGCAGGTCACTTTTTGATTTGACATCATTTTCTATTTTATTTTGAATTTTCTTTAAATTTACTTTCGGATTTTTGTGGGACAACACATGGTCATTTCTGAGCCGCCACGCGCCACCCACTTATCCCTCCTGAGTCGCTTCTAATCTTGATCGTTGGAGAGTACCCCTTCATCCAACATCTTAGATTCTTCTTTCTTTTATTTTATTATTTATTTAATTCCTTTTTTTATTTTATTTTATTCCTTTGGCCACATGTCGCATCCTCGGTCGTTCGATCTCGGCCAATTGAATGACTGAGGACCTTTCTTCATCCGTCTGTAGCTTGCGCCCGACTCTACCTTCTCTTCCCTGATCTCCTCGGTCGAATGCAACTCCTTTACAGCTCCTCCATGACCCCATCGCTTCCCACCACGTCGCCACCTCCCCGCCCTCTTCTTTGAGACCTAACGAACACTTCAAAATCCCACTCACCTTTGTCGAGGCAGAGGATCCGCCAAAGGGAGAACAGGAGCTCTAGCTCCAGGGAAGCGCTAGTGACAATGAGCCCTCCTCTGTAGAAGTGGCGACGAGCACCTCCCGTGTGGTGTATTCAAAGATCTGATCAGACCTTGCGGCGATGCTTTCCAAAGGTCTCGCTCAGCTTCATAGCTCGATCATCAGAGCTATTTGAGGCAACGATCAAAGAGGGTTGTGCCCATCCATCTTCAAGCGAACGTCAACACCCCTCAGGCGACACCCCCCTCTTCTTCTTCCTCATTTTCCTTTCTCTGCTACTGCACTTTTCTTCTTTCCCCAATCTTCTTCGTTTGCTTTGTCTTCTTTGATCAATCCACCACTGCACCTCGACCTCCGCCATTATCTGCCACCTCATCACTTCCTCTTCTATCTCTCCACACCTCTGGTGAGGAACGGCCATTAGGATACAGAACAACAGCAGCAGCTCCTGCGTCCCTCACTTCTCAGCTGCCTCGTCACCTTCGCCCTCTCCATCGCAAGAGCGGCTGCTCGACGAGCCCCGGTCGCATGTGCCTCCGTTCACCATCAGCAGCAGGGCCTTCAACCCCTTTCCCTTGACATGCGAGAGTCACTCGATCGTGTGTCGATTGAGGCACCCTCAGTTCCACCGCCATCTCCCAACACCGGAGCCTCCACCTCATCCATCTCCAGCCACCAGGTCCTCAAGCTAAGGAGGTTCCATTCCAAGCCTGAGCATTGTCGCCTTATCCCAGCAGCCTTGGAGAGGATTCTTCGTGCATCATCGTCGATCGACTTCGCCAACCCTTTTATTCAAGCACACCAGGGCGAAATGTACAAATATTGTCCGATGAAAATCGAGTGATCCTGAAGTGATCACGTGCAAAGCAACGACCTCATCTGAGCCTCTACACAACCCTCTAGCTTCGGAGCCACCAGATCTTAGCCGAAGCTACATATAAGCGCTACGTGGAGGTTCGTCTCCCGAAGCGTCGCACGAACCTCTGGGACTACGCGTACGCCACGCGAGGTGCGGGAGAATTGCAGCCTATGCCCTTGCCTTCTTGGATATTCACACTCCCCCCCCCCCCCGATCAGGACTCATGCTCACAACACGTTCACGCATGAAATTTTGCAATAAAACCATGCATGTTATGGTAATTAAAGAAGCGCCTTCTTGCACAATTTTTTTATTTTATTTTCTATTTGCATTCAGACCCTGCACTTGAGCATCTATTTGAACAATCATTTGTCTACATTTATAAATTATAAAAGTGCATATTGTGGAGAGTTTAACTCATTAGTTGTTGATCATTCAAGGTATTTTTGTAAGTAAATTGGTGTAATTTTGCATTGTTTTAGCTCTGTAACTCATAGTAAATATTGCTTTGAAAATTCTCGGAAAATCACATTTGGTAGATTTAACTTCTCTCCGTAATGTGCCCAAAAATCATCTCATTTGCACACATATTTTGCTAAAAATAAATTAATTGATTATTTCAGTAATTGAATTTTAATTTCCTGTAAACATATTATTTTTAGGATCTGGATTTTCCATGGATACCGAGTAATTAGATATATCTAGGATAATTTTGTCTTCTGAAAATATTAAGATTTGTTATTTATTAAAATTAAATCACTCTACATCGCCAATTTTACATTATTTAATTCACAAAAAAATCATGTTACATCAGAAAATTATCAAAAATTATAATAGCGTGATTTTGCATGCATTAACATTTTGGCCAAGTTTTAAGATTTTTTGGAATTAATTTGACTGATGTTTTTCATTTTAACCTCTCAACTTAGCCACGTTGCATTTTCATCACATTACTTGCATTCATTAATTGCATAAAAAAATAAAAATATCCTCCTCGAAAACCTAGTCTCTAAATTATCTAAAAATCAGCTAAAGGAGACAGTTGTCTCCCTGAGTTCGACCATGGGATTGTCCAAGTAAAAATAAAAATAGACCGCTTCGCACATTAATTGGATATTAATTAATTAATTTAAACATTTTTTGTTCAATCCTTAATTGCCTGACTACATCACAATTACACATAATTAACATAGGAAAATTTTGGGATTCTACAAATGATGCCATTGCCGGGAAGGCCCAGCTTAGGATAATTTTTAGAAAATCTAGAAATTAGATTTTTGCACCCCTCGAGTAGTCTGACCTTGTAATTAATTTCTCCATTTATTTTTCAGCATTTTATTTATTTATCTCCTTTATTTTATTTGTGCCATCCCTCTGACTTCCATCTTAATTTTTTGTGCGAAGGACCTGACGCATCTGCATGGCTACATACCATTGACAGCCATGCCTGAGCAACTGAAGGCGTACCATGATTCTGTGATGACTGGGGTGTTTCTAGCATCTCTAGATACAGAATATGATGCAGCTCGTGCTCAGATACTTACGGACTCTACCGAAACATCTCCTCAGCCTCGGCTACTGCACAAACTTCATTTATTATGGTTGTCTCTAGTGGGAGAGGTGGTTCTTTGCTGTTCAAAGGGAGAGGAGGCTTCCGTGGACGTGGATTTCAGCAGTCATGTCAGCCATGCATGTATTGCCATCGATCATGTCATTCCGAGGATATGTGTTATTCCAAGCCCGGGTTTCCACCATCCATACGTGTTGCTGAGCAGGCACCACCAGCTACTACCAAAGATGCTCTATATATCAACGCTTTGATGAGTTGGTTGCGCCTCTTTGGGAGATTATGCCGCATACAGAGGTCTCTGAAAACTCCTCTTCTGGTCCATCGGACTTTGCTACCTCTGCATCCACGAGTGCCACAGGTACTACTTATGCATATACTAGTCAATCCATACCAAATACTTCAGAATGGATAATGGACTCTAGTGCTTCACGCCACCTATGTGGAGATTGCTGACAGTTCAGTAAATACAGTCCTGTTAAGAATGGTTGATCTGTGGTGAACAGTTCAGTAGATACAGTCCTGTTCAGAATGGTCGATCTGTGGTGATTGCTGATGGGACACATGCTCCCATCACAGGACAGGGGGA
This sequence comes from Ottelia alismoides, assembly GCA_037367405.1. Lineage (NCBI taxonomy): Eukaryota > Viridiplantae > Streptophyta > Magnoliopsida > Alismatales > Hydrocharitaceae > Ottelia > Ottelia alismoides. Next base: position 392,318 of record JAZKJV010000784.1, read on the forward strand.
GGTTCTCCTGGCTCCCTCATTGCAGTTACATAATATTTTTCATACTCCAGACTTCTCTATGGATTTTATTTATTAGATTATGTTGGAGAAAATAAGAGCGCTTATTCTTTCTAAGAACCCTAGGCTCTCTTATAAAGTAGAGAGGCCTATGGGTAAATTACATAAAGTAGAAAACAGAAAAGATAATAAGAAAGAGACACATATGAAATATGAGAATACAAATATCTTCACAGTCCCCCTCATGCTGGGGCATAGATATCGATCATGCTCAGCTTGGATGAACACTTCTGAAATGATCCTCTAGGCAGTGGCTTGGTGAAGATGTCCGCGGTTTGCTCTCCAGAGCTGACATGGGAAGTAGAGATCAGGCCCTTCTGAATCATGTCTCTAGTGTAATGGCAATCTACCTCAATATGTTTTGTTCTCTCATGGAACGCAGGATTGTTTGCAATGAATAGGGCAGCCTGGTTATCACAGTGTAACTCCATGGGTAGAGGAACCTCTACATGTAGATCGCATAGCACTGCTCGGACCCACATCATTTTTGTACTTGCTTGGGCCATAGCCCTGTATTCGAACTCGGCACTTGATCTTGCTACAATAGTTTGTTTCTTGCTTTTCCAAGAAACGAGAGAAGTTCCAACAAACATTGCAAATCCCGAAGTCGATTTCCTATCCCTAGGACAACTTGCATAATCCGCGTCAGCATATGCGGATACAGAGAGTGTGTCTCCTTTCTTGAATAGTAATCCTGAGCCTGGAGATGATTTTAGATATCTCAATATCATGTGTATTGCATCCATATGTACCTGTTGAGGTTGCTCCATGAATTGACTCACTCGACTTACTGCAAATGCAATATCCGATCTGGTAGTTGTAACATAAATGAGTTTACCAACCATCTCTCTGTATCTCCTCTTATCGACTTCATCTGTATCATCATCGTATAGCTTCATGCTAGGACCCATAGGAGTCGTGGAAGGTCGACATCCAATCATGCATGTCTCTGCAAGCATATCTGTAACATACTTTCTTTGGGTCATCACAAGACCCTGTGCATTCCTAGCAAATTCCAACCCCAAGAATTGCCTTAGGGTGCCCAGATCCTTAGTCACAAATTTACTGCCCAGAAAGTCTTTCGCCATCTTGATTCCCTACTCATCATCTCCTGTAACAACAATATCATCAACATACACCATGATAGCAACAGTACCTCTAGACGTCTTCTGCAGAAATAAGGAATGGTCTGCATTTGACCTCTTGAATCACTGTCGTTCAATCAGGTCTGAAAGCTTTTGAAACCATGCTCTGGACTCTGTTTAAGGCCATATATTGCCTTATGGAGTCTACAAACTTGCTGACACTCTCCCTCAGCAGCAAACCCTGGAGGTTGCTGCATATAGACCTCCTCTTGTAGATCACCATATAAAAATGCATTTTTCACGTCAAGCTGGAATAACGGCCAATCACGTGCTACAGCAACTGAAAGAAGGACACGTAAAGTAGAATGTCGAGCAACTGGAGAAAACGTGTCCAAGTAATCAACTCCATAGGACTGAGTAAAACCACGTGCCACGATCCTTGCCTTATACCGATCAAGGCTTCCATCTGCATGGTATTTAACAGTAAACACCCACTTGCAGCTAACAATAGACGCTCCGGAAGGAGGGGGAACAAGTGTCCAAGTTCCACAGGACTGCAACGCGACCATTTTTTCTTCCATAGCAAGACGCCATTTGCTATCTTATAGTGCCTCCTGATAATTGCGTGGAATTTCTACTACAGATAGAGCTGCTGCAAATATCTGAAAATCTCCTGTAAGACGATGAAAAGAGACCTGGGAAGCAAGTGGGTAGGAAGCACAAGTACGCCTCTGCTTTCTAATAGCGATAGGCACGTCCAAATCTCCATGATCTTTATCATGTTGTGTTCCATGTATCAATAGATCCTCAGACTCATCGTTAGAAATCAAGTTATCAAAACCAACCTGAGGGCTGCTGGATGACGGGCCATGACCTTGAGCAGAGGAGGACCGACGAGTATAATGCTTTGGTAACGGGAGGACAATGGTCACTGGAGGTGGTAAAGGTGAAGGTGAAGGTATGACAGGAGGTGGTGGTGGAGATGGCATAGAAGGTAACTGACTCATAGGAGGTGGTGGCATGAATACCTCAGTATCATAATGGGAAGTAGTCATTATGTCACCTGTAGGAGAGAAAAACATCACAGATTCAAAGAATGTGACATCTGCGCTAACAAAATATTTTCGACGCAGCGGATCGAAGCAACAATACCCCTTCTGTGTCATGGAGTATCCTACAAACACACATTTGATAGCCCTGGGAGAGAGCTTATCAAGACCTGGCCCCAACTGATGGACAAAACCAACACAGCCAAAGTCACCGGGTGGAAGTGAGAACAACTCCTTCTCAGGAAAGGCTATAGAGAGAGGAGATTTCTCACCCAAGACAGACGAGGGCATGCGATTTACTAAGTAGCAAGCTGTGAGAACCGCATCACCCCAGAACGAGCGTGAAGCATGACTCTGAATAAGTAGGGTTCTAGTGATATCCAATAGATGTCGATGTTTCCGCTCTGCAACATCATTTTGTTGTGACGTGTAAGCACATGAAGTTTGATGAATTATACCACGAGATGAAAAGAACAAGGACAGAGCTCCAGTACAAAACTCCAATGCATTGTCAGAACGCACAATTTTCACAGAAGAAGAGAAAACATTTTTAACTTCATTGATAAAAATTTTAATCACCTCTCCTACTTCAGATTTATTCTTGAATAAAAACATCCAAAACAAGCGAGAAAAATCATTTACTGCAACCAGATAGAATCTGTGTCCCTGGTGGTCAGGAACACGACTTGGACCCCAAATATCAATATGGACTAACTCGAACAAGGAGCCACTACTCCGACTCTGACGACTCGGGAAAGTAGACCGATGATGCTTTCCCAACTGACACGCTTCACATTGGAAGGACGACTTCGGAGAAATCTGGGGCAAAACACGACACATCTTCTGAAGAGGGAGGTGACCAAAACGGAGATGCCAGATATATGGAGAGTCTGATCCTGTAGAATGGAGAGATGCACCGACATAAGGAGTATGGATCAGACGATAGAGACCATTCTGCTCACAGCCATAGCCAATCACGTTGCCCGAGGGTATGTCCTGAAAAACAAGAGATGATGAGTCAAAAATAGCTTGACAGTTTAAATCCTTTGTAATCTGGCTAATGGACAGTAAATTCATAGAGAAATCAGGAGCATATAACACATTCTGCAATCTCAAGGAAGGCGTCAAGTTAATCTCCCTCTGTCCTGTGATCCGGGAATGTGTCCCATTGGCTATCACCACAGTTCGTCCTGAAGAGACCGATCTATATGAAGTGAGCTGTTCTTTGTCTCCATAGAGATGATGTGTCGGTCCAGAGTCCATAATCCAGTTTGTAATCATAGGTCCATCATAAGAGGTGAGAGCATGAGAACTACCTAAAGTACTGGCCGTGGCAGGTGAACTGGCAGAGGCAAAGACGGCCACATCTGACTGACCTTCAGGAGTTGTATCAGGAGGCATGATATTCCTCAGTCTGGCAACAAGATCATCGAATCACTGGTCCAATGAGGAAGGTGCAGGAGACTCAACTTGTTCTGCTACTCAAGCTCATGCAGGAAAGCCATGCTTTGAGTAGCATGTGTCCTCGGAGTGACCAGGTCGACGACAATAACTGCATGGTTGACGAATCCGACCTCCAAGACCCCAGGGGCTACGGCCACGAAAGGTAGAGGAGCCACCTCTACCCCTGGAGGCTGCCATCGCTGAAGGTGTCTGGCTAGCAGTCGAGCTTGGGACAGTAATTCGACTCAATCGGCAAAAAGCTTCCTCCATTGGAGGAATAGTAGCGTCAGCTAGAATCTGAGACCGGGCAGCAACGTACTCTGGATCAAGGGCAGCCAGGAACACACCTACCATGGTAGCATTCCTGTACGTCTTTTGTTGTTCTGGAGTGGCCGTCAACGGCATGAAGCCATGGAGCTTCTCAAACATCCCTCGTAGGGATGTGTACAGTGAGTGAAGAGGACGCCCATTCTGCTTGACTGTAAAAATATCTTGTTGCAGCTGAAGTATCTTGGTCTCGTTCCGCGCCTGTGAATATGTCGCCGCTAGAATATCCCACATAGCCTTAGCTGTGGGCTGATGTAGTACATCGTTGGCGATTTTTATCGTCAACGTCCCAGATAGCCAAACTTTGGCATACGCATCATCTGCCTCCCACGAGGCATGCACCCCAGGCTTCTCTAACGGCTCTTCTTCGGTAAGAATATGTTTCTTATCATTCGACTTCATCAGGCTCATGAACTGCATAGCCCAAAGCTCATAATTTGTCCCGTCTATTTTCACAATAGGCGATGGACCTCTGAATGCGCTAGTGGCGGGTACATCAACCTTGTTCTCAGACATATTGCCGAAAGAAGGCTGCTACGGGTGCGAGAAATCAACGCTTGTATGTCTACACAAACATATATGGGTTTGGGTGTACGTGAAGATTCATGCACACCAACCCATCAACCAACTGACGAAGCTGAGGCGATGTGCGAGCGCGAGACAGCACGTGAGGCGCGCGGTGCGCATGAGACGAACGCGTGGTGCACGTGGGACGAGCGTGCGGTGCGCGCGAGGCGATCGCGTTGTGCACGCGAAGGCGGGCACGCTGTGCGCGCGGTGCGAGTGCGCTAAGCACGTGAGACGTGCGCGGTGGCCTTGCTGAGGAGACCCGCAAGGCTGCGGCGCCGGAGAGGAGGTGAGGGCGGGCGCGCGAGTCGAGAAGGCAACGCCGAAGAGGAGGCGGCGGCGGCGCGCAAGGAGAGGGCTGGAGGTGGGGTTAGGGTTTCTTGGGAATCGAGAGCTCAAGTCTAGGACCACCGCTCTGATACCATGTTGGAGAAAATAAGAGCGCTTATTATTTCTGAGAACCCTAGGCTCTCTTATATAGTAGAGAGGTCTATGGGTAAATTACATAAAGTAGAAAACAGAAAAAGATAATAAGAAAGAGACACATATGAAATATGAAAATACAAATATCTTCACAGATTACAAAAGACTTACATTGTCGTGCTATATTTGATCCTACTTTCCTTGTTTTTCAAGATATATTCATGGCCAGAGTAATTGGATGTGGACGCAAGCATGGAGACCTTTACTGACTGATCCAGACTCCATATGTTGGTGTTGGCTCGCTTTTTGGGGGTTCACAATCACTATATACCTGACAACTGTGATTTGGTCACCTTCCGTTGTCAAAGATATGTCCTCTCATTATAGGGGTTTCTACCAAGTTTGAGTTCCATTGTGAGGCATGTCAACTTGGAAAACATCATCGGCCCAATTTTCCAAGTCACCCTAGTCGTAGTAGTCAGAGTCTATTTGAACTTGTTCATTTTGATATTTGAGATCCTAGTCGTCTCCATGATCAATAGGGACACAGGTACTATCTTGTGGATATTGATGATTTCAACCGGTTATCATGGGTATTTTTACTTAAGAATAAGTCGGATGCTAGTGCAATGATTCAAAATTCTGTTCATGAAATATCCAACATTTTCTCAGCTTCAATAAAATTTGTTCGGTCTTATAATGCTTCGAAATTTTGTGCAACTACTTTAGCCCGGTTTTTCAATTCGCATGGGATTGTGCATCAGACCTACCATCCTTATACATCATAGAAGAATGGTATTGTTGAACGCAAGCACTGTCATCTTCTAGATATCATTAGGACTCTCCTTATTCAGAGTCGAGCTCATCACTCCTTTTGGGGAGATGCTGTCATAAGTCATGACTACATGTTATATGGTCAATCGCATGCCTTCTACTATTCTACAAGAAAAGACTGTTTTCTTTCGTATTTCCTGAGAAAGAGTTGTTTTCTTTTACACAGAGAGTTTTTGGATGGGTCGAATTTGTGCACCTTCTGTCTCCAGGCTGTGACAAGCTTGCACCTCAGGCTGTCAAATGTATGTGTACTATTCTCGCACTCAGAAGGGGTACATATACTTTGATCTTGTCCTACGAAAATATTATGTTAGTATTGATGTTACCTTTTTTGAGTCCACCATGTACTATACTCTTACAGGGGATAGGTTAAGTCCGTCTGCGTCTGGGGAGGTTCTTCCACCATCACATGTTATTTCCATGCTCGATGCTCCTCGGTCTTTCCCAACATCAAACATGCCCTAGGTAAATTCTGAGAACTTGGTTTCGACTGATGGCACTAGTGGGTTGAATGATGTGCAGGATGTCACATGAGGACTGTTGAGATATTTGTATCTCTTTATATTTATTTCTTATTTCTATTTTCTTTATGTACCTCTTATGTAATTAACCTAGGGCTTTTCTCCGATTTAAGAGAGCCCTAGGGTCTCTTCATTTATATGACATTTTAGAATCCCCAACATGGTATCAGAGCAACGGTCCTAGACCGAGGCTCCCATATCCCACCAAAAACCCTAACCCTACCCATCCCCCTCCCCAGCCGGTCGTGTCGGCCACCAGCCCCAACCGGTTGCCACTGCCCTGTAGGCCGCCTGCTAGGCAACTACCGGCAACCCCCCTGCCGACCATACCAACCTCCGGCTGGTACCTCCTCACGACCATGTCGCTCGCAGCCACCATGTGGGTCGTCGCACACTCTACGGGCTGTAGTTCTGCCACTTCTGCAGGCCTATACAGTCTGAGTTTGCTAGGATTATGTGATTTCGAACATATCAATCACGTTTTCCGACCCTAGACTACAGTTGGAATGAAGAGAATGGTTGTATGAGTCTAAATGTACAACCACTCCTTCATTCGATTGTGTAGACTCGCTTAGAGTAGTATGCTCCTCAGTTTTGTTCTGGATTTTCGGCATTTTTTATCATATCAGAGAATAAGGGTGATGTTTTTTCGTCGTTCGGTGCCTTAAAGGGCTCGGCTCCCATCGTAAAGATAAATGGGACCAACTACGAGTTGTAGTCCATGGAGTTTCGCACCCTTATGCAGTGCCATAACAAGGAGCATATTTTGACGGATTCCGAGCCGAGGGACAAAACTTTAGCTAATGTTTTTTGGAAGCAAGATGATGCTTGTGCACAGATTTGGCTCTCATGGATGCTCACCATAGAGATTGCCAATGACATCGTCAATCAGTCCATAACCAAGGCTATGTGGGAAATCTTAGCAGCCACAAATGAGCAAGCCAAGAATAGGAGCAAGATCCTGCAGTTGCAGTATGACACATTTTCGACTAAGCAGAATGGTCGGCCTCTTCATGCCCACTTCTCGCATCTTCGAGGAATGTTTAAGCGTCTCCATAGCTTGATGCCCATTACTACCAGCACTGAGGAGCAGGTATACCGGAATGCCACTATGACCGGAGTCTTTCTGTAATCCCTTGACTCTGAGTATGATCAAGGTTCGAAATCTCGATTTCGATTTCGTTTCGATCCCCTCCAAAATCGAAATTTCGGTGAAATTTCGGGAAATTTCGACCATTTTTGTGGAAATGATGAAAATGACTCAAAAAAGCCATTTTTCGACCATTTTTTCGCAAATTAAGATCTTCTAAGTTATTACAACAATAAATAACTTGCAAATGCGCACTTATATCACACATATTGCTCATATATGCCGCTTAAATCGCACATATCGGTCATATCGGCCAAATCGATGTTAATGTCGATTCTTGGCTTATACATACTGGAAATTGATATCATTCCATCTAAGATCTTAAAACAACAATAGCTTACAAATGCACACTTATATCACATACATCTGTCATTCATACGCCTTACATCACACCATATCGATCATATCCGACATATTGTTGAGTTGACTGATAGATACTAGAAATGGAAATCAAAATAACTAAGTAAACAACACTTAAAAGATGTCTTTTGTTCATAAAAATAGACGAGCATTTTTTATTCTAAAATGTAGATAATGATTAATTAAACAATGTTTTGTTCATAGAAATAATTGTCACAGCAAAGTTCGAATGAATTACAATAAAGATGCCTCTATTTGTGAAGATAAATGACAAACAAGTGAAACGAACAAGCTATATCAGATATATAGAAGCTATGGAGCTGTTTCATCTCCATTGCTTAAACCCAAAGGGGAGGAAGCTCCCCAAGTTGAATAATCGATGTATGTACTCTCTTGTCGCACCATACCCTACCAGACAGAGGTCTAGTTGAAACCCATGAATTTCAACCGAAATATATCGATATGTCGAAATATCACCAAAATTTCGATCGAAATCCAGGAAATTTTGTACTGAAATCCAAGAATTTCAACCAAAATGGGTCGATATGTCAAAATATCACCGAAATTTCGGTCGAAATACGGGAAATCGACATATATAAGAATTTTGATACCCATGACCTCTTGAAACTGAAATTTCGACAAAATTTCACGAAATTTAAATCCTTGCCAGCATGTACTCAACTGCTTACTGGAGAGACGATACCACTGATGGAGGAGGTCTACAGGAATTTGAGCATGATCACTACTTCGTCGACTACAATGGCTCAAACTCCCTTTACGATGGCAGCTTCTCGTGGCAGAGGGGGTTTTCACAATTTCACGAGCGCAGATCCCGTGGTTAAGGAGGACGTCACCGTGGCACATGCTCACATTGCCACCGTCCAGGACAATTGGAGGAGACATGCTATCTGAAGCATGGATATCCTAAATCTGCACGTATAGCTGAGCAGACAGAGACTACTCTGGCTCCTCACGATGAGAGGCTTGACGATACTGTCTCTAAACTGATAGAGATGATGACTACACTGCCCACACCAGCAGCAGGATCTTCAGATGTTGCAGTTGCCGCCAGAACTTCTACGAAGTCGTCAGGTATTGCTTATGCACTTAACAGTTGTAGCAGTTGAGATTTGACTAATTGGATCATGGACTCCGGAGCTTCTCATCATATGCATGAAAATCGAGCTCAGTTTACTTCTTACAGATCTATCCCTACTGGTAGATCAGTGGTGACTGCTAATGGGGTTCATCTGTCCGTTGTTGGTCAGGGGGAGATTGTCCCAGCCCCCTCAATACATCTGAAAAATGTCTTACACGCTCCAGCATTTCAGATGAATCTTTTGTCTATTAGTCAGATTACAAAATATTGACATTATTGTGTCATATTTGACCCATCTTCTCTTGTGTTTCAGGACATGCGCACGGGCAGGGTGATTCGTTGTGGCAGTGAGCAGAGAGGACTTTACAAATTGGTCCAGCCTCCATGTGTTGGTGTTTCTACCATTCCTTCTGGCTTTGTTTCTCCTTTCATGTGGCATCTTTGCTTTGGACACTTTCCTATGTAGAAGTTGTGTCATGTTCTCCCTCGGATCTATCCTCAGATCTATACTCGTATTACCTTGGAGTGTGAGGCATGTCAGCTTGGGAAGCACCATCGTTCTTCTATTCCGAGTCGTCAGAGTAGTCACAGTAGTCAGTCGTTTGAGTTGATTCATTTTGATATATGAGATCCTAGTCGTGTTCCTGATCATCAGGGACATCAGTTCTATATGGTTGTTGTGGATGATTTTTCCAGATTATCTTAGGTTTTCTTGTTAAAGAATAAGTCTGAAGAGGGTCATGTCATAAAATCATTTCTTATTGAAATTAAGAACATTTTTTCTGCTGATGTAAAGCTTATTCGCACTGACAATGCCTTGGAGTTTTCCCCTTTACAGCTATCTGACTTTCTCAGATCTCTTGGTATTGTTCAGCAGACTTCTTGTGCTTACACTTCGCAGCAGAATGGTGTTGTTGAATGCAAATACCATCATCTTCTGGATGTCACGATGACTTTTATGATTCAGAGGCGAGCTTCTCATTCGTTTTGTGGTGATATGGTTTTCGTTGCTTTCTACTTGGTGAATCGCATGCCTTCCATTGTCCTTGGAGAAAAGGTTCCTTTCTTGATTGTGTTTCCCGAGAAGGACCTATTCTCCTTTACGCCCAGAGTCTTTAGGTCTGTGGCATTTATCCACAATTTTACTCCTGGTCATGACAAGCTATCTTCAAGAGCTGTCAAATATGTGTTCGTTGGCTATTCTCATACCCAAAAAGGGTATAGATGTTTTGATCATGTAGGGAGAAAGTATTATATGAGTGTTGATGTCACATTTTTTGAGTCTATGTATTTTTCTCCTAAAGGTGACAGGTTGTCTAACGCTGACTTTGACGAGGGTATCTTTGTTCCACCACCTCGTTATCTCCACCAACAACGCCCCATGTTGAGTCTCAGTCATCTCCACCTCCAACTCCTCCACCACCTCCACCTCTGTCTACCCTAACACAGTTCCTACCACGATTTTACATTCGCAGGTCCTATACTCGTCCCTCTGCTCATGAGCCTTCCCCATCATCAAGCACAAGTCAAGTATGTAATGAACACAGTGTTTCTACATGGCACTGGTGGTATACTTGTTCCACATGATACTGTACAGGAGGAGCTGATACCAGAGAACAGAGAACTTGATGACTTTGATGTTCCTATGGCCTTGAGCAAGCCACATCGTAACTGTTAACTTATCCTCTAGATGTGCATGTTTCCTTGGATCATTTTTCATAGGAGTACATGAGGTTTGTTGTGGGGCCCCCTGTTGTTACTATCTCGCGAACATACCAGGAGGTCGTACAGGATAGTAGGTGGCAACTTGCCATGGAGAAGGAGATAGCCGCTTTGCAGTCTCGTGGTACCTAGAGTGTTGTTTCTGCTCCTCCCAGAAAGAACATAATTTGGGCTCCGAGAATATGGTGCCCTTGTGGTAATCTATTTGATTGTATCGAAAGGCCCAATTCATTGTGATTTCCCCAGGTCCTTTCGAGGCAAGCGGATCATTTTGAATAGACCTATGGGGTGGACTATTAGGATACCTTCTCACCAATGGCCAAACATTCGACATGACACATTCTTCTATCAATTGTTGTGACTCGGGTCTAGCCTCTTTACCAACTTGATGTGAAGAATTTGTTTCTATATGGAGATTTACATGAGGTATATATGCAGCAGCCACCAGGGTTTGCTACTGAGGGGGAGTCTCATAAGGTGTGTAGGCTCCACAAGGCGATTTACAGCTTGAAGCAGAGTTTGAGAGCTTGGTACCAGAAGCTATCAAAGTTGATAGAGCACCAGGGGTTTGTGCGGTCCACTACGGATCATTCGTTTTTTATTCAACGGATGCAGAGAGGTACAGTTGCCATTCTAGTTTATATTGATGATATTATTGTCACAGGTGATGATGAGCAGGGCATTCAGGCTACCAAGGAGTTCCTAGGTCAACAGTTTGTGACTAAGGATCTTGGTAGTCTCTGTTACTTCCTTGGACTAGAGTTCGCCAAGAACCATAGTGGTCTTGTGATGACCCAGAGGAAGTTTGTGACTGATGTTCTACTAGAGACAGGGATGATAGGGTGCAAGCCTGCTACCACCCCTATGAATACGAGCATGAGATTATATGATGATGACACTGAGTAGGTAGACAAGAGGAGATACAAGGAGCTTGTTGGGAAGCTCCTCTATGCTACTATCACCAGACCAGATATATTCTTTGATGTAAGCAAGGTGAGTCAGTTTATGGAGCAGCCCAGGAAGGTTTATATGGGTGTTGTTTATACGATTCTGATATATTTGAAAACATCACAAGGTATTGATCTTCTATTCAGCAGAAGTACATCTCTTGAGGTGATAGATTGTGCAGATGCAGATTATGCATGATGTCCTAGAGATAGGAAATCTACTTTTGTCTTCGCTATTTTTGTTGGGATCTCACTTGTGTCGTGGAAAAACAAGAAACAGACAATGGTTTCTAGATCTAGTGTAGAGTCTGAGTACAAGCGATGGCTTAGGGGAGCACATAGATGATGTGGATTAGATCTGTCTTGAATGATATTGTTGCTGAGGTACCTCTTCCCGTGCAGCTTTTATGCAACAATCAAACAGCTATGTTTATTGCCAATAATCTTGTATTCCATGAGTGGACCAAGCATATAGAGGTGGATTACCACTATACTAGAGACATGATCCAGAAGGGTCTCATATCCACCTCCTATGATTCTATTGGAGATCAAACTGCTGATATATTCACCAAAGCTCTTGCTCGAAGTTCATTTCAGAGATATTGTTCCAAGCTGAGCATGATAGACATATGCTCCAGCTTGAGGGGGAGTACTGAGATATTTGTACCTCTTTATATTTATTTCTTATTTCTATTTTCTACATGAACCTCTTATGTAATTAATCCAGGGATTTTCTCATATATAAGAGAGCCCTAGGATCTCTTCATTTATATGCTATTCTATTTTCTCCCTAATAAGGACAATTTCCAGAACATGATATGGGATGGCCAATTGCAATGCGAAAAGGAAATAGAGCGTGTACAAAGTATCCACTAGCAGGACATGTCTCTCTAGATCAACTGTCCATATCTTACCGGGAATTTGTATTAGGGCTATATGCTATTGAGATCGCAAGAACATACCAAAATGGCCTTAAAGAAAAATAGTGGAGGCTAGCGATAGAGGAAGAGATGGATGCTCTTTAATCACGTGAAACATGAACACTTGTTACAGCTCCAGAAGGAGCATCTGTTGTCAGCTGCAAATGGATCTTTACTGTGAAGAACAAGGCAGATGGTACCATTGATAGATATAAAGTCAGGTTTGTTGCCAGAGGGTTTACGCAGACCTATGGTGTAGATTATAGTGATACCTTCTCTCCTGTAACGAGGTATTCTACCCTACAAATTGTCTTGTATGTAGTTGTAGTGTGTGATTGGGCTCTGTTCCAGATTGATGTGAAGAATGTGTTCGTATATGGTGATCTTTAGGATGAGGTATACATACAACAACCACTTGGGTTTGCTGTTGAGGGGGAGTATGTATGTAGACTACATAAAGCTATTTATGGACTTATGCGAAGTCCCAGAGCTTGGTTTTAAAAGCTCTCATATCTAATAAAATAGAGAGGATTTAGACGATCCACTTCAGATCATTCTCTATTTGTACAGAAGACACAATAAGGTACAATGACTATCCTTGTGTATGTTGATGACATTATTGTTACATGTGACGATATTCAAGGGGTAACTGAGGCCAAGAAATTCCTAGGTCAACCATTTGTCACCAAGGACCTGGGAGAGCTGAGATACTTTTTGGGCCTAGAATTTGTCAGAAATAAGCAAGGTTTGGTAATGACACAGAGAAAATATGTGATGGATTTACTTTCAGAAGTTGGAATGACAGGGTGCAAACCAACATATACGCCTATAGATCCAAGTATGAGGCTACATGAAGATGTTATTGAGGAAGTGGACAAAAGAAGATACAGAAAGCTTGTAGGAAATTACTTTATGTCACCACTACCAGACCTGATATCAGGTGCACATAGATGCAGTCTACTTGATCCTCAGATATTTGAAGTCATCGCCAGGAAAGGCCTATTATTCCGTAGGACTAATTCATTGTCCATCTCTGGCTATGCACACGCAGACTATGCTGAGTGCCCTAAAGATAGGAAATCTACCTCTGTATTTTTGTTGGAAATTCACTTGTGTCATGGAAAAGCAAGAAGGAAACGGTGGTGGCTAGATCAAGTGCAGAATCTGAATATAGAGTCATGGCTCAGAGTAGTGCTAAATGATGTGGGTAAGGCATGTTCTTTCTGACCTCCATATTGGTGTAACTCTTCCTATGCATCTGAAATGAGATAATCAGGCAGCCCTATTCATTGTCAATAATCCAGCATTTCATGAGAGAACAAAGCATATTGAAGTAGATTGTCTTTTTAGTCGTGATATGATTCAAAAGGGATTGATTGCTACTTCTCATATCAGTTCAAGTGACCAGACACCTGATATCTTCACCAAAGTACTCACTCGAGGACCTTTTGAGAAAAGCAGTTCCAAGCTGAGCATGATAGATATTTATGCTCCAGCTTGAGGTAGTATTGAGAGTTTTATGTTCGTGTATTTATTTATCACTCCTCATTTTGTTTGTCCTCTTTATGTAATTTTCCCATGGCCTCTCAAATCTATATAGAGGGCCATAGGGCATCATAGAAAATAGGTGCTTCTTTTCTCCCAACAAGCAAAAAAATTTAATTCGGTATATCATCCCGCCTGTAGAACGCAAGAATAGTTGTAAGTCTCCTAAACTGGGCATGCATCATTGATTTACTCGATTGCATCGGCTTTTCTCGACTCTTCCCCCTCAATTTTTATAATTTAGGATTAAAGGAAATCGAGACTGATCATTAAGCATATCGTATTTGGTGGACTTAATTAAGTGAGCTATCTTAAAATTGGGACTGTTAATTAGAATTGACATAAAAAATTCATAAAAATAAAATTATTTTCGGGAGAACAACCCGTCTTTGGACACAGGTACTTACCCTCATACAGAGGGGGTGAGGATGCAGCCACTAAGATTAGACCCTAAATCCCTTGACTTGCCCCCTAAGTCTTAATTTCCGATTCTCACGATTTTGGGAGCTGCAAGGGCTTGCCTTCGACCTTAAAAATATGTTTCGGTTATGTAAGCCCAGTAGTCTCCTTAGGGGTGTGATACTGAAAACCGACAGCCCGAGAAGTTCACCCCTTTGATTGGGAGTTATCAGGAGCACCGTTGGGCGTAAGGCGACTCCATTGTGTGTAACAGACATACAAGATTGTATTATCAGCTAACAAAAACTGAAAAGATAATTGGTCGGACTTTTACGGCATTCACTGTGTACATTTGGTGAAACCTAGCAGCCCGGGAAGATCACCCCTTTGATTAAGAGTTATCAGGAGCACTGATGGACGTAAGGCAACTCCACTATGTATAACGAACGTACAAGATTGTACTATCACCTAATAAAACTGAAAAGATAATTGGCCGGACTTTTGCGGCCTTGACTATGTACAGTTGGTGAACACCCCAAACCGACCGTCCTCACGGACTAAGGATGACTCTCTTCTCGGGCCTCCTTAGCTTCAAGGTAATCCTTTCCTCAAATCCAAAATTATTAAGTCTCTTTCTTTTCTTGAGGAGGGTCAGACCCAAATCTTTCTTCCTTTCTCTTTTCACATCGTGGAAGATTCACACCTCAGTGTTTCTAGACCAGCTTCTTATACATGTACTAATTCAAATTCCTTTGATTCTAAAGGTGAAGAGGACTATCAAATGAGCAAAATGCCTCCCACTTTGATGAAGAGGGAGATGATGATACTGAAGGATATGCTAACTAGACTGGCACGAGCCGAGCAACGTAGTAAACAATTCCGAGAAGAGCTTGGTCAGTTGAAGAATGGAGGAGGAAATTGACAAGAGGGGAATCTATGAGGGATGCTCATAATCCCAGTGTCGCATAGAATGAGAATTGGCTGAGGTCAGTTATACCACCCAATGATGGGGAGTTGAAGCATCATTTTTTGACACTCCTGCTGAAGTTTTAGGGTAATGTAGTCGAGGAATCGTACATGTTCCTGCAGGAGTTTGAGATGACTTATGACAATGTAGGACGACCTGGTGTTTCTCAGGACTACATCCGTCTTAGGGTCTTTTCATTCATCGTAGCAGATAAAGCCGTATATTGGCTTAAGAACTTGGGGAAGGTAGTCATTATATGGACAGCATTAAAGGACATGTTTCTCAAGAAGTTATACGGTTATAGTAATATTTTTGAAGGGGGAAGATGATAAATAAAAATCAATTGGACATCCCCAAGATGAAGAACAATTGTATGCACCCCCCTGTAGTACCATACCCTACCAGACGAGGGTCTCGCTGCAAAACATGTTGTGTTTTAATACTAGGATTAGCAAAATAAGTAGTGAAATCAAGCCTACAAGGGTAGTGTTCACTAATATACAGACATCGACGAAATTTCGACGATATCGGTCGATATCCATGATTTTTTGTACTGAATCCAGTCATTTTTTACCAATATGGACCGATATAGTGATATATCGTCGATATATCGGTCATATATCGTCGTTATCCCGGTAAATGGATATGCACCCTGATATCGATATCCCCTTCTTCTTGATACGGATATATCGGTGATATATTGCTGATATATCGCAATATGGCCTTCTATGGTTCTACCCCTTGAGTAGAACTAATCAGATGAGATCGCAGATAACTAGCTTCACACATATGTCCCATGAGCCTTTCCACGAGGCATGAGAGAGATTCAAAGATCTGATTCAGAAGTGTCCATGCCATGATATCGATAACCCGATCTTGATCTAGAACTTGTATAGTGGCCTGACTCTAGATGTTCAAGGATTAGTGAGTGTTGCACGTAGAGGTGGTTACTTGAACAGAGGAGCGGATGCGGCATGGACGATTTTTTGGCAGATGGTAGAGACCAGTCACACCAAAGCCACCACTAGGGTTTATGATAAACCACCACCTGAGAATTTTTGGGGAAGAAACCCGAATTCCCCGGGGTTAGGTTTCCCTCAAAGGCATCCTAAATAATTTATATAAGGAATAAAACGTAATATATTTTATTGATTTTTGGATATGTTGTAGAGCACGTCATGAAGACCAAATATATTTGGGTTTTTATCGGATATTGCAATATCAATTATATCCCTCCCTTTTTCGGAATACCGGTTTTGCCACTGACTTCTTCCACAATGATCATTTGTGCCCTTCTGTTAGTTTGGTTATCAATTAGTTGAACTAAACTATGGTTTATTCAAACCATGATGTAGTTAAGATAGGCATAACAGGAAAAAAAGCCCTACCTCCTCCAGCCCATCTTCCTCATCCACCACCCCCTCCTCGACGGCAACGACAAGCTCGATAGGTTGCGTCTCGATAGTGACAACAAGCTCGATAGGTTGCGTTAAACCTTTACCACTCCACATTAATGATGGAGGAGGAGGAGAGGGGTCAGGGGGGAAAGGGGATGGAAGGGGAGGAGGGTGGGGTGGAGGGGTTGGAAGGGGAGAACAGTCAAAGGAGGAGGATAGCTTGGAAGAGGGGCTAGAGGTCGAGGTGATGTCAAGGGAGGAGAAGCACGGGACAGAGGGGGAGGAAGAGATGCTTAAAGGGAAGGGCGATCGGAAGAGGAGGATTAGGCTGAGGAGAAGGGGCTCGAAGGGAAGGGCGATCGGAGAAGGAGGATTGGGCTTAGGAGAAGGGGTTGGAGGCGGAGGTGATATAGAGGGAGGAGGAGTATGCGACAGAGGGGGAGGAGGAGGGGGATGTTGAGGTAGGAGGAGGATGGAGCACAGAGGGAAGAGGAGGGGTTGGATGGGGATGAGGGGCTAGAAAGGGAGGGGTAGTCGGAGGAGGAGGGGTTGGAAGAGGAGGGACGATCGGAGGAGGATGGGATGGAGGAGCAGGGGCTGGAAGGAGAGGGGGTCGGACGAGGATGGGGTGGTCGGATGAAGAGGAGGGGCCAGAAGGGAGGGCGATCAGAGGAGGAGGAGCTGGAAGGGGAGGTGGAGGATAGGGCAGAGGACGGGGGGAGGGGGTGCTTGAGTAAGAGGAAGAGCTTTCAACCACTATTTTTTTATCTAATTCCACTTATGTCCTCAAAGCTAACGTATGTTTGTGTTGGGGATGGACGGCAACTAACCCGAGGGGTATATGTGCTCGTTGTGGAAGAAGTTAGGGGCAAAACTGATATTCCCAAAAAAGGTCGGGGCATAACTGATATTGCAATATCTCATAGAGGCACAACTGATAAAAATCCAATATATTTATAGATAATTTTTTGGGCAAGCATGTGATAATTATATTAAAATATGCAAATAGGGCAAAATTGGATGATTTTTACCAATTTAACTAATGTTAATTACATGCAATTCAAAAAAATAAAATAAAATATGCATAAGAACGGAAATTTTTTGCTCTACAAGATTTTTTTGCAAAATAAAAGAGCCAAGAAAAATATTTCAAAAGGGGGCATGGAATTGAATGTTATCAATGCATATAAAAGAAAAATTCTTATCAGAAAGGCTATGCAAATAAAGCAAAACGGAGGGGTGCTCTTGCAATTCTGCCCTTTGTCCACATGGTAGCGACAGGCATATTTAAGAGAGAAAACCAGTATGCCATATTTGAAAAGTGTGGGGGTAGGGGTACAACCATGGTTTTAAAAAAACGCGCCTCGAGGCGTCGAGGCGTAAGCCTCGAGGCGGTTTTCCAAGAAAACCGCCTCGAGGCTATAGCCTCAGTCTGGATATCTGAGGCGTAAGCCTCAGAGACCCGAGGCGATATCGAGCCGGTGAGGCGGTCCCGAGGCGCCGCCTCGGTTTGTTGTACATTTTCTTAGGTAAATAAATAAAAAAACTATATAAAGTTGTACTTTTATAATAATATTAAAGTTATAAAGCATATTTTAGTTACGTACATATAAGTCACAATCGTAATATTGTGTTATAGTATCATCATATGTTATTCCCAAAACATAACATTTCATAAATATACAATTATACATTTATATTACAATCACTATTGCATCAAAGAAATCATGCAAGTTTACAATGATTGTTTCTAATTAGTATGAACAAATTTTATGTCAACAATTGATATTCGATTGCTTACATAGCTACAATGAGTATAATATATGTTTAAGAAACTGTATATTTTTGTAAGAATATTAGAAATTCACATATTTACAATATCAATATTACTTAATCACAAATTAAAACTAGCATATATGGTTAATATGGTATTCTTTGTACATCTATTAGATTTAAAATATTCAAATTTAGGATTTATGATCGTATATTTTGTCAATATTTGAAGTTTACGGTTTTATGATAATATGATTATGCTTAATAATAATTTTGACATGTATTTTCTCTATAAATCGAGGCTTACGTCTCGACCGCCTCGAGGCTTACGCCTCACCTCAATAACAGAAAACCGCCTCGATCTGCCTCACGTTTTTTAAAACCTTGGGTACAACTTTCGCATACCTTCATCTGATGGTGTGGAAATAAGCTTAGGGGCTTGATCCGTCGGCCATGCACGTGCCATGTAGTGTGTGGCTGCGAATTGGGTTTTCCCTAATTATGAGACAAGTGGCAGCACGAGCTAGTTCACGTAATGTTGTACGAGCTCGGTGAATAGTGGGGTGTTGCGGCGATGCTTTCTCCTCCGCTCCTACAAATGCAAGACCAAGAAGACTAAATCAGATCAAAAACCAAAAAATAGGAAGGATGGATTGGTCGCATGGGGGAATAGGTTCAAATGAAACCCATAATCATTGTTCCACAATCGCGGTTGTGATCGAAGTTGGACACATGTGAACATGCATGATGTAAGGTTTAAGAAGACCATGGATCCTCCTTCCGCCCAATGCTTCCTTCTCCAGCGTCTGGCATCACCTCAATGGTTTCGAGTTTATTTATATATATATATATATTTATCACACACGTATATGTATTTTTTTGTTATTTGGATTTAAGCCCAAGAACTACCCAAAACAGACATGAATGGAGTAAAAAATCAATGTAACCGACCCTACTTAATTGTGGGAAAAAAACTTTGTTGTATGTGTGTATATGTAATTTTTTGAATCTTATTTTGATTTTTTTCATTATGGATTTTATATTTTATTACTATAATATATGTTAGAGTTATTAGATTTACATTTATGTTTGTAACCCTTCGATGACTGTAACCTCCCGTGACCCTTCGGGTTCCGTAACCCCCTGTGACCCTTCAAGTTCCGTAACTCCTAGTGACCCTTTAGGTTTTGTAACCCTAGTACTCTCTAGGGTTTTCTCTCTATATAAGAGACCCTAGCTCTATGGAATGAATATCTCATCCGTTCCTCTTCTCAATATGGTATCAGAGCAACGATCCTAGATCGAAGTCTAATACCCTAAATCCGTAGAGACCACCAGCCCTCTCTCCATCGACAAGGAGAGAGAGTTGGACCTCCTGCATCTCTTGTGGATTCCATGGTCTCGCGCAAGTCAATCCGAGCCCCCAGCAACACCAGTTGCCACCTCCAGCGACACCTAAAGCATCGCCCGACGCTCCAACAGCTCCTGCCTCTCCTCTGGCATCGTTGGCACTGCTTGGAGACCCCCCTCCACTACCAACAGCCCATGCTTCATCACGACTTGTTTCTCCTAATTTTTTGTTTCTCCCAAATTCATGTTTCATACTCTTTATTCTATCAAGTATGGGAGAAAGGGGGAGTCAGAGATGATTCTTCAGGACGTCTATTGCCCTACCATGACTGACGAACCTCCGCTCCAGACTACTACTCAGATCATCCATCTTCACTGAGCATTGACTTTTTCGTCAGGGCATATACTTATTCTTTTACGACCCGACTACTACTCCGCGCTGGACTTCTTCTACAGCGATTATTCTTCAGGCACGATAGAGATATGCTCCGGTGACCTGCAGGCACGACAGAGATACGTTCCGGTGACCTAATATCGCAGCAACTCTACAGGCATGACAGAGATACGTTCCGATGACCTGAAAGCCGCAGACCCGTCCTCGAGCGAGGTCTTCTACCAGCAGCGAACATATGTTCTTATGATGCTTCGTGTGAAGATGTGGTGTATACTTTTTGTTACAAGCTGTAGTTTTCTCAGCTCCAGCTTGAGGGGGAGTGTTAGAGTTATTAGATTTACATTTATGTTTGTAACCCTTCGGGTTCCATAACCTCCCGTGACCCTTCGGGTTCCATAACCCTCTGCGACCCTTCGAGTTCCGTAACCCCTCGTGACCTTTCGGGTTCCATAACCCTTGTACTCTCTAGGGTTTTCTCTCTATATAAGAGACCCTAGACTTATGGAATAAATATCTCATTTTGTTCCTCTTCTCAACATGGTATCAGAGCAATGATCCAAGATCGAAGTCTAATACCATGAATCCGCCGCCGCAACTAGCCCTCTCTCCGCCGACAAGTCCCTAGCAACACCAGCTTCCACCTCCAACGGCACCAAAACACCACCCAAGGCTAGCAGCTCCAACCGCACCTCCTACATCGCTGGCACTGCCTGGAGCCCCCTCCCCCCCCCTCCTACAGCCACTGCTTCACCACGACTTGTTTCTCCCAACTTGATGTTACATACTCTTTATTCTATCAGGTATGGGAGAAAGGGGGAGTCAGATATGATTCTTCAAGACGGTTACTGCCCTACCATGACTGACAGACCGACACTCCAGACTATTACTCAGATCATCAGTCGTCACCGAGCATCGACTTCTTCGTCAGGGCGTATACTTCTTCTTTTACGATCCGACTACTACTCTGCGATGGACTTCTTCTAAAGCAATTATTCTCCAGGCACGACAGAGATATGTTTCGGTGACCTGCAGGCACGACAGAGATACGTTCCGGTGACCTGATATGATATCGCAACGACTCTACAAGCATGGCAGAGATACGTTCCGATGACCTGAAAGCCGCAAGCCCGTCCTCGAGCGAGGTCTTCTACCAGTAGCGGACATATGTTCTTATGATGCATCGTGTGAAGATGTGGTGTATACTTTTTCTTTTTATTACAAGCTGTAGCTTTCTCAGCTCCAGCTTGAGGGGGAGTGTTAGAGTTATTAGATTTACATTTATGTTTGTAACCCTTCAGGTTCCGTAACCTCCCGTGACCCTTCGAGTTCCGTAACCCTCTGTGACCCTTCAAGTTCAATAACTCCCAGTGACCCTTCAGGTTCTGTAACCCTTGTACTCTCTAGGGTTTTCTCTCTATATAAGAGACCCTAGCTCTATGGAATAAATATCTCATCCGTTCCTCTTCTCAACGATATATATTGGTGCATTTATGTATTTTTATTTATTTTATTAGTTTGGTTAGAGAAGTGTGCCTACTGCCCAAAAGACCAGGGTTCAAATCCCTCTTAAGGAGGGTTGTGTTATCGATAGCCGGCGTAAAAAGTACTTGGATCTTTTAACATGGATTTGACAAGAATCCGTGTATTTGACCCTTGTTAAAATGAGAGAAGACTTTGCCATTTTTAGTTTAGTTAGAGCCATATATATAATAGAACTTATGCTACTAGGTATAAAATACATGTTATATGAAAAGATCTATATGTAACTAGAAGTTAAATCCTTGCACTCTAGAAAAGCAGGGAGATGGAGAGTGCGACAGGTGGAGAATGGTGACAAGGAAGAGGAGAGTCCACGATAGCGTGGCTGGAGAGTTTCGCAAGTCCAAGGACTCTGGTGGTCTTCTATGACGGGTTTGGAAACCGGTGAACAGAGACGTGGAATTTGATAGCGTTACAAACTTCTCCTCAGGTGCTATAAGTGTGGTAACAAGGGCTATCAAGTGGGGTTTTGTTGTAATGCGATTATGTGTTTCGTGTGTGGAGGTTTTAAAGACCGTCGTCGATGGTTCCACCTATCCATTGGAGATACTGGAGCAGTAATGAAGGGCAAGAGGATCTTTTCGGCTCTTCGCAACCTAAACGTAGATCCCACACGACCAGCTCTGGCAAGAATCCTGGCAAGCGTTTGCTCGACTCATCTTGATTGCCATCATGAGGCGATGGAAGATATTGGATGCAAAGTTGGTTTAAACTTCGACAGTAATGATATCATGATAGGAGAATCCCTTGTATGCGTGAAGGGTTTATCTTCGAGCAAGGTTTAGAAGCTTTTGCAAACGTAAAGATCAGATGCAGAAGACGGATTGGTCCAGTGATGTAGGCCCATGTTGAGAGAGGGGCCCCCCAGGAGCTTTCTTAGAGAATTCTTCACCTCAAAGGTGTCCCTACTCGAGCCAGGGACATTCAAACAATCACCGAGATAATGGCAAAATACGGTAGTGTTATCTCTGTGCTTTCCGACGACCTCGTAAAGGGTTCAGAATTGCACATAGTAGTTAAGATGGCACTTAGAGGCGGATTCGTGTCGACGAATATGCGACTATGAATTGGCAAAGTCAGTTTCTGAATCGAGGTGAAGGAGATTCACTCAAAGGAGAGGGGCGATGGCAAGTGCTGAGGGTAGAAGTTTCGAACTCCGTTGGCGGCAGCGGTGATGACAAGGTGCATGAGGATGAAGGGTCGATCTCCGGTGGAAGCGGGAAAGACATGGTGGTTAAGCTTCCATCGCATCTTTCTCGGGAAGCGTTGCAATTTCAATTAATTGATGGTTCTCGAAGGGTGCAAGAGTCGTTGCATGCGTTTCAAGTCTTAGAGGAAGCCAAGAAACCATTGTTCTCATATGGCGGGTCAGATCCCCAAATCGCTGCTTCATATTCGAGTTTTCTAGGTCCCCTCCAATCGTCTCTTTTGGTTATTCGAAACGATGATTCAGATACGGCCCTTTTAGGATCCTATCATTTGGATCCTCTAGCCTATTGGGCAGTCCCGAAGCCCTCGTTGCACTCGATGCCCACGAAGACACCCTATCTGCTTGCTCTCTCATTGCAATATAACCGTTGAATTAGCCTTCCACCTATGATGACGAGTCTGATGCCCAAGGTTGTCATCACCATTGGCAAGGCTCCTGGGCTCGAAGGGGCAAAGCATGAGCTTACTGCGGTGCATGGAACACATGCGAACTTTGTACCTGGGGATGATGGGTGTGCATGGACACATGCGAAATCCTTTACTCTGTGTCTCCTCTCCCCCTTTGGCTTCACATCATTTTAGAAGAAGTTACTCCAGAATTTCTAAGAACGAACAAAGAAGGAGGCTCCGACTTGCTTGGTATAAAGCCTTTGATACATCGAGGAGCGGTGTTGGGGCTCCTGGTTCAGTCGTTGAAGTTCATGTCGGGGAGAACTTGATATCAGTCAAATGCGGAGAGGATATTGGCTTCAGTCAGTGGAGCCTTTATAGGGGAAGATGATTTGTGACTCGATTGTGTCAGGAGTCAACAAAGACAGAGAATTGGTAGACTGGCTAGGGGTTATTCCCCCATGTGATGCTACAAATGTTTCCTCATGAACATCCTAACTTGGAATGTACGAGGCCTCGATAGGCCATAAAAGAGGACTGGAAGTGTGTGGGATTTTGGGGAAGCAAAGGCAGACATTGTGTTATTACAAGAAACAAACATTCAGCAAAGTATGGAAGCAGTTTGGAACACAATTGGGGGTGCACAAATCAATGGTTACACTACATCAAATTCCATTGGTACCTTAGGTTGCCTTGTTTTAGGCTGGAATGAGGACAAGTTTGACCTAGTCAAGGAGGGAATAGCATATAGACGATATGTCTCTGTGCTTTTACGATGGAAACAGGATGATATGAGGCTTCTTGTTACTAATGTATATAGTCCACCAAATGGAGAAAACTCCTCGGAGTTGCTTGATGGTCTCGTCTAATTAGAGAAAAATACCCCTACCACACTTGGATCCTTGGGGGAGATTTCAATACGACACTTTTCCCATACTAAAGACCGAACGGGAGGGGAGGGGAAGATAATGGCTTAAAAGCATTGTCATATTTTATTAATGAATATAGTTTGCAGATTATGGACATTGGGGTTGACGCTTTGCTAGGAGAAACTCAAGATTGAGGTCCCACATAGATCGTTTCTCGATCTCGAATGAAGCCCTAATTTCCTTTCCCTTGGCTTACGCTCGGGCTCTCCTGTGTGCTTATTCGGATCACACTCTTCTTATGTGGTCTTCGGGTGAGGAGATGAGACCAAGGTCTTTCTTTAGATTTGAGCGATCTTGGTTGTTGGAAGATGGTTTCAAAGATATGGTAAGTGATTTCTGGGGGGCTATCAGATGATTGGGTCGGCTACAACTTGCTTTTCTTACAAATTACTAGCGTTGTGAAGACACTTAATTGGATTTCTTAAAGATGTTGAAACCCAATGAAGACGTAGAAGGGTTCCGGCTCAGGAGGTGATTGCTAGACTGGATGGGGTGGAAGATGAACGGGGCCTAATTGAGAAGGAGTTTGCGAAGAGACAAGCTTGCTTGCATGATGTCTGGTTGGAGGAGGTGGTGGTAATGGAGTGGCGATAAAGATCGAGACAGAGGTGATTGAAGGAGGGTGATGCCAACACAGTTTTTTTACTCCATGGTTAGTGGGAGAAGACGTAGGAATTTTATTCACAACATCATGGTTGACGTTGTACATATGTGTGGTGACCATGAGGAGGGGAAGGCTTTGCGCACCCTCTTCCACTCCTTCACAAGAAGGGATGATCGTACAGGATGGGGATGGTGTGGGAAGGGGGTCAAGATGATTCCTCCTTCTCAAGGTGATACTCCTATGACCCCCTTCATGGAGATCGAGGTTAAAAGTCAGTGATGCGGCTGAATGCGGATGGGGATCCAGGCTCGAATGGGTTCTCAATTATCATTTACCATGAGTTATGAGAGGTTGTCAAGGAAGATCTTATTGAGGTGTTACAGGAATTTAGGGAAGGTACTGGCTTTAAGCGACTCAACAAGGCACTTCTATTTTTGTTGTCGAAGAAGGAGGTGGCCACTAAGGTGGAGGGGATCTCAAACTCACTACTCTATCGAACGGAGTGTATCTCATTATTGCCGAAGTTCTTGCAAACCGGCTACGGGTTGTGATAGGTGATATTATCTCGTCGAAGCAGACAACCTTCATTTCTGGTAGACATTTGTCCGACAGATGGGTGCTTGCATCAAAATCGGTTCTTGATGGGAAGAGAACTCAAACGAAATGAATACTGCAGAAGGTTGATTTCTTCAAAGCATGTGATTGTGTGGATTAGCGCTTCATTTAGACATCACTACAACAAAGAGGATTCTCGAACACGTGGATAGCATGGGTCTAAAGGAGCATCACTACGGCCTCCTATACGGTACTTGTGAATGGTCCGGCCTGGGGGGGGGGGGGGGAAGGGGAGGGGGGTTCTTCCAGCCTCAACAGGGCATCCAATAGGGATGCTCTTTGACCATGTCCTATTTGTGATCATTGCAGATGCCCTGACGGTTATGATGAATTTGGCTAAGGACGGTGGGCTCTGCTTGGGTTACAGCAAAGAGGACATCTCCATCACGATTTTTAATATGTAGATGATACGATTATCTTTTAAGAGGAGGGATAGAAAATGCAAGGTGAGCGTCTTCTATCTTGAACATTTTTGGGCAACTCTTGGGATTGTAGATCAACAAAGACAAGTTCGCCATTATCCCGTTTGGGCTAATCATATAACGAGATCCAAGAGGTTGGCGTGGCTCTAAGGTGCAAGAAGGGAACCCTTCCCATGACCTACTTGGGTCTCCACATGGTTGCGGGTCATTTGCGTGTGTGTGACTAGAGACCTATTTTAGACAAAATGGAGAACAAACTTGATGGCTGGAAGGCGGGGATCTTGTCAAGGGGGAGAAAATTAGTGATGCTAAAGCATGCCTTATTGGTTATCCCTATCTTCTTCTGTTCGACCATGCTCCTTCCTAATGGTGTACGGACGAAGATTGAAACCATCACGAGGCACTTCTTCTGGGCAAGCAGTAGACAGGAGAATGGACGAGTGCACCACATAAGTTGGGATAATGTTACTAGAGCCAAGAATGATGGTGGTTTGGGGATTCTGAGACTTGAGCATATGAATAAAGCGTTACTTACCAAGTGGATTCTTAGACTGTGAGGTGAATTCCAAGATTTAGTTTGCTGCTTAATGAGGAGTTTGTATGATATCGGTGGCTCTTTGAGTGGAAATAGTATGCGATATACCATGGACGTCGTCACTTTGACAAGGCATATGTGACGTTATCCTGGATGTGGGGGACCTACTACGCCCGATTGTTGGAAATGGTGAAACTTTCCGTTTTTGGAAGGATAATTGGACAGGTATATGTACATCGGGGGAGCGGTATCCCCACTCTTTGCTTTAGTGGAGGACAAGAATCTATTGGTTCACCAGGCATGGTTGAATGGTTCGTGACCTCCCAGCTTTTCAACTGATTTCTCTGACCAAAGGCTTAATGAATTCATGGCACTTTTGAATGATAATGTTGGATTTTCAGGGAGTTACGCAAGGAAGAGATCATTTCCGTTGGACAAATGGTCGTTTCACTATGAAAAAAACATATCAAATATTTGTTAACGATAATACTTTGATTCAGGAGGATCTTAAGTGTGGTTGTCGCATTCTTTGGAGTAGTAAAAGATCGCAGTGTGTTAAGGTTTTCCGGTGGCTTGCTAGATATGGTCGCCTGATGACCAATGTCTAACGGAACATTCTCTTTAGTACGAGTGATGTATTATGTCCAAGATGCATAGAGGAAGATGAAGATATGGATCACATTTTTTTGGTTGCAGCTTCTCTCGTCAAGTCTGGAACGAGGCAAATATCTCATGGATCAAAACCAATGACTTCTCATCTTCCTGGAGCGTGATATGATGATTGGCGGCAACTCGCATGATGATGTCTCTCATGTTTATGCATTGATATGGGTTGTTTGGTGTGTTAGGAATTATTGTATTTTTTGCGAAAACCGTTTTTGCCTGGAGAATGTTATGGGTCATTACAGGGTCATTGTCTCTTCCTGGACCCACATCTAGTTGTATTTTCTCACCAATATTAATATCAATGTTGTAAAAGTCAGCCGACTATGCCGATTAGTCAACCCGACTAGTCAAGTCGAGGGGGTAGCCATCTCGACTAGGCCTAGTCGATCAACCCGACTAATCGGGCCGACTAGTTAGCCTAGCCGGCCAACTACTCGGCCGACTTTACATAGAGATTTTTTATTTTTTTTTTTAATTTTTCAATTTTTTAGAAAGCAAACTTATTCTAATATGCTTAATGTCATATTTAAAGATAACTGCTTCTTTTATTTTGTTATGATAGTATAGAAAATGTACAAATCAATGTAAATATATAAGAATATGCGTATAAAAATTGATTTTTACATTTAAAATATTTAAAAATTCAAACTCGACTAATGGTCGACTAAATCCGATTAGTTGCCCGACTGCCGATTAATCCTTAGTCAGTGACCCCGCCGACCGAGTACTGACTACCGCTTTCTGCAACCTTGATTAATATAAAAATTTGAGGTGGATTCCAACTCGAAACTCCACCCTTTCTTCTATAAAAAAATTAAATACCTATCATTATAAGCTTATGTATTTTTATTCTTTTTTATTTTACTTGATTTTGTCATTTTTATATTTTTGTTAGGTAATAAACACAAAAATATATACATGGGTGAGTATGTTCCTATGTGCATAATTTAAAATCTGGGATGCTAGTCCAGAAGATGCATAGTAAAAT
Organism: Ottelia alismoides; assembly: GCA_037367405.1. Classification (NCBI taxonomy): domain Eukaryota; kingdom Viridiplantae; phylum Streptophyta; class Magnoliopsida; order Alismatales; family Hydrocharitaceae; genus Ottelia; species Ottelia alismoides. The sequence goes on from JAZKJV010000784.1 coordinate 420,544, forward strand.
TAAGTCCATAAACTGACTTTTCACAGATGACTCCTATTCACCCAAATAGCATACACCGTAGAAAATTAGATTTTTAATGTCAGGTTCAATCGGAGTTTTTATGCCCAAGACATTCAGCCTTCATTTTCGGTAATTTGGAAGCTCGAAAAGGATGTTTTCTTGGAATCTGTGCACCTTGTGATTTTTGATTTATTTTATATTGTTATTCGCATATTTGTTTAACTAATCTGATTTTCAATTGTAGTTAGTATGAGCTCTATAGAAAATCGGGATGATTCTCTACTTATTTAGTGTTTGTGTTGGTCGAGTGTACATGTACTAATGAGACTCTCTTTTGGTTCTATTATAAAATTATCTTTTGTAGACTTTTTTATACTAAAGTATATTTAGCTCATATTATGAACCAAGTATTTTGCAAATTCTTATCATTTTATGTGATTTTTGTGTGTATTTGCTCAAGAAATTAAATCAAATTTGAGTATAATGTCGATGAGTCAGAGATTCATCAGATATCCATAGCGTTGGAGACAAGTTTTTGAGAACGAATACCTCCATATTCAAAGGATTATCCCCCATATAACCCATCATGTCAAGGGAGGCAGAGGAATAGAGGTGGGGACAGTTTTAGGTTGCCTAATAGGACATTGTTTATGCAAGATACGATGTCTATTTCAATCATCAAGCACTGTTATGAAACGTTGGAGAAATAGCGCCCCCCCCCCATCCAAGGAGGGCCTCTTTATAGGTCGATTGGTGGTTCAATGCTACAATGTTGCCGACGACCCCACCCTTGTTGATAGAACCAACGTAGTGCTTAGGTGAGTGATAATCACTTCGACCGGAGAGGAAAAATACATCGCCTTATGTTCACAATTATTAAGTAGGGAGAGTTCCAGTGTACACATAATGTCAACTATAACATCCACGGTACACCACGACTTTAACCCATTGGAAACCACGGCATTGACTCTCCTATCCCTCGCAAAACAAATTACAAAGTTAAAAAGGAAGCCTAGGCTAACAACTTCGTCAATGGGGCTCATGGCATCCCATAGCCGCTCGGGCTTTCCAAGCAACTCATAAACCCGGAAGGAAAGCAAAGTGGATTTAGAAGTGGCATCCTTTGGATGCCACATTTTGTTCAAGTTTGCAAGTTTGTGATGCATGACCTTCTTGTAGTGGAAGCAAACAATCAAATTTCTGCACGTAGAAGCCAAGTGGCCATGCTTACAATGATAAAGGTATTGAATCGATGAGTAGGAGAAAAGTTGAAAAGTTGTATCCACAGAAGGCCCATAGTTATGTCGGTTTGCAATCTTTCAATGCCAGTTCGATCGCGCTGGGCTTCAAAGGTGAACTACTCCCTAGAGGATATCTTCTTGTTGGTGATGGTGCTTGATGACAATTATCGCAAACTAGGGAGCAGATACATGTTGCAAGAAGGGGAGGGATACGCGGAGAGTTCAGATGCTGAAAAGGATGATGTCTTGTTCAAGAGGGGATAAGAGAAAAGGTAGGACAATGATGGGGAGGCTAGCGGTGAAAGCGACATGATTAGCGGACGGGGAAGATGCCCTCCATTGATTCCCTATCTCACATACAAACCCCAAAAGACTAGGGTTCATATCCTCCCCTGAGGAGGGTTGCGTTAGGTAGCCGACATGCAGATAAAAAACAGTTGGATCTTTCAACATGGATTTGATAAGAATGCATGTAGTCGACCCTACTTAAAGTGGGAGACGGCTTTGCCAAGTTATGTTAATATGTTTAGGGGGGATTTTGATCACGTGCATGTTGTCAACATTCTAACATAATAAATATTAACACATGTAATAACAACATGAATACCATAAAGAAAGATTTGAGTTGCATATTAAAAGATGAGCCAACTAGATAGAATGCAAGGGCATCTGCCATAGGTACACACTTACCACGCAAAACGGACAAACATATAGTGTAAAAATAATTTAATAACACTTTTAAGAGTATTTGAAAAAGTAAAGTTTATGTTTATATTATTATTATCTATATCATTTACCTGCCACCTCTTATGAGGATCGTTGATTGCCCAAGATCCTTGTGAAGTGGTATCCTAGGAGAAATCTCCAAGGTGATTGCATCAACCTGGTAATCACGGAAAGTGCCATGTGGACCAGTAGGTACTCCAAGTGCCTGTTAACGAAATACCGAGCGTTAGCAAGATGCATAAACTGTGCAATTCAGAAGTACAAATACAAAATAAGTTTATAAAAGCTGGTTATAATCACCTGAGTATAGATAGAGCTTGCAAGCGTAGCAGCTCCCTCAACATAATCTGAGGCAGGGATGCCAAAGTTCCATTTTGAATTTAAACTGGCAGCAATTTTGCTTAACGACTCAAGGAATCTACCAAGAATACGGAGCCAAGAAAAACTGCGAAGAGCATTTATGGAACCAATTTTTGCTTGAAAAGACTGTCGATGAACTGCCAGGTAGTGGACAATATTAATAAGGTCTAAGTTAGGCATTTGCCCATTTGAAGCTTCTGAATATATAGTGACAATATCGCTGGCTTCCTTCTTATCGACAACTTTAATTACAAGTCCAGCTGCCACAGTTCCAGCACGTTTGAAATCACCAGATATGCCTCTCTCAAAGTCACTGCTTCTCCACCCATCTGAGGCATATATTTCAGTGCACATACTAGTGACCACATTCTTGAACTTGTGGGAAAAATCAGGACTATGGTAGTCATTTAGCCATGCAGTGACCGAAGCATGTTCACCAAACTGTGAATCTGAAGCTACCCACACAATATCCTTTGAGAGCCACGTAACTTTGCTCAGAAGGGAGAAGATTGCAAAACCAAGACCCAGTGATACAGCATCACTGAGCGCATTTTTCTGCGAGTTATATGGAGTTACCAATACAATTGACTCTTTACCGTCTCCACGAGGAGCTCTTATAATACCAACAGAGTTTATTCCAGTAGTACAGTTATTTTCAAGAATTGGCCCACTGCCAATGGAAGAAGAAAAGAAATTAACTGGATGAAAATGGCTTTTTTGTGGATTAAATCTGTGGTAATACACCTCAGCACCTACTTCTGCCATGTGTTCAGTGATCAATCTTGGAACTTCACTGCATCGATCATAAAAACTCATCAATTTCCTTGGCTATGAAATATAAGATGAGCATTACACAATTGCAAAGAACACCTTAAAAAGGAATGCTGATGCATGAACTCACCTCCCATTTAAGGAATTCTGATCGATTAAGATCTTGATAAACCTTTCTGCTTCTTGTGAGTGTTGGACAGAGAATAATGGATTGGCAGACCCTGTAAATTAACCCTTCAGATAATTGTGAACTTGGAAGGAGGTTGTATCCCATTGTTAAGGATAAAAAATAATATTTGCTCATCTTATACACAGGACTGTCAGAAAATTCTCAGATTTGATATTCGCTTAGATTTAACTTGCTAAAAATTCGGTTCAGATTTGATTTGAAAATAAATGAGTGAACCTAAACATAGGTTTAGGGTCGTTTATATAAACGAACCGAATTTGAAATGGTAAGCTCGCTCAGGTTTGGTTCGTTAAAAGTTTGATACACATACATACACACACATTTACAAATCCTACCTTGTTCGAGTTATCCCAAGGGGAATTCATCTCGAGAGAAGTTATCTCAAGAGAAATGGTCACACCGTGGTTACGGCATCCATTATATCTTTGTTTAGAATATGTACGCCTTATCCTTTAAACAACTCAAAAAAAGAATAACTGATGAATCTCATTTATCCCTTGTCCCATCATATTCCATATCCCTTATTTGAACAGATTATGATATAAAAAAATAAATTACAACTATCTTTTTTTTCAAAGATAAGAGAAGAGTGAGACAAACAAGAAAACAAATGAATGAATATTATTCTAACTACAAATACACACATGAGGATAGGGAGATTGCAGCCATCTGCGTACAACTTCCATGTTTGTCAACTCCCAGCAATTCATTTGTTTTGAGAAATCGACATGCATATGTTTCCATGGCACATGTACATGCCTCGCTCATCCTGAAACAGATCAATGGTTGATGGAGATGTTGAATGTTGAATTTCCTACAGCTCAACCACATATTCCCTTTTACCTATATATATATAGGATTTTTATCCAGAGAGCCATGTGCCCATTTGAGTTCAAATGAGCCCGTGCTTTCATCCTTCAGATCATGATCTAATGATTCTATTTTATCTCATCCATTCCCTTTTTTTAGAGTCAATCCTTACCATAATAAACTCCTTCCGCATTCTCCTCGTGACTGATTTCCTTTTCTGATTCGCAATTAAGTCTATCTGACGTTGCATTGTATTTATTTTCGAAATTTCCAAAATCATCTATGGCTTCCTCTTGCTACGAAATCTCAAGATCTCCAGCGATGAAAGAAGATCGTCTTCAAGTCCTCGATTTGTAAGTTTTTTCGTTGTTTATTAGACATTTATTTATTGTTCTTGTCAGTGTTCACGAAAGCGGCCAGTGCGGCCGCATATGCGTATGCGGTGCCCTCAGCGCACCGCTTTCCTGAAATCCCGCATTATGCGCCATGTGCGCTTATGCGGGCCGCATATGCGGTCTGTGCGGCCGCATACCCATTTTTTATTTATTTTTTATTTTTTTAATTTGTGCCATGTTTTGTTGTGTTATTTGTTCCATGTTTTCCTTACTTTTGCATGTATGCCAACCAAGCATTCCATGACCATTTATATCTATCGTCAAAGTAGTTGTACTGTGAGATTGGAGTAAACACGCAAGGAAGAAAAAGAATAATATACTAATAATTTAGGAAACTAACTTAGTCAACTAATAGTTGTTATGAATGTTATATATTATATGTAAAGTTCGGTACTTTTGATGGAGGATCAATTATAAATATAACGACAAAGATAAATGACATTATATTCAACAATAGAAGCATTTTGTGCGCTAACTTTTTTATTTTGTTGATTGTTGTCAATTATTTTGTGTGCTAATCGTTCTATTGAAGTATTGATATTTGATTGATAGAGATTATTCTGAACTCTATGAAAGTTATTTTTCTTAGATCTTCTGTTGGACCACAATTATACATAAATTTAGTTCTGTTGTAGTCACTTTTGTATATATTTATTTATTTTTAAATATAAATTAGGAAACCGCGTAGAACCGCATATACCCGCATATGCCCCCGCATAAGCGCTATTCAGTGACCTGTCCGAACGCATACGCATACCGCTTTCCTGAACCTTGGTTCTTGTAGAATTTGATCGTTTGTTTTTTAGTTCTCATTTTCAGTTTCAAATGCGATTGGATCATCTGTGAATGGAAACTGATCAGGATTCCAAAGAAGCAATGATGAACAATGCTTCATGGATGGATTTGAATCGTGAAAAGATCGTATCAAAAGGAGCGAAGATGGATGTCTTACAATTGGATTTGGATAGCGAAATCATTATTTCAGAAAAATTATACCAAGTTACTGATGACATTTGCATATGTTACTGATAATATATCATGTATTACTTTTCTATTTTATCATTCTTACTGATTAAAATCCATTCATAGTTACTTATGTATCTTAAGAAAATACAAGTTCTTTCTATCAAATACAAGTTAAGTAATTTATACGTAGCTATCAGTAACACTTGACGTATTGCAAGTAACTAAATAGACTACATCAGTAATTTATACGTAGCTATCAGTAACATTTGACGTATTGCAAGTAACTAAATAGACTACATCAGTAATTTATACGTAGCTATCAGTAACACTTGACGTATTGCAAGTAACTAAATAGACTACATTAGTAAAGAAGGCAGGATTCGATAGTAATTTAAAACAGAGAATATGATAAGTAAGATATACATAAGAATCAATAACCTGTAACAAATTGTAGGTAAAAGAAGACAATGAAATCAGTAAGTTGGAATAATTATAAAAAACCGCGTGACCAGTAACTTATGTATTGCTATCAGTAACATTCGATGCATTATAAGTAATTAAAAAGGTTATATAAGTAGATAAGAGGTGCATCAGTAACATTCAAAGTATTAAGTAACTACGACATTAGTAACAATCAAAATGAGTACAGTAAAATGGATAATTGTAATCAGTACTTCTTTTATGGACATTAGTAATTTACATACTTAATTATTGATCTCACAACAGTAATTACTTGAAAACTGAATATGTATTACTTGAGTAACATGAATGAATTACTGATGTCAGTACAATGTAATATTACAGATGTAAATTACTGAAAACTGTTTCAATATTAATGATCTCGCAACACATAATTACTTACGTACAATATATACATTACTAATCAAATGTACAATGACTATTTATTCGAAACGATTTGAATTTATCTTTCCAAAACCGTCTTCCTTTTTTTAAGGACTCAGTATAATTGGAAATACAAAAGGCTCAAACATATTAATATCCTTCCAAAACCGTGTCCTTCGAAATAGGCAACCTCTCAAATGGAAATACACGTGGAGAGCCTACACTGGGTGCTCAAAAAAACTCAAATGGGCACAGGGCTCTCTGGATAAGCCCTCTCTCTCTCTATATATATATATATATCCCTCACTATTTCATTTGATTTCATTCCGTGTCATCAGAAAATTTTGAAGTTCAATGTTCGCTTAGGCTCGATGTGATTAAATTGAAGTCTAAGATTCAGTTCAAAAAAATGTACCCAACCAAAAAAACAGATTTAGGCTCGATTATTTAAACAATTGAATCGGGAAATGGTAGGTAGTCTCAGGTCTGGTCCGTGTATACCCCTCATACATGATTGCATCAGCATAGGAAAGACTAAACATAGGTTAGCATTATGAATGTACAAGAAATGAAGATGCTACAATGGGTATGTGCCCATATAGAAATTGTTAGGATATTGTGGTTGTATTACAATATTCATGTTATCCAGTCCTTTAGTTGTAATTTACCCATAGAGCTTTTCTCCTATATAAGAGAGCTCTAGGGTTTCATAATAAACAACTCTTGATTTTCCCTCAACATGGTATCAGAGCGACGGTCCTAGACCGGAGCCTGTGCCCTAGTTCCGTGTCCCCACCAATAGCCTCGCTCGACTGAGGAGCGCCGCCTCTGCAAGCCTCGCCCGACTGAGGAGCCTCGCCTCTGCAAGCACGAGGAGCGCCGCCTCTGCAAGCCCCGCTCACGCGTGAGGCTTTCCAGCCCTCTCAGGGAACGCGCGTGCGCGTGAGCGCCCTCCTGCGCGCGCCTGCGCGTGAGCGCCCTCCTGCGCGAGTCCATCCTGCGCGCGAGCCCTCCTAAGCCCTCTTGCGTGCGAGCCCCTTGCGCGCGTGCCAGCGGTTCCACGCAGGTCCTGCCCCCTGTGCGCCTGGTGCGCGTGATCGGACTGTGAGCAGTATCGCCCTGTGCGCATATCTTCTCTTGTGAACAGTATCGCCCTTGTTGTTCACGCGGATCTTCTCTTGTGAACAGTATCGCCCTGTGCGCGTGATCCACCTGTGAGCAGTATAGTCTACCTCTTCCAAAAGAAAAGAAGAACTTCAAGGCATAGAAGGGGTTGTGGAATAAGTCTACATCCACAACCACCTTCATTTATGTCCAAGTAGACATTCTTGTCTAAGCCTCTTGTAGTCCCAGCCTATAGAAAATTGTTGTCATCATGTCTAACAACAAGGTGGACGTTCCATCCTCGGATGCCTTCAAAGGTTCCGCACCCATTGCCAAGATGGATGGAACCAATTATGAATTGTGGGCCATGCAGTTCATGAGTTTTATGCAGTGTAATGGCAAGAAGCACATCCTCACTACAGAGGAGCCAAGTGACAAGACTGGGATCGCCTCATGGGAGGCAGATGATGCGTATGCTCGAGTATGGCTATCCGGGACTGTTTCCACGGAGATAGCCAATGATATACTAAGCCAGCCTACTGCAAATGTTATGTGGGACATTCTTGCCGCGACATACTCTCAGGCAAAGAATGAGTCCAAGATCCTCCAGCTCCAGCATGATATCTTTACATCAAAGCAGAATGGTCGTCCGCTTCACACCCTCTATACTTCTTTGAGGGGTATGTTCGAGAGGCTGCATGGGTACATACCTTTGACTGCTACACCAGAACAGCTTAAAGCATATAGAGACTCTGTGATGACTGGGGTATTCCTTGCAGCCCTGGATCCATAGTATGATGCAGCTCGTGCACAGAATCTTACTGATGCTACGATACCTCCGATGGAGGAGGCATATCGGAGATTGAGCAGATTATCTATATCCTCTGGTAGTACCATACAGCAGCAGACATCTTCAGCGACGGCAGCCTCACGTAGAGGCAGTCATACAACATATCGTGGCCGAGGAAGCTCAAACCGTGGTAGAGGAGGTGGTGGTCGAGGTCGATCATGCACTTTTTGTCACAGGACAGGTCATTCTGAGGAGACCTGCTACTCTAAGCATGGGTTTCCAGCGTCAGCCAGAGTTGCAGAGCAGACACAGCAGACTGGGAGTTTACCTGATCAGAGGTTTGATGAGTTTGTAGCAAGACTGAGAGAGATTATGCCTGGCACATCTAGGTCTACCAGTTCTCCTTCAGGATCTTCGGAGGTGCCTGCTTCTGCTTCAGCATCCACGACAGGTACGGCATTTGCCTTTACTACGTGTTACAAGGCGGATCTATCAGAATGGATCATGGATTCAGGTGCATCACACCATCTCTGTGGTGACAGAGGTCAGTTTAGTGTTTTTCATCCTGTTCGATCTGACCGATCGGTGGTGATAGCTGATGGTACATATTCCCCTATTACTGGTCAGGGGGAGGTGCAGTTGACTCCTACCTTGAGACTTTCTAATGTTCTCTATGCACCTAAATTTTCAATGAATTTGCTATCAATTAGTCAAATCACCAAAGATTTACATTGTCGTGCTATATTTGATCCATCTGCTCTTGTGTTTCAGAATATACTTACGGGCAGAGTGATTGGAACTGGCCGTGAGCAAGGGGGCCTTTATAGACTTGTGCAGTCTTCATATGCTGGTGTCTCATCCTCCCTACGCACTGGGTCTGTTTCTCCGTATATGTGGCATCTGAAATTTGGTCATCTTCCTCTGCAAAAGCTGGTTCATGTTCTCCATCAGATTTCTCTTCGCTCTACTTTCCAGTGCGAGGCCTGTCAGCTTGGGAAGCACCATCGGTCTTCTTTCCAGAGTCGTCAAAGTCCGAGTAGTTATAGTCTGTTTGAGTTGTTCATTTTGACATTTGGGGTCCTAGTCGTGTCTCTGATCATCAGGGGCACAGATTTTATCGTATTGCTGTTGATGAGTTTTCTAGGTTATGTTGGGTTTTTCTTCTCAAGAATAAGTCTGATGATGGTCCTGTTATTCAGTCGTTTATTAATGAAGTTAAGAACATTTTTTCTGCCAGAAATAAGTACATACGCTCAGACAATGATCTAGAATTATGTACTTCTCAACTTTCTCGATTTCTTCAAGCTCGGGGTATTGTGCATCAGACGTCGTGTCCTTATACCTCCCAACAGAATGGGGTGGCTGAGAGGAAACACCGTCATCTATTGGATGTCACCAGGACTCTCTTGATTCAGAGCCATGCTCCTCATTCCTATTGGGGAGATGCGGTTCTAACTGCTTGTTACCTAGTGAATCGTATGCCTTCTTCTGCGTTAGGGGAAAAGGTTCCGTTCTTGATTGCGTTTCCCGAGAAGGATCTTTTCTCTCTTACGCCTCGTGTTTTTGGATCAGTTGTGTTTGTTCATAAGTCCTCTCCTGGTCTTGACAAGCTTTCCCCCAGATCAGTTAAATGTGTGTTTGTTGGGTATTCCAAAACCGAAAAGGGCTATCGTTGCTTTGACCCTGTTCGACGACGCTATTACGTCAGTGCTGATGTCACCTTCTTTGAGTCTATCATGTATTTTTCACCCATAGGTGACAGGCTTGCTTCTTCGGAGGATGGTGAAGATATTTATATGCCTCCACCTCCATCACCACCACCATCACCACCACCGCCGCCACCACCTCCGTTGTCTCCTATATTCTTTCCACAGGTCTACCAGCGAAGGCCTCCGGCTCAAGCGCCTCCTCCATCACCCAGCACGTCCGAGGTATGTCTTGATCATTTGAGTTCTTCTGATGGCAAGGGTGATTTGATTGCACAGAATGAGCTACAGGTTGTTGATGATACTTCTTCGGCCAATATTGATGATTTGGATATCCCTATTGCACTCCGGAGGCAGAAGCGAGCACGTACATTGAACCCCAAGTATGGGTTGGACTTTGGTTCTCATGTTTCCTTAGGACGTTTATCCAAGGACTTCCAGCATTTTGTTGTGAGCTTGTCTGCCATACAGATACCGCGCTCGTATCAGGAGGCCCTGCAGAGTAGCCAGTGGCGCTTGGTCATGGAGGAAGAAATGGCAGCATTACAATCGCGTGGTACATGGAGTGTTGTTCACCCTCCACCAGGTGCGTCTATTGTTGGCAACAAATGGGTTTTTACTGTCAAGCAGCGTGCTGATGGTACAGTTGATCGTTACAAAGCCAGATTGGTTGCTCGTGGGTTCACCCAAACATATGGGGTGGACTATCATGACACGTTCTCACCTGTGGCACGTCATTCTACCTTACGGATTCTTATTTCCGTTGTTGTAGTGCGGGATTGGCCTCTCTTCCAGTTGGATGTCAAAAATGCTTTCTTGTATGGTGATTTGCAGGAGGAAGTTTACATGCAGCAGCCTCCTGGGTTTGCTGCTGAGGGGAAGTACAGTATGGTGTGCCGTCTTCATAAGGCCATTTATGGTCTTAAGCAAAGTCCGAGGGCATGGTTTCAGAAGCTCTCAGAATTAATTGAACAGAAGGGCTTTGTTAGATCTACAGCAGATCATACTCTCTTTGTAAAGAGAGACCAGCGAGGTATTGTAGTCATCTTGGTTTATGTTGATGACATTGTTATCACTGGCAGTGATGCACAGGGAATTGAGGCAGCAAAGGACTTCCTTGGACATCAGTTTGTTACCAAGGACTTGGGTATGCTTCGTTACTTCCTAGGACTGGAATTTGCACGAAATCAACATGGTATGGTTATGACACAAAGGAAGTATGTCACTGATCTTCTATCTGAGACAGGAATGACAGGATGTAGACCAGCGACTACCCCAATGGATCTTAATGTTAAGCTTCATGATGATGGATCTGAGGAGGTGGATAAGAGACGCTATAGAGAACTGGTAGGGAAATTGTTGTATGTTACTATTACCAGGCCTGATATAGCTTTTGATGTGAATAAAGTAAGTCAGTTCATGGAGCAACCCAGGCAGACACATATGGATGCTGTGTTTATGATTCTGAGATACTTGAAGTCATCTCCAGGTGCAGGCCTTTTGTTTAAGAGAGATACGTCTCTCTCAGTTACAGGGAGTGCAGATGCGGATTATGCTGGATCTCCGAATGACAGGAAGTCTACTTCAGGATTTACTGTATTTATTGGTAGCTCCTTAGTCTCATGGAAGAGTAAGAAACAAACTGTTGTTGCTCGATCCAGTGCAGAATCAGAATATAGAGCTATGGTCCAAGGTAGTGCTGAGATGATGTGGGTCAAATCTGTCCTCACTAATTTAACGATCGACGTACCTCTTCCTATGCAACTTAACTGTGATAATCAGGCAGCATTATTTATAGCTAACAATCCTGCATTTCACGAAAGGACAAAGCACATTGAGGTAGATTGTCATTATACTCGTGACCTGATCCAAAAGGGACTTATCTCAACATCCTATGTTGCATCGGGAGATCAGATTGCAGATATGTTTACAAAAGCTCTAGCTAGAGGTCCTTTTCATCATTGTTGCTCCAAGCTGGGCATGATAGATATATATGCTCCAGCTTGAGGGGGTGTTAGGATATTGTGGTTGTATTACAATATTCATGTTATCCAGTCCTTTAGTTGTAATTTACCCATAGAGCTTTTCTCCTATATAAGAGAGCTCTAGGGTTTCATAATAAACAACTCTTGATTTTCCCTCAACAGAAATGAATATGATTATCGACTTAAAGTTGGTGTTGCTCCAGAAGATAGTGTGATGGAAACACATACGGGGAGTTTTGGACATCTTCGAATGTTTATGGATTCCTCAATTTGAAGATGCAACAAATTAGGCGTTGAATGCTGCAAGAGGTTTGGGATAGAGAGAAGTGTTGAAAAAAGACATTAGATGTGATTTAACGTATTTAGATACTCGCTCTACTTTCTCTTTAGATGCAGGTGGGGTGATATGTGCAGAAAACACACTTAATATGGAAAAACACTTAGTTTAGGATAGGTTTTGTTGAATTGACATCATACCATTAGCTCCAATTTCACAAGCCATCAATGTCTTTAGTGAGCTGACGTTACAAAAGATGGCATATTCACCACAGGGACATAAAAATGCCATCATACTATTTTTGTTAAGGAGACCAACTATTTGAAATAATAAATGCTTTTTTTGATCTTTTTAAGCACGGGCGATAGATTATTTTCTGCTGAGATACATCCTGTACACAACCAGGCATCACTAGCCAAAAAAATCAAAAAGAGAAGAAAATAATAGTGGCACATAAACAAACATAAAACAATACTGGGATTCAAGGGAGCTACATACAAAACCCTTCTGAATAAAAACAGGACAAAGTAAATTATGCCAAATGCACTCAAAAGAATATATGATAATGTGAGGGCAAACACACAACTCAGCCATGGTCGGTCCCAAGTCCGGGTAAATGAGGAGGTTTGCGTTAGGTAGCCGATAGCCAGCGTAAAACAATCGGAGACAAATTCCTAAACGGTGTTTTAAAAAAACACTATATAAGAATTTGCCTCAAGACAATCATATCTTTTCAACGTGGATTTAAGCAAACATATGGATTTCATTGGAGCATTCACTACTAACGATGCATTGCATCGTTCGAATGCAATGAGAAATTGGAAAGGGCCACTAGTCGCTGCCCAGATGAAGTTCAAAATTTGCACGGGTTGTTGCATGAGGAACGCATGTGAGCAATTAAGCTAGTTTCATTGCATTGTCATCTTGATGCAGTCCAAAATTTGAAACGGTTCTCGCATGATGGGCGTATGCGAGTAAAGAAGTCTAAAAGAGGTTGCAAAAGAAGTTGAGGATAGGTAGTTGGCATATTGGCACTTTCACTAGCAAATTGATGGAGATAGTAGATATGATGGAAAGAAGGAAGATTCATATACGATGGAAAGAAGGAAGATTCAGATACTATGTCTCCAAGAGACAAAATGGGTTGGAAATAAAGTAAGTGAGATTGAGAAGACGGGCTTTAAATTATGGTATTCAGGTAAAGAGAATGGTAGAAATGTTGTTGGAATGGTATTCATAAGGATTTGAATAATAGTGTGATCAAGGTACAAAGATTTGAGGATAGGATTATTTTGCTAAAATCGGTGGTAGAAGAAGTTATGATAATCTCAATTTATGCAACGTAAGTTGTTTAGAGGAAAGGATTAAACAAACTTTTTGGAAGAATTTGAATAAGATTATGCAACGAATACCCACAAAGAGAGATGATTTACCTAGGTGAAGATCTTAATAGACCTGTGGGAAAGGATGCTTTCGAGTATGCTAGTGTTCATGTAGGCCATGGCTTCAGCGATAGAAATGAACAAGGAAAAGTCTATCTGGATTTTGTAAAGGCTTGTAACCTTTTTATAGCAAACACTTCCTTCAAGAAGATGGAGGAGCATTTAATTACTTATAGGAATGGCCTGACTAAATCACAGACAGAGTACTTTATGATGACGAGAAGAGATCGATTGTGTTGCAAAGACCGCAAAGTAATCTCAGGAGAGAGCTTGACATCTCAACCTCACTTGCTAGTCATGGATGTGTAAAAAAAAGGGTTGGGAAAGAAGAGGATGGTATTCAAGATCATTAGAACTAAATTGTGAAATCTTCAATTGAAGCAATCAAGTTTCAAGGAGAAGGTTTTAGAAGACTTATCTTGGGATTGTAACAGAAGTGCAAACGACATATGGGAGGCGGTAACATCTTGTATTCGAAGGGTAGCCAAAGAGATGCTAGGTGAGTCTAAGGGAGGAGTTCCATACCAAAAAGAGGCAGGGTGATGGAGTGAAGAGATGCAAAAGAAGCTTAAATTTAAAAGAGATTGCTATAAAGTTATGTATAAGGATAAAACAGAATAGATGAGCACAAACAACAAAATAGCGACGAAGGAAGCAAAGAAGGTTATAAGTGAAGCTAAGTCAAAAGCTTATGAAGTTTTGTACAAAAAGCTAGATTCTAAAGAGGGCAAGAAGGATATATTCAAATTGGTCAAAGCAAGAGAAAGAAAGACAACGACCTTCTGAAGTGAAATGCATCGATGATGAGGAAGGATATGTGTTTGTCACTCAAAAGGATATAAAGACTAGATGGAAGCAATATTTCCATAAGCTTTTCATTGGGGAAGGAAATAAAGAGATTACTTAAGGAGATCTTGCAGGTAGTGAATGTTACATGAATCATGCAAGCTATAGACAGATACAAAGGAAGAAAGTAGATGAGGATTTATAAGTTATGAAACTTGGGAAAGGGGCAAGACCTGATGACATTCCTATAAAAGTTTGGAGAGTTCTAGGTGAACAGGGTTTGACGACTTGGCTCACGAATTTATTCAATGTTATTCGACGAAGAAAGAAAATGCCTAAAGAATGGAGGAGAAGCATTGTGGTTAGGGTTGACCATTGGGTCCCAGGTCGAACCCATTTAATTTTGGGTTGGGCTTGGGCCCAAAAAACCCCGATTCTAAAATGGGTTGGGTTCGGGCTAAGTAGACCCCGACCCGAGGCCCGGCCCGATAACCCAGCCCGCAACCCGACCCTATAAAGCCCAACCTGCGACCGACCTTGGCCCCACCTACCACCACAACCGATCCACCACCACAAGTACCCAACCCGACCCGACCACCCTCATTGTCTACCCGACCCGACCCGACCACCCCAGCCCAACTCTCCCCAGCCCAGCCCCCAGGCACCCCCTTGAGTCCCAGCCCGAACCCGTTAATTTTGGGCTGGGCTTGGGCCCAAAAAAACCCGATTCTAAAATGGGTTGGGTTCGGGCTGAGTAGACCCCGACCCAAGGCCCGGCCCGATAACCCAGCCCGCAACCCGACCCTGTAAAGCCCGACCTGCAACCAACCCTGGCCCCACCTCCCACCACAACCAGATCCACCACCCCAAGTACCCGACCCAACCACCCTCACTGTCTACCCGACCCGACCACCCCAACCCAACTCTCCCCAGCCCAGCCCCCAGACACCCCCTCTCAAACCCTAACCATACGATCTCCTCCCTTCCCACTTCCCAGTTCCCAGTTGTCGCCCCCACCTCGCGACCAGCCCCTTCCCAGTCGTCGTCGCCCCCACCCCTCCACATAGCGTTGTAGCCCCGCCCCTTCCCAGCCACCTCCCCACCTCGCGACCCCGCCCCTTCCTGATTGTTGCCCTATCCCGCGACCCCGTCTCTTCCCAGTCGTCGCCCCTCCCCGCAGCCCTGCCCCTTCCCAGCGGCCACCCCACCCTGCGGTCACGCCCCTTTCCATATCAACCCTAGCCTTAGGTAAGCATTTCAAAAACAAAAGGGAAAAGAGTTATCGGGTCGGCTCGACCCGAACCCGACCTGATTAACTTTGGGTCAGGTTCGGGTTCGATCTGCACCCCCCCACCCCAATTTTTTTCGGGTTGCGGTCCGGCCCGAAACCCGCATAAATAAACGAGCTCGGGTTCAGGCTAAGGTCCCGGCCTGCCCGGCCCGATAATCATCCCTAATTGTGGCGCCTCTTTATAAGAATAAATGAGACATTCGAAATTGTTTGAATTACAGAAGTATCAAACTGATAAGTCATATTATGAAAATTTGGGAACGTGTGATCGAAAGAAGGTTGAAGCAAGTTTCCAAAGTAACTGAAAACCAATTCAGATTCATGCTAGGTTGCTCAACTATTGAAACTATCCACTGTTGAGGAGAACAATGGAAATTTATAGGGCTAAAAAGAAGAACCTCATATGATTTTTATGGATTTGGAGAAGGCTTATGATTCAGTCCCACAAGATATTGTGGAGAGTTTTGGAGAAGAGACAAGTAATATCATAAACATTAACCATATAAAGGATATGTATGATTGGACTTCATCTTGTGTAAGGATCCAGTCTGGTAAGATTGACTATTTTAACATCGGCATCAGTCTACATAAAGGTTCAGTTTTGAGAATGTTCCTCTTTACTTTGATTATGAATGAGTTTAGTAGTCACATTCAGGATGAGATACCTTGGTGTATGTTATTTGCCGATAATATTGTGTTGACTGATGAGACAAGAGATGGAATAAATGAGAAGCTAGAGGTTTGGAAACATGCCTTAGATACTAAAGGATTTCGTATAAGTAGGGCTAAGACTGAATATACGGAGTGCACATTCAATGGAAACAGCAGTGAAGGACTCGAGGTGAAGATTGGAGATGATAACATTCAGAAGAAAGATTCTTTTAGATACTTGGGATCTATTTTGCAACAAGATGGGGAAATTGATGGAGATGTTACTCATACAATAAATATAGCTTGGCTAAAGTGAAGGGGAGCCCCTACTGTTCTTTGTGATAAGAAAATCCCTTTGAAAGTCAAAGAAAAGTATTACAAAGCAGCCGTGAGACCTGCTATGCTCTATGGATAAGAATGTTGACCTGTGAGACATAGATATGTGTAGAAAATGATACTAGCAGGAATGAAAATGCTAAGGTATATGTGTCGTCATATACAAAAAGATTGGATTCGGAATGACGCGATAAGGAAATTTGGTTTAGCTCCGATAGAGGATGAGAGAGAAAACCTCTTAAGATAGTTTGGTCATTTGCAAAGGAGGTCAGTTGATGCACCAGTTAAAAGACGTGGGATTTGGGACATTGAATTGTTAAGAGAGGACGAGGAATCGGGCACACACCTATACAGTGGAAGCCCTTTTTACTTTGAAAAAAGAGAGGGTGAGGAAGGCACATGAAATGTTGGAATGAGACTATCCAAAGGGACCTTAGTTATTTGGATTTAAGCCAAAGAATGACCTAAAATAGATCTAAATGGAGGCAAAAAATCCATGTAGCCGACCCTACTTAATTATGGAAAAGTTTTTGTTGTTGTTGTTGAGGACAAACACAAGGAGATCTACCAAACCAAAACTAATGTTTTTTCCCAATGTGAAAGAAAATAAATGAATCAATACATTACAGAAACCATAACTCCTCTTATAAAGAGAGTTCGGCAAGAATATTACAAAGGAAATTTTTACACAAGAAAATAACAAAAGCAAACTAAGATATATTCTAATACTCCTCTCTATTTGGAGCTTACATACCTCATGTCCAACTTGTCACAAATAACGGTATATGGATGAGCCTTTTTAATAATATCAATAATCTTTAACTCTAAGGAAGAATTATGTATGGTAATTTTCCAACCGTGTCTCAAATGATGTGGCAATCCACCTCCGCGTGCTTTATTCTTATTAATTGCAGAGTTTAGGCTATAAGGTGGTCATGCTTCCTCTAACAAGCAATCTAAGACAGCTCGATACTAAATCTCAGGACTAGACCTAGCAAGGATGGCAGGTATTTGACTCCATGTCACAAGATTCCTTCCGAGAAATTGTGGCATGACTAATAATAAATCGTATGTTCCTGTAAACTAGCATAATCTGCATCATACAGAGCATGATGACCACGAAGCTATAAAAAGACCCTAGAAAGGGACCATTTTAGATACTTGATGAATTCTCAAACGTATGTATTATAATTTACTTTCTAAACCCAAATTCAGTTCATACAAGTTCAGGAATTAAAAAAATATACAATTAATTGTTTTTCTACGAAACTGATGAGTGAACTTCCAGAAGATGGATGCCCTTACCTAATATTTTCAATTAAACAAAGAAAATATAGAATATACAAGGACCACACAACACCTCATAGAGGACCTTGGCGTGCTCTATTACATTTTCAGAATGCAACCTCACACTTTTGAAAATCAGCTCGACCCAGCCCGATCCTCGCTAGCCAGGTAGCCCACACGTAAGCTAAGCACCTTTATCTTACATGTACTTGAGCCCCCTCCATTTATTGCCCACAAATTCCCAAAACATAAGCTTCATCCTCAGAACACAGAGCAAGGAAACTAGTGTCCTTCCAAGTTTGTCTGGAATCAAGTACACAAAGAACAAATGGTTGATGTCCTCAGAACGCTTAGCTGGAACGACCACAAGCCCATTGGCAACCTGGGAAAATCCTCGCCCTTGTTGCACTTATCATAATACGCCCCTTTCTAAGCTATCACAGGAAGACCTTAATCCTAATGGAAATCTTTCGTTCCCAACTATGTACACAGACCCATGTCAGGGACCCAGACTCGAGCACCATGGACAGAAAAGCCTTGTAAGCTTATTTACCGATAATGAGCCGTCTCTGCAACACCTTAAGTCCTACCCTCAAAAGGTCCCTCCACTCTAGCAAGCTTGTCTGGCATGCACATTAAATTCTTCAACTCCTTGATCTGAGATATCAGAGATAAAGAGAGGACGCCCAACCCCCTCATGTAGAACGGACTATGACCAAGTTGGTCAAGAACCGCTGCCGGCCATTGCGGAGCCGGCGGTTACGATGACCGGGTCTCTCGGAGGCCGCAACCGCAGGGGCGTGGTTGAAGGGGACGGACGTGACGAGGGTTTGCGCCCTATAAAAGACCTCCCATGGGGAGGGGAACAAGTACACACATCAGAAGCTCGCCAACGGGAGCCCCCTTCTTCCCTATTACCATCACCATCTCGCTCTCTCTCATTCGCTCAAGAAGAAGAAGGTCGACGACAAACTTGAAGCGTTCCTTCACTGGTATCAGAGCTATCGCTCCTTGGCCGCTGTCGTTGTTCGTCGTCTCTCCTTAGCCGCCGCCGCCGCTTGCCCTCCTCCCTGGACAACTCACGTCGAGAAAGGAAATCTCAACGAAACCCTAAGCCCCGACAGACAGGTTTTCCTTTAATTTTTTTTTGCCCCTATTTTGCTAGAAAGCCCTTATAGCTTCCCTGTTTTAAATAGAAAGATCTTCAATTGCACGTTTTTTTGGTGTGTTTGTTTAGACCTTGACGGTGGACCTTTTTTGTTTTTTTGGGCCGTTTTTTTTAAATCTAGTTCATGTTGCTGGATTAAAATATCTGATAAAGATCTTCCAATTATAATATGTGTAATCTAATTTTTTTTTGGTTAAAGTTATTTTTGAAAACCCTTAATAGCATAAAAGTTTTATAACGGAAGTATAGTTTTTTTTTTACACCACGTGATTGACTTTTTTAAAGAAAAATTTTTTTTGAACCAATTTATTTGTTTTGTAAATTTAAAATAAAGTTTTTTTTGAATAATTACTTTGAATTGCTCAATATCATCCCCAGGATCACGGGATAAAAACTTCATTGAATTACACTCTTTTTTTCGTTCACTGTTTTTTGGAAGGGGATACATTAATTCTTCTTCGTTTATAATAAATTAGCTGTCTTTTTTTTGTATAAAGTTTTTGTATACACTAAGTTTTTTATATCAAAGTACAGTCCAATCTTGTTAAAATAAAGTTTTTTTTGGATACTGTTAAATAAACCTTTTTTTGGTGGGGTGAGCAATTATAAGGGAGTTGGTTAAGTACTTAAGTTTTTTTTAAGGAAGGGTTCTCTCACGTTTTCTTAAAAAGGAGGTTTGTCTGTTTTTTTTTCTAAAAAAATTAAAGCTAGCTATAGTTTTTATTAAGTTTGTTTTCATTTTTTATCAAAGTTATTAAGAACCACATTGATTATCTTTAGTAAAATAGCACATTTCCTAAACCCTTTGTTATTACTCAAGTATATTTATTCAATCTCACATAATCCTACATTTATTTCTTTAGATCAACAAAAATGACAAGCAAAACTATTGCCACTGAGTTAGGGAAAATTGAGTACCTTAATGGTACTAATTATGAATTGTGGAGTAAAAAGATCTACTATGGCCTGCTACACGATAGCATACACACCATCATAGACAAACCTGGCCCAACTTTATCTGAAAATCCGACTGTGGAGGAAATTAGGTCCCGCAAACAGTGGGAGAAAACGGATAATAGGACTAGAAGCTTTATGCTGACCCACATGGATCTGAACCTGATTCAGGTCTTCGAGACATGTGAATCGACTTACGAGCCTCTGGACCGCGGTTAAGGACAAATACCACTCCAAGTCGGAAGTGAGCGTCCAGCTTCTTCTACACAAGTACAACTCGTGTAGAATGAAGGAATCTAAAAGCGTCTTCGAGCACGTGAACAAGATGATCGTGATGGCCAAGGATCTTGCGGCTGCTAATTGCGCGATTCCGGAGAGGATGCAGATCGCAGCCATACTAGGAAGTCTCCCTCGTCATTCGACATGATTGTCACATCTCTGAGGATGAATGGTAACATTAAGTCTGTGACGGACCTACCTGCACAGCTGGCGATTGAGCAGGACCTCTCCAAACAAAGATCGAAAGCTGAGATCTTTGAGGTCGAGGAAGAAGAAGCAAATGTCGTGCACGCAAAGAAAAGACTGGGCCCTTCCAAGGTGAATTTCAAGGGAAAGAGTGGGAAATACCCACGCGGCTCTTGCTACGGTTGTGGCAAATATGGTCATTTCAAGGTCAATTGCCCCAACAAGAAAAAGCCGGGAGATTCTAAAATGCCTGAAAACAAAGGCAAGAAGAAAATGGAATTCGCGGCTGTCGTGGAATGCAACTCCGTCATCACGATAGTGATGGATGGTGGATCGACTCTGTAGCAACCAGACACATCGCCAAGACGAAGGAAGGCCTGGTGGACTTCAAGGAGCTGAGCAAAGGCGAACAGAGGATCTTTATGGGGAACAACACCTACCTGGACGTGGAAGGTGTTGGGACATACAGGTTTGACCTGAGGGATAGCATTATGGTACTGAATGATGTACTATATGCCCCACGGATACGCTGGAACCTGATATTTGTCCCAGTGCTGCTCAAGAAAGACTTCGAAGTTTGGTTTTATAGTAAGCGTGTATCTATAGGCAAGAATAAGAAGGTCTATGCGATGGGAAAGTTTGTGCCCGAGCATGACATGTATTGTATTCTTGTAATAAATTCTAGTGAATCAATGAATGTCGCTTCTGATTATTCCTTGTGTTGTTTGCCTGATTATGACTTGTGGCACATGTGACTGGGTCATCCAGGAAATTCTAAAATGGATCAAATGATTAAGGCAAATTTGTAGCCTAAAATCACAGGTGCAAAGACATTGCCCTGCAAACACTGTCTGACCGGTAAAATGACGAGAAGACCATTCTCAATAAGAATTCGGTCAACATAGTTATTAGGTTTGATTCATTCAGACATATGTGGACCACTGAGCGTCAGCACACATAGAAATAAGGAATACTTTATAACATTCATTGATGACCACTCGAAGTTCTCCTATGTCTATCTCTTAGGAAGAAAGTCGGAAGCACTTGAAACATTTAAGAGATATAAGATGGAAGTGGAGACAAGATTGGGAAAACCAATCAAAACTCTTAGAACAGATAGAGGTGGGGAATATACCTCAAAGGATTTTGAGGATTATTGCATTCAAGCGGGCATTCGTAGGAAGACTACAATGCCATATACACCATAGCAAAATGGTGTAGCAGAAAGAAAGAATCGAACTTTGATGAATGCAGTAAGGTGTATGCTTTCACACTCAGGACTCTCCAAGAAATTCTGGAAGAGGCAGTGTTGACTGCAAACTATATACAGAATAGGATTCCCACCAAGTCTGTAGAATCAACGCCATATGAAATATGGAATGGCAGAAAGCCCGAGTTGGGCCATCTCCGAAAATGGAGATGTGTTTGCACATGTTCTGGTACCAAGTCAGCTTAGAGACAAGCTAGACTTCAGGACATTAAAGTGCAAATTTATTGGATATAGCGAACATTCTAAAGGGTATAGGTTCTTCCATGAAACTAAAGGTCTGATCGAAAGTCGTGATGCAACTTTTCTTGAAATTCATCAAGAAAAGGAGTACGAAGAGGAATCAGATCCTCTGATTGTCCTACAGGACAATGAAGACGACTTGAGCATTAGATATGAACTTGAGGATGATATCGATCATCCAAATGTAGAGAATGAACCTATGGAACATGATGATCCTTTAGAGGAAGTGGTTGGACCCACACAACCACGAGTATAATCGGTAACAAGAGACCCAGAACACGGCCCGCATGGATGGATATGGATGTGAGGCATCGTGCTACACGTGGATGAGGATATCGCGGATTGTACAGATCTCATATCCTTTGATGAAGCTATGGCTTCATCTGAGTCGGAATCATGGTCGGCCGCCATGAGAGATGAGTTGGACACAATCGAGCGAAACGTGTTTGGGAATTATGTGATTTGCCAGAAGGTAGGCAATCCATAGGATGTAAGTGGGTATTTAAGAAAAAGTACCGAGTTGACGGTAGTGTTGACAAATACAAAGCCAGATTAGTTGTCAAGGGTTATACTCAGCAAGCTGGAATAGATTTCCAGGAAACCTACTCTCCAGTGGCTAAGTTTGCATCGATTCGGATGATCTTAGCCATAGTCACATATATGGATTTGGAATTATTCGAAATGGATGTGAAGACGGCCTTCCTTAATGGAGAATTAAAGGAGGAGATTTATATGCGACAACCTGAGGGATCTCAGGTTGAAGGTCAGGAGAAAAAGGTTTACAAGTTAAGAAAGTCATTATATGGCTTGAAACAGTCTTCACGGCAATGGTATCTCAAATTTTATGAGAAAGTTATCAAATTTGGTTTTGTTTCAAATAAATTGGATAATTGTGTGTATGTCATGAAGAGTGGGAGCAGGTTTGCAATCATGTCATTGTATGTAGATGACATTCTGCTCGCAGGTAATGACATACAAATGCTCAATGAAATTAAACAGAAATTGAGCAATGAATTTTAGATGGACATGGGCGAAGCATCCTATGTTATTGGAATTCAAATAACAAGAGACAGGAACTCAAGGATATTGAGTCTTAGTCAGGAAAGATATTTGCATACTGTATTAAGGAGATTTGGAATGCAGAACAGCACTCCAGCTCCAACACCACTTGTGATGGGAAAGACACTCAGTAGGAGTCAGTGTCTCGGAAAGGGGCAGAAATCTTTAGATGTACCATATGCACAAGCGGTGGGGAGTTTAATGTATGCAATGATGTGTACTCGACCTGATTTAGCTTATCCAGTAAGCTTAGTCAGTAGATTTCAAAGCAATCCCGGTCCAGCACATTGGGAAGTTGTAAAGAGGATTATTCGATATCTGAAAGGGACAGTACATCTGAAACTTGTGTATCAAGCAGAATCGCTTGAAGTGGTAGGTTACTCCGATGCCGATTTCGGAGGGGATGTAGATGATAGAAAATCCACATCAGGTTACATGTTCATGTTTGCTGGTGCAACCGTTTCTTGGGGTAGCAAGAAACAAGGATGTGTATCTCGACATACACAGGAGGCTGAGTACATTGCATGTAGCATGGCCATCACTCATGCTGTGTGGATCAGAAGTTTTCTAGAGAATCTAAGCCTCGAATTGGTCAAAGGGTCAATTGAAATGTATTGTGACAATCAAGATGCGATAAGCTTGATCAATAGCGGCTAATAGTTCTAAAGGAAAACATATTGAGATCCAATATCACTATATACAAGATATAGTGACGAAGCAAGAAATCACGGTAACCTACATACCTATCAGTGACATGTTGGTTGATTCCCTTACCAAGGGAATAACAGCAGGAACATACATTAAACATGTTGGTTTAATGGGACTCAGGAATGTATAAGTCAAGGAAGAGGTTTCATAGATAATGATCCTCACATGATAAATCTCCATGTATATACTACATGAATAGTGGGAGTGTATATATATATATATGTCTTGACAACTTTGGTCAAGTGGGAGATGTAGAACGGCCTATTACCAAGTTGGTCAAGAACCACCGCCGGCCATTGCGGAGCCGGCGGTTACGATGACTGGGTCTCTCGGAGGCCGCAACCGCAGGGGCGTGGTTGAAGGGGGCGGACGTGGCGAGGGTTTACGCCCTATAAAAGACCTCCCATGGGGAGGGGAACAAGTACACACATCAGAAGCTCG
Organism: Ottelia alismoides; assembly: GCA_037367405.1. Lineage (NCBI taxonomy): Eukaryota > Viridiplantae > Streptophyta > Magnoliopsida > Alismatales > Hydrocharitaceae > Ottelia > Ottelia alismoides. The sequence continues at coordinate 444,806 of JAZKJV010000784.1, forward strand.
CCAACGGGAGCCCCCTTCTTCCCTATTACCATTACCATCTCGCTCTCTCTCGTTCGCTCAAGAAGAAGAAGGTCGACGACATACCTGAAGCGTTCCTTCACCTCAGACCAAAACTCCACTACACGAGCAATCCTTGTCCACTGCCAGCGTGAACAACCGAGGATAAAGGTCACAAGGAGTGCCCTCCTTAATCCAACTACTATTCCACAATGAGAAGACCTCCCGTCTCCCATCAACTGTAGGAAGAAATGGAACCACCTATGACAAAACCGAGCAAATATCCTTCCAGAACAAAAAGGGAGATGCCACCGCATCCCCCTACATACAAAGGTCAGAGGGAATCAAGTATATAGATCAGACCAGTCTAGCGAGTAAATTTGAATGATCACCCCAAATTTGACATCTCATTTTTCAAGTAGGGCCATGATCATCTCCCCTAGCTGCAGAACCCCTAAGCTCCCATCCTTGGTAGGTCGCACCAAATATTTCAATCCACCAGAGGGTCCCATTTCCTTGTCCTGAGGAGGACCTGAAAAAGTGCCTCATCAATGAATACAAATGTTTATGTACACCAACGGGTAGTAAACGTGAAGTTAAGAAAAAAACAGGGATGGTCATCAGTACAACCTGCACTAGCACAACCTCCCGCCCATAGAAAGCCAAGCCGATGTCCATGATATCAGCTTCCTTTTCAAATTCCCAATCACCGATATCCAATCCATATGTCTCATCTTTATTTGTTCCTATTATGCAAGTTGATGAGCTTCCGTTACGTGGCCCCTCATTGCAGACTCGGATGCTCCTTCAAAACTTCCTATTGCTCAAAGAAAAAAATCTAGGGTTTACATTGGAGGACTTTGGCAATGTTGGAGGGAGTGAAGCATTGTTGGTGGGATCGTAGAAAGGTGAGGCGATGTTGGAGGGGGTTTGGGAGGGCATGACGGTGTTGAAGGGGTTGTTGGAAAAGGTCATGGTGATGATAGGGGGAGGTTTGTTGCGTCTGGTAGCATTAGGGTTGGGCAATGGGAGCTAGAGGCTCTACCTCTTCATCTCAAGGGCAGTTTTGTTGCTTCCTCACAGTAGCGTGGGGGCGGCAATGGCTCTGGATGGTCGCCAGCAATGACTCATGTCCCTGTGATGGGTCTCTCTGGCCCTGGTTTGGGTGAAGATCACGGTGAGAAGGGAGTGATGCCTGCTTGGAAGGTAGGTGTGGCAAGAAAAGTAATGAAACCCTCTCAAAGATGTGGGAAAAAGCATAGGAGGATAGGATGAGGAAGGGGAAAGGGGTGTTAGTCGACCTTGATATGGTGGCTAATCGAAGTGTAGATGGGAAGATTTTGATATTTGGTTGTCCCCATGTCGAAGGATGCGACGACGTAGGTGGTACTTTCGTTGTGACGGTGAGTGGCGCTTTGGCAAGGTCATGTGAGAAGGAGGTGGTCTACTTGTGGTCGGGAGGGATGTAGAGAGTGGCTTGCTCCTCCAAGGGTGTTTAGATGAAGAAGGGTGGCAGGGGTACGATTCCGAAGGGAGATGTAGAAGGGGTATTGATTGGCAAGGGGTCGATAAGGGCAATTAGAATAGCGATGGAGGGTCCATGCTCGGCTTTGCACGAGATGTGGTGAGGCTTGGGCATGGTGTTCTTTTTGTGAGAGGTTTGTCTGTGGAGACCTTGAAGATCCTGAGAGGAACCTCGGTTGATTGGTTGGTTGGTTGGTTGAGTAGGATCGTGTGGTGAAGACTAAGGTTTGGTGATGGCCCTACAGATAAGGATGAATGCAACTAAATGACGGTCTTGGGACTGGCTACTAGAATTTGAAAGTTTGATGTGGTGAAGGATGCAATGGCATTGCTACAGGAGATGGTGGCAGTTGTCTGAGACGGCTCGAGGTCGAGGGAGTTTGTCGACTTGATTATTGAGGTGAGTATCGGAAATCAATCATCCCTCCACGATTGATCTTTCAGGGGGGATGAACATCTTTTCACCTTGGGTTCTCGGTAGTTGCATCGAGCGTAGAGGAGATGGCATTAGTAGTTGTTGAGGATCTAAAATTGAAGATGATGGGGATATGCAAGAGAATGATAACGCAGTGAACGACTCAAAGCCAGATGTCCACATAAAGACTGGCCATTTGGAAGAAGAAACTGAGCGGTTTAGCTTTGAGACCAAAGTGGTGAATGAACCCATTGTTTCTGTTGCAGTGGACACTTCCGCAGTGAGTGTCTGAAAGTTTGAGGTGTTGATGGATGTGGAGACTAAGCAATTGATTGTTTACATGGGACTTGAGTTGACAGCGGGTGAAGCCAGCGGGTCTTATGAGTCAGTTGGCTACCAAAATGGTGTCGCAGCTCATGGAGGAGCCAACGTCTCCGGAAGGGGTGTCAGGTAGGAAAATCCACGAAGGATGTTGATTAGAAAGTGGGCAAAGGGATGTGATGTAGACATTGTAGAGGACGGAGGGCAGGAGCGATCGAGAAAGGTAAGAGGCTACGGAAGAGGGGTGGCAACTGAGCGGTTTGTCTTTGAGACGGAAGTGGTGAATGAACCCAGTGTTTCCATTGTGGTAGACTCTTCCGTGGTGAGTGTGCGAAAATTTGAGGTGTTGATGCATGTGGAGACAGAGTGATTGGTTGTTTACGGTGGACTCAAGTTGACAGCGGGTGAAGCTGACGGATCTTATGAGTCAGTTGGCTGCCAAAATGGCATTGCGACTCACGGAGGTGCCAACGTCTCCGGAAGGGGTGTCAGGTAGGAAAATCCACAAAGGATGTTGATTCGAAAGTGGGCAAAGGGATGTGATGTAGAGGATGGAGGACAGGAGCGACCGGGAAAGGTAGGAGGTAGCGGAAGAGAGGTGTTCTGCGCATTTTCCAACACTAGAGGTGGGAGGAGACATAGTGGGTTGTGAAGGAGCTTTAAGATTACCCCAAGAGTGGTGTTGTGAAGTTTCTAGCTATGAGCTAACAAAAATAGCAAGCTGTGTTGGGGTAAAAATTTGGAGGGGGCTCCCCCTTTTAGTGACAAATGAAGCTCGACACTTACAAGGACCAAGGCTTGCGGCATCCAGATAAGAGGAAGGCAGTGTCGTTATTACTTGAGGACTAGAGGGATGTGATGAATTTACAGAAGATGAAGTTGGAAATCTTGGATGGTTTTTGTGCGAAGATCGATTGCTAGGTCCAAACTGTCTGAGTACTTAGAGATACCATCTATAGGTGCCTTAGGTGAAGTTGTGGTTGGTTGGAGTGGAGATGTGCTTGAGTTGGTTGTCTCGATGAGTATTACTCGGGCCCTTTATGTCTGTCTGTGATGGTGTTGTAATGGGCTTAGATTATTAAGTATGTCTCTTCTGGGTCCATTGCTACCATGATCATATGGCACGAGTAACGGATGGTGCTTGTGTGGTTTCTAAACATATCCTAGATCATTATGGGGTGACTTTAATGTTACTGTAGAGGTTTACGTTATGTCATGATGTACCGTTACGTATTTCTTATTTTCATGTCTATCTATGTACTTTACCCAAGGGTTTTCTCTCTATATAAGAGACCCTAGGGCTATGTGGAATAATAACGAAGAGTTTTGCTCTAACATGGTATCAGAGCCAAAACCCTAATCTAGGGTTTCTTCTCCACACCCCCCCAACCGCCCGCCGCCTCCCCTTCGGCCGCCGCCCACCCCAGCCGCCGAGGCCCCAGCCTTCCGCCGCCAAGGCCCCAGCCTCTTCCCGCCGCCGTCCTCACCCGCCGCCGCTCGCGGTTCTTCCGTCTTCTCCAGCCGCCGACGAAGCCCTTCTCCCGGCTTCTTCTAAAGCCGGTCGGTGCCAATTCATACATGGGTTCAAGTGCATAAAGTCTACATATGCACTTGAATCCAAACGGATCTTTGTAGACACCAGTTCTTTTGTCTATCATCCCTAAGCCTTCTTCTCCGGCGATATGTCAGAACAAAAGGTTGATATGCCCTCCATAGGTGCCTTTAAGGGTTCGGCGCCAATAGTCAAAATGGATAGGACAAACTATGAGCTCTGGTCGATGCAGTTCATGAGTTTAATAAAGTCAGGTGGTAAGAAGCACATTCTTACCGAAGATGAAAAGGCAGAGAAGATGGGGATATACGCCTCCTGGGAGGCTGATGATGCGTATGCCAAGGTCTGGCTATCAGGGACGCTTTCGATGGAGATTGCCAATGACATCCTCCATCAGCCCACCGCCAAGGCGATGTGGGATATTCTTGCTACTACATACTCTCAGGTGCGGAACGAGACTAAGATGCTGCAGCTGCAGCATGATATTTTCACGATGAAACAAAATGGACGGCCACTTCATTCTCTGTACACGTCACTGCGAGGGATGTTCGAGAAATTATACAGTACCATCCCGCTCACAACCACTCCTGAGCAACAGAAGACTTTCCGCAATGCTACCATGATGGGAGTATTACTTGCAGCTCTCGATCCTGAGTACGAGGCCGCCCGCTCTCAGATCCTTGCCGATGCTACTATTCCTCCTATGGAGGAAGTCTACAGGAGGCTCAGTCGTATCCCTGTTTCGTCCAGCACATCTACTCCACCTCCTTCGGCAATGGCAGTATCACGTGGGAGAGGTGGTTCGTCTTCTTTTCGCGGTCGTGGTACGCGTGGCCGTGGAGGTCGTATTCTAAGGATGTGCTCGTATTGTCATCGCACTGGTCACTCAGAGGACACATGCTATTCCAAGCATGGGTTTCCAGCTTCGGCACGTGTAGCTGAACATATTCAGCCTTCCTCAGTGTCTACTCCAGATCACAGGTTCGAGGAGCTTGTGGTGAGGCTTCGTGAAATTATGCCACAGTCATCATTGGATGCTGCGAGTACCTCAGATGTTGCAGCATCTGCACCAGCCAGTACCTCTGTTGCTGCCAGTACCTCAGGTAGTACTACTGTCGCTCGTCCGTTACATGATCTATCAGGTTGGATTGTCGATTCTGGAGCCACCCATCATCTTTGCCGTGACAGAGACAAACTTGAGTCCTACAGGGATATCTCTTCAGGTCGCTCTGTGCTTATAGCTGATGGCACTCATTCCCCTATTGTTGGACATGGGGAGATCTCTTTGACACCCTCCATGCACTTACAGAATATTCTACATGCACCAGAGTTTTCCATGAATTTATTATCAATTAGTCATATTACAAAAGACTTGCATTGTTGTGCTACATTTGACCCATCATCTCTTATTTTTCAGGACATACTAATGGGCAGGGTGATTGGTTGTGGCTCTGAGCATAATGGCTTATATCATCTGGTCCGGAATTCCTTTGCTAGCGTCTCTCTTCACTCACAGGGATCGGTTTCTCCGTATACGTGGCATCTTCGATTTGGTCACCTTCCTCTCCAGAAAATGTGTCACCTCCTGCCTCAGATCTCTCCCAATTCATCATTTCGTTGCGAAGCTTGTCAGTTAGGGAAGCACCATCGTTCTAGCTTCCCAAGTCATCAGAGTCGGAAGTAGCTCCCCGTTTGAGTTAGTTCATATAGATATTTGGGGTCCTAGTCGTGTCCCTGATCATCAGGGACACAGGTTTTATCTGGTTGTGGTTGATGATTTTTCTCGTGTCTCTTGGACTTTTCTACTTAAGAATAAATCTGAAGCAGGAAGTGTTATCAAGAATCTTATCAATGAAGTGCATAATGTTTTTTCGTCTAGTGTTAAATATGAGCGCACAGATAATGCGTTGGAATTCTGTACTCGTTCTCTTTCTCAGTTCCTTTCCTCTAAAGGCATTATTCACCAAACTTCCTGCGCTTACACATCACAACAAAATGGTGTCGCCGAAAGGAAACATCGTCATTTTCTTGATATTGCGCGAACATTACTTATTCAGAGTTGTGCGCCATTAGCTTTTTGGGGAGATGCTATACTTACAGCATGTTATCAGGTCAATCGTATGCCTTCTTCGGTTCTTGGGGAGAAACCTCCAATTTCTGTTCTCTTTTCGGATAAGGACTTATTTTCACTTACACCTCGTGTCTTTGGTACAGTTGCCTTTGTTCACCGCTTGTCTCCGGGACTTGACAAGCTCTCTCCTAGAGCTGTTAAGTGTGTCTTTGTAGGTTACTCAAGAACACAGAAGGGCTATCGATGTTATGATCATATCAATGACAAGTACTATGTTAGTGTAGACGTTACATTTTTTGAGCCTGTTATGTACTTCTCCCCAGCATGTGATAGATTGGTTTCTTCTTCCACGTCTTCAGATAATCATGTCTATGCTCCTCTACCTCCAAATCTGGGTCAACCTGAATCCACTCCGCCATCACCACCACCACCACCACCACCACTACCTCAATATCACCCCATTCCACCATTCCCTAAGTTTTACACACGACGGTCGGGGCCTGCTCAAGCTACAAGTCAACCATCCACCATGCCTCAGGTATGCTCCGATACGGCTACTAATGATGGGTTAGATAACATACCGGTGCAGGAATCTTTGCTACAGGAGGTGGATCTGCCAGTCAGTACAGTGGATAATGATATTGATATTCAAGGATGCAAAACGCGGTTCAAACGGCCGTTTAAACGGCCGTTTACACGTATTCGGCCACTGACCGCACCGAGTACCCATAATCGGGTCGATAAACGGTGAGGCCGTTTAAACGGCCATAAAAGGCCGTGTAAACGCCGATTAAACGGCCGCTTTTTAATTAGGATTTTTTTAAAATGAACCCTAGGCGCACCGTAACCCTAATCCCCACGCTTCCTAATCCCTACGAAAACGAACCGACGCCAAGCCTTCCCAGCCTCGAGTCCCGACTCCTTCGCCCTCCTTCGATTGCTCCTTCGATCGCCCAGCCTCGCCGCTTCCACGGGAAGTGCCTCTCCTTCGATCGCCAGCCTCGCCGCCTCCACGCGTGCCTCTCCTTCAATCGCCAGCCTCGCCGCCTTCAACCTCCTTCGCCAAGCGGCTTCAACCTCGCCGCCTTCAACCTCGATCACCAGTTCTTGCCGCAACCTCTGCGGTGCGTGAGCCCTCTATCATTTCTTGCTTTTTTCTTGTGCCATCTATGGATTCTATGCGTGAACCCTTTGCGTTATTATCATTCCACATTATATCCTGTAGATCCTGCTGTTATCACGCTGAAATTTGGGTTGACATTGTCCAGCTGTATGCAGTAAAAACTTGAAATTTCTAATTTTGTTCTAGCATTAGCTAGATCATTCTCTATGTTTAAGAAGCAGGGTGTTTAGATTTGTTTGGAAAGGAAGGACTGTTAATGGAGAGTAGCCATCTAGATAAAGAGGTTGCCAAGCCTCTAAATCTGTAAAATCTGTTAAAAAACAAGCTAACAAAGGCTGCAGTATGTCACCAAACATAAAGAGGCAGACGTGAGTTGATTCGTGATAACTCTTTTTGATATATGCTTCTTTTCAAAAAAGTTTTTCGATAAGTTATATAGCCTTGTTTTGGTTCTCCAGTTTTTTCAGTAGCTCCAACTGACAAATAGTTTTTAGTTATGTGTAATTGTACAATCAAAGTGAATGATAGATAGTCTACTGTGTAATATTATTTGTATGCAAAACGGTGAATGATAGATAGTCTACTGTGCAAAACTTTATTGTTTCATTATATTTGAGGTACTGGAGACCATAAATGTTAGTTTGTGTTTTCATATTGTACATTTTTATATATTGTGTGTTCATCATATGTATGCACAATGCAAATATCGTATGATTACATATCTAACCAACACTTATTTTTTAAAGTAGGGATGGACACTCCCTCTTCTGATCCTGTGACAAGTAGTGGAACGAGGATGGATGACATACGTTTTATTCCACAAGGATCTACAGATCCAGGATGGAAGTTCGGTTACATGCTTACAAAGGATGATCAAAATATAATTGTTTGTAAACTTTGTAGCAAAACAATCAAAGGTGGAATTTATAGATTCAAGCAGCATTTGGCCCATATTCGTGGACAAGTCTCTTCATGTCCCAAGGTTGATGAAGAGATCAAAAAAGAAATGAAGGAATATTTGGATGGAATATCGAAGAAGAAGGCTAAAAAGATGAAAGAAATTGATGATCTGAGGAATGAAGTTAATGTCATGGGAGGTGATGTACCTACGATGGGCTCAGCCAAAAGGCCTCGCATTGAGTCAATCAATGACAATGAGATAGTGGCTCAACGACAGACGACAATTAAAGATGCATTTTGCAAGGATCAAAGGGAGAAGGCCATCGCATATGTATGCCGTTGGGCTTACAAAGCAAACATTCCATTCAATGTTTTTCAAATGAAGGATTGCCACAAAGCATTTGAAGCAATTGGACAATATGGTCCAGGGCTCAAACCTCCCACTCGTTATGAGATGTCCATTCCGCAGTTGAATAAAGCGGTTAAAGATGTCAATGATGCCTTAGCACCAAATAGAGAAATGTGGACAACTATGGGATGTTCTATCATGACGGATTCATGGACTGATATTCGTGGTAGAAGTATTATGAACTTGTGTGTGAATTGTTCACTTGGTACAAGTTTTTTGAGGTCCGTAGACTCTTCTGATGAGCCTCATACTGCTGAATACATTTTCAACTTGGTAGATGAATGTATCTAAGAGGTTGGAATTGAAAATGTTGTCCAAGTTGTCACAGATAATGCATCTGCAAATATGGCTGCAGGGAGGATGATGGAGGTAAAGTATCCCAAAATTTTTTGGAGCTCATGTGCTGCTCATTGTCTTGATTTGGTGTTGGAGGAGATGGGGAAAGAACCAAAGGTAAAAAGCGCGATATCTAAGGCAAGGAATCTTACAGTCTTTATCTATAGCCACACAAAGACTTTAAGCATGATGCGTAGCTTTACACAAAAAAAAGACATCGTCAGACCTGGGCAAACTAGATTTGCTACTGCATTTCTTACGTTGCAAAGTGTTCTCGAGAAGAAAGAAAAGTTGAGGCTCATGTTTTCTTCAGATGAGTGGAGAGATTGCAGATGGTCGAAGACTACGAAAGGAGAGGCGGCGGCATCCATTGTCTTGAGTCCAACATTTTGGAATCAAGTTAATCTAGCATTGAGAGTTTTTTCTCCACTGGTTCATCTTCTACGCGTTGTTGATTCCGATGCGAAACCATCTATGGGATTTGTCTATGGAGGATTACTGGGAGTAAAGAAAGAAATAATTGACTCCTTCAATGGAAATGAATTGTCCTATAAGCATTTCATTGATGCCATTAATTTGAAGACAAAAGGACGACTTGATTCCCCCCTTCATCTTGCAGCATATTATTTGAACCCCTACTTCTATTACAAAGATCATGTCGAGAAAGATGTTGTTGTGAAAAAAGGTCTTCTTGATTGCATTGAGAAGTTATATCCAGATTTAGATCAACAAGACCTCATTACAAGGGTGGAGTTGGTGATTTACAAACTTGGTCAAGGGCCATTTGGGAAGCCATTAGCAATAAAGCAAAGATCAGTAAATGATGACCATTTTGATCCAGGTGAATCCCTATCACGTTTTTCAATATGATTTTATAGTTCATATTGATGACATCTAATTAATGTTCAACATGAAACAGCTCATTGGTGGTCGTTACATGGAGGTGAAACCCCTAATTTGCAAGCAATGGCAATGAGAATTCTGAGTTTGACCTCGTCATCATCTGGATGCGAGAGAAACTGGAGTGCTTTTGGAGCGGTAATGGATTTTATCTTTGTAAATTAACATCTATTATACATTGACTTTTTAGTGTCTAACGTATATATAATATGTGTATATTTTAGGTTCATACACAGAATAGAGCTAAATTGAATCCCAAGAGGGTGAATGATTTAGTATTTGTTAGATTCAATTCATTGATTAAGGATCGCAGTGAAAGTAAGAAGAGGGATCCACTTTCTTCAAAGGATCACCATTTTGCAAGGGCATGGATTTCAAATGTACCTAGTGAAGAAGATGAAGTATTTCCTGGCACGGGATTTACATGGGGTTCAGTTGCCGAGGCATGCGGAGCAGACAACATACTTGAGCCAAGGAGAAGTGAACGTGTACATTTGAGAGCTTCAAGTTCATCTGGGCAAACTTTGCATGAGGAAGCTGATAATGAGGGAATATTCAACGATGAGGATGAGGATGAGGGAGACGACGAAGATGAAGAGCCAATGTTGCTTGATGACGAGTCTGATGAAGAATGAATGACATTGGTTTCATGATATTTTTGGATGAGTGAATGCCATGCCTTTTTGTGTTATCCATGACTTTTCTGGAACCATCATATGAATTGTAGTTTGTTATTATGTATTTTGTCTATTTGGAACTGTTATCTAGGGCTTTCTATGTACTGTTATCTAGGACTTTTTGGAACAATGCTATGGCTTGTAATTTGTATTTGTTTATGTTGCATGTTTTGGCATTTTCTTGTGAATTCTACTTGATTACGCTATCTACTTTGACATGTCACATTTGGATGAAGAAGTCATTGAAATTGACAATATCTGATCAATGTTGTGAATATGTGATTATAATTTTTATAGTTCATTTATACTTTTATATTAATTATATTTATGTACTATTTTTTATTAATTTAAAAATGTAAAACCGCATAGACCGTTTAATTTCCGTTTAAACTCCCGCATACCGTTTAAACAGTAATCAGTGACCCTACCGACTGTATACCGCATACCGTTTTTTGCAACCTTGTTGATATTCCTATTGCACTTCGAAGGCCGAAGAGGAAATGTGTGTCCTATCCTCTTGCGTCTCAGGTATCCTTTCATCCTCTTATTGGTGATTTCCAGAGGTTTGCAGCAGCTGTGTCTTCAGTAGAGATACCACGGACCTATCAGGAGGCCATGAAGATTGAGTGCTGGAAGTTGGCTGTGGAGGAAGAGATGCGTGCTTTACAGTCTAGAGGGACTTGGACACTGGCTCCTATTCCATCAGGTGCGTCTGTGGTTAGTTGCAAATGGGTGTTCACAGTTAAATATCATGCAGATGGCCATCTTGATCGATACAAGGCAAGACTTGTTGCATGCGGCTTTACCTAAACATATGGTGTCGACTACTTGGACACATTTTCACCAGTAGCTCGACACTCGACACTTCGCATCCTGTTATCCGTAGCTGTGGTATGAGACTGGCCCATTTTTAAGCTTGATGTCAAGAATGTGTTTCTGTATGGAGATCTACAGGAGGAAGTCTACATGCAGCAGCCACCAGGTTTTACTGCAGAGGGGGAGACTCACATGGTGTGTAGACTTCATAAGGCGATTTATGGCCTTAAACAGAGTCCAAGGGCATGGTTCCAAAAGCTCTCTCAGTTGATCGAACGACAGGGGTTCAAGAGATCAAATGCGGACCATTCGTTGTTTATTCAGAAGACTCTCAGAGGTACAGTTGTTGTCATGATATATGTTGATGATATTCTGGTTACAGGAGATGATGCTCAGGGAGTCGAGATGACTAAAGCCCTCTTGGGCAGTCAGTTTGTTACGAAGGATCTGGGTACCATACGATACTTTCTGGGGATAGAATTTGCAAGAAATGCACAAGGGATGGTGATGACCCAAAGGAAATATGTTACAGATTGCTTGTTGAAACAGGAATGATTGGGTGCAGACCATTGAGCACTCCTATGGACCCAAGTATGAAACTGTATGACAATGATATTGAAGAGGTGGACAAAAGAAGATACAGAGAGATGGTGGGTAAGCTTCTGTACATCACCATAACTAGACCTGATATTGCTTTTGCTGTAAAACGTGTGAGTCAATTTATGGAGCAGCCTAGGCAAGTCCATATGGAAGCACTATACATGATACTGAGATACCTGAAATCTTCTCCAGGCTCAAGTTTGCTATTTAGAAAGAACACAGATTTGTCCATTTCCGCTTGTGCAGACGCAGACTATGCAGGGTGCCCAAAGGATCGTAAGTCTACTTCAGGGTTTGTTATCTTTATAGGAAGCTCTCTGGTTTCTTGGAAAAGCAAGAAATAAACTGTTGTGGCAAGATCTAGTGTTGAATCTGAATATAGGGCCATGGCACAAGCAAGCACAGAAATAATGTGGGTTCGAGCAGTCTTGGAAGACTTGAATGTGAATGTCTCTTAACTCATGCAGCTTCATTGTGACAATCAAGCAGCATTGTTCATTGCCAATAATCCAGCGTTTCACGAAAGAACGAAGCATATCGAGGTAGATTGTCATTACACTAGAGACATGATCCAGAAGGGCTTTATTTCCACGTCACATGTCAATTCCGAGGACCAGACTGCTGATATATTTACCAAGCCGTTGCTCAGAGGACCTTTCCAGAAATGTTCTTCCAAGCTGAGCATGATAGATATCTATGCTCCATCTTAAGGGGGAGTGTAGAGGTTTACGTTATATCATGATGTACCGTTACGTATTTCTTATTTTCTTCATGTCTATCTATGTAATTTACCCAAGGGTTTTCTCTCTATATAAGAGACCCTAGGGCTATGTGGAATAATAACGAAGAGTTTTGCTCTAACAGTTACGTTGTTTCATGGTCATTGTCCGTGCAATGGGGGAAGAATTGATCATCGTTTGTTGTTTGCATATTTTGTTGGAAACATGGCGTTGGAGGTTCTCATGAAGCTATATGTGGAGGAAGCCTATTACTGAGGGAGGAGTGTCGCCCGAGAAACATGTTTTGTTCGAGCATTTGTGATTAATGCAAGAGGGCTTCCACGAGCGGCTCAAGGTTTTTAGACCAAAAGGGGGGGACACGCTAAGGTATCTGTCCCAAATATATTAAAAGAGATGAAAAAAAAAGACTTACAGAAGCCATGACTCGAGGAGAGTCTTAGCACAAGTCAAACTTTGTTGGCACAGTCTTGCAGCATGATGATTGAGATCAAGAGGGAGATGTGAGTCAGCAAGGGGATGAGGAGGGACGAGGCGCAGGCTAAGGTAGTTCAGTTAGACCAGCCTAAGGACTCATGGTTCTATTATAGGAGGAAAGGGTGGTGAGATTTGAGAAGAACGCTCGTAGAGGAAGACAAGAAGAGGGAGGCGGCGACAGCAGTCGAGGCAGGCCTAGTTGAAGGAAGACGATGCCAACACCTAAAACTTTCATTATGTGGCTAGTGGGTGGAGGAGGCGCAATCTCGTGCATTATATTAAGGTGGGGAGGAGACTGTTGAGGGTGATAAGGACATTAGTGTTGCGGCGAGTTAGCACTTTCAAGAGATTATTCGTCATGTTGTGGGCAGTGGTGTCAGATGGAACAACAGGGACGTGTCACGTTTGACTCAGTTGCAAGCAGAAGAGCTCGTGAGGCCATTTTCCTTGGGGGAGGTTTGTAGGATAAATTTTGACATGAAGGCTCTTTAAAGAGTTATAGGAGATGGTTGGGTAGGATCACTGTTGTAAAAGTCGACCGACTAGGCCGACTAGTCGGCCCAACTAGTCAAGTCGGGGGTATCCGACTGAACTAGGCCTAGTCGGACATTGTCGGTCAACCCGACTAATTGGCCTAGTCGGCCGACTTTTAAATAGAGTTTTTTTATTTTTAAAATTTTTTTCTTTTGTAAAGCAAACTAATTCTATTATGCTTAATGTTATATATAAAGTCAATTGCTTAGAGTATAAAAAGTGTACAAATATTCTTTCAAAAAAGGAAAATGTACAGATCTATGCAAATATATAAGAATATATGTATAAAAATAATTTATATATTTAAAATTATTAAAAAATTCAAAACTGACTAATGGTCGACTAAATCCGATTAGTCGCTCGACTGCCGATTAAACCTTAGTCAGTGATCTCGCCAACTAAGTACCGACTACCGATTTCTGCAACCTTGGGTAGGATATTCTAGCAGTTGTTTTTTGAAACAAAAAAGGGCTTCCACCGTATAGGTGTGTGCCCAAAAACTTCACAATTAAACACAAAGCCATAATTGCACGCATGTAAACAGGTAATTCACCAAAATAAAATTACAGAGTCCGCATCTCAACCAAGGCCCTAGCATGTTCCATGATGTTCTCAGCATAGAACCTACCCTGTCAGAAAACCACACCATTTCTTGCCAGCCAGATCGCCCAAATCACAGCTATGCACTCCGATCTTTCCCTGTTCGTGCCCAGCCAACTCTGACCAATTGAGTCCCAGAAGGCTGAAGTATTCACATGGTAGATCCCCTGATTTCCCAGAAGATCCCATTCCTCCACCGAGCTCGCACATCCGAAGAAAAGGTGGTCAGCCTCCTCCGCCTTTGTCCGGCACTGAGAGCACAAAGGGCCAACAGCCTGAATGAGTCATGCAAGCCTGTTGCTTATGAGAAGTCTCCCTCTTCTGAATAACCACGGGAAAACATTATTCGGGTCAGAATCTTCCAACTTCATAACCTTTTGCAGTCGATGACGCACCCTCGGGGTCGAAAATCACAGGACCCTTTAGCACCCTATATGCCTTGTGAACCAAAAAAACTACCGTCACACCAGCTCCAATTGGCTCTGCCCTCAGTAGGTCCCTCCACCACATCCAGCTCCACAAGTATAGCTAGAAGCTCCTCCATCCTTTGATCAGAGAGATTTGATCCAAAGTAGGGGAAGAAAGAATGTCTATCACACAAATCCGCCACCGAACAATTCGGGTCAGTAACCAATGCCATTAGTCACAGGAATCTATTCCTAGCACCCCATTCTCACTCCAGTCATCCATCCAGAATCTAAATCCCGTACTGTTCCCCATGACCGGAAACTCAACAACGACTGTATCTCCTGCACCATACTGCAAATACCCCACCAGAAAAGGGATGAGTCCTACCCCAGGTCACCAGATTCGGGGAGGGAGGAGCTAGGTCGATAAATCCTTCTCACCAACAAGCACACCAGATTGTCAGTCGCCCCAGATACATGCGATACACTTTCCTAGAAAAGCCTTATTCGTCCTTTCCTAGAAAAGCCTTATTCGTCTTTGTCAGGCAATGAATACAAATCCCACAATCGTCCTTCAAGCAGGAAACAATCTCTCAATCTACTAGCGGCAACCCATTAGTCTTTCTAGAAGCAGACCAGAAAAAGCGTATCATGATGCTCTCCAGCTTCTTCCGAACACCGATGGGCATGAGATTGGAAGAGACGAGAAAGATAGGGATTGAAAACAGCACCAATTTCAGTAACATCAGCCTGCCACCTCTAGACAAACATGCAGATTTCCATACTGCCAGCTTCTGTTCCATCTTCTCTACTATCGGTATCCAATCTGCCAATAGCATCCTCCTACCTACTAGCGGTATGCCCAGGTAACATAAAGGCATCTCTCTGCACGGCGACCAAAGCCAACCCATATATAGATCAGCCTCCTCATTGTCCAAACAGAAAGGGACGAACTCAGACTTCTCCCTGTTAAGCCTCAGCCGAGAGACCACCCCAAAAAGATCCAGAACGTTAGAAAGACCTCTACAGCTCTCATGACCACCCTTAACAAAAAGTTGTGTCATCCGCATATTGGAGGAGGGGAATAGAGATCTCATCCATGAATATCCTCTACATAGCCCCCTGGACACTGCACGATCTACCCTAACTGCCAAAGCATCACTCGCTATAACAAAATGGAGAGGGCCAGCGGATACCCATGGCGAACCCCGCGTTGTGGCTGAAAAAAGCCACCCTTCAGCTGACCATTTATTAGGACCGCGCACGAGGTAGTCATAATGCATCACTTCATTCAGGATATCCATCTGTCCAGAAAAACTCTTCTATATAAAGATGCCCAAATAAACGGCCAATCAATGATGTCGTATGTCTTCAAAAAGTCTATCTTCCATAAGACTCCTTTCGTCTTCCTTCTACGCCAATCTGCGACAATCTCGGATGCCACTACCACGTTGTCCATGAGCTGCTTGTTCGGTAGGAAGGCACCTTGTACTCGTGAAATAATCCTACAAAGCACTCCTCAGCCAATTCGCTAATACTTTAGCCATAATAAAATATATCGCGTTCAAGAGGACAATTAGATGGTAGTCTTCAACTCTGGAGGTAACACACTTCTTGGGAAGCAAGAAGATGAAGGAATTGTTGAGCCACTCGAATCCACAGTTTCCCCCTGCAAACTCAGCCACTATCTCCATTACTTCCGCATGAACCATCTTCCAAAACTCTCTGAAGATTGGAAAACTGTCCAATCTAGGACAACCATCTGCATTCAAGCCAAAAACCGCCTCCCTAACTTCCTGAACGGTAAAAGGCCTTATCAATTCTTCCGACTCCTGGGGGTGATAGAACTTGTCCCAAGCCCCAGCCACCTGGAGTCGCCATGTGGCAACTGCCTGTTCATGTTTCAAAAGTATACCGTACACAACTTGCTAGTCTCTGTTCCAACTTATCAATCACTAGTAGCCAATCCCCCATATTCATTCTCCCCACCGCCAAAGGAATACACAGGTAATGCAATGGTAAATGGCCTTAGGGAGATCTCAACCGAACCGTGCATCTCGCAATCTCCTCATCCAAGCCAAAAGGTACAAACTCGGATTTCTCCCTATCAAGTCTCAACCTTGAAATTGTCCCGAATATGTCAAGGACTGACGACATTCCTCTGCAACTCATCATGCCCCCCTCCATAAAAAGGATCGTATCATCTGCATACTGAAGTATAGGAATTGATATGTCCTTTGAATAGCCATTGCAAAAACCACTCGTGATCATGCACTCCACCATAACCGAGAGAGCATCAATGGCAAGAAAAAAAGGAGTTGTGCCAAGGGACATCCTTGCCGCACACCCCTCTGTCGTTGGAAATACCAACCCCACCCCCACCCCTCGGGTTGTCCATTAACCAGTACCGCACACGATGCCGTCATAATGCATCTCTTCATCCAAGCAATCCACCTGTCTAGAAATCTGTGCCTATGATGCAATGCCCAAATAGGATGGGCGGAGCATTGGCGAGGTCAGGGAGGATGGTTGGGTGAAGGTGCGCAGGGAAAGGGAGACTCGTCGTAGTGGTGAGGCGCGAAAGACACGGTCTTTCTCCAACCGATTCGGGAGAGGATGCTTCCGGTGCGGATCCTTGTCGCACTGGGCTCGGCGGTGCTGAGAGCGTGTCCGCTGCTTTCGATGCCATCGCTTCTCGCACAGGATCAATTCTTGCCCGTTGTCCAGCACGACTTCCTGAGACATTGACCGGAGGGAGTTGGGCATACTGGTGGGGGAAGGCGGAGGGCAAGGAGAGGTGCTTTTTCGAGGAATATCAAACTTGGGTCTGGTGTCAGCCGCACTGTTTAGGGAGGACATCATGCAACTGTCGCCACAGAGGGTGTTGGCGAGGGGGCTCACAGAAATGGAGTCCAGGAAGCTCTTGCGGTGGTCCAAGGAGGGGTGGACGAAGATGCGTTGGCGCAAACCGAGGATCGTAGATGGTATACTTCAACCAAAGCCACTGGATCGAGTGTGTGTGAACGGGGTGCCATTAGTCATGCGAGGTCTGTTGAATCTCCAGGAACTGTTTGGGGACAAGGTGAAGGTTGTGGACATCGAATCCTCGAGGTGCCGCTCGGGGGAGCCGCCGGACCCTATCCTGAGGGTGAGGGGCCTACCTCCTGAGATGTTGGGGTGGAGGAGGTTCCATGTCGGAGGGAGGAGCATTCACATAGAGATCGCCATGGTGGATCCGAAATCTCGAGGCCGGGCTCGGGAGGTTCGATGGGCGAAGGAAACGGAGGGGGCGTCGCAGGGCGATGTGGGGCAGTGCCCGGCCGGACCTCCGCCGGGCCGATCCGGCAAGCCCTTGGGAGACGGATCGGCGCAATCAAATTTGGGGGCAAGAGAGGATACTCAAATCCCCACCGCTGCGGATGAGAGAGATTCAGCTGCCTACGTGGCAACGGATGCGCTTGCCACCTTGGGAGGGCAAGCCTTGCCAGCCTGTGTGGGTCCTAATCCGGTTGGATATTCGGACCAGGCGGGCCAACTCGAACTGGCGAGTGCATCGGGGGTCCGAGGGAGTTTATTTGCTAGCATTGAGCGGGTCAGGGGAGACGCTTCAAGTCGGAACCCGTTTACGAATCCTAGTTCACCTTCGAAACGGTGATTAGATGAAAGCTTCGACCGTAACCCGACTGGAGCAATCAACCGGATATTACAGGGGAGGGGCTCCGCGATTGCCGAAAGAGACAGCCACTCGTCAGAGGGGGTGGAGATCAGTAGAGGACAGGGGCAAGGTGAGGGCGGGTTGTCGAAGGAGGAAGGTTTCAGGATGGAGGGGAGGCAGGAGGAGGATGCGGTCTGCCCGGGTTCAACAGTTAAGGGGGGCTCGCCGCAGGTTGGGACCGTTGTGGAGGGTCGCAGGGTTACGGAAGTGTTATGTCAGGAAGCTCTCAGATTTGGTACGTGTTATGTCGGGAAGACTACCCAGGCAAGGAAGTTGAGGAGAGCGGTGATGCTCGCAGAGGCGAAACGGGGGGTCAGGGAACAAATGTCGACACCTGGCATCTCATACTTTCAGGATAATCAGAACTGATCCTGCATTCTGGACAAGGAAATGGCTGAGCGCCTGGCCTTGGTTCCACCTAAGAAATCGAAGCAGTTGTTATGTCAATGAAGTTCCTTTCTTAGAACGTCAGGGGGGTAGGTTGGCCTGAAAAAAGGTTGGGCGTAAGGAACCTTATATCGGATGCTAGAGCTGATATTTTCCTTCTTCGGGAAACAAAATTATCGTCAGGAGTGGATCTCGCGAGAAGAGGGTTGGACGGCGGAGGGCGTTTCGAGCTGGTAGAGCGGGAGGCGCAAGGCGCTTCGGGCGAACTGATGTCCGGATGGAGGGGGGATTCCTTTGATCTCATAAAGGAAACGAAGTCCTTGTTCTGCTTATCGGTTCTGCTCCGGCGTAGGGCGGATGGACTGGACATTCTCGTAACGAATGTTTATGGCCCGAAAAGAAGCGAAGAGGGTACTCTGGCGGCAGAGCTTGAACAATTGAGTAATTCGAATGTGGCCGGACTCTGGATCATTGGGGGTGACCTCAACGTTACTTTACTATCGGACGATCGATCGCAGAGAGGTGGTGGCAGGGACCCTGGCTCGGAGGAGTTTCGTGGGATGGCACCAAGGTTGCAAAAGTCGGTAGTCGGTACTCGGTCGGTTGGGTTACTGACTAAGGATTAATCGGCAGTCGGACGACTAATCGGATTTAGTCGGACTTTAATCGGCTTTGAATTTTATGATTATTTTAAATATATAACTCATTTTTTACATATATTTACATAGATTTTGTACATTTCTATACTATCATGATAAAATAAAAAGATTAATTGAATTTAAATAAAACACTAAGAATATTATAATAAGTTTGCTTATAAAAGAAGCAAAACATATAAGAATATGGTATCTCCAAGCAAAAAATTGGTCGCCTAGTGTACCTAGTCGGAATTAGTCGGTACTCAGTCGGCCACCCCATTGACTAGACTAGTCGGATCTACTAGTCGGGCCAGTCGGACGACTTTTACAACCCTGGATGGCACATAGATTGGGCCTGTCAATTATTGATGTTGATGGTTGTGCTTTCACCTGGTGTAACGTAAGAATGCACTCCAGATTGGACAGATTTCTGCTCTCTCCGGAGGGAGCGGAGAAGTTTCCCCTTTCGAGAGCGTGGGCTCTTCCGCATGCTCATTCGGACCATATGTTGATTCTTTGGTCGTCTGGGAAGGATGGGCGAAACAGATTTTTCTTTCGTTTTGAAAGAAGCTGGCGTCTGGAGGAAGGGTTCAGAGAGAAGGTGGTGGAGCAGTGGAGAGGGGGTCCAACGGAGGGCTCGGCAGTTTCAAAGTTGGCTGCGAAACTAATGTCTTTGAGGTCCTTCCTTACATCCTTCGGGAAGAAGGTGAGGGCGAGGCGGAGAGCGGAGAGGGGAGAGGTCCAGGCCGAAGTTGCTAGATTGGATAGTTTGGATGATGAAAGAGGGCTTCTCGAGGAGGAAAGCAAGGAGAGGCAAGACCTTCTCGAAGAGTTACTGCTAGAAGACATAAAAGAAGAGGTGGAGTGGCGGCAAAGATCTAGGCAGAAGTGGCTTAAAGAGGGGGATGCCAACACAAGATTTTTCCATTCCGTGGCCTCTGGGCGGCGAAGAAGAAATTACATTCATGAGATTGAGGGAGGGGGTGCGAGCTTCAGGGGAGGCGACAATCGGGAGTCCCTTAAGGGGACATTTTGTGGAGGCCACTCGGAGGAAAAAAGGGAGTGGATGGGGGTGGTAAGGGACAGGGGTGGAAACCTTGCCGGTCGAACAGGCGGAGGCGCTACTGGTCCCTTTCTCATAAGAGGAGGTAAAGAGAGCAGTTTGGGACTTGAACGCGGATGGAGCTCCTAGTTCGGGCGGCTTCCCGATGCTTTTTTATCGTGAATTCTGGGATATATTGAAGGAGGAGGTCTTGGATGTGCTCAATGAATTCAGGGAAGGAAACAGAGGGCTCGAGAAGATCAATCGGACGTTGTTGTTCCTGCTGCCCAAGAAGGACACCCCAGTGAGGGTGGAGGACTTCCGGCCTATTGCACTTTCCAACGTGATTTACCTCATAATTGCAAAGATTCTAGCGAATAGGCTGAGGGGGGTTCTGGACTCAGTGGTACTTCAGGGTCAATCCGCATTCATCCCTAGGAGACAGATGGCGGATGGTTTAGTGATGGCTTCAAAGATTTTCCTTGAATGGCAACGGACAAAGACAAGAGGGGCTTTATGGAAGATTGATTACGTGAAGACTTATGATTGTGCCGACTGGAGATTCTTGTGGTTGTCTCTGCAGAGGAGAGGTTTTCTGGATATGTAGGTGGATTGGATGAAAAGATGTGTCACTACCTCTTCCTACTCTATCCCGGTGAACGGCAAACCGGATGGGGGTTTCTTCCAACCGCAACGTGGGGTGAGGCAGGGATGCTCGCTGGCCCCTATGTTGTTCGTCCTGGTGGCAGATGCTTTAGGGGTCCTCTTCAGACATGCTATTACGACGGGATGGTGTGAGCGTTCCGTAGGGAGGACATCTCCATCCCTCTGTTACAGTATGCAGACAATACGATCCTCTTTCTGATGGCACAGAGGACCAGAATGTTGATGCGGTATAGCTAACAGACATCTTTGGCAGACTCTCGGGTCTGAAGATAACAAGACTATGTCGACGGTTATTACCTTTGGGATGAATGAAGCGGACCGATCCAGCATTGCAGAGATAACTGAATGCACTTTGGATGATCACCCCATACGTTACTTGGGGCCACCACTAGTAGCTGGGAAGCTCAAGAGCGCCGATTGAGAGGAGGTGGTGCAGAGGATGGAGAAGAGGCTGGCAGGGTGGAAAGCGGTCACCTTATCTAGAGGGGAAAAGTTGGTTCTTCTGAAGCACGTCCTCTCTGCTATACATATCTTCTTCTTTTCTACTAGACTGATGCCGGTGGGGGTTAGAAAGAAAGTTGAGTCTTTGATGAGAAGATTCTTCTGGTCCGACGGAAAGCAACAGGGCCCAGGGATGTACCTGGTAAGTTGAGGATGCAATGAAGGTGGAAGTACTCTAAACTCTTTTAAATGAGATTTTTTCGGCGGTGACCCCCACAAGAGAGGTTCACCCGTTTCAGATTCAAAAAATGATGCAATGCCCAGATGAAGCGCTAATTCACACAGTCGTAGGCCGTGGAAAAGTCCACCTTCCGCAGAACACCCTTTGTTTTCTGCCTACACCAATCAGCTACAATCTCTGAAGCCAGAACCACACTGTCCATAAGCTGCCTACCCAGTAGGAAAGAACTCTGAACAACGATATAATCTTACTCAACACCCCCTCGATCAGTTTGCCAAAGTCTTTACCATAATCAAGTAGATCGCATTCGATAAAGCAATGGGCTCCACTCTTGTAACCACCTCTTTCTTGGGAAGAAAGAACGGAAATGCTCAATTGATTCTGTCAAACCCGTATTTCCCCTCCGCAAATTCCATCACCACCTCCATAATCTCCTCTGACATGGGATCTCAGAACTTCCTATAGAAGAACATCGAAAACCCATCTGGACCAGGGCATCCATCCGGGTTGAGTGTAAAGAGAGCCTCGTGTACCTCCTGAAGCCCAAACAGTCTTGCCAGTTCCTCAGCATCTGGGGAGGGAATAATATTTACCCCAACGCTCAACCACCTTGCTCCGTTGTGAGTTGGCCGCTGATAAATTTCAAATTTACAAACATTATTTACTATTATCTCACTTGCTTAAGTAATTCACTAACAACAATTAATCAATTAACCTTAATTAATAAATAACCCTATGTATTATTAATATACATTAGTTGTCTTGTCTATATGTTGTATATTTATACCTATATTGTGCATATATTTTATGTGTTTCTTTATTTATTAAAAATGCAATAAAAATTAGTGTAATATTGTACATGGTTAATCTAACAATAAATATAAAGTAAAATTCCAAAAAATAAGAAAAGAAAATAAGTATTTTTAATATTTTAAAAAAACTAGCGAAAATATTTTTCTATATATATAATGTTTTCTCTCTTTGAGTTTTGCGTGAAAATTATAGATATTATTGAGATCAACAACTTACATATTAAATGTTTTCTCTAATTCTTTTTTAATCATTTCTTTTGGATTTTGCGAGGTTAATTTTATTCTTTCAATTCTAATAGGTCACCTGGCTTACTCTCAGCAAGCCATGTCGCCGGCTCTTAATAAATTTCTGTCCAATTTTTATGACCATCAGATTGGTTCTAATCTTCTGATCTTAGCCTTTCATTCCCGCTTTGATCTTAGACTGTTGGATTTCAAGATCCAACAGCAGGGGCATCGTCTCCAACCTCCGGCTCCTGCTTCTTCGAATCGACACGACCCAATAACCACCCCAACTCCTTCATTTTTCCTAACAACCTCAGGCAATCTTCTAATCAGTTTCCACCACTAACGTCCAGCCTTAACTTCATATTGAACGTTTTCTCTAATTCTTTTTTAATCATTTCTTTTGGATTTTATAAGGTTAGTTTTATTTCTTTCCATTCTAATTGGTCACGTGGCTCACTCTCAACGAGCCACGTCGTCGGCTCTAAATAAATTTCTACCTAATTTTTATGAACGTTATCTTAGACTTTCATTCCTGCCTTGATCTTAGATCGTTGGATCTCAAAATCCAACAGCTGGGGCATCGTCTCCAACCTCCAGCTCCTGCTGCTTCGAATCGACGCGACCCAATAACCACCCCAACTCCTCCATTTTTCCTAACAACCTCTGGTAACCTTCTAATCAGTTTCCACCACTAACGTCCAGCCCTAACTTCATATTATACGTTTTCCTTAATTCTTTTTTAATCATTTCTTTTGGATTTTACAAGGTTAGTTTTATTTCTTTCAATTCTAATTGGTCATGTGGCTCACTCTCAGCGAGCCACATCGTCGGCTCTTAATAAATTTCTGCCTAATTTTTATGACCATTGTCTTAGCCTTTCATTCCTGCTTTGATCTTAGACCGTTGGATCTCAAGATCCAACAGTTGGGGCATCGTCTCCAACGTCCAGCTCTTGCTGCTTCGAATCGACGCGACCCAACTCCTCCATTTTTCCTAACAATCTCTGGTAACCTTCTGATCAATTTCCACCATTAACATCCAGTCCTAACTTCCCTCTTCCACGCCAACCACTAAACTCCCCCTAGCTCAAACTCCTATTATCATCTGGCAGTGGTTGGTTTACCACTGCCTGGGAACAACTTCTCTTAACTTCCTCCTCTGCATATACCTCATCTTCGCCGCTCGCAAACACCATCCGCCACTTCATGACCTTGCCCCGAGCATCATCCACCCTCTAGTGATAGTGAGAGGTATAGAGAGAGACGCGAAGACAATGATTTGGGTCCGGCAAGATCCGCGAGAAATCTTCTCGTGGTGCACCCATTCAGACGATACTCAAGCTTCCTCAACCCACCCTTAAGGTTAAGCGAAGACCTGAGAAGTTTCAAAGCATCTTCCCATGTCGTGATTCATCTTCAATTCAGCATCTTCTACGTTTCCACTCCAGGTAAGATTTTAATTTTTGTTTTGCTCTGATTTCACCATTTTATTCCGTATGTGCATGCTCATGAATCTCTGATATGATCACTTGGATACCATCGCCATACATTACTCATTCACGCATACTTTCTATTTTATCCCTACATTTCTCCATTGCCATGATCATTCCGATTCTTTCTTCTTCTTGCAAGGAAGAACATGCTTATTGTTCAACTCCATCACCTCTAGGAACCCTCATTACGCCTCATCTTTATCTTAAAAGATTCCTATTTGGATTTGGTTTAGAGCTAACACCTGCAGGAGGCTCGAGGTTCTTCATTGATCGGAAATTCTGCACTTCACCGTTAAAGCATTTTTGCCTCCGACAACACTCCATTGGGTCGATGAACTAAACCTCCTCAGTGCTCCACCTGAGCGTCAGCTACTTCACGAGACCTTCACGAAGGTCTACAGACCTTTGGATAGAGTGGAGAAGCACGGAGGAGGAAGCCAGGGCTCGTCGGAGCCCGGCCTTATCTTCGCCGCCTGCGGAGGAGATACATCGAGGACGAGGAGCAGCTATCGTCAGATCAGCCTGATTTGGGTGTGATCTAACGATCCAAAGTTGACCATGTTGCTTGGCTGAAGCAACGATTCGCACCGCAGGGTGGTCCCCAAACCTCGACCGAAGCATTCCGCGTCGACACGTGGCCCGAGCCTCCTTAGCACTCCGAACCTGATTGCCACGTACGCGAGGCATGTAGGGTGGACAAATTACAGGAGCACCCAGTGAGAAATTGCAAGACAAATTGCAGGAGCACCCCTGATTTTTTAGAATTTATAAATGAGTCCCCATCATCGGTTAAATTGCATACTTATCCAAGTGATTTTGGTTATTTATAAATCAGACCTGTGAGGAACTTTTTGCAATTAAATAAATGTTTTTATGGTTATGCCCATGTGATGTTTATTGAATAACTTGTAGACTTTTTATCCAATTTGAATAAAATTGGTATCATTTGAAAGCTCTTTTCACGCTCTTTAATTTGGGGTATTTTATTCATTGTCTTGATATCTATTTCTCGCATTAAACATTAGAGGACTTAACTTGTTCATTTAGCCTAATAATTGACCCTAAAATTGAATTAATTTGTGATTGATTGACACATTGATGATGTGATCCTCATTAAATCTTAATTAGTTTCACAAGTTTTCACAAGTTATTTTAATTAATCAATCAGAGGCTTTGTTGAGTGTTGTGCATATTCTATATATTGCATTTGCATTATTTTTACATTTTAATATATTGGCATAAAAATGCATTTGAAAATTCTTGTATCACTTTTTGTTGTTACTTGACTTAGATTACTATCAGATTGCTTAATTAAATATTTAAACCATAAATTACATTAATTAATTGCATGTGTCCTTGTGTTCAACCCTGGATTTGCCCAGGTATAAATTAAAACCGAGTCCTCTTCACATAGACATTCGATTCGGTTCTGGTCAATTGCTATTTTTTTAATAGTAGGCTCGATAATTCCAAGGGTCCGGAGTGTCCCCTTGGGATTCGAACCCGGGTCATTTAAGGTGGAGGCACACTGCACTACCACCAGACCACTCCTTGGGTTCGATCGATTGTTAATTGACCATACAACAATAATTAATTAACATTGTCGCTTAGCGATTCATCATATGGCACCGTTGCCAAGGATACGGCACATTATTTGATTTATTTTAGGTTTAGAAATTTATTTTTAGTGATTTTTAGTGCATTTTAGGTTAAGCGTTTGCGTTGTTTTATTTGTTGTTTTGTCTTGTTTGTCTACGTGTTGTTTAGCTATTTGATAATAATCTCTTATTGTTTTATGGAAGGGCCCACGGAGCCGATGGACACCGAATGAATGCATAGGCGAGAAGCTTGGAGCTACAAGCTGAAGAGACCACTTAGCAATCATTTTAGGAGGAATTTTTAGCTTAATTAAGTAGTTATTTTTTTGTGCAATAACATTATTGTATTATTATTTGTAATAATGTGTAGTTAATTGCTAGATTTACAGCGATTCTCGATTGAGTTCTCGCATATGTAAAAAAGGCCTCTATTTATTCTTTTATTGTGTGTCTGTGTCGAAAGTGGTTCTCGACTTGAGTGGCAAAAACAAAATTAGGCACATCGTTTCAATAGACAAAATTTAGGTTAAGTTGTCTTCGCCTATTTTGTAACTTAAGACACAGTTTTTGATCTCATATGATTCACTACTATCTTAAGAGATTCATCTAGATGCACCGTAAGCTACGTTCTATTTAGTCAAACTTAACTGATATTCTTCATCGCTAACAGAACTGCTTAGGGGTGGCTTTTCGACTTGCATCATTTAAATTAGATTATTTAAATTCAGTCTACCATCTACATGGAGAGTGTTGGGAATCATTGTGAGTATCTCTAAATGACTGCAAGCATCTTTGATTTCTGCCTGCATTCCGTTTTTCGATTCATTCCCATGTTTTACAACTTAAAGGTCTAAAGGAAAAGGGACTAGACATTAGGCGAAATTTAATGTAGAATGTGGCAACATTAAATCAAGTGATAACCAACATTAAAATTGATACTGAATTATTTAAGTTAACATTAATTAACTTGGAATAAAAACAACCTTTTATTACAGGCAGTATCACCCTCATTGGACATAGGTAATTACCCCCAGACAGAGTGAGTGAGGACGAATCCCTAAGGTTAGAACCTAAATCCTTGGACTTCCACCCTAAGTCTCAAGGTCCGATTCTCGCTGATTTTGGAAGCTGCAAGTGGTTGCCTTTGACCTTAGAAATACATTTTGGTTGTCTACGCTTATAAGTTCCTCTTGAGGTGTGATATTGAACCTGGCACCCAGGAAGATCAACCCATCGTTTGAGGGTTTATAAGACTCCAACTAGGTGTAGTAGGATACTCCTCGCGTGTAATGGATGTGAAGATTGTTTAAAACACTAACTTAAAAACGACAAGAAAAAATAGGCCGAACTCTCACGACCCTCACATATTAAGTTCGTGAAAATATTCAACGGGTTTGGCTTATATTTGGTTTGTGTGAGTTGATTCCGCACATTCAAGTGCAACGTAGTACTAAATCTTTCTTGAATATATCTTGCTCATTTATCCATACTCTCTTGAAATTGAAGATGGATAGTTGGCTGGATTTTTGTTCGGATTTTGTGAACCTATCATTGAACTACCGAAATATCACGTCTTCCAAGGTCCAACCACCCAGCCTAGACCTTCTTGGATTAGAAACAACCACCATAGTTTCAATTCAGGATTTCATGATTCCCTTCTAGGGAGCAATTGCATCTCAATCGATCCCATTATCTCTTCCCTTCTCATCGAGGAAGATCATTGCCTTGGCGAGGTCAATATGATTTCAATATCTTCATCACAATCTCACTTGAACCCTCTTTTTGATGAAGGTGTAGAAGATTCAGATAAGAATCAAAGATGCCTTCACGGAGACAAAATAGGGAGGAAGAAGAACGTGAAGACCCGTTGCAGATGGTCTTAGTTAGGTTAGCGACCTCAGAGAGGAATGCAGATTTATTGAGAGCCCGGCTAGGCCAGCTTAACCTAGGGGTAGATGCACCTATGGATGCAGCATATAATCATGGACGGTATAAAATGATAAATTGGTTGAGTCCGGTAGAACTAGAAGTCGAATATGAATTGAAGTCGCAGTTTTTGAATATGTTGTCGCACTTCAACGAGAATGCACACGAGGAGCCGTACACATTCCTTATAGACTTTGTGTTAGTTTGTACTAACCTTAGACATCCTAGGGTTAGCCAGGACTATATTAGACTTGTCAGAAATAGAATGGGATTTCTTGTCTTATTCCAGTGGGTCTAGGGGTCCATATATAGGACAAACCTAGAAACCTTAATGAGTACAAGAAGGAGAAAAATACAAAAATACCCTCAAGGGTTTTGGAAAGATCTGTTACATATTTCTAACACTCCCCCTCAAGTTGGAGCATATTTATCAGTCATGCCCAACTTGGAAATAATCCACAGCAGTCGTTTCTTGGGTAAGGCCTTTGTGAAGATATCTGCTAGTTGAAGATCAGTGCTAATATGTGGAGTAGCAATTCTTCCAGCTCTGACAGCATCTCGTACGAAGTGGCAATCTATCTCTATATGCTTGGTTCGTTCATGGAATACTGGATTTGTGGCGATGTAGGTTGCAGATTTATTGTCACAATATAGAGGAATAGGAGTAGTGACATTAATGCCAAGTTCCTGAATGAAAGCCAATAGCCATATGAACTCGCATGTAGCTTGAGCCATTGCCCTATATTCTGCCTCTGCACTGGATCTGGATACAACGGTTTGTTTCTTACTCCTCCATGTAACTGTATTTCCTCCAACCATCATCGCATAGCCTGTAGTAGAGCGTCGATCTTCTGGGGAACCAGCATAGTCAGTGTCCGCATATGCAGTAACCTCCGTGTGCCCATTTGCCCCGTAGAAAAGGCCACGTCCTGGAGATTCCTTCAAGTATCGTAAGATTTGTAGGACATCTTGCCAATGGATGTAAGTCGGTTGTTCCATGTGTTGACTAGCTCTGCTAACTGCATAGGAGATATCTGGTCTGGTGGCAGTAAGGTAGAGGAGTTTACCCACAAGACTTCTATATCTAGTGACATCATCAAAGGTAGAATCAGACAGGCTGACATGTTTCTTTGGGTCTGCAGGGATACTAGAGGGCTTGCATCCGAGAACCCCCTGCTTCAGTAAGAATGTCCAGACAATATTTTCTCTGTGAGAGATGAAGTCCTTCAGTAGTGCGAAGTACTTCTATGCCCAAGAAGTAGCGTAGATGACCAAGGTCTTTAGTAACAAATACCTTTTGAAGGAAGGCCTTGGTTTCTGATATCCCATCGCAGTCATCACCAGTGAGAACCATATCATCAACATAAACGGCAAGTATGACAGTACCAGTTGCTCGTTTTCTGACAAATACTGAGTAATCAGATTTTGTTCTCTGGAATCCAATTGTACTAATTTCTGTGGTAAGTCTGTCAAACCACGCCCTTGGGCTTTGCTTGAGGCCATATATCGCTTTTCGAAGTCGACATACGTACTCCCCCTCGACTTCATAACCAGGAGGTTGCAGCATGTATACTTCCTCATCAAGGTCGCCATAGAGAAAAGCATTTTTCACATCTAACTGATAAATAGGCCAACATTTATTTGCTGCTAACGAAATAATAGTCCTGATAGACCCCATATGTGCAACTGGTGAGAATGTCTCAAAATAGTCTACACCATAGGTTTGTGTAAAACCTTTAGCCACAAGGCGAGCTTTTAGCCTGTCAATTGCGCCATCAGGTGTTTGTTTGGTCGTGAAGACCCATTTGCAAGCCACCGGTCGAGTCCCTTTAGGACACTGGACAAGATCCCACGTTCGTCTGGATATAAGTGCATTCATTTCTTCATCCATTGCATGTCGCCACCCAAAGTCCTGTAACGCACTGTGATGATCTCGTGGGATGGAAAATGTCATTAGAGCATCTGTATACCGTCTGTCATAGTCAGATAAACTATCAGTCATTCCACCTTATTCATCCAGCAGCATGCCGCCACCCAAAAACTTGTCGCCCCTCCTCCTCGCAACGGCATTGTTCGTCGCCTCTCAGCGACCCTCCGTAACCTGCAGCACGCCGCCTTTCTTTGTGCCTTACAGCGCGTGAACACCCCCCTTCGTGTTTGTTCTCCATCAAGCACTAAGTTGTGTGTGATCAAGTAGTACAAGTCAGATCGAACACAGTCTTATCCTTCATGTGCTCCCTCCTCCGTCATGGTCGATCAGAAGATTGGTGTCTCCTTCGCTTCTGGAGTGTTTAAAGGCTCTTATCCCATAACCAAGATAGATAGGACAAATTATGAGTTGTGGACAATGCAGTTTATGAGTATCATGTAAAGCCACAATAAGGAGAATATTCTGATAGAGCATGAATCGACCGAAAAAAATGGTGCCAATGCCTCCTGGAAACAAGACGATGTGTGGCACGTGTTTCTAAGATCTTGACCATGGAGATTGCCAACAACATCATAACTCAATCCACTACTAAATGTGGTACATATCGGCCACCGTCTACTCATAAGGGAGAAACAAGGCCAAAGTGAGCATTAGCATGTCAGTTCCAGATCCAAGTAGTAGTATTAGGGCCCTATTATTCTTGAGAAATGTCCGGGTTTAGCCCATTCCTCGAAATTCTAGTTCCAAGGTTGGCATGGTGGTAGGCATGCAATTGTAGAAAAAGGCTAAGCCTCTTCTGATATTAAACTGCGGTCCCCACTTCGATTTCTGGTCGTTCTGCCATTATATATCTAGCGTGGATCGAGTACATCCTCGAGACCTAAGGGGGGTCGGTGAGGGTCAAAGGATGGGGTCGTTTTGAGTTGCGCATCTTTCTCCCCATCTAATAAAGGGATTCCTTTTCTTCATAATCCGGTAAGAGGAAATTCGGATGAGGGGCGAATAGAATGGCCAAACCCATCTCCAATGCGACATCTTTAGTTTGAAGCAGAACGGTCATCGACTTCATGTGTTCTATTCAAGCTTGAGAGGGATGTTCGAGAGACTTCGAAGCTATATTCCACCTACTAGCAGTCTCGAACAACAGCAATTATACGCAAATACCACCATAGTTGGGGTGTTCCTCGCCAGCTTAGATCTAGAATATAAAGCTGCTCGCTCTTAACTTTTCTCAGAAGCCTCTATCCCTCGCGTAGAGGAAGCCTACAGTCACCTGAGCCATATGTATATCACTTCGGGCTCTTCATCTCATACCACATCTACAATGGTTGCATCTCGTATTAGGGGTGGGCCTTCACAATTCAGGGGTGTGGTGTCCACGTCCAAGGCACCAATAGACCACGTCCCTAGCACACCTATTACAATCGTGTAGGCGATACTAAGGACGCATGCGGCATGCTATCAGAAACGTAGTCGCCTGCTCATGTTGTTGAGCAGGTAGACAACCCACTGCCCATGTTGACCAGAGGTATGAAGATCTCATTGCTAGACAGCGGGAGTTCATGGATCCATCCACATGACACATCGGCACCATACAAGATTATACTAGTATTGTAGTAGCGGCCAGCACCAAGGCCTTAAATGTCGGTTTCGGACACCATTTCGGTGACGACCAAAACAGATTTTCGATGGAATTTTGGTCAAATTTCGATCGAAATTTCGATCATTTCGGCCATTTTTTGTACTAGGACCCCCATATTTCGGTCATTTCGGTCGAATTTTGATTTCGGCTGGATATCGATATTCGACAGAAATTCGACTGAATTTCGCTGAAATTTGAGGCCATTACATATCACATCAGGTGCCAGCTCTAGTTTGATTGCATATTGTTGAGATATTTGTATCTCACATGATTGTTTTTCTCATTTCTATTTTCTTTATGTACCTCTCATGTAATTAACCCAGGGCTTTTCTCCTATATAAGAGAGCCCTATGATCTCATCTAATGCATTCTCTTCTTTTCTCCTAACATGGTATATTGGTATCGGAGCAACAGTCTTAAACCGAGGTTCCTGTATCCCACCAACCCTAACCCTACACCCCTCCCCCCTGACCGTCGTTGGTACCCCCACCTCCAGTTGCCGCCACCGCCTGTACCAAACCCCCCCAAACCCCGCCGCTGCGGGTACCCCTGCGTGCAACCCAGTGCCGCCCAGGGGCTCTCCCTTGCCGCCTAGGGGTTGTCGCAGGCAAGGTTTTAAAAAACGTGAGGCGGATCGAGGCAGTTTTCCGTTATTGAGGCGAGGCGTAAGCTTCGAGGTAGTCGAGGCTTAAGCCTCGATTCATAGATAAAGTACATGTCAAAATTATTATTAAGCATAATTATATTATCATAAAACCATAAACTTCAAATGTTGACATAATATATGATCATAAAACATAAATTTGAATATTTTAAACTAAATATATGTACAAAATATACCACATTAACCATATATGCTAATTTTAATTTGTGATTAAGTAACATTACAACAACAACAAAGCCTTTTCCCACAATTAAGTAGGGTCGGCTACATGGATTCTTCGCCTCCATTCAGATCTGTCTTGGGGTCAATCTCGGACTTATATCCAAAAAACTAAGATCCCTTCGTATAGTCTCTTTCCAACACTTCTTGGGCCGTCCTCGCCCTCTCTTGGCCGGCTCAACATCCCAACACTCGCATCTCCTAACCGGTGCATCAGTTGACCTTCTTTGCAAATGACCAAACCATCTTAAACGGTTTTCTCGCATCTTATCCTCGATCGGAGCTACACCAACTTTCTTTCGGATTGCATCATTCCGAATCCGATCTTTACGTGTATGTCCACACATCCATCTTAGCATTTTCATTTCTGCTACAGCAATTCTCTGCACATGTCTATGGTTCACAGGCCAACATTCAGAACCATAAAGCATAGCAGGTCTCACGGCTGCTTTGTAAAAATTTCCTTTAATTTTTAAAGGAATTTTCTTATCACAGAGAACAGCGGAGGCTCCTCTCCACTTTAGCCAGCCTGCATTTATTCTATTAGTAACATCTCCATCAATTTCCCCATCATGTTGCAAAATAGATACCAGATATCTAAAAGAATCTCTCTTCTGAATGTTATCGTCACCAATCTTCACCTCGATTCCTTCACCATTGCTTCCATCAAAGGTGCATTCCATATATTCCGTCTTAGCCCTGCTTATACGAAAACCTTTAGTCCCAATGCATGTCTCCAAACCTCAAGCTTCTCATTTACTCCATCTCTAGTCTCGTCAATCAACACAATATCATCAGCAAATAACATACACCAAGGTAACTCATCTTGAATGTGACTTGTCAACTCGTCCATAATCAAAGTAAAAAGAAATGGACTCAAAGCTGAATCTTGATGTAAACCAATGTTGATATCAAAATAGTCAGTCTTCCCCGTCGGGGTCCTTACACAAGATAAAGCCCTATCATACATATCCTTTATGAGATTAATGTATAGGACAGGTACTTGTCTCTTCTCTAAAACTCTCCACAGTATCTCTCGTGGGACGGAATCATAAGCCTTCTCCAAATCAATAAAGATCATATGGAGATTCTTCCTTTTAGCTCTATAAATCTCCATTGTTCTCCTCAGCAAATGGATGGCTTCAATAGTTGAGCGACCTGGCATGAATCCGAATTGGTTTTCTTTTACTTGGGAAACTTGCCTTAACCTTCTTTCGATCACACGTTCCCAAATTTTCATAGTGTGACTCATCAGCTTGATACCTCTGTAATTTGAACAATTTTGAATGTCTCCTTTGTTCTTATAAAGAGGCACCACGATACTCCTCCTCCAATCTTCAGGCATTTTCTTGCTTCGCCAAATAACATTGAATAGATTCGTAAGCCAAGTCAAACCACGCTCACCTAAAACTTTCCATACTTCTACAGGGATGTCATCCGGTCCAACACCTTTCCCAGGTCTCATAACCTTCAAAGCCTCCTCTACTTCTTTTCTTTGTATTCGTCTATAGCATGCACGATTCAAGTAACTTTCACTACTAGCTAGATCACCCAAAGTGATCTCTCTATTTCCTTCTCCAATGAAAAGTTTATGGAAGTACTGCTCCCATCTAGTCTCTATATCCTTCTGAGTAACAAGCACGTGACCTTCCTCGTCCTTAATACATCTCACTTGAGAAAGGTCTTTGGTCCTTCTTTCTCTTGCTTTGGCCAACCTGAATATATCCTTCTGGCCCTCCTTAGAGTTGAGATTTTTATACAAAACCTCATAAGCTTTTGACTTAGCTTCACTTACAGCCTTCTTTGCTTCCTTCTTCGCTATTTATAGTCTGTGACAGATTCCTCTGTTCTATCCTTAGACATAGCTTTAAAGCAAGCTCTTTTAATTTTTAGCTTCTCTTGCACCCCTTCACTCCACCACCAAGCCTCCTTTTGACCCGGAGCTCCTCCTTTTGACTCGCCTAGCATCTCTTTGGCTACCTTTCGGATACAAGATGCTACTGCCTCCCACATCTCGTTTGCACTACCGCTACAATTCCAAGATAAGTCTTCTAAAACCTTCTCCCTGAAGCGTGATTGCTTCAGCGGAAGATTCCACCACCTAGTTCTAGTGATCTTAGGAACCTTCCTTTTCTTTACCAACCCTTTTATTTGTAAATCCAAGACTAACAAGCGATGTTGGGTTGTCAAACTCTCTCCAGGGATTACTTTGCAATCTTTGCAACACAATCGATCTCTTCTCCTCAACGCAAAGTAATCTATCTGTGTTCTAGTTGAGCCACTCTTATAAGTAATTAAATGCCCCTCCCTCTTCTTAAAAAGAGTGTTTACTATGAAAAGATCTTATGCAGTTACAAAATCCAGAATGACTTTTCCCTCTTCGTTTCTATCCCCAAAACCATGTCCTCCATGCGCACTTGCATACCCTGAAACATCTTTTCCCACATGTCCATTATGATCTCCACCTATGCAAACCATCTCTCTTTGTGGGATTCCTTGTAAAATCTTATCCAGATCCTCCCAAAAAGCTTGTTTAGTCCTATCATCTAAACCAATTTGCGGTGCATAAACTGAGATGATATTCAGAATTTCTTCTTCAAGCACCAACTTTAGCAAAATAATTCGATCCCCAAATCTTTGCACCTCAACCACACAATCTTTCAAATCTTTATGAACAACCACTCCAACACCGTTTCTGCCCTTATCTTTACCTGAATACCAAAGTTTAAAGCATGTCTTCTCGATCTCCCTTGCTTTCTCTCCAACCCATTTAGTCTCTTGTAGACATAATATATGAATCTTCCTTCTTTCCATTGTATCCACTATCTCCATCAATTTTTCAGTTAAAGTACCGATATTCCAACTACCAATCCGTAACTTCCTTTGCAATCTCTTTTGGACTAACTTCTTTACTCGCATGCGTCCATTATGCAAGAACCCTTGCAAATTTTGGACTGCATCCGGGCGGTGATGCAGCGGAACTAGTTTATTTACCCGCATGCGTTCCTCATGCGAGAACCCTTGCAAATTTTGAACTACATCCAGGCTGCGATGTAGCGGCCCTTGCCAATTTTTCATTGCACTCGGGCGATGCAACGCGTCGCAAGTAGGGAACGCCCCAACGAAATCTGTATGTTTGCTTAAATCCATGTTTAAAAGATCCGAACGGTTTCGAGATAAATTCATAAATAGTGTTCTTAGAAGAACTTTAAGAACACTATTTACAAATTTATCTCTCCTGCGTTGGCTGTCGGCTACCTAACGCGCAACCCTCCTCATTTAAACATATATTATACTCATTCCTAATATTCTTACAAAAATATGCAGTCTCTTAAACATATATTATACTCATTGTAGTGATATGTCCATTAAGATCTCTTAAACATATATTATACTCATTGTAGTGATTAAGTAATATTAATAATTTAAATATGTGAATTCCTAATATTCTTACAAAAATATGCAGTCTCTTAAACATATATTATACTCATTGTAGTGATACAAGCAATTGAATGTCATTTGTTGATATAAAATTTGTTCATACTAATTTGAAATAGCCATTGTACACTTGCATAATTTCTTCTTTTTTTGACGCCAAAAAAGGGGGACACACTCAGTGGTGTTCGCCCCAATATATTAAAAAAAAAAAAGAGGAAAAAACAGAAAAAAAACAGAATTACAAAAAGAGAACAAAAGGGAAAGACAAAAACTGTACAGAAAGCGCAACATGCCTCAAAAAGGGGCAACCCATTGTGGCCTAAACCAAAGACCAATCATCCACTAGTCTCGCACACTGCAGAAGCACATTTTCCTTATAGAAACGTTGTCCCGAAAAGATAGCTTCATTCCTCCCCAACCAAATCGACCAGAATCTCGCAATGGGAAGCAAGATGTCCCTTCTCGCCCTGTTTCTGTTCATCACCAGCGACTCAAAAGGCCGACATGTCATTCGTGCACATCCAAGCCACATCCGCCTCCTCCCACACTCCTCTGACCCTGGGGCAACCGAAGAATAAATGCTCAACGGTCTCCACTGCCGAATTGCAAAGCACACAGGTATTAGAGATATTGCCCAATAGCCTTGCACAACGCTCCCTCGTCAACAATCTCTGCCTACAGAAAAGCCATAAGAAAAAGCCAACGCGCTCGGGATCCTGAGGCCCCAGAAAAAACCACAATCGCACACCAACATGTCGGACCGCGTCGGCGGGGGCCAAGCAATCGCCCCGTAAGCTTTCCAAACCGAGAATGGACCGCCACGCCAGGCCCAATGATCACGACCAGCATTATGCCTAACAGTGTCCCCGATGACACCCAACAGGGCCAGAAAATCACCAAGCCTCTGATCCGAGAAATTAGCCAAGAAAGGTGGACACCAACACCCATCCGCCCAACAAGATGCGACAGTTACATCTTTCTCAGCTGCTAACGCAAACAAGCGTGGGAAACGCAATCTCAAGGACCCCCCTCCCGTCCAATCGTCATCCCAAAACTTAAAGGACTCACCATTTCCCAGGACAGGCACAAACAGCGATAAATTCCTTCCAAATACGTCCAGCACCCCCCGCCAAAACGGAGTATGGGCTCTAAGCACCTCGCCCCGCGCCTCCAAGTCCCTGCTTTCGCCGTGAATCGCCCGCAATATTCTGGTACAAAAGTCATTGTCCTGGCCCCAAATCCTATTTGCCCATTTGAGAAGGAAAACATCATTAACGAGATCCAATCTCCGCACGCCCAGCCCCCCTTCATGTTTGCCTCTAGCGACCTCATCCCACGCCACCAAATGCAGCCCTCTCCCCGATTGTACATTCCTTCCCCACAGAAATCTTCGCATACACTTCTCGAGACGGACGCGAATCCCCAC
Source organism: Ottelia alismoides (assembly GCA_037367405.1). Classification (NCBI taxonomy): domain Eukaryota; kingdom Viridiplantae; phylum Streptophyta; class Magnoliopsida; order Alismatales; family Hydrocharitaceae; genus Ottelia; species Ottelia alismoides. Next base: position 481,707 of record JAZKJV010000784.1, read on the forward strand.
CGGCATGCGACGATGAGATAAGAAAAACACCGGAATCGAGGAGAGCACCGCCTTGAGAAGAACAAGCCGACCCCCTCTCGTCAGCATGGCCGACCGCCACCCAGCAAGGCGCATCTCCACCCTCTCGACGACCATAAGCCAATCACTGATCCTGGCCCTCCCAACCACCAACGGCATACCAAGGTAGTCAATAGGTAACTCACCCGGAGGAGACCCCAAGACACGTCCGCAATCAAACGCATCCGCCTCTGACAGGCAAATGTAATCACCTTGGATTTGCTATCATTCTTAAAAAGACCCGAGACCTCGCTAAATAGCTCAAGCGTCGCCGCCATCCCCGAGACTTCGGACAAGCCTCCCTCAATAAAAAACATGGTGTCATCTGCAAACTGCAATAAAGGCACGCTCATCCCGTCCTTGGAGTACCCCTTGTAAGCCCAGCATCAATCACACCATCCGCCATGCGCGCCAAGACATCCGCAGCCACAACAAACAGAAAGGAGCGAGGGGGCAACCCTGGCGCACCCCCCTCTAGGGCTGGAAGAGACCCCCTTCCGTGCGGCCATTGATCAACATAGAGAAGGACACCGTGGTCACGCAATGTCGCATCCAAGATATCCAAACCTCAGGAAAACCACGCCTTCTCAGAACCGACCACAAGAACCTCCAGTCGAGGCAGTCGTACGCTTTGGAAAAGTCGACCTTCCACAACACCCCCTGCTTTCCGGACTTCTTCCAATCAGCGACCAACTCCGACGCCACTGTAATGCAATCCGAAATCTGCCTGCCCCGAATAAAAGCCGGTTGCACCGGAGAAATAATCGAATCCAGTACCCGAGCGAGCTGACGAGCCAAAACCTTGGCTACAATAAGATATATGCCATTGGATATCGAAATGGGACGAAACTTGTCAATACGCTCCGCCGCGGAGGATTTAGGAAGTAGCACAATGATTGCACGATTGATCTGATCAAACCCAGCATTCCCACTGCAAAACTACGAAATAACCTCCAGCACATCTTCACCCACCACCTCCCAAAAATCCCGATAGAATGCAACCGGAAAACCATCAGGACCCGGGAGCCATCCTCGTTCAAGTCCCACACGACCTCCCTTGCTTCATCCATCGATACCGCCTGCGTCAACTCCTCGCCCGCCTCACGAGAAATGAGCGGAGCCCCACATCCCGACCAACGCCACACCCTCGGTGAGCGTCTCGAAGCGAAGTCCTTAAAATGAGCTGCAATGGCACTCCCCCGTCTCTCTGTCCCCCACAAACCTAACATCATTTATCCGAATGAAGCGCAAAGCGTTAGATCTCCTCCGTCCGCTAGCCACACGGTGGAAAAAAGCCGTATTGGCATCACCCTCTTTAATCCACCTCATCCTCGACCTCTGCCGCCACTCCGTGCTCCGCTTCCTATCCTCGTCCGCAACAGTCCTTTGCGCAAGAGAACGCTCACGCAACTCCTCAGGCAGCAACTCCCTATCGTTCTCAATTACATCAAACCTGGCAATGATCTCCTCAACCTCCTTCCTGGCAGCGACCATCGCCACCCTCGACTCCTTTTTGAATAGAGACAACTTCTTCCGCAACGACGAAAGCTTTTGATCTAACCTGGAGGCCGCAGACCCCACAAAACACGATTGAGACCAATGCGTTGTCACCAAATCCTTGAAATTCGCTTCCTGCAACCAACACTTCTCGTACCTAAAAAGGCCCCTCACCGTCGGGACCTCACCGGACTCCCAAATAATGGGCGAATGGTCCGACAACGAACGAGGTCGAGAGGAAACCGAACAAAGAGGGAACGCCTCCAGGAATTCCCCAGAGGCCAAGAAGCGATCAATCCGAGAGCGGGATTATTATTCCTCCAAGTGTACTTAACATCATCCGCCACCAGATCCTCTAAAGCCAACGCCTCAACCACCTCAGCAAAATCAAGGGAGCCTGGCACCTGTCCACCCCCGGATCGAGGACGATCCGACAGATGGAGCGTAACATTGAAATCACCCCCAATGAGCCAAGGAATCCCTTCGAAAGTACGACCCGCATCGCGCAAATCATCCCATAATTCCCTTCTCTTAATGTGGCAGCAGGGGCCGTAGATACACGAAAACGTGATGGGCTTAGCAGTATCACTCCGAACCAACAGAACCGACAACATATGCCTCCCCCTAAGCTCCGAGCTGAAAGAGAACGCCACCGATCTCCACGCTACCAGCAAACCACCCGCCGACCCGTCCGCATCCAACGCCTGGACTTCATTCAGGCTACCAGCACCAAAAGAACGCCACAGGACATCATCGATCCCTTGCAGCTTCGTCTCTTGAATGAGAACAATATCACACCCCCACTCAGAGAATCTCGACCCCAGCATCCTTCTCTTATCCACCTCCCCCAGACCCCTAATATTCCAGGAGAGTACCTTCATTAAGATAAATGTGATTGACCCGCAATGGGAATGAGTCCAGCCGCCGCCGCAACCGAATCCCGCAAAGACGCGCATGAGAGTTGTTTATACAAGCCCGCCCGAGCTCTGTTTCGTCTCCGATATCTTTTTCCCGATCTCCTGTCCGAAAGGTTCCCCACAACACTAACGCCGTCCTCGTCCGAGAGGGGGACCGAAGAGCTTGGAGAGGATAGTAACACAGAATCTCCGCCATCTTCCAAAAGAAAAGGGCCCATAGAGTGCCCGCTAGGTAGCCCATCCACAGGGTTGGAGGAGCCCCCAACGAAGGCCGGGACCCCCGCACTGTCGAATCCACTAACGGAAGAGTGATCCACCGCCGATGAGGAAGCCAAACCATGAAGGCTCGTCCTGAAGGCCACACCCTTATCAGCCGTCGAAAAGAGAACTGCTTCGCGGGTTAGATCCTCCCGCGCCCTGGACCCGAATCGAAAAGGCCCGCTGAAATCCACCGCCGCCTGACCCGATAATGGGCCCGCAAAGCATAATTGGAAAGCCCGAACCGACTGCGAAGAACGTATAGCAAAGATATAATCAACCTCGGATGCCACCTCAGCACGCAATCCTTCTCTTGCAGGGGAATTACACGATGCCCGAGATTGCACCCCGAAAGGACGTGGGGAATCCATAATGAGGGGCGACGCTTTGGAAGTACCCCCATGCAACGCCACCTGGCCTTCAGAAGACGAAATGGCGCCAACGCCCCAAGGGACCAACGGACCGGCGACCTGAGACCCCGGAGTTATCGCCGTCACCGGCGGAGCAGGAGGGTCGATGAACGACAGCTCTACCCGATATCGGAAACGACCAACCTTCAAGGACTCATAGAAGACCTTGCCAACCGCATCGTCAAGAAGCCCCACGCTGCATTCCATCAGGACCTGCGTGACCCTCCCGTCCGAGCCAGGCTTGAGACCATCCTCCACGACCGCAAGCACCACACCCCATCTCCGGAGAGCCTGCCCAAGGCAATGAACAGTCCTCGACAGGAAGGGAACCCCTCGCACCTCCGCAACACAAACTTCGACGCTCGAACAGGCACCATCCGCATAACGAATAAGCCTTCAAAAAACTTCGTCAGTCGCACCGTTATGAATAAGTCTTTCCCGTTGATCCGGGAAAGGCCACGAACACAGCACCGAGTTGCATCCAACATCAGAAAGTCCCCAACGAACTGAGGACCCAGGAAGCCATGCACATGGTTTCTAACCTCTTCCCATGAAACGCCTCCCCGCAAAGCCACCCCAACAGCCGCAACTCCCTCTTCTCCCCCCTGCATGGCCTTCCCATGCAAGACTTCGGCATGCGACCAACCCCCCATCACGTCTTTTGACCCGGAAGAATCACCGTCGCCGCCCTCCTTGCCATCTCCAACACCACCCGAACGCGAGGTAACGCGAGAGCCACCCACAACTTGCGCAAACGACCTCACCCCCCGACCCTCGAAGGGCGCTGGACCAGCCGCCCGCACGTTAACCGCTCCAGCACTCCCCGCCGAAGGACCAGCCGATCGGAAGGAGGAGATGCCACGGCCAGAACCGAACCAACAAGTAGCCTTCCGATGCCCGATCCTCCCACACCCAAAGCATCTAGGGGGAACCCCACAGGCCGAAGCAACGTGCCCATGCTCTCCACACCTGAAGCAGCGCCTCCCAGGCTTCCTGTGAGAGACCTGGACCCACTCACCACCCTACTCGCCCCGCCCCTCGCCACCTTCCCCACGAGCACGAACATCCTCCCACAACGGAGGAGCATCGTCGCCTCCCAGCACAGCCCCCTTCCTCTCCTCCCCTCCCCCGACGCCACCTCCCCCCCCCAGCTGCACTCACCGACGTGACTTTGCTCTTCCCTCAACCCTCAGAAGCTACACCCTCTCTCGCACTCATTTTCGCTCTCCACCAGCGCTCCATAATGCAAGGAATTCCACACCCCTTGCATAATTTCTTTGATGCAATGATGATTGTAATATAAAAATATAATTATATATTTATGAAATGTTATGCTTCGGGAGTAACATATAATGATACTATAATACAATATTGTGATTCTGACTTGTATGTTTGTAACTAAAATATGCTTTATAACTTTAATATTATTATAAAAGTATAGCTTTATATAGTTTTTTATTTATTTACCCAAAAAAATGCACAATAGACCGAGGTGGCGCCTCAGAACTGCCTCACCGTCTTGATACTGCCTCGGGTATCTGAGGCTTACGCCTCAGATATCCAGACTGAGGCTATAGCCTCGAGGTAGTTTTCATGGAAAACCGCCTCGAGGCTTACACCTCGACGCCTTGAGGCGCGTTTTTCAAAACCATGGTCGTCGAGGTTCTCCCTTGCTGCCCAAGGGCTACCGAACAATAGCATGCCAACCCGCGATGGCCGACGTGACAGGACCGGTCATTCCCAGCGCTGGTTCAGCCCCACCTTCGTGTTGTTGTTGCAGCTTGGTCGTTTCTGCAGGCAGCTAAGGTCTGATTTTGTTCGGATTTCGTGATTTTTCACATATAAATCACGTCTTCCGACTCTAGACCATAAGAAAAAGTAGTGAGGATGGTTGTATGAGTCTACAGATACAACCAATCCTCCTTATGATTGTGTAGATTCACTCAGATCAGTCTACTCCTCAGTTCGTTCCGGGTTTCAGTGTTCTTATTACAATGTCAGAGAACAAAGGTGACGTCTTCTCATCGTCTGGTGTCTTCAAGGGCTCGACTCCCATCGTGAAGATGGATGGGACCAACTATGAGTTGTGGGCCATGCAGTTTCGCACCCTTATGCAGTGCGATAACAAGGAGCACATTCTGACGAATTCAAAGCCGACGGACAAGACTAAGGCTAATGCTTCTTGGAAGCAAGACAATGTTTATGCTCGCATTTGGCTCTCCGGGACACTCACCACGGAGATTGCCAACGATATTGTCAATCAACCCACAACAAAGGCTATGTGGGACATCTTAGCAGACACTTATGGGCAGGCAAAGAAAGAGAGCAAGATTCTTCAGCTGCAGTATGATATTTTCTTGACCAAGCAGAGTAGTCGACCATTTCATGCCCACTTCTCATCTTAGAGGCATGTTTGAGCGACTACACAGCTTCATGCCTATTACTACCTGCACTAAGCAGCAGCAGGCATCATATCGAAATGCCACTATGATAGGAGTCTTTCTGTCATCTCTTAACTCTAAGTACGATGCAGCACGTACTCAACTACTGACTGGAGAGACAATACATCCAATAGATGAGGTCTGCAAGAGATTGAGTAGGATCACTAACTCATCTACTACTACGGCCCAGACTCCCTCTGCTATGGCAGCCTCTCGTAGCAGAGGGGTGACTTCAAAGTTTCGCAGGCGCGGACCTCTTGGTCGAGGAGGAGGACGTCAATGTGGCCCATGTTCACATTGCCACCGTCCTGGACATTCTGAGGAGGCATGCTACCGAAGCATGGATATCATGCGTCTGCCCGTGTTGCTGAGCAGACCGAGCCTACTTCTGCCCCAGCTCATGATGCATGCTTTGATGATATTGTTTCCATATTACGAGAGATGATAAGCACTCCTACCACTTCAGTACAGGTTCTTCAGATGAAGCAGTTACTGCCAGAGCTTCGTCTAGTTCATCAGGTATTGCTTATGCGCTTAGCCGCTTACCAGTTGTAGCAGTTCAGATTTGACTGGTTGGATTATGGATTCTGGAGCATCACATCATATGTGCGGCGATCAGGCACAGTTCAGTTCTTACATGTCTATCCCGCCTGATAGATCCGTGGTGATTGCTAATGGGGTCAGCCTACCTATTGTCGGTCAGGGGGAGATTGTTCTAGCTCCTTCTATGCATCTGCAGAATGTTTTATATGCTCCAGACTTTCAGATGAATCTTTTGTCTATTAGTCAAATTACAAGAGATTTACATTGATGTGTCATATTTGATCCCTCTTCTCTTGTGTTTCAGGACATAATCACGGGCAGGGTGATTGGATGTGGTCGTAAGCAGAGAGGACTGTACAAGCTTGTCCTACCACCGTGTGTTGGGGGTGTTACTATTCCTTAAGGATATGTTTCTCCTTTCATGTGGCATCTTCGCTTTGGACACTTTCCTTTACAGAAGATATATCATGTTCTACCTCAGATCTCTACTCGTGCTACCTTGGACTGTGAAGCATGTCAGCTTGGGAAGCACCATCGTTCTTTTTCGAGCCGTCATAGTAGTTAGTCTTTTGAGTTATTTCATTTTGATATATGGGGTACTAGCTGTGTTCCCGATCATCAGGGACATCATTTTTATTTTTTTTGAGAAGCAGGGACATCATTTTTATATGGTAGTTGTGGATGATTTTTCTAGATTATCTTGGGTGTTCTTGTTGAAACATAAGTATGAAGCGGGTGTTATCATTAAATCTTTTCTTATTGAAGTTAAGAATATCTAATCTTCTAATGTGAAATTTATTCGTACTGACAATGCTTTGGAGTTTTCTACCTTACATTTATCTGAATTTCTCCGATCTCTTGATATTATTCATCAGACCTCTTGTGCTTATACTTCACAGCAGAATGATGTGGTTGAACGCAAACAACGTCATCTTCTGGGTGTCACGAGGACCCTTTTGATTCAGAGTCGAGCTCCTCATTCTTTCTGAGGTGATGTTGTTCTCACTGCTTGCTAGTTGATGAATCGCATGCCGTCCACTATTCTTGGAGAAAAGGTTCCCTTCTCGATTGCGTTTCCGGAGAAGGACCTATTCTCCCTTACTCCCAGGGTTTTTTGGTATGTGGCTTTTGTCCACAATTTCACTCCTGTGACAAGCTCTCGCCTAGAGCTGTCAAATGTGTCTTTGTTGGTTATTCTCGTACCCGGAAAGGGTATAGACAAGGTTTGAAAAAACTAAAGGCGGAACGAAGCGTTTTCCTCGAAATCGAGGCGAGGCGTAGCCTCGAGGCGGTCGAGGCGTAAGCCTCAGTTTATAGAGAAAACTATGCATAAAACTATAATTATATGTATATATATGTCAATGTAATTATATGTTCTCTGCCCAACATATAATACCTAACACTATAAGATATGATAAAATAATAGAGATAAGAACCCCAAAATATAAGATAATACAACATCATATCCCTTTCTACACATTTTCATCCAATCAAAAAAGGAATTCGTCGTCAACAAATGTTGTGAAAGAATTAAACAATACATATCTATTTGAAATATTATTGTAATTAAAATTACAATTAAATATACGTCAAAGAAATTTATGTTATGTGTCTAACATATAATATATGATTGCGAGAGAAACTGTGAATCCTATCTAGGTCGAACAAATCTTTGAAATATTATTGTAATAAAAGTACGATTAAATATATGTTGAATTGTTGATATGCCTTGAATCCTAACCATCTGACCATTGTTGAAGAATTGCGTATGTACCCCTCCTGTCGTACCATATCCCAACAAAACGGGGGTCAAGAGCGGTCCTATTTGTATTCGGGTATATGGGTCCTTCTATTTTGGGCACGAAAGAAACATCAGATTTAGGCATAATTAATAGTTAGACATAATTAATATTAAATATGAAGCAGTTTGCTGAAATAGTTAGACATAATTGAAATTATATATGAAGTTATGGGCAAAAAAACATTAGATTTAGGCATTTAACTTGTATAATCACTATCCTAAACAAGTATATATTTATAAGCTTCTCAAACCACCATGTAAACTATTAAAATCATAAAAAAAAACTTCAAAAGTCATTTATAAGGCTTTCGATAGCCTTGATTGGAGGTTTTTATGGTCTGTTCTGAAGAGATTATGCTTCCCTGATGTTCGGATTTCCTGGATGAGGCGTTGTATTACCACGGCCTCGTTTACGGTTCTTATCAATGGCAAACCCGAAGGGGGTTGGATCCAACCACAGAAAGGTGTGCGCCAAGGTTGCCCCCTCGCTCCTTTACTGTTCATTCTGGCGGCAGATATCCTCGCTGATATGGCCAAGGGCGTGATTGACCATGGTCTTTCTGGCTGCTACACCAGAGGCGATCTGTGAATTCCTATTATCCAGTACGTGGATGATACCTTTTTCCTCATTGAGGGGGGGTCCAGGAAGCAAGTGGCATGGCCAGAACGCTTGAAATTTTCTCTAAGCTTTTCGGCCTATGCAAAAACGACAACAAATCTACTTATGTTCCTTTTGGTGCTGCAAAGCTTTTGGTTGATGGATTGACTACTGCTTTGAGTTCTGCGAGCATTGAGCTCCCTATTGACTACCTTGGGATGTCGCTGACTTTGGGGAGGGCGCGGCTCCGCGATTGGCTGAAAGTGGTGGAGAAACTAGACTCGAGATTGGCAGGTTGGAAAGCTAACATTCTTTCAAGAGGAGGTAGATTAGTTCTTCTCAAAGTCGTGCTATCGGCCATTCCCGTTTATTTTCTTTCTTCTCGCAAGATTCCGAAGGGAATTCGTGCAAGGTTGGAAAAGAAGATGTGCAGCTTTCTTTGGGTCAACGGTGCCACTGGAAGGGGGGCATCCACTTAGTCAGTTGGGAGGATATCCAACGCTCCAAGACTTGGGGGGGGCTGGATGTAAGATCCCTGGAGGATTTCAACGAGGCACTCCTGCTCAAATGGGCTAGCAGGGTTTGGGGCCCGGGTGACGACCTCGTGGTTTTGGCAATACGCGAGATTTATGGCGTGAAGGGCATGCCTCTTTCGCAGCATATTAGTAGCAGCACCATTACGCCTTTCTGGAGAGGCATCATGAAATCATTCTTGAAAAATCTTCAGTTGTTCAAGCATGTTCTGGGGGGTGGAAATGACTTTAATTTTTGGATGGACGATTGGTCGGGGGCGGGAACCCTCTTTTCTCGTTTTCCCCGCCTCTTTGCCTTGGCAACTGACAAGCTCTGTTCGGTGGCGAGCTGTTGGGTTGATGGTACTTGGTGCCCCACCTTCTCCACCAACTTCTCCGACAGTAGATTCGATGAGTTTCTAGTCCTCGAGACCTTGAGGAATGTGGGAGCTCCCAATGTGGGTAGAGATCACTGGGGCTGGAAAACTGGACCTTTCTCGGTTAAGGGGGCCTATGGGGCTATCTGCAGACCCCCGCCGGCGAACTCGGAGTCCCTGAACAGGGATTGCACAACAATTTGGTCCCTTCGCCTCCCGGAACGTGTGGGGATTTTCTTGTGGCTTCTACGGCGCAAGCGGCTCTTGACTCGCGACCGGTGCGTCAAACTTTTAGGAATAATTGCGAACAAATGTGTGATCTGTGACAATGCGATCAAGACAATTGATCACCTTTTCTTTGCTTGTCCTGTGGTATCTCAGATATGGATGAACTCGGAGATTCCTTGGTGCCGCTTCGATGACTTCCAATCGTTCTGGAATTCGATCCAGCTGCACAAGGACAGACCAAGAACAGATCGCCTTCTTCCGATGGCCTATCTTTGGGCGATTTGGCGTGGCAGAAACGAGCTTCTATTCTCCGGGCAAAGATTTTATGAGGAGAGCGTGACATTCCTTGTGAAAAGGATGGTCGAGGATTGGTTGTTGTAGCGCTTTTGCTTTGTAGGGGTGGGTTAATTGGCTTTTTGTAAGGATGGATTAATCTGCTTTTTAACTCTGTACTTTCCCTTTTTTCGCTTTTTGTTAGCAATAAAATTTTGATGGGGAGGGTGCCACCGAGCACTGCCCCCTGACCAGCAGACTTTCAAAAAAAAAGCAAAAACGCCTTGAGGCTACGCCTCAGCCACCTGAGGCGCACGCCTCACTGGACAGGGCCGAGGCGCACGCCTCGAGGCTAAAAAGGGTCGCCTCGCCTTGAGGCGCCTTTTTTAATACCATGGACATAGATGTTTTGATCATGTAGGAAGAAAATATTATGTTAGTGTTGATGTCACATTTTTTGAGTCTATTGTGTACTTTTCTCCTACAGGTGACGGATTGTCTAGCGTTGTTTCTGGTGAGGATGTTGTTGTTCCTCCACCTTCGTTATCTCCACCATCTGCACGCCATGTTGAGTCTCAGTCATCTCCACCACCTCCACCTCCACCTACCACGGTTTTACATTCGCAGGTCTTCTACTCGCCCCTCTACTCATGCTCCTTCCCATCATCCAGCATGCCTCAGATATGTAATGAGCACATTATTTATACTGATGGCACTAGAGATTTGAATGTTCCACGGGATGAGTTGATATCAGAGAACAAAAAGGCTGATGACCTGGATGTACCTATTGCCTTGAGGAAGCCGCATCGTCAATGTGCCAATTATCCTCTCGTTGTGCATGTTTCATTGGACCATCTTTCAGAGGAGTACAATAGGTTTGTTGTGGGACTCTCTGCTGTTACTATACCACGAACATATTAGGAGGCCATACAGGATAGTAGGTGGCTACTTGTCATGGAGGAGGAGATGGCCGCTTTGCAGTCGCGTAGTACATGGAGCATTGTTACTGCTTCTCCAGGTGCCTCTGTTGTGGGATGCAAATGGATCTTTACGATGAAGCAACAGGCAGATGGCAGTGTGGATCGCTACACGGCAAGGCTTGTCGCACGTGAGTTCACCCAAACTTATGGGGTGGACTATCAGGATACCTTCTCTCCAGTGGCCAGACACTCAACACTTCACATTATTCTATCAATTGTTGTTTCACGGGACTGGTGTCTTCACCAACTTGATGTGAAGAATGCATTTTTATATGGTGATCTACAAGAGGAGGTATATATGCAGCAGCCACCAGGGTTTGCTACTGAGGGGGAGTCTCAGAAGGTGTGTAGGCTCCATAAGGCAATTTACGGCCTGAAGCAGAGTCCGAGAGCTTGGTACCAGAAGCTATCGGAGTTGATAGAGCAACAGGGGTATGTGGGGTCTATTGCGGATCACTCACTTTTTGTTCAGAGGACATAAAGGGGTATTGTTGCTATTCTTGTCTATGTTGATGATATTATTACCACAGGGGATGATGATCAGGGCATTCAGGTTGTCAAGGAGTTCCTAGATCAGCAGTTTGTGACTAAGGACCTTGGCAATCTTCGATACTTCCTTGGATTAGAGTTCGCCATGAACCAGCCTGGTCTTGTGATGACCCAAAGGAAGTTTGTGACGGATCTTCTTTAAGAGACAGGTATGACAGGGTGCAAGCCTGCTACTACCCCTATGGATCTGAGTATGAGAGTATATGATGATGACACTGAGGAGGTAGATAGGAGGAGATATAGAGAGCTTGTTGGGAAGCTCCTATATGCCACTATCACCAGACCGGATATATCTTTTGTTGTCAGCAAAGTTAGCCAGTTCATGGAGCAGCCCAGGAAAAATCATATGGATGCAATCTATATGATCTTGAGATATTTGAAGACGTCACCTGGTTCTGATCTTATATTCAGCAGAGATACATCTCTTGAGGTAACAGCTTGTGCAGATGCAGATTATGCAGGTTGCCCTAGAGACAGGAAGTCTACTTCTGGCTTTGCTATTTTCGTTGGGAGCTCTCTCTTATCATGGAAAAGCAAGAAATACACAGTGGTTGCTAGATCTAGCGCAGAATCCGAGTACATGGCCATGGCACAGGGAAGCGCAGAGATGATGTAGGTTAGATCTGTGTTGACTGGACTTGTTATTAAGGTTTTTCTTCCCATGCAGCTTTTATGTGACAATCAAGTGGCTCTATTTATTGCCAATAATCATGTATTTCACGAATGGACCAAGCATATAGAGGTGGATTGACATACACAAGAGACATGATCCAGAAATGTCTCATATCCACCTCCCATGTTGCTACTGGAGATCAGACTGCTGATATTTTCACCAAGGCTCTTGCTAAAGGTCCATTTTAAAGGTGTTGTTCCAAGCTGAGCATGATAGATATATGTGCTCCAGCTTGAGGGGGAGTGTTGAGATATTTGTATCTCACATTATTGTTTTTCTCAATTATATTTTCTTTATGTACCTCTCTGTAATTAACCTAGGGCTTTTCTCCTATATAAGAGAGCCCTAAGATCTCATATAATGCATTCTCTTCTTTTCTCCTAACACATATCAATAGTGTGAGTATTGCTGATTGGGTCATCGACTTAGGAGCTTCACACCATACATGTGGTGATAGAGCTCAGTTCAGTAAGCCCATCCTGTCAGCACCATCAAATCCATTGTCATTACAAATGGGAGGCATTTGTCAAAGGAAGATTCGGTCGACGCCCTCTAAACATCTGCAGGATACTTTTTATTTCCCAAATTTTTCAATGAACCTTTTGTCCAACAGTCAGATTACTAAAGATCTAAATTGCCATGCCATTTTTTATCCATCTTCCATTGATTTTATCGATATTCTAATGGGCAAGGTGATTGGATATGGTTGTGAGCATGGGGGCATCTACAGGCTAGTTCAGTCTTCATTTACAAGTGGATCTTTTGTATCTTCAGGGCCAGTCTCGTCATATCTTTGGCATCTTCGGTTCGGGCACCTTCCTATGCAAAAGGTAAGTCATTTTCTTCCATAAATATCTCCAAAGTCTTCCTTCAAGTGTGAGACATGATAGCATGGGAAACATCACAGAACTAGTTTCTCTTGTCGGTCGAGTCGGAATGGTTCCTTCATTTTCAAACTTATTCCTTTTGATGTTTAGGATCCTAGCGGTGTCCCTGATCACATAGGGCGCAGTATCTATCTTGTTGGAGTATTTGTTATGTGCGCCTATTGGGTTGTAGGAGGGTAAATGGATCCCTCCAGTATCAATTTACCCCATCCAGTTGTTTAGTCTTATAAGGAGCCCCATACCTCCTGTAACCATTGAGAAAAGTGCAATAGACACACCAGCCCTCTGAGGCATTCTCCCGTGGTTTCATCCCGCTCCTTAGGGAGTAGGGTTCCACGTTAAATCTTCGTGTTCCATGTTTTTATCTTTCTCTATTATGCTCTGTTTATCATTATTGCTTCCGCTTCCTATTTTCTAACATGGTATCAGAGCGGGTTCGATTCTCGTGGATTTGTTCTTGAAGTTTTATTCTCATACTATGTTCGAGATTTGATAATCAGATTAAGTTTTTATGATCATTCATGGTTGATTATTGTTCAAGATCTCGGAGTTCAATAATCAAGGTTTCTTGAAACCCTAAATTTTGGTCGTCGTCAATTTTTGAAGATGTCGAAGTATGGTTTGAAACCCTAGCAGGGTCCTCCGTGGTGCACACCCATCGGTTGAAACCCGATTGAAGCCCAGGCCATAAGCGACGGCGCAGATCCGCAGATCATCATGTTTTGTCATTCGTGTGTTGCTTCCAGGCAAGCCGAGCTCCTTCTTGAACCGTATCCCAAGCAACTCCCACGCAGTTGTGCGCCACCTCCAGTCCCAGAGGCGACATCAAGCCCCAGATCGTGACTTCGCGCAGGAGAGATTTTTTTTACGGGTGACATCTGCAGCAGTTCCTTGCAGCGTACTCGCAGGCGAGGCGGTGCTCTCTCGTGCACTGCTTCATGCGGCAACGCCCCAAAAGCCCTGGCGGCCTCATTCGTTCTCCAGGCGACCCTCTATCTCCGGGCGCCCCATTGGCGTGCCACACCGCATCTGATCCCCCGCACGCATCTCTGACAACTCCAAGCCGCCCATCTCGCAGGCGGCATCCTCTAAGCATCCCCTTGGTTGGCGGCTCAGCCGGAGCCCCAGCCATCTCCAGGCGACGCAGCCGCAGGCGACGCGGCACTTCCCGCATCTCCAGATTGATCCAGATCGCCACCGTAGTGCAGCCCTCCATCGGGCTCCACCGCACGCAGCAGCGATGCAGGCGCATCCTCTCCGCACGAGCTCCTTCCCATCGCGCGGCGGCAACAACTGAAGTCCCCTATCGAGGGCGGCGGCATTCCACGAAGGGATTCCCGTGTTCGGAACCCTAAGTGTAGCGGGCCTGATAAAAAATGATAGAGAAAAGTGCAGCCCGGTGACGTTAAAAAAATTGCGAGAAAAGGGATGGGCTAAAGAGGGCCACCGTTAGTTAAAAAAATGACGGGCCTGATTGAGGAAAAAAATGAAGCCGCAATATATATATTTAAAGGGGAGGCAACGACATTTGTTTGGACCCGATTTGGGTCAAGTTTAAAAAAAAGGCTCGTACAAAATGAGAAGTCGTATGCATATTGATTTCCAAAAAAAGAGACGCGTACAATAAAAAGTCGTACGCAGAAAATTTTGTTTGATGAAAAGCAAAAAAAATGATGGAACGGCTTATAAAAAATGGCGGCTATTTAAAAAAATTGACAAAAAAGCCGCAAGGAATTTTTGTGAATGTTCATGTTATTTTCCCTACATATTTATATATTATCTTGTCTTCTCCCAACTTTGTCGATGTTCATTGTCCGACATGTATGGGAGAAAGGGGGAGTATATGTAGAGTCACGGGTCTATTCTCCAGATCCAGATACAGTCCATATCAGTCAAATTTCTAGACTTTACAACAGATGTTCAGACTCGACGATTGTTTCCGAGTCTCCAGTTCCAGAGACGCACATGTATGCGATCTTCAGTTTTGTGGTCCCCATCATTCTTCTTGTGTTGTCGGGCCAGAGTTTTCATGTGATATCATAGGTACTCCATAGTAGAGCACC
Source organism: Ottelia alismoides (assembly GCA_037367405.1). Taxonomy (NCBI): domain Eukaryota; kingdom Viridiplantae; phylum Streptophyta; class Magnoliopsida; order Alismatales; family Hydrocharitaceae; genus Ottelia; species Ottelia alismoides. Next base: position 496,771 of record JAZKJV010000784.1, read on the forward strand.
ATTCTCTGAGCCAGATGGGAGAGACCCAGTTCTCCGACGAGGAAACTCCATGCGCAGTTTCAGACTCGATGGTCAGATTCCGAGTCTTCATTTGACTCACACTCTAGCCCGTTCATCCTCTTCACCTGCACGGCATGAGAAGCAACGTCCTCGACAGCAGCAGTTGTGCGCGTTGGGTTGATGTTGTCCGTAGTGTCCTGTAGCGTTGAGTTGAGTCTCTTTCTGTTTGTCCAAGCTGAGCACTGCATGCTCCAGCTTGAGGGGGAGTGTTGGAGTATTTGTTATGTGCGCCTATTGGGTTGTAGGAGGGTAAATGGATCCCTCTAGGATCCATTTACCCCATCCAGTTGTTTAGTCTCACATTGTCCAGGGGTGGGACTTGAAGGCTCTGTGGAGGCTATATAAGGAGCCCCAGACATCCTGTAACCATTAAGAAAAGTGCAATAGACACACCATCCCTCTAAGGCATTCTCCCGTGGTTTCATCCCGCTCCTTAGGGAGTAGGGTTCCGCGTTAAATCTTCGAGTTCCATGTTTTTATCTTTCTCTATTATGCTATGTTTATCATTATCGCTTCTACTTCCTATTTTCTAACATATCTAGTGGCTATAGATGATTTTTCGAGATTGGCCTACATCTTTTTGATGAAGCAAAAGTTCGAAGTAAGAAATATAGTAAAATATTTTCTTATTGAAATAAAGAATTTGTTTTTGTCCATGTAAAATATGGGGGCACTGGCAATGCCTTGAAATTATGCACTATACATTTGTCTCATTTCCTCAAATCTATTGGGAGACTTCACCAAACCTCTTGTGCTTTTACCTTTCAACAGAATGGGATTGCTGAGAAAAAACATCGCTATATTCAGCATGATACTTCTCATTAAGAGCCACTCCCCACACTCTTGTTAGAAGTGTGCGGCACTATTGCATGCTACCTTATCACCCGCATGCCTTCCACTGTTTTAAGAGAACATGTCTAGTTTTCCATTGTTTTTTTCCAAAAAAGGGCTTGTTCTCGTTTCAGCCTCAGGTCTTTGGTTGCTCTGCTTTCGTTCATCGCCTAGCTCCGAGCAGTAACAAACTATCTCTTAGGGCCACCAAGTGTGTTTGTTGGCTACTCTTGTACCCAGAAAAGGTATCAACGTTTTGATCCAATTTAGCATAAATACTATGTCGATGATGATGTTACATTTTTTGAATATGTCATGTTCCATGCACTCATCTGACTTCATCAGATTCTGATACGTCGATTTATCGACCCCCTCCACCGTCTCCCTCACATATGCCTCCTACACCACCTCCCTTATCTATGCCTCCCCACCTAAGTCAAATGATGATTTTTTTTCCAGAATCTATGTTCGTCGATCGATTGTGCCCCTTGCTCATGCGCAGTCCCCATCATCCATCAAGCCCTAAGTAAACCCTGAAAACTTGGATGTCAATAATGGTAATGATAATTTGTTAGTTCAATAAGAGATTGTGCAGGATGAGAGGGATTCTACGTAGGACCTAGAGGTTCAGGAAGAGCCTTTATCAGATATGGACCAGCCCATTGCGTTATGCAAGCCTAAGCGTGCACGTGCCATATACCCTCTCTCCGATTCAAATTTTACAATCGTGGATAAAGGATGTTCCCTCTTTGCATTTATTGCGATTTTCGCACATTTATTATTGGCGCGTCTATCTGCATATTACAAAAATTGAGTGGTAGGATTGTGTGTTATTGCAATTTCACACACCTATTAGGAGGCTTTACAGGATAGTCGATGGTGCTTGGTCATAGAAGAAGAAATGGCAACTCAGCGATCTAGAGGTACATGGACCCTGGCAATGCCTCCTACGAGGCTTCAGTAGTTAGATGCAAGTGGATCTTCACGGTAAAGCATCGTGGAGACGGCAATGTTGATTGCTATAATGATACACTTATAGTGTGTGGGTTCTACTCAGACCTGCGCCATAGACTACATGAACAGTTTCTCTCCTGTCGCTCGGCACTCTACGTTATGGATTCTTCTCTAGTAGTTATGGCGAAAGATTGGACTCTTTCTCAACTAGATGTAAAGAATGCCTTTCTTTATGGTAATCTGGAGGAGGAAGTTCACATGCAACAGCCACCAAGGCTCGCTGTTGAGGGTAAGTGTCACAAGTTATGCAAGTTGCTCAAGGCAATCTACGGCCTCAAGTAAAGCTCGAAGGCATGGTTTCAGAAGCTCTCTAGGTGATGAAGAAGCACGGCTTCAAGAGGTCCAGTGTGGACCATTTGTCGTTATTCACACAGAGAACTACAAGAGGTATTACCATTCTCCTAGTATGTCGGGCCTTGTAATTGTTATTGGCAATGATGTGCAGGGGATTACAGAAGCGAAGTCACTCCTTGGACAACAATTTGTTACCAAGGATCAAGGTGAATTATGGTATTTCCTAAGAAAATATGTGATTGACCTTGATGATAGGTTGTACGCATGATGCAACTCCTATGGACTTTGAAACCTCATGAAGACAACACATAAGAAACTGATAAAATAAGGTATGGGTAGCTAGTCGAAAAGATGTTGTATGTGACTATTACAAGGCCTGACATCTCATTTGTTGTGAGCAAAGTTAGTTAGCTTATGGAGCAGCCATGATGGGTATACATGGATGCGATCAATATGATATTGAGGTATCCAAAGGTTTCCCCTAGTACAGGATTGTTCTTCAGCAGAGCAGAAAATTGAAGTATCCATATGTGCAGACGCAGACTATGCACGATGCCAGAATGACGAGAATCTACTACCAGATTTGCCATATTCATCGGGAACTCCCTAGTATCATATAAAAGCAAGAAGCATACTATAATTGCTCATTCTAGCGTCGAATCAAAATATAAAGCCATGGCTCAAAGTGTTGTTGAGATGATGTGGGTCAGATCTTTGCAGATGGACGTTACTTATATACTCCTCTTCCAATGAAGCTACAGTGTGACAACTAGGCAGCATTGTTCATTGCAATCAACCCTGCCTTCCATGAGCAAACCAAATACATGGAGGTGGATTGTCATAGACATGATTCAGAAGTGCTTCATATCAACCTATCATGTCAACTCCATCGATTAGAAAGCCAATATTTTCACAAAAGCACTCGTCAAAGATACTTTTTCGGAAATGTGTGTCCAAGCTGAGCTTGATTGACATCTATGCTTCAACTTGAGGGGAAGTGTTGAAGGAAACATTACAGTTCTGTTATTTTATATTGATCTTACTTCTTCACTCTTTTATTTGCAGGCATGTTGAGCCATTTTAGCCCTAGGGTTTCCTCTCTATATAAAGAACTCCTTGGGACTTGTAAAAATTAACTTTCATGTTTACTTTCACATTTTTTCTTTGGTTGTTGAGGCACGATCAATGTTGCAAAAGTCGATATTCGTTATTAATTCGGAGGGTTCACGGAAAAAAGAATAAATGGTATTCGGACAACTATTCAAAATTATTTGGTTATGCATTTTACTAATTATTTTAAATATAAAAATTATATCATATATATATTACATATTAATATATATGGTCATCAATTAACAAGATAAAACTACCAGATGAAACTTAAACAAAGTCAAGATGCACAAATTGGTGGGTTTAATTCCTTAAAAAAGAGGTGGTGCACCATAAAAAACTTCTATTTAATCATGATAGTTGAAGCTATTTAAAGAGAGAGAGAGAGATCACGAGGAAACTGAGATGGAACTTTCACAAATCAAAATCATTGAAAATCTAAAAATAAAGTTTTCAACAACAACCAATAGTTGAACTAAATATTGATCGAATAATGATTAATCCGTCGTTCACCTTCCCCAAACCATGCACCTCATAGTCGGTTGGACCAAATATTCGATGTAATCGACCAACTATGCAACAGTGGTCGTGGTACAATTCTAACGACAAATAGGCTTGCGCAACTCTTTTAGGGCACAATTCATTGTGTGATCGTTGTTCGGCAAGAAGCAAAAATGTGGAGTATCATTTTTTCTTTGTGAGAAATCTAAGGATGTTTGAGCCATGGCAGTTGTTCCGAGGGTGGCAACGGATTGCTTTGTGCCCTTTGAGGAGTCACTTAGGTAGAACTAGTGTAGGTCGAACATGGACAGATGCTCGACTTTTGTTGTGGTCTAGGCTTTTGGCTGGCAGGAAACAATGAGTGGTGTTCAGATAGAAGATATGTGGAGAATGGGATAGAGCATACACAATTTTTGATTGATTACTGGTCTATGTAAATTCTAAGGGCTACACTTATTTGTAGCTTTGTAGTTAAAACTTGTGCCAATATGAAGATTTCGGGCGCATACCTTAGTGGTAAATGCCATTTTTCCTTTCCACAAAAATCAAGGCTCTTGTGACGTCATGAGAGATGTAAATATTGTTATTTTAATATAATATAATATAAAAGGATGAATGCACATCTACTAGGAAGTCCATACTTTTTACCTAAAAACAAATGATGCAACAAATATCTCAAGGCATCAGATCGTGATATATTAAGCCTGCATAAGAATTTCAATATAAATCTAGATAATTCACCATATAACACTACTGGTTGTTTCCCGTCCAAGGTAGACATCCCACGTTAAACTAGTTTGGTTTTTTAGATTGAGACAACCATATATGCCACGATGGTGGATTATATATTGTGTTGTACAGGTGTATGGAAGAAGTTTCACAAGCAAATAGAAGGGCAAATATATGTTTAGCTCCGGAATTTATTCGTTGGTAGATAGTTTTTGAATTCTTTATGATATCAACTATACAGACTTATTGGAAATCCCTTCAAAATCTACAATATGAAAAATCCTTAAGAACATTCAACTGTCACGGAGTCAAATTTTCTGAATCGCCTACAAGCACACCCTCAACCTTCTGAAAAGAGTAATAGATAGTTAAGAAGTCAAGAAGCGCTTATTCAGTAAGTATTCACATGTTCTTTTCATTCAACAAAGGTGTCAACTAGATGCCCAGATCCAGATGTCTGAGAGGCTAATAGCTCTATAACTCTAGTCTTGAAAACTGCTACACTCTAAAGTACTATCAAGGATTCGGATTCCCTTAACGGCGTTTCTTATGACTCCTTGGACTGGCGTTTCTTATGGTCGGTTTTGAAGTCTCGGGGCTTCCCCCCGCTTTGGATTTCATGGGTTCGACGATGTGTTTCTACCGTCTCCTTCTCCTTATCTCTTAACGGCCAGCCGGCTGGGGGTCTATTCCAGCCTCGTAGGGGAGTTCGTCAGGGTTGCCCCCTAGCCCCTCTATTATTTGTTTTGGCGGTTGACGTGCTGCCGCGTATGATTCATGGCGTGGCCAATGCTGGGCTTACTCGCGGATGCTCTCTGGGCAATTTCCATATTACACTTCTGCAATTTGCGGATGACACCTTATGCTTTATCGAGGGGGATCGGACTCAGGCCTTGGGGATGGCCACTACGCTTCAACTTTTTTGTGAGATGTCGGGGCTCCGCATCAATGGGGTCAAATCGAAGATTGTCCCTTTTGCTTTGTCGCCGATGGAGGCTAGGGAGTGCTCCTCTATCTTGGGCGCCTCCCTCGGGGATCTGCCGCTGGAGTATCTGGGCTTACCGCTCTCGGTGGGTCGTACGCGCTTACGTGACTATCAGAGGGTGGTGGAGAAGGTGGAGTCCCGGTTGGCAGGGTGGCGCGCGTCGCTACTCTCCAGAGGGGGGCGTTTGGTTCTTCTTAAATCTGTCCTCTCTGCTATACCCATCTACTTCTTGTCGGTGCGCGGATTGCCTAAGGGGATCCGAGTGCGCTTGGAGAAATATATGAGGGGCTTCCTTTGGGGTAAGAATGGCGATGGTAGAAGAGGGATTCATTTGGTGGGTTGGGAGGATATTTCGCGTCCTAAACGCGACGGGGGCCTGGGCGTTCGGCGGTTGGAGGTGGTGCGTGATGCTATGCTTCTCAAATGGGCGGTGAGACTTTTTGGTCGGGATGGGAGCTTCTTGGTGCAGTGCCTCTGCGTGGCGGCCGGGATTGCTTTCGATTCCGTTTTTGGCGGGCGCTCCCAGGGAATTTTTCCCTCCTTTTGGCGCGACGTCCTCTCTGTGTTCAACAGCAACCGATCCTTGTTTAGGCCAGCTCTCGGCGATGGGAATTCGTTCCGATTCTGGTCGGTGGATTGGTCTGGTAATGGTATCTTCATGAACCTTTTTCCGAGACTTTTTGCGCTGGCCGGTGATAAATTTGCTTCGGTGGCTTCGTGCTGGAACGATGGGTGCTGGTGCCCTCTATTGGTGGACAATCTTTCCGATCAGCGGCTGCTTGACTTCTCGGCTTTGATGGCTCTCCTTGTGGACGCCCCTACGCCCTCCGGGGGTCGCGATCACTTCGCCTGGAAGGAGGGGACCTTCAGTTCGCGGAAGGGGTATTTCTCTATTCTCCCCAATGTCATGTCTTCGGATGCGTCCTTTCTCAGACACTGCAAGCTCATTTGGGGTCTTAAGCTCCCGGAAAGTGTTGGTATCTTTCTGTGGATTCTTAGACGTGGAAGATTGCTTACTCGCGATCGATGTGCCTTGATTTTCCCTAATATCTCACACTTGTGCGGTCTATGCGGTTCGGATGTGGAGACGGCCGGCCATCTTTTCCTTCTCTGCGAACTCGTGCGGCCCATTTGGGATGACATGGACTGGTTGAATCGTACCACTATTGAGGCTTTCTGGGAGAGCTTATCTACCGCTGCTAATCGACCGAGGGAGGAAAGACTTATTCCCATTGCGCGCCTCTGGTGTATTTGGCTGGGAAGAAACAAAACTCTTTTTGCTGGGCAAAGATTTTATAAGGAGAATATTTGTATCGCAGCGAATCGCTTTTGTATTGATTGGTCATCCGTGTAGCGTCTTTCGGGGGGCGGATGGTATCTTTATTGATATCATCTATCTTTCCTTTTTATTTTCTTTCCCACTGTAAGTGTTTCCTATCCCTTTTCTTAATAATATGGGGCGAACACCTTTGAGTGTCTCCCCCTTTTTTGAGTGTCAAAAAAAAAAGGATTCGGATTCCCCCACTCTCCTATTGCTTGTCGATCTTTTCAGCATGCATAAACCCAAGAGCATCCTGCCCCAAACTCCCCCTCCATCTTCTTTAAAAACACACGAACTGAAATGAGCCCTGAGAACTCCCCTACAAACCCCAAGAGAGTTCTAAACCCAACTTCAAAAGCTCAGATCTATAGCACCCAAACACCACCATTTCAGGCGCAAACTTTGACATCGTCTGACTAGACATTTTACATACACTGGCTTACAGTCAATTTCCGAACTCATTTAAATCCTAAAGTATAGTTGGAATCAACCACTGGCCATAAGATAACTGCCCATTTGGGGAATAATGCAACCATCAAATAGTACAGAAAAAATACGGCGAGTGATTGATACCAGGCATCAGGGCATTCTCAGAGATGTAGGTGTTTTTCGCGAGGATAGGAAGCAGCAAAAGGGAGACGATCCCAACTGTGCAGCAAACCCAGCTGTTCGTTAACATCAATCAACATCGTCAATTACCAAAACACAAATTAAGAACATCAGGACCATCCATCCATTGAAGATGAAGAATAAGGAGAAAGAATTAAAAAGATGAAGAACCTGACAAGAAGGCTGCGAGCAAGCCCCCCAGGCGTACGATAAGCCTGGACCTCCTCCGCGGCTTCTGCTTCTGCTGCTGTTCCGACGACGAGGAATCCTCCATTGCCACCCGATCAAAACGGAGCAAATCTAGGGGTTCTTTTATTGCCCGAGGCTGCTGCTTCAATTCGCCACCCCCCTCGGTATTGTGATGCTCGTGCTGAGATCGTGGAAGTGAGACCCCCCCTTCAGTCGCTCTCCATTTTCCTTTCCCCGAAATCGGATCTCCCTTGAACCCGTTTATCCAAACATCTATAGCCTATCCGCGGTAGGTATAATTAGATTAATTCTTGATATATGTACCACTAGGTCATGTTTTTTTTTGAAACAATAGGCAGAAACAAGCACAAGTGGAATCTTATTCACTGTCGTGTGAACCTATAATTTGTTAAGTATTGTAAAGATCTCGTTGCCTCTGGCAATGGCTTCCATAGCAAATGACGATGAGAGCCGTTTCCCTTAGAAACGATTGTTTTTGGAGCCTGCAGGCTGCAGCTAGGGAGCTCCGCTTTTCAGGAGCTGCTCTCTTGTTCCCACAAAACAAGGTCATAAATCATAGGTACTTTTGATTCGCACATTTTGATGAAGCACAAAAAAACAAGGTGATATAAAAAAGGGTATTGGCTTGCAACAAGAGGTGCTCTCTTTTTCCTAAGAAAATAAGGTATTAGCTCAATTCAAGGAGTTGCTTTCAAGTTCGAAAAAATGAAGTTTGGGATACATTCAAGGGTGTTGTAAGGTCATACACTTGAACCATTTCATTCACTTGAGCCATACACGAGAGCCCTCAAATAAGCTTAAAACATTAATAAAAGTGAACAAACTCGTACAATAGGAACTACGTGTTGTCAAAAATTTCATTGATTTAAGAAAAGTTCTACATGAAATACATCAGAGAATATATAACAACTACATCAAATGATGCTTCCTCCTACAGAAGATTCACAGCCTTACGGCTTTCATGTAGTTCCTATGGAGGCACCTCGGGCTCCAGTTGGGTGGCAGGTGATGGGGCACGCCTCCCCTCGTGGTTATTTAAGAAGGAAGTTGTCGGGCGCAGTGACCACAGAGAGAAGAGCGCTCGATCAAACAAAAATCAGAGAAGAGAGAGAGGAATATGGAAGATGAATAAAAGAATAGAAGTTTCTCCATCTATCTCTTTTCCACTTGATATTTACCATGTAAGTGTCCCTATATCGAATACAAGGAGGTAGAGAGTGTATTTAGAATTCGAGGGTGAATTTGGTGATTGGTTTTTTCTTCGAAGGTTGTTGTGGTTTTTATTTTTGACGATCTTTAATTGATTTTTATTTTTGCAAATCTTTATTTTATTTTTAATTTTGCAAATTTTTAATTGATTTTTCAAAAATAGTTAATTTGGCAAAAGAAATGATACTATATAGTAGGTAGAATATAGGTAATATACTATTCTAATGTAGTGGTAAAGAAATGAAGAAATGATTTTTTTAATTTTCAAAAATGGAATATAATTTTGTAAATGGCTTGCTATATAGTGACAAGGTTATAGTATAGGTAAATGATACTATATAGTGAAAACGAGGACAAGCCGAGCAACAGTCTTGAAAAGACGCACAAAACAAAGCTCAAAACAAAACAAAATTCAGAAAATCAAAACTCAACGATAAAGCAATGAAAATCTTCGAAAAATACACTAAAACCACACTAGGGTAGTTATATAACTACCCTAAAAATTCAATAAAAATGGTGTCCATATAGTGTCCAAATATACACTTCAGTACAAGGGTATATTTGAAAGAAAAAATTAAGGAAAGAAAATATAGTTTTTTGTGTTCAAGTCCCTACGGAGGGGCCTAAAGGTAAATATGCAAAACTATTTGTGGCGCGGATAGATTCTGATAATCGAATGGGCTGAAGATGCAAATTTTCCACTGCTTGGCTTGGACGTCTGAGATTAGAAGATATCACTCGATCTCGACCGTCGATGGTTGCCACGTGTCGCACACCTGCGGCTCCTGGTGTTCTTCCCCAATTGGGAAGAACAGCAACGACAATTGATTTCAGGTGGCTCTGGCGGCTATTGGGACAGCTACGCACGACTGAAATGGGTGGAAGCGGGGCCAGAAGGGGGCTTCTCCCCCTTCGGGCTCTCCCGCGGCAACGAGAAGTCGAAGATGGAGAATCGAGAGGCGGTTAGGATTTCGGGCATTGAAGCTCATGGATGTTTCCAGATAGTGCACAACTTTGTTGAGTTTTAGATTGAAGCTCCCTTCAATCAATGCATGGACAATGCTCCTGAGGAACAACCTCGTAATTTGGGAACAATCAAGAAGAATCAGCCTGGGATTGATGGAGTTCTTGCGTAAAAGTAGTCGGTTCAGATTTGCACTTTTCAACTCAAAATTGGAAAAGAATCAAGTCAACTTAGAAAATGGAATTTGAAGAGAATTGATAAATGGATGGTTAGACTGACTATGAGGGTAATTAAATAGCCTAAAAAGTAATTAAATACTCGGATTTTTGATGGATGAACAGTACCTGGGAAGATGGAGTGTAAGACCTCCAAGTCTTATCTTCTAGGGTCGGCACTTGCCCGAGCTGAACACAGCAGTTACAATCGTGATTCAAGGTGAAAACACCTTGGAACTCTCCCTCGATGATCCTTCTTCCATGCAGCATGTCTGCCTCGATGCTGTCACCACCAGAGTCGAAAATTCAATGCTTGGAAAGTGGGACACTAGGTCAGTTAGCACTGGAAGTTAAAGAAGTTTGTTTGAATGCCTAACTTTGAGGGCTATAAATAGATGATAGGAATGGGAGTTAGGTTGAACCAGAGGTAGACATGGATCATGGATGATCAAGGTAGAATGGATCATGGATGATCAAGGTAGAATGTCCACAGTTTAGATTGAGTATAGGTTGAAAATTGAGGGTAGAAATAAATCGTGAAATCGAGTTGTTGAAACAAGCTCAACAATCGGAGTCCTTGGAGAAGATGGCTTGTAGTGTTGACAAGTGTGAGCACCACAAAAAATCAAGAGTATAAATTCCTTATAAATTGTGTATTAAATAATAAATACCATTATTTAAATATATATATATACATAAAAAATTATACATATAATTAATTTATCTAAATTATGTTATTATATATATTAGGATAAAGAAATAAAATACTAATATATATGTATATTATACATATTTACATTTTTAATTGATTATTTTAATAAATAATATGCCATTTTTATTTTATTAATTTATATAATAATAAATAGGAGTAGAGGAATTTTTGTGGATATTAATAAATTAGTCTACATATATTAATAAATATAATTATATATACTACAGTTTAATTTTATCTATTTTTATAGGTTTCCGATTTATTTAAAATATCAAATAAGCATTTTATTTTTTGATTTTATTTTATAAACAAACTACAAGATTAAAAATTAATTAAAAAATAAATAAATTGTACTATAAAATAGTATGTATATAATAAAATAAATAGCCCAGAAATCCATTAGATCCCAAAATCGAATTTTTGCAAACGGACTCTGTTTTTTATGAAAATGTTATTGAGGAATAACCTCGTAATTTGGGAACAAGCTGCAAGAAAGATTTGGCTCAATTCAAGAAGAATCAACCTGGTATTGATGGAGTTCTTGCGCAAAATAGTCGGTTCAGAAATGTACTTTTCAACTCAAAATTGGAAAGCAATCAAGTCGATTGGGAAATGGATTTTGAAGAGAATTGATCAATGGACAGTTAGACTGACTAAGAGGGTAATTATTTTCCTAAAAAGTTATTAAAGCTCAGATTTTCAATGGATGAACAGTACCCAGGAAGATGGAGGTGTAAGACGTCGAGCTCTTAGCATCTAGGGCTAGCACTTCCCAGAGCTTTACACGACGGTCACGGTCATGATTCAAGGTGAAAACACCCTGGAACTCTCCCCCTATGACCCTTCTTCCACACGGGTTGTCGTCATCAATGTTGTCACCACCAGAGTCGAAGATTCAATGCTTTGGGAAGTGGGATGCTCGGTCCATTAGCAATGGACGTTGGAGAAGTTCGTTTGAATGCCTAACATGGAGGGCTTTAAATAAATGATAGGAATGTGAGTTAGGTTGAATCACGGGTAGGTGTGGATCATGGATAATCAAGGTAGAATGTCCATGATTTAGATTGAGTATAGGTTGAAAATCGAGGGTAGAAAAAATCGGGTTGCTGAAACAAGCTCAACAACATGAATTCTTGGAGAAGATGGCTTGAGGAGTTGACAAGTGTCAGCACCACAAAAATCCAAAAGTATAAATGCCTTATAAATTATGTATTAAATAATCAATAGAGTTATTTTTAATATATATATATATATATAAATGAAAAAATATAATTAATTTATCTAAATTAATATATATTATACGCATATAAATAATATATATTTTAGGATATAGAAATAAAATATTAATTAATATATATAGTATACCTTATAAATAGTACTAACATATTTTAATTGATTTTTAATAATTAAGATACCATTTTTTATTTTATTAATTTATATAATAATAAATAAGAGTTATAAAATTTTTGTGGAATTTAATAAATTAGATTATATATATTAATAGATAAAGGTATATACATTGTAGTTCAATTTTATCTATTTTATAGGTTTTTGATTTATTTAAAATATGAAATAAGGGTTTTATTTTTGGATTTTATTTTATAAAAAAACTACAAGATTGAGAAAATAATTAAATATTATCAAATTAATTGTAAAGGAAGTATATAATAAATAAATAGTCCCGAAACCCAGTTGTCATTAGGTCCAAAACCTGACGTTTTGCAAAAGGACTTTGTTATTTTATGAAATCTCTGATGAATCTGTGATTCATCATCTTTATTCATTTATTTTAGCTTAAAATACCTTATAAATACATGTATATAACACTAACTCCATATTCATACTAACTTGTATTTGTGTGTAAATATTGTACACTTCTTACCATTTTAACCTAAAATAAATAAAGAAAGAAAGAAAGCAAAAATAAAGAAAATAAAATAAAAAAGGAAGATTGTATATATGTAATAGATAGAGGCTGACCCGAACCTCGAGAGAAGGTCAAGACTTGACCTGATCGATCAGGAATAAAGTAAGGGGAGATAGGGTCCTTAATCAGAAAATCCAAAAAAATGTGTGTTGTGTATATTTGTATACTACACTATTTTATTTTTACCTGAATTGACCTCAACACAAATAAATTTCAAAAAAAGTTGTAAATAAAAATGTGTCCTAAATAATAAAAATAATTACACAACCAAATCATGTACAGAATAAAAGCAACCACACTTGGAAAAAAACCACTAAGCAATAATTGAAAGACCAGATCTGGCTCCATATGAACTCAAATTGAACCAAACTCACTTCCATTATATTCTAAATTAAATTATCTTTAAAACGGTTGTGATTTCATAATTTTTGGAGTTGCAGGTGCAAAGTTGGTTTTCTGGGGTGGTTTGTGCAATTTTCCTAAATTCTAACCTTTTCTGTCCATACGTCCTCTGATTACTACTAAAGATAAGCAGTGCCTCGAGAGGTCTCATCCCGCAACTTATGATGCATCTCAGACCAAGCAAATGATGCTCTTCTTAGCTACCTCTTATCAGTTCCCTGCCAATCAGACCAAGGCAGACGATAGAACCAGCTGAGTCAGGAAAGGCCCAAAGCCAATCCCAGGGAAAGCAATCGAGGCCTTTCAACATATATTGCAACTTTATTGAATAAGTGAAAAAGAAAGTGAACGTCAAAGTCAAAAGAAATCCATATATATATATATATATATATATATTGGTTGGCCCTCACTGGAAACTTGAGTAAGGAGTAGCTTTTTATGTGGTTCTTCAGGGAAAAGCAAAACGAATTCATTCCTTTCTTTATTTATTATAACTACTTGAGCCGGATGAGAAGAAACCCTCACGTCCAATTTGAAGGGGGGGGGGATCCCATAGGAACCTATCCTGATTTTGCTTTTGCTAGGCCCATAACTCAAAAACCTACTTTCTGACGGTTTATGGAGAGTTTATACGGGAAGGAGCTGAATATATAGTGAGGCATAATTCAATGACTTGAGTACGGTACCGGGTAGAGTTGACAGTCGATTGAGTGATAGACGGGGTGAAGTCTTTTCTCGCTTTCCTGAGTAGTGTCAGAGAGTCTTGAGTTTAGGGTGATTATCAGTAATGGACCATCAAGGAAGAATGCGAGTAGAGAGGGGGATGTTAAGCGGTGGTTGAATGAGTTCTTATATTTGTACATATTGTATTTTGTAAATATTTGTAAATACTTTTTACTAATTATTTAAAATAAAAATAAAACTTCCCCGGCAACAACGACATTTTGTTGACACAGGATCTTCGTGGATTGGTTAAGGGATGATATAAAGTCATTGCGATCCCCAAAAATCCCGCGACAAACAAAATTTTTTTCTTCTCTCGCTGCAAAATAATTACAGAAAATAATGTGGAGAAAGAGAAATGTTTTTGCTACTTATTTACCTGTATAGCGAACAGGATCGAACTCAGGGAGACTACAATTCCTGAGGGTTATTCAAATAATCGATGAAAATCAATTAAGAGAAATGTAGGAATCTCAAAGGCAAACTATCCTTGATTTTTCTGGAATTTTTATCTTTTTAATTTTTTTTATTTTTTTATTTCTATTTTTTATTTTGTGATTTTCAAACTTTTAGTGATTTTAATTTTGTAAATTATTTTTTAATTTTCAAATAAAGGATAATATGCACAAAATAAGAACTACACACACCAAACTCTTTTTGTATTTTTCAATTATAAAAAATGCTCAAAAAAACTAGAGAAAATATTTTTGGGTTTTTAAAGACTTTGAAATATTTTTGGAATTTTTTGTAGAATTTTCAGATGTTTTTTTATTTTTTTAAAAATCAAACGGTGGAAAAAATGAGAAATAATGCACAGCATGGAGTAATTTACAACTTAAAAATATTTTAAGTGCTCAAAACTCCTGGCAATTATTTTTATTATGAAATATATGCAAATATCTACAAATAGGAACTGAAATCATGATTTTTGGATTTTGTAGAATTTTCTATATTTTTATAAGATTTTTGATGTTTTTCATTTTTTTGGGGTTTTGAAAAGAATGAATGCGTGAAATTTGGGTAGAAACTAAAAGACAATGAAATACAACTACTCTATTTTTTGTAATTTTTAGAGAAATATTCGAATTTTTATGATTTTTGAATTTCAGATAGAGAAAAAGACATTATTTTTTATTTTTTTAATAATATCAAATAAAAACAAAATGCAATGAAATTTATAAACAATAACAAGGAACGCAACAAGAATATTTACAAATTTTTGAAGATTTTTTAGAGCATGAACAACATTTATTTCAATGAAAAGAGCAAGGAAATTTTAAGTTTGGAAATAGAAACTAAAATGTAAATACTTAATGTTTTTGCATTAAATATATAAAAAGAAATAAATATGGGAACGAAGTTACAATTTACCCACTGGTGCGTGCGCTAAACGTGATGGCTCTGGCTGGTAGCGGCTTTATGTCAGTTTGTGAAACTTCTGAGGGTGGATTTGTAATTTTTCCAGAATATTTTATTAATCCATGTAGGGTTTCTTCATTCTCAACCGGATGCAAAGGGGGGATGAGCAGTCGGTGCGAGGTTTGGGAGAGAGGGCCGGCTAGCGCGGATGGAGCCACGCGGGAGGCGGAGGAGCACGATCGCGCGGCCGATGGCTGAGCTCGGCGGGCTGGACGAGGTGAGGTTGGGGCACGGCAAAAGATGCGGCGTCGCGTGGCGGATCTGGTGGAAGGCGCGGCTGAGCGCCGCCTACGGAGGAGGCACGGGCCAGGCGACGGGGGTGTCGTCGACGAAGCTCGGAGGGGGTTGGGCGGCACCGCACGATATCCTGGCAGAGGAGGGTCGTGCACCGCATGAACTGGAGTTCTGGGAAGTGCGAAGGTGGCTCCTCCACACAGAGGCAGAGGTTCTGGAGCGCGGGAGGGTCGCCGTACGGAGGGGGCCGAGCAGCGTGGAGGGCGCCCGGGCAGCGGCGCACGGCCGTGGCATCTACTGGAGGCAGCTCGTGACCTGTTGTTTTTTTGTTTATTATTATTATTTTTAATAAATTGTAAGCAGAAAGAATCTGTTAATAATATTTTTTATTTTTTTAAAACATGAACTGTAGACATGGAACAATTTTTCTTTTTTAGTTTTTTTAATTTTTTTTATTTTTAAAAATGATCCTGCAAAATAAATGTTAGAGAAGAAAAAATATACCTATTTATTTATTTATTTATCAATAACTTAGGGCGTAAGCTTAATGACCTGATCCCAAAATCAAAACAGAAGATGTGGATGAGTGTGGTTCCGCGGAAAATGGCAGATGGAACCGGATCTCCGACCATCATGTGTGGTCGGCAGTGGAAGATCGTACGAGGTAGAAAAGAACGCATAGAGATCGAGAACGTGAGATAAAAAAATCAAGTCGGTGGCGGATCAAATCGTAAGTGATGATTCTAAGATCAAGATAAGAAAAAATGACAATGAAGAGAAAATGCAAGAAAATAAAACTATGATTAACCTAGGATAAAACAAGGCAAAATTGATCTCACCTTAGGAGCGGAAAAGTCCTTGATCACCTCGACGAAGGCCAACGTACTGTCACTAGACGGCTCGGAGGCTAGACACCCTTCTGCGACAAGAATACTCTCGGAAATCAAGCTCCTCTCACCAAAGATTAGTTAAGGGATGATATAAAGATTGGTTAAAGGATGAAATAAAGATTGGTTAAGGGATGATACAAAGACTCTCGGAGATCGGGCTCTTCGCACCAAAAATTTGAATATTGCTCTAAAAATTTCAAAAAAATAGAGTAGTTTTATTTTATTGTCTTTTAATTTCTATCCAAATTTTACGCATATACACTAAAAACCTTATAAAATCATAAAAATTATACAAAAATAAAAAAATCGTGATTTTAGTTTTTGTTTGTAGATATTTGGATATATTTCATCATAAAAATAATTGCTAGGAGTTTTGGGTGGTTAAAATATTTTTAAGTTGCAAATTACTCCAAGTTGTGCATTGTTTCTCATTTTTGTCACTATTTGATTTTTAGAAAAATACAAAAACATCTAAAACTCTACAAAAATTCTCAAAAAACATTTCAAAGTCTGTAAAACCCAAAAATATTTTCTCTGGATTTTTCTGATCATTTTTTATATAATTGAAAAATACAAAAAGAGTTTGGTGTGCGTAGTTCTAATCTTGTGCTTATTATTCTTTATTTGAAATTTAAAAAAATACAAAATTAAAATCACTGAAAATATGGAAATCAGAAAATAAAAAATAGGATTAAAAATAAAAAATCAAAGAAAAATCCACAAAAAGCAAGGATAGTTTGCCTTTGAGATTCATATTTTTCTCTTAATTAATTTTCCTCGATTATTTGAATAACCCTGGGGAATTGTAGCCTCTCCGGGTTCGATCATGTCTGCTATACATGTAAATAAGTAACAAAACACTTCTCTTGCTCCACATTATTTCCTGTAATTATTTTTGCAGCTTGAGAAGAAAAAAATTGTTTGTTTTTCGCGGGATTTTTTGGAGGTAGCGATGACATCGTATCCATTAATAACCAACCTTCGAAGATCCCGTGTCAACAAAATAGCATCGTTACTGGGGAGGCACAGCGAGGTTAGTTAGGTTTTCTTTTGACCTACTATTCTTGGTTGTATATATTTGCGTATATTTTTCCGCATTCACTCCATTTTTCATATTCACTATTTCATTTCATTTTTTCCGCTTATATTTGATAATTGTATTTCTTAAACATTCTCTCTTTCTTTTCTTGCAAGGGTCCGTGGAGCGAAGGAGGAGATCCTAAGAGAGCCGAAGCACCCAAACGAAGTGGAGGCGGCTTGATTCTTCACCGAGCTGCAATATAGCGTGAGAGGAGGAGAAGAAGAATTGAAGGAGATAAAAAAATATTTTTTTATTTATTCTAACATTTGAACTCTTGTAAACGAACATTCATTTGTTGCGGGGTCTATTTCGCCCAGTGCCGGTGCACTCGGGGGACCTCACCGATTTTGTTTTCATCGCCTTATTTTTCTTTGTTTTACACGTATTTCATCAGCTACCTATTGATTTATTTAATTAATTTGCTTGAGCCAGGTGATTAATTAGGCCCAAACACCCTAAATAAGAATTTCTGTATCTATAGAGTAGAGCGTAGTTGGACTTAGTCAAATAACTTGTTATTGCCCGTTAATAGAAGTTATCATCTAGGACGGTTCACTTGCATTATATAGGATCGATTACTTTTCTATATTTAAATTCTGCACAGATCATTTTGCATGTAGAGTGTTGGCGACAAGGTACGCATCTCTAACCCCTCATGCATCATTGTGTTTAATCGTGCATTGTCATTTCCGATCTCCTTCCTTGTTTTCACTCACATAAGTTAAAAAGGAAATTGGACATTTGATAGGTGATTCTTTGAAAATATTTTAGCCAAGTGACAAACTACTTAAAATACAGGACTGCTAAAGAAAACTCGACCCTAAAATAAACACAAAGAAAAATCATTTTTTGGAGAGAGTAACCCCCTCATTGTTTGGTTTTTATGTAGCGAGAGAGCGACCCACACACTAGGATAGAACCACACCCGAACTCTTTTCAGACTACTATCTTGGGTTAGTCGTTCTCCAGTGAGGATCTCTCCGGTAGGCGGTAAAGTGACCCGTGACCCATTCATCGCTCTTTATTCTTTTATTTTAGCTACAAAACCCATGCAAAATACATGTATATTCCTGTAAATATCAATAATTGTCAAACAACATGCATTGTGTAAATATGCATTTTTAGCATGTTTTTGTGCATAAATAAAAGAATAAAGAAACAAAAGAAAAAGAGGGAGATATTTAGAATAAATATTGAGCAACCTAATCTCAAGGGAGGGCTCAACATGGGCCTGACCGCATAAAAAACCCAAGTAGAGAGAGATAAGGAAGCTCAGGTGTGTATATATACCTATAAATAAATAAAAAGTATTTTACTCTTATTCAAATAAAAATGGTTTGTATTTATTTGTATATATTTGTAAATATTAAATTAAAATAAAAATAAAAGAAAACTAAAAAGAAAATAAAATACCCTTCCTTGTCTGTATTCACCATGTGCATAGAAACCACATATGTAATTATTTCCCTTTATAAATAAATAAATTAAAATCCAATAAAAATGTGTACATATTCTATACTTCATAATGTGAATAAATAAAATAAAAATTACAAAAATAAAATAAAAAGAACTAAAATAAAATCAATTTCAAACATTATACATATACCATGTATGTATATAAATAAAACTATTTATTTAACCCTTGTAAATAATTAATAAAAATAAAATAAAAATACCAATCATTCCAAATTTTATTCTATAAATAAATAAAATATAAAATTGGAATAAAATTACAAAAATAAATAATTAAAAATCAAAAATTAAAAATGTATATTGTATATACCTATATATAATAATCATATTTTGTAAATACCTAATTTTCATTTCAAAAAAATAAATAAAAATCACTAAAAAATAGTTTAAAAATAAATAAACATTTTTCATGTTTTAAGTTTTTTCAAATTCGGCCATTTACTATTTATTATTTAATTTCCAAATATTTAATAAATGGCGCGATCTGATTAGTCCACGGAGGATGTTGACCCCCGGTCAACTCCCCCCCCCAGGACCACCAGACCCGGATCCTGTTGCCCCGACCTGTTTTCTCCTATTTCTTCCCACTCGATCCGATCGCCAAACCCCTCAACCCCGGGTCCTAATCCTTCCTGATACATCCGTGATGCACGCTCGGGGTGGGTTTTAGGGATCCGAGCTCTGATCTGATCGCCCGACTCCCATCTAGCCGGACCCCTAGCACTATTTATCCTGAGCTCCGGCAGCCATTTCACGCCATCTTTGGCATCGCCCCTTCCACCCAGGACCTCCACCCGAATCCTCTAAGTGACAACTTTGGACCGGAGTGTTGCAGAGAGGCGGTGGAGCACCGCGTCACTGATCCGGCAGCGTCTCGCCGCCGTGCACCGCCCAGAGCTACGCCTGAGCCTCGGTCCCTCGACGTCCCTCGAGGCGACGACCAGAGCTACCTCAGCTCATTCCCAGTCGACCATAGTCATCAGGTGAACCCAATTCTTTCCATATTTCTCGAATTTTTGATTATGCCCAAATCACTCTGCCGCCTTCGTTCGTCGATTCCGACCACTTCCGTCACCCTGTCGATCATCGGACTCGACCCTCACAATCACGAGACCTCTCCTCACCTTCTGCACCCACTCACACCCCCTGTCTTGCCCCGGAGTAGGACCCTCGACCTCCCTCGTCGTCGCTTCGCCGGAGGTCATCCGCCCTGACGCGCCAACCACCCATTTCGCCTCTAACCGGGTCGAGGCACTTTGCCCTCGACCCAGGAGCTTGTTGTGCTACTTTTCAGGTCACGAAAGGCCCATCTGAGGGCCTGAGCATTCAGGGACAACAGCTCCAGGCCACCGCCGTCGCCGGGCCACTCCGGTGGTCGTCGGCCTCATCGGAGAGGCGCATCAACTGCGAGACGTGAAGGCGGATCAATTCCGCATCTTAGCAGCAGCAGAGGAGGATCCCAGCGTGAGTTTTGGGCCGGCGAACTTCGACGGCCACCTGTTCTTTGACCATCCTCCATCGCTGTCAGATCGAGTCCCCTCGCCCAGTTTTGATCACGACCGTCCATTGGCGAGGGGATAGCAGTCGTCAGATCAGAGATCGGACCTCATCTGGAGCATCCGTTGCAGAGGAGAGGCGAGCCTATTCCATAGTCGTCCGATCATTCACGTGGCTCCCTCTCCGCCGTCAGATCAGAGCCGAGGTTCCTTCGTTGAGGCGCAACGCACTTCCACCGTCCGATCAGACACGTGGCCTCCTCTCAGCCCTCGAATAATAAGGGGTAATTATTACTTAGGCCCCCTTCTGTTTTGTTTTTATTGTTTAGTCCTGTAATTAGTTTAGATAGTTCATTTTATTTTGGTTAAATTGCACTTAGGACCTGGACCTTTATGTTATTTGCTTTTTCATCCCTGTATATGTGAGACACGTGCTTCGTCACGTGGTTTTGTGGTGAATTTGCATGTTTTGGGTTGTTGTCTGGATGTGTTAATGAATGAAAAATATTTCTTGCTATTTGCACTTATACCCCTATGAATGATGTTATTCGACATGTGTTGAATTTGATTGGGTATTTTGCAACTTATACCCTGGGCTTTTAGCACCTGTTGCTAACAAGCCTGGGGACGTAAGTTTCATTACATTTGGGTGCCTCTATGCCCAGCCCATGTGCCGCACGCGTGGAGACTTGGAGAAATTGCACGAGAACCCCCCCCCCCCCGATTTTTGGATTTGTTCATTTTCAGCCCCAGAACTTTATTTTCATTACAAACATGTCCCTGTGCATTGTGGGCTCTTGTTTGATTTAAATAAAATATCAATTTTTATCCAAATCATGTGAAAATTGGATACATGGCTCCTGCCACTGTGTAGAATTTTCACCAATTTTTTGGTACATTTTTGAGCCTTTTTATTATTTTTAAAAATTCAAAAACAACCCTTTTTATCTTTGTTCAAATTGAAAATTCATAAAAAATATATATATACCTT
Organism: Ottelia alismoides; assembly: GCA_037367405.1. Taxonomy (NCBI): domain Eukaryota; kingdom Viridiplantae; phylum Streptophyta; class Magnoliopsida; order Alismatales; family Hydrocharitaceae; genus Ottelia; species Ottelia alismoides. The sequence continues at coordinate 518,171 of JAZKJV010000784.1, forward strand.
TTTAAAAATTACAAAAAAATTAGATTTTGGGTGTTTTTGTGTTTTTGATTTTATGGCTATTTTTGGCTATTTTTGGATTTATAAAAAACATAAAAATAAAAAAACACTGAAAAACTCATAAAAATTCTAGAAAATTAAAGAAAATCTGAAAATTAATAAATCTTTTCATGATTTTTCCCTTTTGTTTATATTTTACATGAAAAATACATCCAGGCTATTTTAGTACCATTTTATATTTTAAATTGGTCCTCCAAGCCTGACTGGACAGTTTTCTCTTATTTTTGCCTTCTTTCATTTTTAGAAAATTATATACAAATTATAAAATTCCCAAAAATTCACCAAAAAATAGTAAAATATATAAAAAACATAAAAATATTTTTGTTGGAATTTTTGGACCTTTTTAGAGTAATTAAATAAATTGTTGTTTATGCTTGTTTCTACCTTTTTATTCTTTTTCATCATATTTAAAAAATCCAAAAAAATATAAAAATATTAAAAATCCACCAAAAATATTTGTTTATATTTTCTTCATTTTTAGACTACTTCGTAGGCCGCAAGGCCAATCCGCGCTCCCTGAGTCCGACCCTGGGTGCTACACCAGGCTTATCTCATAGCCAGGGCCACTACTTGATTTTCGTGTTTTATTTTCTTGATTGGTGGTCTGTCCTTCATTTTTCTTGTTAACTGATTGATTTCCGAGATCCGGGTCGCAACGACCATAGTTCTATTTTATTCACCCGAGTCTCGGTCATTTTTCGGGTCATTAGAATGGCGGACGTCCTTAACAGTTTGAATTGATCGGGTAGCTAGTAAATGGTCTGCAATTCATATTGCCTGGAAAAGATCTAACTTTGGGATTAGGCCTGTCTCCTGGAGCATTGGGTTCCTAACAGCTCGCTTTAATCGCTCTGATAGATTATATTCTCACCAAACTCTAAAATTGACAAGATAATTGACCGAACCTTCACGGTCTTCACATTGAGTTGAGTTGGTGAACTGGGGGTTTGTATTGTGTTTGGTTGCTTGTGTGCATACTAGATCCTTCTGCGCATTTACGTCTTTTTCTCCACATCTTTTGACTTGACCATCGTGCTCTCCCAATACCGTCTTTTGTTTCAGAGATGGCCGACTGCAGTTATTTTACTCTGATCTTCATGGACTTCTCGTACTCTCCAGTCGATCCACCTTCCTTTTCCTAGGAGGACTTTCCTCCTGATTTTTGTACATATCCTCTTAACCCATTATTTCAAGAATTGGACGATGATTTTCACCCACCCTCATTCAAACCACCCGATCCTGGGATTTTGGAGTCACCTTTCATGATTTCCACACTTGAGACACTGAACCAGATGATGGAGCATATGAATTCGAGGATTAGCAATCTATTTAACATAAATGAGAGCTAGAATGCTGCTCCACTGTTTGAGGACATGGATTCACTTTGAGGATAATCATGAGAGCTTACAATCACCCAAAATACAAAAAATGAGAAAAGTTTAAAAAACCAAGATGATTTAGGGAGAAACATTGTTGATTCATTTTGTGAGGAGAGTGCACCCATGCCAAACCAATTTCCCGCAAAGTTATCCACCACATGTCCCGACCTTGACTCCGAGGATTCCATTATACAGACTGCTCTTGGCAATCCTTGTGTATATGATGATTCCGATCTCCTCCCTTGTATGGAGGAGGTCCAAAAATTCAAAAAAATGTTAACTGAACTGAAGTAATGGCCACCATTCATGAAATCATTAAAGCCCCACTTCAATAGGCTATGACAGATTTATCTACTCCTCAACACAAGAAGAGAAAGCGAAGGAGAAGATCTGAGCGTCACATCTTGACAATGGCCACTGCCTATGCCATCTCTCACCTACCACATTTTAAGAAAGGGAACACTACCACACCTCTTGTGAATTGCTCCATATCTGAATATTCTTATGATAACAATCTCCTTGACGGTGACTCTTCAATCAATATAATACCCTTCTCTATGGTACAATCTCTTCATCTTGGGCCTCTCAAGAAAATCAGGATGATAGTTCAATTTGTTGGTGGATTTATTAAGAGGCCGAAGGGTACTCTAGAAAATGTTGTCATTCTTATTCAGGGTATGAAATTCACTTCTGATTTTGTCGTATTGCCCATGGAGACCTCCACCCCTGTGGAGAACCCTCCAATCATCCTGGGATGGCCTTTCCTCGCCTCTACAGGAGCCGTTATTGATTATGGATCAGGAGAGATTCGCTTCCGTTCTGATGTAAGGAGCGATGTGTGAATCACTACATCCATTACTGACCAGAAACCTGCATCCCATGAGAGTGTTCCTGTGAAAGACAACCCCAAGGACTTTGACCATGATGATACTACCAGAGATTTTTGTTGTATGATGGATGATACTATGACCCGAGAATTCCTCTTCAAGGAGGAGGACTTGGAAAGCATAGACCTTGGAGTTCCCCCTTCTGGTACATGGCGATGCATTGATGACATCCACGTGATTTACATATAAGACATCCTAGAGCAGAAGGCAGACTCTGAGACTAGACAGGACGAACATGATTTGACTACTTTCATTGATGAGTCCGTTCCTATTCACCTTGATTCAGATGAGACTGATAAGGCCAAATTTGATATGATTGCTTTTATTAAGGAATTTGGGCCTTTTGATAAAGATGATGATCCATTAGAGGCTCATCAGGCTGAAATTGATCCTACTTTTTTGGATAATGATTTCAAGCCTTTTTACTTTGATGTTTGCGAGACTTCCCAGACAGGACATGACCACACTATTTCCACTAACTGATTCGTGCATGCACACTTCGAGATTGCTGAGGATACATTCTTGGTCGATCCTGATCAGTTCATATCTAATGATAACCCTAATATTGACCTACACCTTGTCAGATCCATACCTCAACGGTCCCGCAAGAAGGTTCGCTTTCGACCTTCTTGACTAGTGTACATCCACTCCTTTTGTATATCCTTTCGTTTCAATTCTTTCTTCTTCTATTTTATCATTCACCCCTTTTTCCGCATGTGTATATATGATATACTTAGGATGTGCTTTATCCTAAGTATGTGGGGGGGTGAATGATTTGTATTGTTTTCGTCATGTTCATCACTCCTGTTGTTGCCTATACTTAGGGATACTCTACCCTAAGTATAGGGGGGTTGATGTTGTTCATATCATTTTTTTATTATTTTTACTTATGTACATTATCTGCATCGGTTTTCCCCTTTTGTACAGTCTACTATACTTAGGATTACTAGATCCTAAGTATAGGGGGATCATTAACTTCTCTTCTTTTTATCTTTTCTTTGAGTCGTTGTAGCATAGGAGTCTTTTCACTTTTCTATACTTAGCATGAGTTATGTCTTCCTTTGTCGCTCTCTGATCACTATGAGGACATAGTTCGAGCTAAGTATAGGGAGGTGTCGTATATATTATATATATACTTTAGACATAACTCGTACTTTTTAAGATAATTATTTTGGGGGATATGTATATAAGTTTGTAAAATCCACATGTGTAAAAAAACCAAAAAATAAAAATAAAATAAAATAACAAAATAAAAACAAAAACAAAACAAAAAAAGCACAAAACAAAACAAAACAAAAACAAAAAAATTTCTTGTATATATTTTACTAACCCTTTTTCCTTTTTGAAAAAAACTACCAAACCAAAAATCTATTAAAACTTGCATAATTCAAAAAAATCCTTTCGTTTACATCTGCATTTTTCTCAAAAAATCCATAAAAATTTCAAAATTAGAAAATTATTTTTTAAATGTTCTTTTCACATGTGCATCATTTTTTCAAAAAAGGGGCTTTCTTTGCATTGTTCATATTTTCTTGCATTTGCATGTGCATTTTTAAGGATAGTATTGGCATTTAAACTAAGTCTAAAAATAAAATTGAAGAATGGATCTTAGTTGGGCCTTAATCCACTTAATTTCAGAGGAACCTTATAAGAAATGGAGTTAAGACTTTTCAGGTCCCGGCGACTTAAATCTTTGAGTCCATAAGACTATGTTCACATGTCATCTTGATTAGTCTAAGTAGAACATTTAACAACACACGTATGATTCTTTTAGACCGTGGCTTATCTTGGACAAGCACTCTACACGTAGCTCTTCATGGAGGAGGTAGTGAGGAGGCATAATCTTTTGGCTTGGGTAGCGTACGAGGATAGTATATCTAGGCGGAACCTCTCATCTTCCTCTAGGGAAGGAAATGCATCTCAACCTAGTCTAGTGATGTTGAGGTCTAAAGATAGGATGCTGTGGGGTTGCAATATTGCTTCAAAAGAGGGACAGACTACTGGCTCAAGAGGAAAAACTTCTTATCTACATGATGCATCTTGTATATACTTACAAAAAATATGGAAAATGCAGAATCTCCAAAAGTGGACATGCATGATTGAAAATTAAATGCATGCCGGAGTGTATATACAAGGATAAAAAAAGAAGAAAATAATAATAAGAGCTTCAAAGTCAAATTTTTATAAGCTTGCAGCGGATGACTTGGCTACACCGGTCATGTATCCAAGGATAGGTAGCTACACTAGTTGCCGTCCATTCTTTTCTCCATCTCCTCTTCTTGAGCTGGTTGTACTTGAACTTAGAAGGGAATATCTTCGCTCCTAGAGTAAAGAATTGCAAGACCGGGGAGCCAGAGCTACCTTGTTGAGGGGGGCTGTTTATTTGCTACTTTTGAGATGAGGAGTTATATCTCACTTACACCGTACAAGTAAAGATTCATAGTCACAAGAATTTGTGTATGTAGACTTGTTTTGACATGACTGTTGAGGTGACCTGAATAGGAGTCTTGTGGAACTTAGAGGCTGTTAGGTTTTAAATCCATCTCCCATTAAGATTCTGACACATTAATAATATAAAGGTCTGACAGAGATCCAAGCTACAATTTTATGAAGAAAAGTTTAATACTCAATATTGTCCTAACTTCTTTATTTTTCCTTCCTTTTTTCTTCTATTCACTTATTCTTTCAAATAAATGTTTGCTAAGGGACTAGCAAAGGTAAAGCATAGGGGGATGATGAATCTGCGATTCGTCATCTTTATTCATTTATTTTATGAAGAATCTATGTGTAAATATTGTACACTTCTTACCATTTTATCCTAAAATAAATAAATAAATAAAGGAAAAATAAAGAAAAGAAAATAAAAAGGAAGATTGTATATATGTAATAGATACAAGCTGACACGAACCTCGAGAGAAGGTCAAGACTTGACATGATCGACCGGGAATAAAGTAGGGGGAGATAGGGTCCTAATCAAAAAATCCAAAAAAAATGTGTACTATGTATATTTGTATACTATACTATTTTATTTGTACATGAATTGACCTCAAATCAAATAACTTTCAAAATCAAAGTTGTAAATAAAATGTGTCCTAAATAATAAAAATAATTACACAACCAAATCATGTACATAATAAAAGCAACCACACTTGGAAAAAAAGCCACTAAGCAATAATTAAAATACCAATTCTGGCTCCATATGAATCAAATTGAACCAAACTCACTTCCATTGTATTCTAAATTAAATTATCTTCAAAATGGCTATGATTTCATAATTTTTGGACTTACAGGTGAAAAGTTGGTTTTCTGGAGTGGTTTGTGCAATTTTCCCATATATTTGTACATATTGTATTTTGTAAATATTTGTAAATATTTTTACTAATTATTTAAAATAAAAATAAAACAATAAATTTTTTAAAACAAAAAAACTAATTTGGTTATTTACCCATGTAAATAATGTCATATATGTATATAGCATATGTATATAGTTAAATTTCTTAACTAACCACCACAAAAAAAAGAAAAATTAACATTTATTTTTCAAATAAATAAAGTAACTAAAATACAAAAAATAGTTAATTTTTGTAAATATTTATCTTGCTAATTTATCTCATTTCAATTTTCCTTCTCTCTTATCTCTTATCTTCATCCAAAAATTCAAAAATTCAAACTCCATTATCTTTTCTATTTATATGACTCCTTCTCCCTCATTCCAACTTATTCAATCTTTGGTGAGAGGAGCCCGATCTTTGAGAGTCTTCTTGTCGCAGAAGGGTGCTTAGCCTCCGAGCCGTTCAGTGATAGCACGCCGGTCTTCATCGAGGAGATCAACGTCTTTTCCACTCCTAAGGTGAGATCCATTTTCTCTTGTTTTATCCTAGGTTAATCGTAGTTTTATTTTTTCACATTTTCTCTTCGTTGTCATTTTTTCTTATTGAGATCTTAGAATCATCACTCATGATTTGATCTGCCATCGACTCGATTTTTTTCATCTCACGTTCTTGATCTCTACGTGTTCTTTTCTACCTCGCACGGTCTTCCACCGCCGACCACACAGGATGGTCGGAGATCCGGTTCCATACGCCATTTTCCGCAGAACCGCACTCATCCACATCTTCAGTTTCGATTTTAGCATCAAGTCATCAAGCTTACGTCCTAAGTTGTTGATAAATAAAAAAAATTAAAAAAACCCTAAAAATATATTTATTTTCTTCTCTAACATTTGTTTTGCAGTACCATTTAAAAAAATTAAAAAAATTGTTCCCTGTCTATAGTTCCTATTTAAAAAAATATTATTTACAATTTCTTTCTACTTATGTTTTTATAAAAAAATAATTACAATAAAAAACCAAAAAATAACAACAAGTCACGAGTTGCCTCCAGCGGACGTCACGGTCATGCGCTGCCGCCCGGACACCCTCCACGCCGCCCAGCCCCCTCCGTGAGGCGGCCCTCCCACGCTCTAGAACCTCCTCCTCAGCGTGGAGGCGTCACCTTCACACTTCCCAGTACTCCAGTTCACATGGTGCGTAGCCCTCCTCTGTCACGATATCGCGCGACACCGCCCAACCCCCTCTGAACTTCGTCGATGACTCCCCCGTCGCTCGGCCCACGCCTCCTTCGCAGGCGGCACTCGACAACGCCTTCCACCAGATCCGTCGCATGACGCCACATCTTCCTTTGTGCCCCGACCTCGCCTCGTCCAGCCCGCCGAGCTTAGCCATCGACCGCGTGACCGCCCATCCACCTTTGCGCTGCTCCAGGCGAGGCGCCGCCGCCCGCGACAGACCCGCCTTGCCGATCTTCAGAAGCAGCGACACGTATGGCGCCCCTTCTCCTCTTGGTTTTGAGGCGAAGAGGGAACCCTGGGGTTCGTTATATATATATATATATATTGAAAAATTGCAGCTTCACCCCTAGAAGTTTCAAAATTATATAAACACCCTTGTCAGCTCATATTGGGCAAATTGCGAAGACATTTCCTGACATTATTGTAATTGCATGAAAGCCCCTACCAGCCAGAACATCACGTGCGCAACACGCATTGACTGGGTAAATTCCGCATATTATCCCCATATTTATTTCTTGCTATTTATTGATGCTAGAACATTAAGTATTTACGATTTAGTCCTTGTTTATCCAGACTTTATTTGGCTTGCTTTTCTCATTGAATAAATATTTTCTTTGGTCAACAAAATTTCTAAAAATCATTAATGCTCTTGATTTTATTATCTTTTTAGCAAAAATTTTTCATTGCATTTTTTCATCATTTATTATTATTAAAAAATCAAAAACAGTGTCCTTTTCTCTTTATGAAATTCAAAAATTCATAAAAATTTGAATATTTTTCTAAAAATTCCAAATAATTAGAGTAGTTGTATTTCACCGTCTTTTAGTTTCTTTCCAAATTGCATGCATTAATTCTTTTCAAAACACAAAAAAAATGAAAAACATCAAAAATCTTATAAAAATCACAGAAAATTCTACAAAAATCCAAAAAACGTGATTTTCAGTTCTTTTTTGTAGATTTCCGCCTCAATTGTCATCATAAAAACAACTGCCGGGAGTTTTAGGCACTTAAAACATTTTTAAGTTGCAAATTACTCCAGGATGTGCATTGTTTCTTATTTTTGTCACTGTTTGATTTTTTAAAAAATACAGAAACATATGAATATTCTACAAAAATTCCCATAAATATTTCATAATCTTTAAAACATAAAAATATTTTCTCTGGATTTTTGTCATATTATTTTTGATATAATTGAAAAATATAAAAAGAGTTTGGTACACGTCTTTCTTATCTTGTGCATATTGTTCTTTATTTGAAAATAAAAAATTGTAAAATTAAAATCAGTAAAAATTTGAAAATTAGAAAATAAAAAAAATAAAAAGAGAAAAATTCCACAAAAACCAAGGATAGTTTGCCTTTGAGATTCCTACTTTTTTCTTAATTGATTTTCATCGATTATTTGAATAACCCTGGGAATTGTAGCCTCCCTAAGTTCGATCATGTCTGCTATACAGGTAAATAATTAGCAAAAATTTCTCTTGTTCAACATTATTTTCTGCGATTATTTTGCAACGAGAGAAGAAAAAAATTTGTTTGTTTGTCGCGTTTTTGGGGATAACAATGACGACTCCATTAATAATTATCAATCCTCGAAGATCCCATAGCGACGATCGCCTTCATTAATTAGAGAAATTTAAATCTAGAAGTTAAATGTGAGTAGAGTGAAATTAGAGTTTGCATGATGATGTTATGAGGTTTGGAAGTTGGGAAATTGGCAATCTGGAAGTCAGTTTACTTGGCATTTTATAGGTTGTAATTTTTATATTTTTATATACATTTCTATTAACACATTAGTGAAGAAATTAGTCAAAAATATGTACATATGAAATAAATAAAATCAGTGTGTTATATATAATGGAATTAGTGTATTATATACATGGTTAGTTATTTTTGTATTTTCTTCCTTATCTCCCCCTACTTTATTGCTTGTCGACTAATCCATGTTAACTTAGTCTCGAAGGTTAGGTTATATAAATAAATATTACAACTATATTTATATATTATGAGTCATTCTGCATAATATATACATATTTACAGTCTACCTTATTTTCTTTTCAGTAGTTTTATTTTTTTTATTTTTTATGTCCTTTTAATGCATAAAAATACATTTTTATTCATGAATGTCATTTTGATAAATACGAATATTAGTACATATTTACATGTATTTTTTTAATGCTTTTAAGACAAAGCGAGTCAGAAATGATAATGAATCATGGATTCATCAATAGTAGCTTGGTTAATTTTTGAAATTTGAGATCCGCCGACATCGTCAACTTTAACGGCGTCTACATGTGGTGACGGCAATGAGAAGCATTGCGAAGGTCGACGTTAGTAGGACCCCTCTCCATCATCGGGGTCGGTGGTGTGGACGGGCTGCTAAGGGTGGCATGCACCAGAAATTGAGTCTCAAAATCAACCCCCGAGGCCATCTCCATGGTCATCTGCTATGAGAAGTCCCCAAAGTTAGCTGCTTGGCTAAGTCACCAACATCCTCCTCCAACTCAAGCATCACATCCTCATCCATGTCCTCACCCTCGACCCCTCTCCGTAGGAGTCGGTTCTGCAGTCTCCTCTTCATTTCCTCTGTCTGCCTCATAATCATCTAGGCCACCTCTAAACTACCTTTCAATGGCATCCATAAGTTGGCGCTCAGAATCAACCGCCAAAAAATCCACGATCAATACCATCCCTCGAAAGATGGATCTCCCTGAACCTTAACACCTAAAACAGAGAAAGTCTTGAGTCATATTTTTGATATGTTGAAAATGGTAGGAATTTTAAGTGTTACTTATAACGAAGTCCATGATGCACGCATGTCTACCAATGAATCGTTGGCCCCATCTCCTCCTAGCACTATACGAGCCATCTTCATGATGCACTCCCTCCAATTGTTCCACATCCCTGAGAAGTTGACATGGAATTTAATTTAATCAATGTTGATCTTCCCTCGAAGATCTACTGAATGGAGTCGTGTGCAAGTGCTGCATGGTCCTAGTATCCCTTGCATCGCTCTAACTGACGCAGGACACGATCTGGAGTATATAACTCAACCAAACAGAAATATACGAGTGGTACTCTAGCCACATGCAGATCTTGCGCTTCTAAGTAATAAGGGGGGAGCATCTGAATCGCATCTACTATGTATGACATCCAAACAACCTAAGAAAATTGATATAATATATTTATGCCATGTATAAGAAATGGTCACATAACAACATGGTAGATTTAGTTTTAGAACTGTAAGGCTGTCTGAAGGTCAAATATGTCACGATACGACCGTACAACGTGTGTGGGCTCAATAGTGACATCAAAATCAGTCTGCCAATGGCATCCCAAGGGACTCTCCTACCAATTGGGCCTTCGATGCATAATTTGTGGGGGGAAAATATTCCCATGCCCACAACTAGAGTAGGTTGAGAGCACCACAAATCTTGATTGCTTCTCTTGTATATACCACGCACAAATGTATGTAAAGGGAATTTAGATAAGTGGACACCCACCTGAATCATCTACATACCTCCATTTCCTCAAGCAGGAGAAGGTATATCCGCGAGACCTCATTCCCTAACTTGTCTGGAAAGACGTCCTCTCCTAAAAAGCTACAGAATATACGCACGAATGTAGCATAGAATGGTCTCCTAATCGAGATCCTCTAGAAGTGCGGAGAAGTGCTCTACGAACCACATCATGCGGATACGTGATCTGTCAATATTGGGTCTCTCAGGCCTCGCCCTAATATGCCTCTCACAAATGCCCAGCCAGTTGGGAGAGGATGTGTAGCAAGCTGCATAGTGTCCATCAATCTTCAATCCAAATATATAAGCCACATCCTGTAATATGATCGTCATCACCTCATGGCGCATGTGAAAAGTGTGAGTCTTTGAGTGCCATCTCTCCAACAATGCAGTATCAAGTGCTAATACAAAGGATATGAAATATAGTTTCAACACACCGAATAAACTAGCAATATATACATACTCCACAATTAGCTCGTCGATGAGGGCATGGCGCAATATGCCCTCTCTATGTCGACATCGCAACCATCTCGCCACTTATTGAACAACAGTAAAGAAAAATGTATCAGATAACAAAGCGGAATTACATTGCAAAAAATTATAGACCAATTTTGATATCCACGTACATGTCCCTGCCAAATTCTCCTGGATCTATGGGATCATTTTAGATGAAGAACAAACCGATCAATGGGGCTTGACTCCATGTAACATTTATCCTTACATTATTCAATGGAGTAAATAAAAAGTAAATGCAATGAGAATAGATAAAAAATTGGTAAACAAATCACCACAACTAAGAACAAATGAACGCCTTTACTAGTACGGTTCGGGCATTTTCTTCTATTGTGCCCGCTTTCCCCGTACAAACAATACTTGTTTGTACTTGGTTTTGCATGCCTACTACGATGATGATTATGATCGAGGGGGTGACTGATGAATACTAATTCATGCACCTATATTCCTTCATTTTATCTTTAAATGCCTAGATAAAGGCATGTAAATATAGTTATCTTGTACAAATTAACACATTGATTGTTGTTTATAAATAGTGCTTAAATACATGTATTTAAATACAAATTAAATGAATAAAGAAAAGAAAAATAAATGAAGTATTGTAAATACTACCGGACCCTAAAACCCTATACTAGTCAATATTGACTTGATTGATAAAGAACAAAGTAGGGGGGGTAAGGGAAAATTTATACAGACGAAATAACACAGACGACTAGAAACCCTAGGTGCCCCCTACACTACATATGCAACCAAACTTACACTAATTTACACACAACCTTACACGTCTTAAATAAAGATTTCTTCAACATAAAACATGTACACAAAAATGTATAGAAAAATAGAAAAATAATTGCACAAGAAAATAAGGTATAGTGTGACCGGGACACACAAATGAAAAAGTTGTAAGCAGAACTTCATAGATCAATATCTTCACCATATGAGGTCAAAATTGGCCAATCTCATTTTATTGTACTCTAAATTAAATTATCTATCTAATGAAGGTGGTTTCATTAAAATTGGAGCTAAGATTCAAAAGTTGGCTTTTTGAGGTCCCATTATACTATATGCCTATATATTTTATTCATTCAATTCATTATTTATATTCTCACACTTTTTATATTTTTAAATACTTGTAAATTTTATTCGAAATATGTCAAAAATATAAAGATTAAAAGAAACCATTAATCATTCATTAAAATAAATAGTGTCATAAACTATATAGGTATATTATACATAAACATATTTATTTAAGTATATAGATAAACTCTAAAAGTTAACATAAAAATATATAAATACACATTTAAATATATTATAAATATATAAATTATATACATATATGTAATAATGATAATATATAAAATACAAAATAAAAATCAAATACACAAAATATAGGTATTTATACCTCTAATTATACTTGTAAATATTAGCACCTAACAAATAGATTGGTATAAATAAATAAAAATCACTTAAAATAGTACATAAAATAAGAAACAACTTTCATGTTTTGAGAAATATTTAATAAAAACATTTGCTTTTTTTATTTTCCTTTTATTTCTATTTATGTCTTATTGTGTCTGACATGGACCAATAAGGAGGCAGCCTTTGTTGACCTCAACCAACTCTCCACCCCCTTTGGACTGGTCCATTTCTTGCATTTACCCCATTTTTGCTAAATTTTCTAGCTCACCTCAGATCTCATCTGCCCCTGATTTCTTCAGCAATGTCTTTTGCATGATAATCAGCTTTCACGTGAATCAATGGTTGACCTTAGTCAATCATCAATCAATAGAAGAAACCCTAAGCATAGATCTCATGTCAGGCAACTTTATATATAATATATCCTCCACGATTGAAGACAAGATTTTTGATGCGCTAAAAGTGTGTTTTTATGCATCATTGTGCACACACACGAAAATCGAGATATTTAGATAAATTTTGTACAACTACAAGCCAACATATATTGAAATACATATAGTGCAAGTAGAGGATTGCCCTACAGGGACTCGGATATTTTTACACAAAATTTTTATTCTCTTTACAAAGGTATTTTCAACTTTATTAACTCAAACTGAATCATATTTCTATTTTATTTATGGGATCTTAAAATATGTCAAACCTCTGTCTCTAGATTCTAGACATCTTAACGATGACACATGAAATTTTTGGGATTTTTTATTTTTCTGCTATTTTGGTGATTTTTTGAATTGCTCGGGGCATTTGTATAATTATCTAAGAGTCATAGGGGTCTAAATATAAATAAAATAAAAATAATGACATGATTAAATTCAAGAAAACTGTATGTATGGAAGTGAAATTATCTAAGAGTCATAGGGGTCTAAATATAAATAAAATAAAAATAATGACATGATTGAAATTAAGAAAAGTTTAATGGGAAAATTATAGGGGATGAAATAAACTTTAATAAAATTGTAGAATAATCCATAGAGGACTGAAATGTAATTAAATGAACTTGAATAAATAAATTTCAAATGTTGTGGAATACAAAAAATACAAAAAATGGAGATATTGTAGAATTTAATAAAAACTCTCATAGAATTACATTTTGGTCCAAAATAATTTAAAAACTTGAAAAAAAATAAATTACGAAGGGGTCCCTGGGACCCATTCTTCTTCCTTGAGTGTGTTGGGGGAGGAGGCGATGGCAGAGTGGCGTGCGGCAACACGATGAGGTGCACAGGGTAGAGGCAACGACGGAGAGGAGGAGGCCAAGGTGCAGCGGAGGCAGTGGCAGGAGGAGGAGGCGGAGATGGGTCTTCGAGCCCTTGATGGCTCTCCCCATGGCGTTCGTCCTCCTCCCTCTTATAGGGGTTGGGTGAGAGGATATGGAGGGAAAAGAGGAGACGGACCGCCGAGGCGGTTGGCATTGGGCTGGAGGCCTATCGATGCGGCGGTTGGGTGCGCGGGAGGAGGCTGATGGGTGGGCGATGCCGCCTGCGTCGGGAAGAAGGGAGGGTGTGGCTGACGTCAGCATGACATCAATGCCACCTTTTTTTAAATTTTTTTAGTTGACGACATCATGATGACATCAACTAAATTATCGCATAGTGATTTTTTTAATTTTTTTTTCAAATGAAGAGGAGAGGAAGAGAGAGACCCCTTGGGCCTCTTAGAATGTAGACCTGAAAAATAAAAATAAAAATTATGAGAAACTCTAATATGGACTTGGAAACCTTATTTATTGGATTTTTCATTTTTTGATTTATTTTTTAAGGAAATACCATGCAATTTTTAAATGATTTTAAATGCAATGCATATGAAAATTATGAAATGAAAATTCTGGGAAAAAAACTAAGAAAAGGCATGGATTAAACACATATTACTTTGCTTAAAATGGTATAAAAACATGATAAATCACATATTCATCATACCCCCATACTTAACTTTTTCTAGTCCCGAGCAATACAATGATATTCAAAGAGAAATGGAAAATAATTAAAGAATGCACAGAGAGGGTTTGCAACAGACACACCCACAAAGTCCTGAGATTTTAAGCCAAGTCTGAACAAATAAGAAAGAAAGGCTGAGTCGACCTTTATATTAATAATATGTTCGGACTCCCCTTAGTTTCGAGTATTCAATTCGACAACCCTCGAGTATTGTCAACTTTAATCGGTTCCATCCTTAGGTCAAGTTAAATCATTTTTAACCTTAAGTTGATTTTGAACTGTGTGTGAAGGTTATAACTCTTCCCAATTTGCTTGACAAATATACCGTACAATCTTAAGTAAGGTACATGGAGATTCACAAAATCTAAAGCCTCTATTATCTCTAAATCTAGGCTTATTCTCATTTCACCAGAATCTATCAGCAATATAATAAGGGTGCAAATTGTAGAGAGCTTGGATTTTCAGGGTTTTTTCGTGGGCTGCTTTGGTTTGTTGCTCTCATTTTTTCTTTTTGCAGAGCATACCCTTGGGCCTCTTTAGCCTATTTCAAATTAGTAGCAACATTGATCTATTACTTGGCTTATTTGATAGAGCTTATTTGAGAAGATTTTTTTGGTAGATCTTTGCTTTGCATTTGTATTTTTGGAATAGGCTCCCTTATTGTGACTTCTTTTTGATAGGGTTTTCTGGCATTGGTTATCAAGAGTATATATGTATAAAATGCGACTTTCAGATACATGTACAAGGCATGTTTGATGACAAACCTAAACTTCTAGAGAATAAGTGGTTCCAAAACTTAGATAATTGAAGTTTGCTTACACCCAGATTCAGAGTCACTCCCTTCCCTCGCCGGAGATTTCAACAATCCCT
The DNA here is from genome assembly GCA_037367405.1 of Ottelia alismoides. Classification (NCBI taxonomy): domain Eukaryota; kingdom Viridiplantae; phylum Streptophyta; class Magnoliopsida; order Alismatales; family Hydrocharitaceae; genus Ottelia; species Ottelia alismoides. The sequence goes on from JAZKJV010000784.1 coordinate 533,369, forward strand.
TGTATAAGCAAACTAATTGAACTAAGGCGTAAGGTGAAGTTTGTTCAAATCAATAAAGAGTAAAGAGTGCTATAGTTATCAAGATGGTCTATTCAGACACATATTCTAGTCATCGCATAAAATTAATAGAACTTAAAGAATTAAGTCTAAAATAGACATGAAGAACCCAAATAATTAAACCTAATGAAGTCCTATGAAAGTAAGTGGATTAAGGTCTTCTTGATCTAAGTCTAAATTTTTTAAAAACCAAACCTCTAATACCATCAAGTTAGGAGAAAACTAAAAAAATATTTTTGGATTTTTGAACTCTTTTTTTTTGGGATTTTTTGCATTTTTATGGGATTTTGAGTATATCCAAATATTTTTGGTATTTTTGTAAAACATGCAAAAAATGATGGAATGTTTTTTTTGAAAAAGTTAAAAAATTTTGAAAATTTTATGATTTATGAAAAAATAATGTAATAAAAGGGGAAAATTGGGTTTTTTGAAAATAAAAGCAATGTAAAACAAAATAAAATGCATGAAATGAAATATATTTTTTAAAAAAATGATAAAATAAAAATGACATGCATGAAATGTGATGCACCCTCCCATGCCTAGCAGGATCCATGCCCACTCCATGATAAAAGAGTGAAAAAATGCGGGACAACATGATTGAAACGAGTGCAGATGCAAGCGATGAAAGATGCTTTTTTCATTTTTTTTCCAAATTGATTTTGCCCCCTTTTTATGCGGGGTTTCCCCATACTTATTCAAAATTGAAAGTGAGAGAAAAAATGCAAGAGAAATTCCTGAAAGATAACTATGAGAGGTGTCCCATGATGTTTACTGGTTTTAACACACCTAGCCAGGCTTCAGAGTTAGGAATACCATGTGTCTCGAGTGTGTGAGGCACCCATGTTTGAAAAATTACGATGATATACATATCTTGTCTCAATAGATAAGGTGGAAATGTGGTTACCTTTGTGAAGCTTGCAACTGATGGGTGGGACCAACGACAACATAGTCGACTCAAGTGAAGATGTGAGTGAAAAGGGTGGAGTCGATTTTGTTAACAGTGTCTCTAATTGGTAGTTTGGTTAAAGATGGTCCAAGTTACAAAAATTGCGTTCATCACATAAAATTAGTTATCATTGAAATCCTTCGCCTTGAACATGAAAAATGATTCATTGATTTTTCCACCCGTAGTACCAACATTTTCTACCCCGATGGCCTCCTTGGTGTCACAATGGTCAGAGATTTGATCATGCCATTGAATTATTTCTTTGAAATGAGTGTTAACTTAAAAGTCTAAGGATAGGAGGGTGGGTTCTTGTATACTTGGATTCAACAGATGATCATGCTCATTATCAGTATGTGAATCATCCATATCATTTGAAGCAACTATTATTTTCCCGGTGCCTCATTTTCGATCGACCAAGAAGATGGTTTCTGCCATGACAGAATCAATGTGGTAGTTGGTCATTCATCCTCTATTTTCTTGAGGAATTCTTCCTTTTCAACTAAAAAATTATCAAGAGACAGAGAGCCATTTTGATTGAAATTTGAGGTAATATCAGGGGATGCATTAGAGAGTGAAAGGCCAGACAAGATTAGTCATCTTCATTGGAGGTTGTGGGATTGGAGTGGGAGACTATGTGTTCACCCCTAAGAGAGTTATCATGGAGGACTTCCAACATTTCATCAAGGCTGAATGGGAGAACAGTGGTGGCAACTCAATATCAAGCTTCCACCCTTGCTCAAAATTATCATCATTATCATAATCAAATTCAGTTTTATTATAGTATTCATCTTTATTCCCATCATCATTCTCATGTTCTTCTTCAGATTCAGAATTGCACTCAAATTCATTTTCAACCTCATCATCAGATTCAACCAAACATTCATTATCGTCATCAAGTTATGGCTCAGATTCAATTTCGTCGTCATCATTGGATTCATCATCGTATTTAATTTCCGTTTCAATATCAAAATCATCCTCAAGGTTATATTTAATATCTTCAATAGGATCAGAACATGATTTCTATAGTAAAAGGTTGATGCTTGATTCAGAATTCAATCACAGTAGGACCCAATAGAGATGAGGAGAGCATTGGGGTTTCACAAAAATCACAATATTCAAATTATTTAGAAGTTGATTCCTTATTTATCTCATCTTCCATTCAGCCACACGGTTAACCTCATGATCAACAATTATTTCATGCTACTTAGGATCATCATCTAAAGCTTCATTAATGAAATTATTGTTCGTGATCAAAGGTTCATGTTTGACTCATTGTTCATTAGAAATCTCCAATAAAGCTGGGTCTGAACATTGTGGCAAAGGCATCATCTTGGTTACATAAAAATCATTTGGTTCGAGATCATATTGAGCCAGAGGTTGGAAGAATCGGTATCCTGATTTATTCATCAAAAAAATTCATTAAGATCCTCAATTTGATATGGTTCTCTTCCAACAATTTGTTTTTGTGCAATGACATTATTTGTCACATAAAAAATCTCCTCATATTATCCTTGAAAACTTTCCTCATACTGAGGTTGATATGTGATTGCATTTTTCAATTCATCCCAAGCTGAATCAAGTTCGAGAATTCATGATAAGAAATCTGCCTAATCTCAACCATTGTATCTGAAACCATGAATGGATTAATAAATAGATGTTCACAAATTTTAGTGAATTGATGAATATTCTCTGCAAATAGTCGTTCCATATTCATCTCAAAGATTTTCATTGAATTCAAGAGGGTATTAAAGCCCTCAAAGATTATCTTGTCAACTTAATTGGCAAGAGGTTGAGGTGGAGAAGGGGTGTAATATGTTAATGATGTAGACCCATACCAAGATTTGGATTGGTCATATATCCCTGAGTTGTACGTTTAGCACTAGGATAGGAGAGTGGTTGGAATTGTGGAGGGTCATGAATTTGTCGGTACTCGAATGGGTCGGTTTGACTTCCCCAATTGGGGTTGGGTTGTATCCCAAAATTTGATTGTGAACCAACGTAGTTCGGATAGAAACATCCATCATAAGATGATTGATTATGTGAAGAGTAGTCAGGTTATTGTGGTGCAGAGTTGGTATTTAATATACTCTTCATGTAGGCATAGATTTGTTCACTAGGAGTCATTTCCAAAGAGATCTCACAACAAACACAAAACAAGATTGATTCACCAACACAAGTGAGTTATCACAGAAGTAATTATCTTTTCGAAAATATTAATTTATTATTCATACAAATTCAAGTACACAAAAAGATTAACATAATATCTATTTGTAGGTTTAAGGACCGTCCTGAATTCCTATGCTTAGTTGCATCCACTTTCAGCCAGTGTGGGTGCAAGTATACAGACCGTAGAATGGCTACCCGTATTTCTTGAAGACGATGCCAGATGCGGTGTCCTTTAATTACCCACTCTATTAAGGTTTTCCTCACTGAGAAGTGGCAAAACTTTTTAAATTCAGTAGTCGAGAAACTTACTTAGGATATTTGGCTATGAACTAAGGCTGGTTGCTTGTGCAGGTGAAATTGTGTACATTGTGCAACACTTCAAGCACTTTAGACCACTTTCATCCGAACCACGTGGTGACTTTCTGGACTCATCTGATTTATGCGAGCAACAATTTGTGATCTTCTTTAATTGATGAGCGGAGGGAGAGAGATCCATGGAGATGAATGCAATATAGGAAATTGATTTTATGATTTTTGGGAATTTTTTCATACACACAATTGCAAGCCCCTAGAAATGTTCAAGTGATTGAAAAGATCTTACAGTGTTGTCTAGTTGGATCCAGAATTAGAGTTTAGAGAGAATGAGAGAGAGAGATATATATCAACTATTTTTTATTTTTTGGTACCTGAAATGAAAGATACATTGAATTAATTTATAAAATAAAAATGATAAAAATGTCAAAAATAAATTGCATAAGTTGACAAGTCCCCAATGGTGGAAAAATTTAGATACGATTTTCGGTACGCTAAAAGTATGTTTTTGAGTGTCGTTGTGTGTACACATGAAAATTGAGATACTCATATAATCTTTTTACAACTACAAGCGAGCATATATTGAAATACGTATAGTGCAAGTATAGGATCAATCCACTAGGACTCAGATATTTTTATGCAAATTTTTATTCTATTTACAAAGGTATTTTCAACTATATTGACTCAAATCAAATTCTATTTTTATTTGTATTCCTAGGACCTTAAAATATATCAAAACCTCTTTCACTAGGTTCTAGACATCTTAAGGATCGCACATGATTTTTTTGGGAACTTTTTGGATTTTTCTAATGTTTTTGGTATTTTTTTGAATTGCAAGGGGCAGTTGTATAATTATCTAAGAATCCTAGGGGCATGGATGTAAATAAAAAGAAAATTAAAAACATGATGCAATTAAGAAAACTATTTGACGGAAGTGAAATTTGTCAATAAAAAAGTTTAATGGGTAAATTGCGGGGAATGAAATAAACTTTAAAAATTACAGAATAGTCCCTAGAGGACTGAAATGTAAATAAAAGAAACTTGAAAAAATAAATTGCATATGTCGTGGAATATAAAAATATACGAAATGGAGAAATTGCATAATTTAATAAAAACTTTCCTGGAATTTTATTTAGGTCCAAAATAACTTAAAAATGTGAAGAAAATTGAAATTACGAAGGGGTCCCTGGGACACCATCTTCCTTGAGTGTGGCGGTGGTAGAAGGCGATGGCGGAGCAGATTGCGACAATGCAGAGAGGAGCTTGGGGTAGAGGCGACGATGGGAAGAGGCTGAGGTACGACATATTCGGTGGATGGAGAAGATGGCGAAGATGTGTCTTCAAGCCCTCGATGTCCCTCCCCATGGCCCCATGGCGTTCCTCCTCCTCCCTCTTAAAGGGGTCAAGGGAGGAGAGATGGAGGGTGAGGAGGAGAACTACCAAAGCTTTTGGCGTTGGCATGGAGGCCAAACATCATAGTGGTTGGGTGCGTGGGAGGAGGCAGATAGGCGTAAGCTGTTCCTCCTACGTCAGGAAGAAGGGAGGGGGTGGCTGACACCAGTGCTCCCTTTTTTATTTTTATTTATTGAGTTGCTGACATCATGCTGGCATCAACTAAATTGTCATGTAGTGTTTTTTTACAATTGAAGAAGAGAATAAGAGAGAGACCCCTTGGGACTCTTCGAAAGCGGACTTGAAAAATAAAAATTATGAGAAACTTTAATATGAGCTTGGAGCCCATATTTATTGGGAATTTGTTTTTTTAATATTTATTTTGCAAGGAAATACCATGCAATTTTTAGATGATTTTAAATGCAATACATATGAAAATTACGCGAAAAAACTAAGAAAATGCATGGATGAAACATGTATAATTTTGCTCAAAATGGTATAAAAACATGATAAATCACATATTCGTCAGCTATTTTTGAAATTCAATCCCTTTTTCCCGACTTTTCTCGTCAAAATTCAATCCCTTTTTGAAGGTGCCTCCTGTTTTGCAGCAAAGAGAAAGGGTATAGGGGGTGATTCACCATCGTCGGAGGTCTCCTCTTGGTGGTTCCATTCCCAACCATCCTTGTTCTGATGAGCCTTATTTCCTTGCTTTTTCTATTCTTGGGAGTAGCAGTAACTTACGGTAGCATTTTATTTCATTTCATTCCATCTATTTTAATCTAAAAATCAATTTCATAATTCGCTCGAGCTCCATACTCTTGCCTCTGTCCGCCAAATCTCCAACCATTTCCTGACCCATTGTTCACCCTCACACTTTTGCCTTTTCATCTTCTATCACTCTGAGCCATTGTCCATCCTAGATCTTGCTTAGATCTGGGATATGTATCTCCTTCCTCCGCCTGTCGTTGAAGATCATCATACCTTCATTCCAGACCTTGTTTTTGTTCATAAATGGGTTACAGAGCTTCGCTCTCGATCCCTGAAGCTTCTGATGTAGGCCTAGGCGCAAAAGGATCCCATATGGGGGTTAAATCTACTCAGCTTGCAACTCCAGGTGCCCAAGTCTTATCTGACCTTCCAGGACTCCTCCACTGAGGTCTGGACCATTTTGAAGCATCCACCAATTGTGGAACACTTAAAGGATCGTGTAGAGCATCTAGCAGCGACGGAACCCATCTGGATCGAACAAGAGGCTCGATCAAAGTTCATCTCACAATTGTTGTTCCCTGTTATTCTAGCAGGGGCCCAACACTGTTGGCTCAAGCCCTCACTCTAGATTGCACAACCATCATTTGATCCCGCACCAGAGAGCCGTTAGATTTGAGGGCAGAATTTAATCTCCGCCCTCCATCAACGAACCATCATCAACTGTTGCCAGCGCGCCACGTGTTTTAGTAGATCAATCCATACCATCCACCAACACTCTACGAGGAGTATTTTATAAATTTTCCCCTTCACATTTTTGTATTTATTTATTAATCTAGAAACATTCACCTGTCATTGTAAAATATTTGTAATATTTACTCTAAGGACCCTGAGCTTAGTATTTGAACTTTAGTCCATTCGACGTCACCTCACGTGCTTGTGCACGCTATTATTGATCCAGAAACTTTGACTATTGGTTGAAATACTTTTGGTAAATTTGCTTGCTTGGTCCTATTATTATGTCTATTTGTAGTTATACCCCTACGAGTGTAAACATTATTTTATTGCATGGAAAAATTTCATGTATGCATAAGGATTTCATTAATGGGTTATTATATGCTCTAATATTTCTTAAATATAGCAACTAGGTCCTTGTATTGCATATTTAATCTTGTAAATGTAATCTAATTATTAAACATATCATTTTGCATCTAAAAGTAAGAAAAATTATCTTAAGTGCTTAGAACCCAATATTATATCACACATATTTTTATTAAGGTAACTAAAATTATTTTGATAATTATAAAAAAAAATAAAAAACATTGCATTTTCTTATTTTCAGCGTTTTAAAATATCTAGAAATTACAAAATGTTTTGAAAACAATTCAAAAAATTTCAGTGTATTTATTTATGCGTATTTTAATTCTATTCAAATATTTTTGCAAAATACTTTGAAAACTCCTGAAAATTGAACATTCTAAAAACCCTTATAAAAATTATAAAACAATCATAGACAATAACAAAAAATATGCTTTAAGTTTTTGAATTTTCTTTGTATTATCTAGTATCTAGGAAAATTTATATTAGGCTCAATTTGATTTGATAAATATTTATTAAGCCTTTTTCAAGTTCTTGGATTTAATGTTTTGCCTATTTTGAGTTTTCCTTATTTAAAAATGCATAAGAATTCTAAAAAAATATCTGAAATTACCAAAATCAGAGAAAAAATTATAAAAACCCAAAACATTTCATCTCTGAAATTTCAAATTTATTATTTATTTTCTTAAAATTCTAAAACATATCTTTTTATTCCTTATCTTTATAATGTACTTATATATACATATATTATCCTATATGTTATTTTAAAAATTAAAATTAAAAGTTTGCAAAATTTGAAACAAAGTATATATTAATTAATAACCCACAAAAACACTTAAAAATCAAAAATAAAAAAGAACCCTAAGTTGTTTATTCGTTTTTGTTGCTCTACCTCGTGTGCTCCTTTGTGGTTCGACCCCTAGTGTTTGTTACTATACACATTCTTATAGGGTATAATAAATTTTAGTTCACCTACTTTTATTGTTTAATCATTGTTGTGGGTTAATTGTTGATTGACATGCTCGAGTTGAGTACCTAGAGCCGAGAGAGGCACCGATACAACGATTGCCAAATCTGACTTGTCAGACATCGCATGCCCTCAAAGATCGGATATTAGGTACCTTGCTTGAGTGACTCTTCAGTGACAAGTATTACAATGTAGTTGGACAAGATCCTCTTGCATTCATCTCATTGTGAATATGCTTTGATTTGTGTCAGCCCTTTAATCGTATCTTATTTGATCTTTTTCTGTCTTAAATTTTGTCCAGATTTCTTTATCACTAATAGGATAAGAGACTCCTTCGTAGATGCCAAACAAGCTTTTCCATGTGTGCCATGGGTCCATGTATTGATAAAAATTACATGTTATCACTCATTATTGCACAAAATAAGAAGCGAAAAATCTTATCCCAATTGACCTATAAAATAACCCAACTTCTCTGATTTTTAACTAATTCATGCTAAATCCAAATGAACTAAAACCACCTCCATTGTATACATACTACTAACAACAATACATGAAAATACAAAAAAACTCTAACACAAATAAGTGGGCCGAAAATCCAAACCCTAATTGCATGATTCTCAGACTAAAACCTCGATATCTTCCTCATCCAGTGTTTGATTTGATCCTACTCACTTTTGAACTAATGTAAATTCAAATACCTTCAAAATAAGACCTAGTTCAAGTGAATCGGAGCTCATATGTGAAAGTTGGGTTTTGGGCCTTTTTTGTACATTTTGTATGTTATCAGTAATTAACCTAATATTTTATGTATATAATTAACTCATTTTATTTTATTTATTTTTCATTTATTTTCTTTGATAAAAATTTTATTAAAAAGTGCAAAAATCCAAATCCAAAATGAGGTTGAAATCAAAGAAACTAACTGAGTATGAGTCTTCACCAACAGTTTGTACAAAGGTTGTCATTTTTGCATTTTCTTCTTTTTCTTAATTAATAAAAATACAAAAAAATAGATTAATGTGTAAATATTTATCTTTTATTTTATCATATTTTTCCGAATTTTTTATCTAGTTTAAAAATAAAAAATATTAATCTTGAAATCAATGCACAAATGATCAATTTTGATTTTGATCTAATCATGAAAGTTGTAGATTTCATCGAGAAAAACAATTTCAGGAAGAATTTTTTTTGATTCGAGGTCATTTACTATTTCTTTTAGATTTTTCCTTTCTTTTATTTTTCGAATTTTTTGGAGGTGCCACGTGTCATCTCCTGTAGCCGCCACGTGGGACCCATTTTTGAGCTTTTTATAATTCATTTTATTAAAAAAAATTCCCCCGCACGTGCGGAGCACGCGCCTCCTGCGTACATGCCCCGCACGTCGCCTTCCCCCTTTCCCTTTTCAGACCAGGCAGCGCTGCCCACCGCTCCTCTGCTTCCTCTTCCGGCTGCGAATCTTGCCACCTTCCTACATCGATCATGCCGATCTCAATCTCGTCAACCCTCCTTCCCATTGCAATCCATGTCAGATTTTCACCCCTTCAATCCTCACGATTATTCATATCCCCAATCAATCAAAATCACTATCATGTGATTAGCTTCCATAGCCGGCCCTCCTCTCACCTTATAAAAGCCATCGCTCCTCCAACAGAGCGGGGCATCCACCGACTAGATTCTGGCGAGGCCCGATGGTGACGTCCTGGTCCTTTCCCATCGACAAGATCCAAGGTGCATCTCTGCTTGGTCGTATCGCACTCCTCTGCGCATCTGCCTTGCTCCAACTTAGATCGTTAAGCCACCAACGAACACTCCCCACTACCAACTTCACCTTCCAACGCCCGCACCAACCCCTGCGAGTTTCTCCACCACACCTCGTTGCACTCTTCACATCCACCGCCTCCACTTAGTCTCTTGGCGGAGGCATCAATCGCCACAAATGCCAAGTCTTCAGTCATGCTTCATCGTCGACTTCGAGCAGCAACGCCTCATTCATCGACGGTTCAGCCTTCCCTTCGCCTTGGTTCCCACCACCGCGCTACGCCGCCACCGCTTCAGTCCGACATCGCTGCATGCATCCTCCCCGATGACGTCTCCTGCTCCAACCGTGTGGCACACAACCCCGCCTCCCCTCCGCCCGCTGTCCTCATCTCTCCAGCAACGAACCACCGAACAGGAAACCCGAGGTCCTCTCGCATGCGCGACATGTGAGGAGGAAACATCATCAAGTATACCCCTGCACACGTGATAGGCACGTGCTGAGTGGACGACTTGAATCTACATCCATGGTGGTCTCCTAAATCATCGAAGCAGTCCCAGCCCAGAGGTCACGTGAATCGCACGTGACCTTCTAGAAATACTGCAGAAAGGCCCTCCCACTCCAGCCTTATTTCACATCCCTCTTTACTTTGAACCTCTACATGACATTATTTTTATTATTAAAAAATAGCATTGTGTTCATTAGTTAATTCTCTACAGTATGGCATAATTGTTGTATTTTTCTATGCTGTGGTTATTTAACATCTAATATTCTTGCGTAAAATTACATATTTTGCACAACTTTTGCCACAAAATTCATAAGTAATTAAACACTACCCAAAAAATTGCCAAAAATTCACGGATCATAGAATTAGTTGTATTTCACATTATGTCAAAAAAGAATTGAATTTGCGTGCATGGTTTGCCTTATACAAATCATTTGCCTTATACAAATCATTTTGCATATTTTAATTTTTAATTTTTAATAAGTATTAAAACTCATATTTTTGATGTTTAGGATTTTTCTGAGATCAATCACCTAGTGGTAGATCTTGGATAAATTTATCCCTTGAAAATAAATAGTTTAGTATTTATTATAATTAATTATTGAAATTCACTTTGTTTGCATTCATAATTTCATAAAATATTTATCTTGCATCCAAAAATTCCAAAAAATTATAATGCATTCATTTCATCATAGTTGACATCTTGACCAAATTTCGTAATTTTTTGACATCATTTGATTGAAATTGCATTTTTATCCCTAAAATTTGCCACATTTGCATTTTGCATTCCAAAATTTCATAGAAAATACAAAAAATTACCGTCTCAAAAGTCGTGCTTGAACTTTGGTAGATAAAATTCTAGGTTGTTCCTTTGCCTCCTTGAGTTCGACCTTAGAACTTGCACAAGTAAAATAAACATAAAACCACGTCGATTAAAAATTGAATAAATTACTGTGGTTATTTCTTGATCGATTCTGAATTCCCGCCTACAACGAAACGACAAAATTAAATGATAATTCATAGAAATTAAAGTAGGGTTTTCGCGGTTCGTCAGATGGCGTCGTTGCTAGGGATGCAAACGGCTTAGATTTTTGTCTAAAAATTAGTGCTCTGTTTTTCACACATTCGGGTAGTCTGACCCCCGAACGTGCCACTGTACAATTTTTATTTATTTTTTAGCATTTATTTTCTATCTTTATTTTCCATTTTTGAGTCGCTCTCTTACACTCTCTCTCATATTTTTCATGCGAGGTACTCGGCGTATGTGGAGCAGTTTTCGAAGACCGACACATCTTCAGCAATTTCCGGAAAGCCGCATTAGAATTAAGATGGAGTCTAGTCGCGAGAGAGCGTAGAGTCTAGGATTTATTCTTCTACAATTTTAATTTTTGCACTTAATTGCTCATTTATAGCGGTGTCTTTTTGGACTCTCGCGTGTGTAACAAGACCTTGAACTTTTTCCCTGGTGTGTCGTGGCCTGTTTCCCTCTCCGGTGAGGGCGGGATCCAACTTGAGTGGCTCGTAGGATAGACATGCACATACTGCTATTAGAGCTTCTAGATTTATTGTTTGTGCTCATAGTACCGATGACCACACTTCACTTAATTGAGAGGCACACTAGATCGTTCAACTTAGTTAAAAATTTTAACTCTATTCTTCACGGATAATAGAACTTTCTGCTAGGTGCGGTTTTTGTTAGCTTGCATTCATTTAGAATAATTTTTAATTCTTGTATTGCATCCCACATGGAGATTGCGAGGAATCACTATAAGTCTTCTAACTGAGCATACATCATCATTTTTTCATGAGCATCGACTTTTCCTGAATTTCTCCCTCCTGTTTTGTCACGTAAATTTTAAAGGAAATTGGGACTGGACGGTAGACATGCATTTGTGCTAACTTAATTTTTCAATGATCACCTAAATAAATTTGGGACTGCTAAACAAAGCTGACTAAATTAACTCGTAAAATCAAGAATTTTTGCGGGAGAGAAACCTCGACCTTGGATTCAATTATTTGTCTGAGTAAGTGAGAGACGACACTTAAGGTTAGAGCCCAGCTCCAGAATCTTTGTTCAAACTACTGATTCTATAAAAACAATTAGCTACTTTTCAGTGAGGAATTACAGGTAGCCGGTAAACAGTCTAGATTTCCTGAGCAGAGTGGGTGTTTTAAAGGACATTGTGTAAGGCTCTGTACTTAAGTAACACGGGTAGACATTTTATAGTCCGTATTTACAATCATACTTGCTGAAAGTGGATGCAACTAGTCGTAAGAATTCGGGCCAGTCTTGAAGAAAATTTCCGGCACCTAATAGCTCACTAATTATTTTACAAGATTGATTTATCACCAACTAAAATTGAAAAGATAATTGCTGAACTCTTGCGGCTTCATTGTGTGAGTTGGTGAAACCGGGGTTTGTATTGCATTTGCATTGGTGTGCGTGAACCGAATTTGAAGATCAAAACCTCACACTTATACCACCACTCTCCTTGATTTATTTTTTTGGATTTCTTCTTGTGAATATCCTATGCACTTGCACCAATATCAACCATGTCGATTCATCATCAACCTCCTTTGACAAAGACAAGACAATGGTCCGAGTACACATCTAATCTAAATACTAGGAAAATGAATTTGTCTTGGTTAGACCTAAATCATCTAAACCCTCTTCTGTCAAGAATCCTCCAACATTCGGGAAAGACTTGGACCCTCGGATGAATCCGGTCCAATCTTTGAATTCAAAATCATTTTACCCTAATCTTCTAACCACTTCTACACATATCCCATCTCCCTTGACCTTTCCTACATGTGAACCACTGCCATCTTGGGATGACCCGACTTATTCCCAATTTCTCGCTGAAACTAATGAACCATTTAAAGATCAAATCACTTCTGAGACTCGTGACTGGCTAAGACACCTACCCCAAGTACCTTCATTCTTTACTCACAATCTTGTTGAGACAGGTCCACATCTCACAGAAATACATCCGGACTGGACCTTAGGGAATAATATGATAGCCCGATCAAATCACAAGGAGAGGTCCACGCCTAATGATCACCACTGTTGGATTAACCATGACGATCACATCCACATTGACAACTCCTAATACCACTCCTTCGATCAGCCTACACATACAGAGGACTATACTGATGATATCGACACTGTGAACCTTGTATGACTCCATTGTTTGGGGATACATCATGACCATGGAAGTAGACTCTACTCAAACCAGCATTGCATGCCTGAGTCGAAGCATGCTGAGTATGAGACCTACAGATTCCTGTAAAATCCTTCCACTGAGTAAACTCCTTCCATAATTTTTGAGGAGAAATTTTAAGAAAATAACAATCATATATTGGATATTCCAAGGAAATCTCCTCTCAGCACATATAGGAAAATGGAAGATGCAATGAGTGGATCTCAAATTCAAAAATGAGAACACACACCGACTGCTCCCATGATTGATCATGAAAAGTTTTTAAAGGATGATATTTCGAGGGAAAATAAGAGGTATGAATTAATGGAGGATAAATTTAGAAAGTTCTTCGACCGACTAATTTCATTCTATGGTAGCTCAGATATAAAAATGGATGATGTAAAGATTGGATCTCCTATTGAAAACCCTGAGGATATTCAGAAATGCATGGACTATGTTCACCCTAGGGACGACTCTGACAACAACACTTCTACATATTACTGCCCTAGGGATGACTCTGACTCTGACTCTTACTTGGCAAATCAAAACCCCTCATCATCTACAGAAAACACCACACACCACATAGAAAATACAAAAAAATCAAAGTATTCAATAACACTCAAAAAATCGAAAAACCAAAAAAACCATAAAAATTGAAAGTGAGTAAGATCTGAAGAATTTGGATCCTACTTTACGAGAAGCACTAGAGAAAAGATTGATTTTTGAACTTCCCTTGATACATGCCATTGAACACTTCCCCGATCTTAAAGGATTTGTAATGAGCAAATTAATGATGAAAAAGTCGGGTAGGACGAGAACAAAAACTGAAAAACATATATTGTGAATGTCCACCTCTTTGATAATAAGGAGAAAAACCAAGAGCTACAAAGTGAAGCGGTTGCCCAGATTTGATTGTGGAATCAAAGATACGATATTTATCCATACTCGAATCAACGTCGACTCACCAATCAATATCCTCCCGACCTCTGTATTCGACAAGCTCAAACTTGGACCTATCAGAAAGATAAGAGAGATCGTTCAACTGGCTGATCGATCTATAAAGCGGTCGAGAGGAACAATTGTAGTCATCGTTACATTCCAAGGTGCTCTGCTCAAAATGGACTTCACGATCATTGATATTGAGCATAAATGAGAATTCACCTAGTCTCCGATCATTCTTGGAAAGCCATTCTTGGCATTGGCTAAGGCAATTATTGAGTATGAGACTCGGGAAATCAATTTTACAGCATTAGGAGCACTTCGATCTCACCCAGTCTTTGAGGAAACACAATATCATGAGGCAACCCACGAAGCCGTCAACAACCGTAACCATTAAGCGGTAGATGAGACCTACCCCGTTGCTACACCTGAGATAACGGCTGTTGAGGATACTATTGGTTTAGAGACTCTCCCCACTGTTCCATTTCCCGCTTCTCTAACACCATGGTCATTTGATCATGAGACATATGCATGGGTGCATCCTGAGTCGACTGAAATCTCCTCTAACCACTTTGATCAAATCAACCTGGCACAGGAATGCACCAACATCAAGTCAATTGAGAACGAATATGCAGGACATGCACTAACAAGTAGTTCAGAGACACTCCCCACTATTCCATTTCCCGCTGCTCTTGCCATGGGAAAGGGTTTCTATTATGATCCTGAGACATATGCATGGGCGCATCCTGAGTCGATTGGAATCCTCTCTGACCACCTTGACTAACTCAAGAGTGCACCAACATTAAGACAACACGAAACAAAATGGTTGCTCCTTCATCTAAAAAGAAAATCGCCTTTGACATGCTGAAAAAGGAATCATCTGATGAACCTCACCAGGTTCGGATAAGGTAATTTACACGAGTGAGGTCTGTTCTGCAATTCTTAAACCCTATCTACGCAAGGATCTAAATTTCAATTCCCATTGGACAACTCCTGTTCCACACTATTATTCATCCAAAGCTGATTCTCCTGATCTCATTAAATATATTGGAATAATTTCTTATCGGCTGACTGAGACCGGTGCTTCAGAGTATTCATCATTCGAGGATGAAACACTTGATCACAAAAGGAACGAATTCTGAGAAAACAATTAAAGCAACTAAAGAACAAGAATATCTAGAGTGCCTCCACTTTCAAATACTATTCCTCTGAGGATAACTCCAATGATGGCTGGATATCATCTGATTCAAATGCTTCATCTACTCTCCAGCATGATTTCTCTGAGGATAACACTGACAATGGTTAGGAATCACATGCTTCATCCTCTTCGTATCATTACGATCTTCCACCACATACTCATAAAAAGATCCGCTGAAAACCTCCTTAATCATTGACTGCCCTCCCTTCCTCCTGACCCCATCGGTCTCCTTGTACATCTTTTCCATCTACTTAGGACAAGGCCTAGGTATACGGGGGAGAGGGGATGCCATCTGTATATACCATTCTCCTCATACAACCCTTCTCACGATCACTTCATTACCACCCTTCTTTCGTACTTAGGCTGACCATAGCCTAAGTATAGGGAGAACCGATGCCCATCTATGTATACTCTCCTCATTCACATCTCCCCACTGCCTAAGTTTCACTCTTCTTCTATACTTAGACTGTTCACAGTCTAAGTATAGGGGGGCGGATGGACTTCTATCTTTTTCTTTTTCACTCTCTTACGCTTAGCCCAAGCTATGTGTTCTCCACGCTACTTGTGCTCTGAGGACATAAAACTCGCTAAGTATAGGGGGTGTATATATACTGTGTATATATTTTACCCGTAGCTCATACTTTCGCGTAAGTCTATATATATTTATGGGGTGGGTAATTAACTTAAAAAAATAAAAAGGGGAGTTTTGCTACTAACACTGACTCTATCCAACCAAAAATTTTGAAAACGGTTTCTTATTCATTTCTTCAAAAAAATCCTTGCATTAAAAAAAATAAAAAAATTCAAATCACAAAAGTCAAAAAAAATTATGTCTGCATTTCACACACCTGCACTTCATCTAGCATTACATTCATTGCATTTATGAAAAGACCTTTGGTTCTGAATTGAGTTATGAGTAGAAACCGAGAGTGGTCTGGACTTGACCTTAAGCCACCTAATTTTTAGAGGAACTTCACCGAAAAAAGGGTTTTAGAAGCTTTAGGTCTTTGACTTAATTCTTCGAGTTCCACATGACAATGTGCAATGCTTGACTCTTAGTGTCTAACCTGGTATCTCTTTATTCTGGGTATGACTCTTGATAGGGAATTAATTTGTACTCTCACACTATTCACTTAGCTCTACTCAGATGGGGTATTGGAAGACTGTGTGAGTTTCTTTTCTGTTAGCGCGTACATCTAAAGAATGGAGTATGGGTTGAAATAAAGCTTCGGAAAAGGGATGGATGGATGGGCCCAATTTCGTCTAAGACCCCAAAACATTTACAGAAAAAGATTCCATATCCGTAGGGGCACAACAAGATCCATGCAGAGCTGCCAAAAATCCAAATACAAAGAACCCTAATTACCAAATAAATATTTGACGAAAAAAGGGTACAAGCTTCAAGAAAACTTGCAGATCTTGGTGGAGAATTGGCTAAATTGGTCGGCTTCACAAGGAGAGGTGACTACACTGGTCACCCACCAGTTCTATTCCACTTCTTCTAATTTCTCCCTCTATTTGATTGTGAACACAACGTGACAGACCTTAGAAGGAAATACCTGACTCCCTGAGGACGAGTTACTGGAGAGGAGGTTTGCATGGCAGTCTGGCATTCTGGATGGGAAGAGATAAAACCTTTCACACACATGAGTCAAATGTTCAATGTTCATGGGGCATGCTTTGGGAAGGAGATTGATCTAAGATGACTTCTGAGTCGAAACTGTGACAATGAGGTGTAGAACTTGGAGGCTGTTGATTTTAAAACCCTAAGTCTCACAGAAGTTCCACCAAACTAATAATCCAAAGGTCAGGGCTAGTTCCATTTTCACCTTCTACGCATGATCTTGGTATGGAACCCAATCTCACTTCACCTCATTGCATTGCTTTAGATGCTAAGGGATAAACATGGTTTAAGTATAGGGGGATGATGAATCTCAGATTCATCACTCTAAAAATCATTAATTAACCTCAAATTCCCAAAATTCATTGGCATTTCTTCATTTATATTGAATAATTAGCATTTATGCATGTGTTGATAATAATTACATTTTATCACTCATTATTGCACAAAATAAGAAGCCAAAAATCCCAACCCAATTGACATGTAAAATAGCCTAACTTCCTAGATTTTGAACTAATTCATGCTAACTCCAAATGACCTGAAACCGCATCCATTGTGTACATATTATTAACAAGAATACAGAAAAATAAAAAAAAATCACTGACATAAATAAGTGGACCAAAAATCCAAACCCTAATTGCAGGATTCTCGAACTAAAACATCGATATCTTCCTCATATAGTGTTCGATTTGATCCTACTCACTTTTGGACTAATGTACATTCAAATATATTCAAAGTAAGACCAATTTCATCTGAATCAGAGCTCATGTGTGAAATGGGTTTTGGGCCTCTTTTGTACATTTTTTATTTTAACAGTTTTTGACCTAATGTACATAATTAGCTCATTTTATTTTATTTCTTTTTCATTTATTTTCTTTGATAAAAGTTTTATTAAAAAGTGGAAAAATTCAAATCCAAAATGAGCTTGAAATCAAAGAAACTAACTGAGTCCGAGTCTTCACCACCAGTTTGTACAAAAGTTATCATTTTCACATTTTTTATTTCTTCTTTTTATTAATTATAAAAATACAAAAAAATAGATTAATACGTAAATATTTATATTTGATTTTATCATATTTTTTCGGATTTTTTATCTGGTTTAAAAATAACAAAAAATTATTAAGCCCAAAAATCATGGTATCTTATGTATATGGGATACCCCAAAAATATCACTTTATACAAATGATTGATTTTGATATTGGTCTCTTCATGAAATTTGTAGATCTCATCGAGGTGACTTTTGTGAAGAAAACTATTCGATTTGAGGTCGTCTGCTATTTCTTTTAGATTTTTCTTTTCTTTTTCGAATTTTCTGGAGGTGACACGTGGCAGCTCCTGGAGCTGCCATGTGGCACCCATTTTTTAGATTTTTATAATTCATTTTATCACCGCTCCTCCGCTTACTCTTCCGATTGTGAATCTCGCCACCTTCCTAATTCGATCAGTGTTGATCTCAATCTCGTCAACCCTCCTTCTTGTTCCAATTCATGTCAGATCTTCATCACATTCAATCCTCGCGATTCACCATATCCCTGATCAATCGAAATCCCCATCATGCGATTAGCTTCCATAGTCAACCCTCCTCTCACCTTATAAAAGCCCTCGCTCCTCCAACAGAGAAGGGAATCTGTCGACTGCATTCAAGCGAGGCTCGATGGTGACATCCCAGTCCTTTCTCGTCAACGAGATCCAAGGTGCATCTCCGCCTTGTTGCTGCGCGCTCCTCCGCGCATCTGCCTTACTCCAGCTTAGACTGTTGAACCACCGACGAACACTCCGCACTACCAACTTCGCCTTCCAACGCCTGCACCGGCCCCTACAAGTTTCTATGTCACACCTTGCACCACCTCGCTACACTCTTCACATCCACCACCTCCACTTAGTCTCCTGTCGAAGGCATTGATAAACCGCAGATCTACCCTATTAGTGTTGTCGTATTGACGTTTTCGTTGCACTCGGATAAATCCGGATCGATCAAAAAATAACCGCACAAATCTATTAATCATCCAATGAAATTAAGCGTGGTTTTATGTTTATTTAGCCTGGGCAAGCCCCAGGGTCGACTCAAGGAGGCAAATGAACAACTCGGGATTATATTAGAGGGATTAGATTACGATTCTCCAAGTGGGATTTTTTTTTAAATTTTTTATGCAATATAAATGATAAATGCAAAATACGAATAGGATTAAGTTACTACGAAAAGAATCGACTTAGCCAAATTTAATTTTAATATGAAATAAGTTCAAATCAGCCAAGTGATATTTTTCCTAAGAACCTAATCCAACAACGAGTGCAAAATATATTTTTTTGGAATTTTTGGCTTTAAAATACACAAAGGAAAAATACAAACTTTTTTAGGGTTTTTATGTAATTTTTCATGCAAATGAGATGAAAAAATAATGAAAAATTCACTGGAAGTTAAACATGATGAAATTAAGCTAGGGATATTTTTTTTAGAATTTTCTGACACTTTATAATTTTTTTATGAATTTTTTACTGAAAACAGAGTGACTGTGAGTCTTTAATTCCTAATTAATCCACGAAATAAAATTATGGAGAGAATGAATTATCTAAGATAGATATTTTAATAAGGAATCCAGGAGAGTTAAAATTTCTCAAAAATATTATTCGTGGTTTTAATTAAAAATCAATTACAGAAATCGCTCACAAATTTATTCTATGCAAACGACAACTCTGATTTCGTTGGAGTAATAAATGAATATGTGCGAATTTCAGAGCTTAAATGGGTAAAATATCACTGAAACTCAATCTCTAAATTTTAATAAATAATCTGATGTTCACAAAAAATGTAAATAAATAGCCCCAAGATAAAGGATTAGTTGCTCATCAAAGTGCTATTTTTCATTAAAATAAATGATGCTATTTTGAGGTCCAAATGTTCATGCGAAGTCAGGGGTATCAATGCAATATAAAAATTAAAACTAACAAACTCAACTATGCACATGGGCACTTTTGTAATTTTAAAAACTTGAAAGGATGCAAATGAAATTTTCAATATATAAAAATAAAAGAAAGGGGACCTTTAGCCAACGCTAGGGCACAACCGCACAAGGGCGGACTCGAGGGCGGCGCGGGGGGCGGGCGTGGTGCGGCGACGTGTCGTGGTGTCGGCGGTGGCTGCAGTCACGCGACTGTGCGTATGGCGCACCGTGGCGAAGGTGGCGTGGTGAGCAGGAGGAGGCGTCCACATGGCGGAGGGCGGTGCACGCTCGAGCCTAGGGTGGTGCGGTTCTGGCGCAGCGGAGCTTGGCCGCGCTGGCGTGGGGCGCGTGGGTTGGGCAACAGGCGATGAGGTCAGTTAGGGATGGAGCGACGGCGCGCCTGGTGGACGGTGGCAGAGGCGCGGGGCGTGGAAAAGATCATCCTGCAGGCGGAGGGGGATGGCGGCCTGGCGGGCGGAGGACACGAGGCGACGCTGGACTGTGGGGTGGCGCGGGATGCGGCGAGTCGTGGCTTCACGGGCAGTGGCCGAGGAGGAGTCCTCGGGAGCATGGCGACAGTGTGGGACCGTGGGGGGTGGCTCAGGAGGGCGGCGCCGCTCACGGGCTTCTGGGCAGTGTGGCTGGTGGCAGTGCGGCAGACGCTGCCGCGACGGTGCGGTGACCTGCGGGGGAGGAGGTCTCGGTGGAATGGAGCTCTTCATGTTTTCTTTTTTTTTTTAAATTTTTGATGTAGTATATATTTTTTTTAATTTTTTTTTGTAAACAAGGAATATAATGTGAAAATGAAATGCAGAAGTGGTGATGATGATTGTGATGGTTTTGTGTGATACGATGTGAATCAACAAGGAAAATATATTTTGTTAGATAAAAATGAAATGAAAAGGAAAAAGAGAGGGATTACTTACCTGCGGTTTCGTCGGATGGAGCTGCAATGTGTGCGGCTTCCGTCGTCATCGCCTCGATTCAGTTCGACGAAAAATCTAAGAAGCTCAGTTGTGACCTGAAGTGATGCACACCGACACGAGGAGGAGTCCTCGTGGATCTCGCCTTGAAAACTGTCGTTGCTCGACTGAAAAATATTGACGCTGTCACCGATAACACTCGGGGGCTGGTGGTCTCTCCCTCTCAATTGAAGAAATGGCAGATGAGAAAAATGGTGGAGGATGATGGAAACAAAAAGGGAGAGGAGAGGGAAGTTGGAGAAGAAGTGGGGAGAATGGAGTAGTGGGGAGAGTGGTGGCTTGGAGTGGAAGACAAGTAAGGAGGAAGAAGTAAAAGGGAAATAAAAGAAATAAAATAATAAAATAATACAGTAGGCTACTAAAAATAATTAAAATAGTAATAATAAAATAATAATAAAAATAAATCTGAAAATAATAAAAAAATCCGAAAATAATAAAAAAAATGGGGTGACATGTGGCGGCTCCAGGAGCGGCCATGTGTCGCTCCTAGAAAATTCAAAAATTAATGTAAAGAAAAATAAAAAAGAAATAACAAAAGGGATTAAATCAAAAAGTAGTCAACACGAAAGTTGTTCGTATCGACGAGATCTACAACTTTCATGAAGGGTTGAAAATCAAAAGAAGACAACTGTATAAAAAGTATTTTTGGGTGGTACCTTATAGATATAAAATACCACATTTTATCTTTTGTAATTTTTTGTCATCTTTATAAGAGAGAAAAATCAAAATAAAGTTAGGAAAAATATGAAAGGAATATTTACAACTTAATATTTTTTTTGATTTTTAATAATTAAGAAAATAAAAGGATAAAATAAAGGGCAAAAAGGTCAATATGTACAATATACAAAAGGGGCCCAAAACTCAAGTTTTGCATACGAGCTCCGATTTTAATGAAATTGGTCTTGTTTTGAAGGTCTTTGAATGTATAATACTTTAAAAGTGAGTAGACCTAATTCAGAGGTTGTATGAGAGATATGTGCATTCTAAGGTTCATGGTTTCAAACTTGGGTTGGGGTTTTATTGGTCAATTTTACAAGCTAGTATTTTTTTGATATTTTTCTTTAATTAGTGTTAGTAATATATACACTATAGAGTTGGTTTTATTAGATTCAAAGTTAGTATAAAATATATACCAATAGGGTATTTTAGCTAAAATACAGGTGAATATTTACAAGTGAATTTGGCTTCTTATTTAATGTAAATATGAATGCTAAAATGCAGATATTATGCTTGCATGCATGAATGTTAATTTTGCAAGATAAGGGGAAATATGCTGCTATTTACTCGGGAACAAGACTCTATTTTCAACTTTTAGAGTGATGAATCACAGATTCATCAACCCCCTATACTTAAACCTTTTGCTCGTCCCCGAGCAACTAAAATGAAATGCAAGAGTGAAATGATTTTGGGTTCCATACAAGGTCGTGAACAAAAGTTGAAAATGGAGCTTGACTCGACCTTTGGATTAATTGTGTGGCGGAACCTTATTGGGATCTGAATTTAAGACCCAACAGACTTCAAGTTCCACAAGTCTTCTATCCAAGACGCCTCAACAGTTATGTCAGAACAAATCCTCAAACACAAATATCTGATGACTATGATTCTTACTTGTACTGTGTATGTGTAAAATAGCTCTCCACATCAGAAGTGGCTAAGAAGCAACCTCCTCTAACAAGGTAACTCTAATTCCCCGATCCAGTAACTCTTTCCTCGAGGAGCGGGGTATTCCCTTCTAAGTTCAAGTGCGACCAGCTCAAGAGGAGGGGGTGGAGAAAAGAATGGACGGTAGCTAGTGTAGCTACCTATCCCGGGATGCCTGACCAGTGTAGCCAAGTCATTTAGCTGCAGACTTCTTGCTAATATACATAATCCGACAGGTATTTTATTTTCTCTTTGGCCTGTCTACTTTTTTGGAGTTCTTGCATTATTTTATTTTATTTTTTTCTTTTTTTGAACTATATACAAGGTGCAGCATGTACATCAGGAGTTTTTCCTCTTGAGCCAGTAGACTATCCCTCTTTTGAAGCAATATTGCAACCCACAACGTCCCGTCTTTAGACGTCAACACCACCAGACTAGGTTGAGATGCACTACCCTCCCTAGAGGAGGATGGATGTTTCCACCCGTGTGCTACTCCAAGCTAAAGGATTCTACCTCCTCACCACCTCATCAATGAAGAGCTACGTGCAATGTGCTTGTCCAAGTTAGGTCATTATCTAAAAGAATCATGCGTGTGCACGAGATATACTACTTAGACTAATCAAGATGACATGTGAACATAGACTTGCAGACTTAAAGAATTAAGTCACTTGACCTGAGAAATCTTAACTCCAGTTCCTATAAGGTTCTTCTGAAATTAGGTGGATTAAGGTCAAATCAAGTCCATCCTCAATATCTACTCATAATTTGGTTCAGAACCCACTAGCTTTTCACCTTGCATATGCAAGATATGCAGATGAGATGTAGATGACATGCTATGTAGATGAAATGCAAGACTCTTTTTTTGAATGCAAGGATGATATGCAAGAGTAAATAAGAAGCCTATTTTTTGTTTTTTTTTATTTTTTTTCAAAACTTTGGTAAACCTCCTATGTTACAACAATTTTTCAAGAGTTTTATAAGTATTGTACAAATTTTACAAGTGTTATACAATATACAGGTATACATATTTTTTTTTCAATTTTTACAAAAGTTTTACAAGTATTATACAGCAAGTATACATAAATTATTTTTTTTTCAATTTTTACCCACCCGTAATTATTGCAAAAATATACAAAAATACGCGAAAATATGCGAAAGTACGAGCTATGGGTAAAGTATATATGTAATATATACACGCCCCCTATACTTAGCGTGTGCTATGTCCTCAGAGCACGAAAAGCGAGGAAAAAGACATAGCTCGTGCTAAGCGTAGGAGAGCTAAAACAACAAAAAGTATAGAAGTCGTCCTGCCCCCCTATACTTAGGCTCTGGCATCCTAAGTGTATAAGAAGATCAAAAATGGGGCGGGCGAGGTTAAGAGGGGAAATAGAGGAGTATATACACGGTAGGCATCGGTCCCCCCTATACTTAGGCTCTGGTCAGCCTAAGTATAGGACACGAATGAGTGTGAGAACCGATGAGATCTAGAGAATATACAACGAATGGTGAAGAGACTCGGGTCACTCACCCCTCCTATACTTAGGATCTGATCATCCTAAGTATAGCCATAAAATGAAATGATATGGAGCCGGGGCGAGTGATTCGAATCACTGGGGAGGGAGGGAAAATATATATAAGGAGAATTAAGAATATACAGGGATCAAGAAGGTTTGTGACAAACCTTCTTGCGGGATCGAGGAGGTAAGGAATATACAAGTGTGTCGCTGTCGGAATCGTCCTCAGATGAATAGTAGTGAGGTGAAGGGATCGTCCAACGAGGGTCGACACATGGCTGATTTCTTAGATAAGGCTTGAGAACAACCGAACTGAACTCACTCATATAAATCACCTTATCCGGACCCTATGAGGATTCCTATGATAATTCCTTCTCCGGAATGTCGAGGGAAATTTTCTTGGTCGGTTTTCTAGAACCTGAATCATTGAGAGGGAGATGAGAGCGACGCGCCTTGAGAGGTTCGGGGGAACACCTCGAGGAATCAATTCTCGACTTCCTCTCACTAGATAGCCGACTAGAAGAAAGAGCAACCGTGAGAGCAACCGTGTTTTTATGTGGAGTCAATTTAGTCTTGGTTGTTTCCTTTGACGGTCCGGGATGTGGTGCGGTGCTGACCATGGATTCCTCATCAGACGAGTCACCATATAGATTAGAATATTCCTGAAGGGTCAGCACGTGTCTCGAGAAGGTGCTAGTGATCTCAGTTGGCTTGGCATTATTAGGCTCTTGTATCGGATCACCGAAATGATCAAGGCAATCCACAAAGGTCGTGTCTGACTCAATGATAGCTTTTGGTCGTGAGTCCTTCTTAGAAGCTGTCATGGTGGTGGTGCAAGCAGTTGATGAAGTGGAGGTGTGGGGAGTCTCTGAACCAACGGTCATCCAGACAGTCAGTCTCTTAGTGTAGCAGAGAGGTGGGACTCATCTTCCTCTCGATGGTCACGACTGTCAGCGGATGTGCGGGTCACCTTAGAGTAGAGTTTATCAAAGATTGGATGAGGTCAGAGTGCTCCCAATGCTGTAAAATCGATTTCTCGAGTCTCGCAATCTATAGTCGCCTTAGCCAAGACTAAGAACAGCTTCCCGAGAATAATCAGAGATCGGGAAAACTCTCCTCGATGCTCAATGTCAATGATCGTGAAGTCCACCTGGAGTAGAGCACCTTGGAAAGTAACGATGACTGAAATGTTTCCTCTCGACCGTTTGATGGATCGATCAGCCAACTGAGCGATCTCTCTTGACTTTCTGATTGGCCTGAGTTTGAGCTTGTCAAACACAGAGGTCGGGAGGATATTTATCGGTGAGTCATCATCGATTCTCGCATGGGTAAAGATGGTGTCTTTGATTTTACACTCAACTCGGGGCAACTGTTTCACTCTGCAGCTTTTGGTCTTTCTCCCCATCACCAAGGAGGTGGCCATAGATACTATGTGTCTTTCAGTCCTTGTTCTCTTATTACCCAACCTCTTGGGCATCAATTTACTTCTCACAAATCATTTGAAGTCGGGAATGTGATATAGGGCCTTTATTAAAGGGAGATTAAAAATCAATTCTTCATCGAGTGCTTCCCTTAGGGTAGGATCCAATTTTTTAAGTCATTTTCATTTTCTAATTTTATGGATTTTTTTTGATTTTTCCATGTTTTTGGTCTTTTTGGGATTTTCAATTTTTTTTGATGTTTTTAGTGGATAAATGATCAGACTCTGGATTGGATGGCAAGGGGTTAGTAGAAGAGGGAGATAGAATGGACTCCAGCTGTATACAATGTGTGGGTTCCCTATTGTTTGCTTTGTTTTCAACCTCAAAACTACTAATGTACTTTTCCACTTTCATCCCCAAGCTGGTAGAAATTGAGTGCAATATTTCTGTGACATCTCTCAAGTTGTTACCTAATGTTTCATTTTTCACGATAAGTCGAGAAATGTCATCCTCCAAAAAATTCTCATGACAAATCATGGGAGAGTTCTGCTCAATTGGATGATACTACTGAGATATTGGGGTCTCATACTCAACATACTTAGACTCTGGCATGTACTGCTGGGTCGAGTATGGACTATCCAAATGGCAAATATTGGTCGGAGCCACATATGATGGAGTCAATGAAACATGGACTGATAAGTCTAGCTCATGAGTCCAATCTTGTGAATGTATAGGCTCTCCGAATGAAGGATGGTTAATGGAAGCTTGATCACTAAAGTCAATCAAGTCTGGGAAATCATGATGTGCATGCCTCTCTATTCGGGTTGTTCGATCGACCATGTTATGCCCTAAGTTCAAGTCGGGATGCGTATATGTAAATTTTTGTATGGTCCCTACTTGAGGTGAGAATGTAGTATGTGGGGCATATAATTTTTCCAATCATATGTCTCAACAGTGACTTGCTCTTCATTCGATTATTTGATTCCTGCAAGCTCTCGAGAATAAGTACAGTCAGCCCAAGATGGAAGTGGATCCGGAGTGTTAGAATATGGAGTAGGTGAGAAATACGAAGAAGTGGAGAAGTCAGTCGAAGTTCGGACTTCATAATCGAGTTGAGGTGGAACCGACCACGAGTAAGGGTCTCCCGTGGATGGCAGAAGATACATGGAAGAATGAGAAAGTGAAGATGAATGGTATATGGTCGAGGGGGAATGACCAGAGGTCGCACGGTATGGGGACCAATATCCCGACATCTTGAAGAGGAAAGGGTGGATGTAAGTAGATTGAGGTGGAAAAAGTGCAATTACACATGATACACACACAGACAGACTCAAAGACAAACGCAAGAGCAAACCCCGAGTTCACACTCAATACGATGAAGGACCCGAAACCGAGTCCGATTAGTCATGTTGATTTTAAGTGTGGATTTTCAGACAAGTAGCAAAGAGTTACGCGGCCAATAGGGAAGTCGGCTCTAAGCCGGATGCATCTCCCCTGTTTAACCTGTCGCCTAAGATACCGCCGGTCCTTCCTTTCTTCGCTCCTCTCCCAAGTTGATGGATTCAAAGACATGCTCCTATCTACATGCAAGCAGGCAGAGGCTGACAAGGCCGAACTTCACCCCCCGGGGGGGCGGGGGGGGGGGGGGGTTACTGGCAACTTGTCGCGAAGTACCGCAATTTCGCCCCTATCTACCTGAGACAGGCGGAGGTTACTTGGTACTAGTTAGTGAACCTGAATAATTCAACTTGTGATATTTGCTAGGATCAGTCGGAACGTGATATGGAAGGTGGGGATTTGGGCTCTGCCTTAAGGTGTTCACACACACTCGAGTACCCTCACTCACCCTGAAAACAAGGTCGGGGTTAATTTCCCGCAAACAAGGGTTAATTTTAGTCAATTTTTTTGGTTCAATTCAATTAGCAGTCCCGATTTTAAAGATTAGTCGTCACTGATATTAATCTACACAAGCAATCATGTCTACCGTCCAGTCCTAATTCCTTTATCCTAGGTTTAGAAAATCAAGAGAGAGAGAATAGGAAAAAGCCGATGCAATCGAGAAAATGATGATGAATGCTTGAGTAAGAAGACTTACAGTGCCTCCAGCTCTCTTCGATGCAGGATGCAATATTGAATTGAAATTTTTATACTAAATGAATGCAAACAAAAAAGCTGCTCCTAGACAGATAGTTCTATTAGCGAGTGAAGAACGATTTGAAATTTGACTAAGTCCTGCGGTCTAAGTGCGTCTTTTAAGTGTGAAGTGTGGTCCTAGAATTTTATGAGCACAAACAGTTCCTAAAATAGCTCTAAGAGCCGCAGATACAGGTCCTATTCTACATAAAGCAACCACATAGCACACGGGGACACGTTTTATTATGACGTACACGCGCGAGATCCCAAACGGGAACCACTGTAAATGCCGACACTTTTTGTTACAAGTTAACAAAAAAAGAATCTTTCTGGCATCTCAACAGCCGACTTGATCCACGAATCGTCAACCTCCGATGCACTTCGAGATGCGTCGACTTTAAGAAAGCCGCTACAAGTCCACCTAGCCCTCGCACAAAAAGATACAAAAAAATGTCAGAGAGTGAAAAAAATAGAAAAACAACAAAAAATGGAATAATTACAAGGTGGTTCGGGGATTAGACTACCCGAGTGATTGAAAAACCTAAAGCTGGTTTTCTAAAGTGATCCTAAGCCGTTTGCCTCCCCGGCAACGATGCCATTTGATAAACCGCGGATCTACCCTATTAGTGTAGTCGAATTGACGTTTTCGTTGCACTCGGATAAATTCGGATCGATCAAAAAATAACCGCACAAATCTATTAATCGTCTAATGACATCAAGCGCGATTTTATGTTTATTTAGCCTGGGCAAGCTCCAGGGTCGACTCAAGGAGGCAAAGGAACAACTTGGGCATATTAGAGGGATTAGATTACGATTCTCCAGGTGGGATTTTTCTAATTTTTTATGCAATATAAATGACAAATGCAAAATACGAATTGGATTAAGTTACTACGAAAAGAACCGACTTAGACAAATTTAATTTTAATATGAAATAAGTTTAAATAAGCCAAGTGTTATTTTTCCTAAGAACCTAATCCAACAACGAGTGCAAAATGTATTTTTTAGAATTTTTGGCTTTAAAATGCACAAAGGAAAAATACAACTTTTTGGGATTTTATGCAATTTTTTGTGTAAATGAGATGCAAAAATTATTAAAAATTCAGAAGTTAAACATGATGAAATTAAGCTAGGCTATTTTTTTTAGAAATTTCTGATACTTTATATTTTTTATGAATTTTTTACTGAAAACAGAGCGACTACGAGTCTATAATTCCTAATTAATCCATGGAATAAATTATGCAGAGAATGAATTATCTAAGATAGATATTTCAATAAGGAATCCAGGAGAGTTACAATTTCTCAAAAATAATATTCGTGAATTTATTTAAAAATCAATTACAGAAATCACTCACAAATTTATTCTATGCAAATGACAACTCTGATTTCAATGAAACTTGGATAGTAATTAAAGCACACTTATAGGCATCATCTACATTTTTTCGCAATTTTTGGAGCAATAAATGAATATGTGCGAATTTCAGAGCTTAAATAGGTAAAATATCACTGATTCTTAATCTCTGAATTTTAATAAATAATCTGATGTTCACAAAAATGTAAATAAATAGCCTCAAGATAAAGAATTAGTTGCTCATCAAAGTGCTATTTTTCATTAAAATAAATGATGCTATTTTGAGGTCCAAATGTTCATGCGAAGTCGGGGGTATCAATGCAATATAAAAATTAAAACTAACAAACTCAAATTATGTACATGGGCACTTTTGTAATTTTAAAAACTTGAAAGGATGCAAATGAAATTTTCAATATATAAAAATAAAAGAAAGGGGACCTTTAGCCAACACTAGGGGCACAACCGCACAAGGGCGGACTCGAGGGCGGTGCGGGGGGCGAGCGCGGTGCAGCGACGCGTTGTGGCATAGGCGGTGGCTGTGGTCACGCGGCTGCACGTGCGGCGCACCGCGGCGGAGGTGGCGCGACAAGCAGGAGGAGGCGTCCACGCGGTGGAGGGTAGCACATGCTCGAGCCTAGGGCGGCGCAGTTCTGGCGCATCGGAGCTCGGCCGCGCTGGCATGCGGAGCGTGGGTTGGGCGGCAGACGATGAGGTCAGTTAAGGCCGGAGCGACGGTGCGCCTGGTGGACGGTGGCAGAGGTGCGGGGCATGGCAGAGATCGGCCTGCGGGCAGAGGGGGATGGCGGCCTGGCGAGCGGAGGACACGAGGCGGCGTTGGACTGTGGGGCGACGCGGGATGCGGCGAGATGTGGCTTCACGGGCAGCGGCCGAGGAGGAGGCCTCGGGAGCGTGGCGGCGGTGCGAGACCGTAGGGGGTGGCTCAGGAGGGCGGCTCGCTCGAGGGCTTCTGGGCGGTGTGGCTGGTGGCGG
The DNA here is from genome assembly GCA_037367405.1 of Ottelia alismoides. Classification (NCBI taxonomy): domain Eukaryota; kingdom Viridiplantae; phylum Streptophyta; class Magnoliopsida; order Alismatales; family Hydrocharitaceae; genus Ottelia; species Ottelia alismoides. Next base: position 563,206 of record JAZKJV010000784.1, read on the forward strand.
TGCGGCGGACGCTGCCGTGACGGTGCGGCGACCTGCGGGGGAGGAGGTCTCGGCGGAATGGAGCTCTTCCTGTTTTCTTTTTTTTTTAATTTTTGATGTAATATATATTTTTTTGTTTATTTTTTTTGTAAACAAGGAATATAATGTGAAAATGAAATGCAAATGTGGTGATGATGATTGTGATGGTTTTGTGTGATACGATGTGAATCAACAAGGAAAATAAATTTTGTTAGATAAAAAAGGAATGAAAAGGAAAAAGAGAGGGATTACTTACCAGCGGTTTCGTCGGATGGAGCTGCAATGTGTGCGGCTTCCGTCGTCGTCGCCTCAATTTGATTCGATGAAAAATTGAAAAAGCTCAGTTGTGACCTGAAGTGATGCACAACGACACGAGGAGGAGTCCTCATGGATCTCGTCTTGAAAATCATCGTTGCTCGGCCGAAAAATATTGATGTTGTCACCGACAACACTCGGGGGTTGGTGGTCTCTCCCTCTCAATTGAAGAAATGGCGGATGGAGAAAAATGGTGGAGGATGATGGAAATAAAAAGGGAGAGGAGAGGGAAGTTGGAGAAGAAGTGGGGAGAATGGAGTAGTGGGGAGAGTGGTGACTTGGAGTGGAAGACACGCAAGGAGGAAGAAGTAAAAGGGAAATAAAAGAAATAAAATAATAAAATAATATAGTAGGCTACTAAAAAAAATTAAAATAGTAATAAAAATAAATCCGAAAATAATAAAAAAATCTGAAAATAATAAAAAATGGAGCGACATGTGGCGGCTCCAGGAGCCGCCACATGTCGCTCCTAGAAAATTCAAAAATTAAATGTAAAGAAAAATAAAAAAGAAATAACAAAAGGGATTAAATCAAAAAGTGGTCAACACGAAAGTTGTTCATCTCGACGAGATCTACAACTTTCGTGGCTGAAAATCAAAAGAAGACAAGTGTACAAAAAGTATTTTTGGGTGGTACCTTATAGATATAAAATACCACATTTTATCTTTGTAATTTTTTTGTCATTTTTAAAAGAGATAATAATCGAAATAAAGTTAGAAAAAATATGAAAGGAATATTTACAACTTAATCTATTTTTTTAATAATTAAGAAAATAAAACGATAAAATAAAGGGCAAAAAGGTCAATATGTACCATATTCAAAAGTGGCCCAAAACTCAAGTTTTGCATACGAGGTCCGATTTTAATGAAATTGGTCTTGTTTTGAAGGTCTTTGAATGTATAATACTTTAAAAGTGAGTAGATCTAATTCGGAGGTTTTATGAGAGAGATATGTGCATTCTAAGGTTCATGGTTTCAAACTTGGGTTGGGGTTTTATTGGTCAATTTTACAAGCTAGTATTTTTTTGATATTTTTCTTTAATTAGTGTTAGTAATATATACACTATAGAGTTGGTTTTATTAGATTCGGAGTTAGTATAAAATATATACAAATTAGGTATTTTAGCTAATATACAGGTGAATATTTACAAGTGAATTTGGCTTCTTATTTAATGTAAATATGAATGCTAAAATGCAGATATTATGCTTGCATGCATGAATGCTAATTTTGCAAGATAAGGGGAAATATGATGCTATTTACTCGGGAACAAGACTCTATTTTCAACTTTTAGAGTGATGAATCACGGATTCATCAGGCATCAATCACCACAATTGCCAAGTCTTAAGCCGTGCTTCGCCGTTAACTTCGAGCAACAACACCTTCTTCATCAACGGTTCAACCTTCCCTTCGTCTTGGCGCCCACCGCCATGCTACGCCGCTACCGCTTCAGGCCGACATCGCTGCATGTGTCCGCCCCGACGACCTCTCCTGCTCCAGCCGCAGGGTACTAAATCCCGCCTCCCCTGTGCTCGCTCTCCTCATATCGCCAACAGCAAACCACCAGGCGAGAACCCCGAGGTCCTCTCGTATGCGCGACACGTAAGGAGGAAACGTCAACGAGCACGCCCCTGCCCATGTGATAGGCACGTGCGGGGTAAACGAGTTGCATCTACACCCCTTGGTGGTCTCCTAAATTACCGAAGCATCCCCAACCCAGAGGTCACATACATCACACATGACCATATGAAAATATTGCAGAAAGGCCCTCCCACTCTAGCCTTATTTCACAGAAGATCCCTACCGTCTAGAGGGCACGTGCGACGCACGTGCCCCTTTAAGAATTTTGCAGAGAACCCCTCTGGGTTTTAGGTAATTACATTTTAATCCCTATTATGCATTTCAACATTATTTAATTATTGTAATATTGCACAGAGACCCTTGTGTTCTCCCTTTACTTTGAACCTCTACATGACATTATTTTTATTATTCAAAAATAGCATTATGTTCTTCAATTAATTCTCTACAGTATGGCACAATTGTTGTATTTTTCTATACTGTGGTTATTTAATAATTAATATTCTTGCGTAAAATTGCATATTTTGCCCAACTTATTCCTCAAAATTCACAAGTAATTAATCACTACTCGAAAAATTGCCAAAAATTCACGGATCATAGAATTAGTTGTATTTCACATTGTGCCCAAAAAGAATTGCATTTGTACGCATGATTTGCCCTATAAAAATCATTTTGCATATTTTAATCTTTATTTTTTAATAGGTATTAAAATTCATATTTTTTAGGTTTAGGATTTTTTTGAGATCAATCATGTAGTGAAGATCTTGGATAATTTTATTCCTTAAAAATAAATAGTTTTAATCTTTATTATAATTAATTACTGAAATTCACTTTATTTGCATTCATAAATTCATAAATATTTATCTTGCATCCAAAAATTCAAAAAAAAATGCATTCATTTCATCATAATTGATATCTCAGCCAAATTTCATAATTTTTGGACATCGTTTGCTCGAAATTGCATTTTAGTCTCTAAAATTGGCCACATTTGCATTCTAAAATTGCATTAGAAATACAAAAAAGATTACTGTATGGAGAGCCGTGCATGAACTTTGATAGACAAAATTCTAGGTGGTTCCTTTGCCTTCTTGAGTTTGACCTTGGGACTTGCCCAAGTAAAATAAACATAAAATCATGTCGATTAAAAAATGAATAAATTGCTGTGGTTATTTCTTGATCGATTCTGAATTCCCGCCTACAATGAAATGACAAAATTAAATGATAATTCATGCAAATTAAAGTAGGGTTTTTGCGGTTCGTCACTCGTCCACATCAATATTGAGATGTGACAAAATAGTGCATGCGTGCATGGGATTCTGTGAACTTTCCACTTTTGACAAGTGTAAGACAAATAATTGACCCATACAATATTCACCTCTAAGGCCAAACTGTGTTATTTGTTACCCGATAATGACCGCATATAAATGTAAAGGAGAATCTTTGATACGAGTAATGTGGTGATTATTGCTCCTATCCATCCACCTCTTCAACATGTCAACTGCATAATTGGTGAATCGATCGACATGAGTTAAATGGGACATGCCATGACTTGACATTCGTATAAATAGTGAATGCAGTTGTAATATATCTTCTGCACTAATGCCGCAAAAGGGAGAGCGTTTGCATCTCTTAATATGACGTTGTAACTTTCAGAGAAGTTGGAAGTGGTATACCTGAAATGGTATCCATTATAATGCTAAACTCCATTACTCTTTGGGGTAGTTGTGAGTATCAAACCAATGCAATGTGTTCACGTTCATCTCCTTCAACTTCTCCATGTATGCACTCCACTTCCTCTATGAGTAAGCCTTCCTAATCCTCATCACCAATCACTTCATTGACATATTTTTCATAACATCGTTGAAGTCACTAGCAACGTAACATCGGCAAAAATGCCAATACACGTAAGGAGGTTAAAACTACGTTTATGGGTATCACGTGACAGAATGAATTCCAAATGCATGGTATGATATGACACAAATTGGATCCATACTATACCCAAATACATGAAGATGAACCCTCTCCAAAAACCCACCCCTGATGCACAAATCAAATTGGAGGTCATCCTGATTTGCCACATTATTAAAGCATGTATGCAGTGCATACATTTTAGATATCACAAAGAGGCCATCAAGAGGGTAGCGATGGCCACACAACTGTCACATGCATTCGATGCTCCTCTTGCCTCAATAAACAACTCATACACGACGGTCGGATTCGTGCATCAGAAAATTGTAATAATGATTTATGTGAACCAAGTAAACTGAATATATTAAGTCATCTTTCGACCTGAAGGTCATCCCATTCCTCAACTTGTTTGAAATAACAAGTCCATCATGAAAATCCATCATGTCATCACCATTTCTGATGTAACCATCATCACGACATGTGTTATAGAATGGATTGTCGGACTCCACACGAACCTCTTGGTTCTTAGCATTCAACATTTCATCCTCAACATTTAACATTTCATCATTGTCAATTCCCATTTCATCATTAGTATTATGTGGGATATCCTCCATCATGATCAATCTCTAGATCGTAGTCCTCCCTGTATTAGTGTTGGGAGTCTGCACTGAAGTGAGTCCCTCTATCTGTGATAAGTAATGTGTGTCATCTGGATGGGGTCCCGATGATTGGGGAACAAATAGTGGTGTTGTCATCTTAATTAGAGTTGCAGATATATGAGGAGGTTCTCGGGCAAAGAAAGAAGAAGGCAATGTTTCAATGGGTGTATGAGACATATAATGGGTTCCCTAGACCATAGTAGCAGAATGTCAAGGTACCAATGCATGATCTCGTGTGCATACGAGGAAAATAAATAGAACCAATCGGTATGAGACTCCCATCATCTTCGTGTACTGGAAAATATCATTAGCATCACTGTTGTACTCAACATTCACAAAAAAACATGCCATTGTTCTCCAACATCCTGTGAAATATATGAACTTTTGCACCATTCATAGTGAGAATACAAAATGCGGTTACATTCTTCTCAACCAATCCAATAAAGGTCAAACCCATCTCGATTTTTATGGGTTTCACCCAACCTCTCTCGTATTTGACTTTTTTTCTAGCCCTAACTACTTTCCACCAACATGACATAAATGCATAACATCTATGACTTGGAGGGTGCTTCAAAAATGAGAACAAACAATATTACACGACAACAATAAACTACCTACAATACCCTACAAACTACATTACACAGTAACAATACATTAACAAAACATACACTACACAAAACATGGCATTGATACGAAATGAGGTTTGGTCCTACTCACAGTGGGAGAAAAGAAGCCTACTGGGAACGGAATCACGAGGATAGAGGAGGAGTGGACCATCGCTATGGATGCACCTTAGGTCAGAGCTGGAGGGGAGGGTCGGGAGCAAAGATGGCCGCAGGCAGAGGCTAAGGCTATCACTAGATCTGAAGGGAAGGAAGGTTTCTGCGCTGGGTGTTCCATTTGTGTGGGGTCAGGTTGGGGTCGCGGTTGAGGCATTACTTAAGCCCGGGTTATTGCAACAACCCACAACTCCTTTTAAACGGTGACATTGGTTTCAAAAACATCTCCTTCTAAAGGCAATCGTTTCCAGAGGCAACAACTTCCTTACAATACTTAACAAATTATAAGTTCAGCATGGGATGATGGGAAATAAGATTCCACATGCATTGCCTAGGCAAATTTCTCTACTTTTATCGCTGGAGGTTGCTGCTTCAATTCGACCTCCCTTTGGTACTTGATAAATTCCATATTTATCAGCATTTTTTATAAATATAATCTCTCTCGATTAAGTAATTCATTAACTATAATTAGCAATTAACATTAATTAACAAATAACTCCTTGTAAATAATTAACGTTAATTATATGTATATAAATAAATATATTATTATGTCTATATTTTATATGTTTCTTAATTATTAAAAATCAACTAAAATTTTGATTAATATTACATATATTTTATTTAACATTATTTATTAATTAAAAATCCAAAAAATAACAAAATGAAATAAAAAATATTTTTAATACCTTCAAAATGCTTGCAAAAATATAAATATGTAAATATAATGTAAGCTATCTTTTACTCTACATGAAAGTTCTAGATCTCATTGAGATCCACAACTTTCATGTTGAACACTTTTTCTAATTTCATGCCTAAATATTTTATTTTATTTATCTTTGATTTATTAATTTCTTTGGATTTTGATTGGACCATGTGGTGCCACCCTCTTCAGGCACGTAGCACGCTCCCACTTAGCCACCCACCTCCATCTAGGACCTTCTAATCATTTGATCAAACAAACCTGATTCATTCCCTTCTACCTTACTTCCAGCCGCATGATCATCATTGATTGATTGCATCTTAGTTGCCCACTCCCGCCAAGATCCCAATTGTCTGATCAAAAGATGAGACAATTATTGATCGTCTTCAATCTCTAGTTCCTTTTCATCAACTACCGTACTGGCTAGCATTCATCATTTTCTTCCTCCATCCTCAAACCTCCTCTCCCTATGATCATACCGCTAGCTTCTACCCCCAACATACATCCTTCATGCCAACCACTTAGTCTAACACATCCCTAACTTCTCTAACATCTGATGGTGGTTGAAACCACCTCATGAAATGGAACTTCGGCCTAATCCTCCATCTTCAAATACCCCTTGTCGAGCTTGATTTTCATTGTCCACCCTTGTGTGAGCTATCTCCCAGTCTCCATCTTCCCTCTGTGACAGGGAGGAGAAGATTCGATGTGCGATAATGGAGCATTTGCTCTGGTGTTGACCCATGACCGGAGGGCCATGTCACGGCCGACTTCAAGGTCATTCGAGATTCGTGCTTGGCTAAGCATGTCAAGCAACGATCAGAGGCTCAACTCGAGTCTCAACCCAAGCCCCTTGCTCCATTGCGTTCGTCTTCAACCTATGTAAGATCCCTTTCTTTGTTTTATTTTAGTTTCTCCTATTTAATTAGGGTAGAGTAGTTAACCATTCCTTAAATTGATGTGACCCCAATTGTCGTCGGAAGTCCTAGACCTTCGCGAGAGGTTCTAAACCACCTCTTCCCTTCTCCAGAGCATGATCATGTTTGTTCCCCCTCTTTCTACGATCACTAGAGAAGAACCCACCATGCGCTCCTCTCCTTCACACGCATAGGGCACCATTTCACTCATCCGCTCATGCACAAACCATCTATTACTTCAGCTATTAGTATCCTAATCACTTGTAGGTCAAGATATCTTCAATGATAGGAACTTTGGAGAAGCTCCGTTCTTCTTCTTCATCGCTGTTGGAGCATCATCGAATCATAATTTTAGACATCATCGGAACACTTGATGGTCACCTTCATCTTCGCCACCTCATCAGGAATGTGGTCGGACCTTCTGAGAGACCAAAGCATCCAGGAGGAGGAGGATCGACCTCGTAAGAGCTCCACCAAGTTCGTCGCAAGCATTGGAGTTGAATCTCAGACATATGCTACGAGCACCTTCTGTTCTTCTTGATCGAACAGTTCGAATCCTTTCCCTAACCATATGTTCACGCATGTACTCGTTCATCTCGCGCCTCCAGCTGAAGCACCAGGTGCTTCCATGTGGCCCGAGTCATGCATTGTGTCCTCAGCCTAGAGCTGCACATGCCTCACGCGGGCAGCTCTAGGCAATTCGCATCGCTACCCCGTAGACTTGTCATAATTTCAGAAAGACCTCGCACAGGGGGTCAACAAAAAAAAAGCTGCTGATTTTTATTATTTACATTTTAGTCTTTATAGGGACCTGTTTGTGAACTATTGTGTGTTTTATTCATATTTTTTACATTTATGCCTCTATATTCAATGATTCATAACTTAGCATCATCAATCCGAGTGATGTGATTTCAATTTTGTGAAGAAAATGTAATTCTCTTTGATTTAGCATGCTTGATTCTATGATTTGATGTTTAATTAGTTTTCTATTTGTCCGAGTTAATATATGTGTTTCTTCGTGCTAAATGAACAATGGCTTCTTCATAATTCCTCAATTGGAGCTTGGTTCTTATTATCAATATTGCTTAAGTTTAATATTTAATTTCTGGGCATAATTTATGTTTCTATAAGCATGTCTCTACTTAGTTCCATTCTGTTCATTCAATTTCATTCATATTGTGGCCTAATGTAGGAGAGCAGCGCTAAAGGATATGGTACGAAAGAATAGAAGAAAATGATGGGGATAATAAGGGTTAGGTGATGAAACTCAGATTCATCACTCTAAATCTCATTAATTAAGCTCAAATCCCTCAAAATCATCAGCATTTCTTCATTTATTGTGCATAATTATCATTCATGCATGTTTTGATAAGAATTGCATTTTATCCCTTATTTTTCGCATAAAATAAGAAGCCAAAAATCCCAACCAAAATTGATCTGTAAATAGCCTAACTTCCCTAATTTTTTAAACAATTCATGCTTATCCGAATGACACAAAACCACCTCCATTGTGTACATATCACTAACAAGAATAACGAAAAATACAAAAAAATCACTAACCCAAATAAGTGGACCACAAACCCAAACCCTAGTTCTAGGATTCCTGAACTAAAACCCTCATATCTTCCCCATCCAGTGACCGTTTTGATCCTACTCACTTTTTAACTAATGTACAATCAATTACCTTTAAAACAAGACCAAGTTCAAGTTAATCGGAGCTCATATGTGAAAGTTGGGTTTTGGGCCTCTTTTGTACATTTTGTATTTTAGCTGATTTTGACCTATTATTTTATGTACATAACTGGCTCATTTTATTTTATTTCTTTTTCATTTAGCTTCTTTGATGAAAGTTTTATCAAAGATGCGCAAAAATCGAAATCCAAACTGAGCTTGAAATCAAAGAAGCTAACTGAGTCCGAGTCTTCACTAACTGTCTGTATAAAATTGGTCTTTTTCGTCTTTTATTTTATTTCTTATTTTTCTTAATTAATAAAAATCCAAAAAAATAGATTAATGTGTAAATATTTATATTTGATTTTACTATATTTTCTTCTGGATTTTTATCTGGTTTAAAAATGATAAAAATTATAAAACCCAAAAATCAAGGTATTCTATGTACATGGGATACCCCAAAAATATCACTTTGTGCAAATGATCGATTTTGGTTTTGATATCTTCATGAAAGTTTTAGATCTCACCGAGACGATCAATTTTCATGAAGAAACTATTTTGATCCGAAGTCATTTGCTATTTCTTTTCTATTTTTCTTTATATTTATTTTTTGATTTTTGTGGGGTTGACACGTGGCAGCTCCTGGAGCCGCCATGTGTTACCCATTTTTTAGTTTTTTATTTCTTTTTTATAAAAAAATTTAAAAAGACGCACGTGCGAGGCACGTGCCTCCAACGCACGTTCCCAGCACGTGCTGCTTCCCTTTGACGAGTCGCTAAATACGTTGTTTAATTCGGTCACGTTGTAGCACATGTACTTAGCGATTCGGCCAGAACCGAGAGAAGATCTCCGTGAAGAGTGTCTCGGCTTTAATTTATATCCCGGGCAAGTCCGGGGTCGAACTCAGGGAGGCAAAGGAACAACTTGGGTTTAATTTGAAAATAAAGATTTTAGATTTCCAATGCGGCTTTTTTTGTGTAATTTATTTTGTACAATCTAATATACAATAATTAATGTATTTTATTTACAAGAGTCATTTTGTTAGTTTATTGATTTTATGGACATTTATTAGGGAATTTACTCGGGGATTTTGCTAAGATCAAGATATTAAGATGATGAATCGCGGATTCATCACCCCCCTATACTTAAACTTTGCTAGTCCTCGAGCAAATAAAGAATGAATAAGTTGGGTTAATCCCTGACTGTGCATGTGAATACAAGACTTGATCCGTTCAAGAACTCTCGGTTTTAGAGATCCTAAAATTCTAAGCTGAACCAAGCTCTAGTCAAAAGGTACCCAATTCCCCTAATCATCAGACTCTCTTTGTATACATATATATAAGGGATATGACTTTAAGTGTGGACTGCAGTTATAAGAGTAGAGTCGCAACGTCACCCAAGGTTCCAGTCCAAGAGACTCTCCTATGTACCCAATCCTCAACACTAGGGAATAAATCATTTCTTGCATCCAATCCACCGTCTCTTTAGTTGTCAGACTTGAAAGTGTAGATGGAAGACCAGTTGATGGAGGGCATAGGATTGTGTCATTTCTTCTCTCCCTCTCATTGGAACAAGGATCCTCTCAAGTGCCTTATTACGCAACGCAATTTTTTTTTGGTGTTGATCAGTGCGTCCGTCAAGAGAAGTTGGAGCCGTCTGCACTTGTTTTCCTGGGAGTACACCGGGGTGTGCCTTTTTTGAGTACCTATCGTACCTTCTACACCCAGACTTGTAGCATTTACGATGCAGAGCCCTTTTTTGGTGCAAGCCCGACTCCTGGTCCTAATAGCGGTGGTCCAAGTGGACACTTTGAAATGGTTGGGAGCGCTCGCCTTGGGTGGAAGTTCTTTTGATAATTGACTTTGTGGAATGAGAGCTTTTCTTTGACATTTCATTGCTTGGTAGTATTTTTGGCTAGCTCCACTGCTTTTACCAAGAGTTGGCGCACACTGATCAACATTTTTTTATTTATCACACCCTGGCACATAGGTAAATATCAAGAGATAGTACAAGAACCATGTTCTCATACTGGCTAAAGATGCTGACACTCAGGTTTCATGAAGCCTTCATTGATTTTATCCCATCCTCGAGCATCATTAAATCAAGTCCAAACTCAAATCCCTCATCCCAGTTCCTCAAGTGAAATTACAACTCATCTCATCATAACTGCAGTCGTGTATGTGAGGTGCTGATCATATTCTTAAGGTAGAGACTAAGCATGCAATATAGCACACACATCTTTCAAACTAGGGAAATGTGAATAATTAAGTCAAGGACCCTAATGACTAAGGCTGGTTAACTCAAAATCTCAAGACCTCATAAACCAAGTGTTCTTGAACATCACTAGTCTTGTGTGAAAGTGAATTGTGTCAGGGATTAAACCAACTTATTAGTTAGTTTTTTTTTAGTTTTTTTTTATGAATGTTTTTTTACAAACAAAGGCAAAGAAGTTTTTTTTGTTAGAAAAAGTTTTGCTTTGCTTTTTTTTTTCAAGAGTTTTTTTTTGAAAAAGATAGGTAAATAAGAAAAGACTTTTTTTTATAAAAAGTTTTGTTTTTTTTGTTTTTTTATTTTTTTTAACCCATCCCATAATTATTGTATAATATATACAAAAATACGTGAAAGTACGAGGTATGGGTAAAGTATATATGTAATATATACACACCCCCCTATACTTAGCTTGTGCTATGTCCTCATGGCACTAGGTGACAAAAATCCATAGCTCGTACTAAGTACAAGTGGGTGAAAAGAAGAGAAGTGAGGGAAAAAAAATGTGGATAATACACAATGGGCATCGGCCCCCCTATACTTAGGCTTTGGTCAGCCTAAGTATTGGAAAGAACACAAGAATGGGGGACTAATGAGAATGGGAAAGAATATACAAAAAGAAAATAAAAAGAAGAGAAGGAGCAAATCGGGTCACTCACCCCCCTATACTTAGGATCTAGTCATCCTAAGTATAGCCACAAAATGAAAACGATACGGAACTGGGGAGAGTGATGCGAATCATGAGGGAGGGAGGTGAATAAAGGAAGGAAAATATGTACAAGGAGGAGGGAGAATATACAAGGATCAAGAAGGTTTGTGACGGACCTTCTTGCGGGAGCGATGGGGTGGGTAGTATACACATGTGTCGCTATCAGAATCGTCCTCCGAAGAATAATAGTGAGGTGTGGGGAACGTCCAACGGGGGTCGACACACGGCTGCTTTCTCAAATATGGCTTCAGATAAGCCGAACTAAGCTCACTCATGTAGATCACCTCATCCGGACCTGATGAGGACTCCTCAGAAAGTTCCTTCTCTGAAACATCGAAGGTAACCTTCTTAGTCGGTTTTCTAGAACCTGAAGCATCAAGAGGAAGAGGAGATTGATACGTCTTAAGGAGTTCGGGGGAACACCTCAAGGAATCAACACTCGTCTTCTTCTTACTAGATGACCGACTAGAGGATGGAGAAACCGATTTATCAAGATTGGTCAATTTAGTCCCAGTTGTTTCCTTTGATGTATGTCCTGGATGTGGTGTGTGTGAGGTTCTGACCAGAGGTTCATCATCAGATGAGTCACCATATGCATTGTAATACTCCTGCAAGGTCAGCACACGTCTCTGATAAGGCACAGTGTTCTCAGTTGGCTTGACATTGTTGGGTTCTTGTGTCGGATCATCGAAATAATCAAGGCAATCCACAAAGGTCATGTCCGACTCACTGATAGCTTCTGGTCTTGAGTCCTCTCTAGAAGCTGTCGTGGTGGTGGTGCAAGCAGTAGGCGGTGTGTGGTTATAGGAAGTGTCTAAACCAATGGTTGTCTGGACAGTCGGTATCTCAGGTGTAGTAGAGAGATGGGACTCAACTGTCTCTCGAAGGTCGCGACTGTCTGCAACTTTACGGGTTACCTTGGAATATCGTGTGTCCTCAAAGATCGGGTGAGGTCGGAGTGCTCCCAATGCAGAGAAATCGATCTCCCGAGTCTCACAATCTATAGTTGCCTTAGCCAAGGCTAAGAACGGCTTCCCAAGAATGATCGGAGACTGGGTGAACTCTCCTCGGTGCTCAATGTCAATGATCATGAAGTCTATCTCCAGTAGAGCACCTTGAAAAGTGACGATGACTGAAATGGTTCCTCTCGACCGTTTAATGGTCCGATCTGCCAACTGAATGATATCTCTTGACTTCTTGGCAGATCCGAGTTTGAGCTTGGCAAACACGGAGGTCGGGAGGATATTAATTGGTAAGTCATCATCGATTCTTGCATGGGTGAATGTGGTATCTTTGATTTCACAATCAAACCTAGGCAACCGCTTTACTCTGCGGCTCTTGGTTTTTCTCCCTATCATCAAAGATGTGGCCATAGACACTATATGTATCTCAGTCCTTGTTCTCTTATTGCCCGACCTTTTAGGCATCAATTTACTTCTCACAAATCTTTTAAGGTCGGGAAAGTGCTCAATGGCCATTATTAAGGGAAGCTCAAAAATCAACTTTCTATCCAATGCTTCCCTAACCGCAGGATCCAATTTTTTTAGATCTTTTCCTTTTTCAATTTTTATGGTATTTTCTGAGTTTTCAATTTTTTTGGTCTTTTTGCTATGTGATGGAGGACTAGGAGAATGTACAGACTCTGGTTTGGAGGGAAAGTGGTTAGTAGAAGAGGGAGGTAGAAGGGACTCCAGCTGTACATGACTTGTGGTCAATCCGGTGTCTTCCAGGTTTTCAAGATCTAATCCGCAAAATCCATGATCCACATTCCTACCTGGACTCTTGATCGGTCTACAAATGTCATCCTCCAATAAGTTCTCATGACACATCATGAGAGAAGTCAACGCAATTGGAGGATACTGCTGAGAACTCGGGCTCTTATACTCAACACACCTTGACTCGGGTGTGCAATACTGGGTTGAGTATGACCCATCTGTATGGCAGATGTTGGTCGGAGCCTCATAAGGTGGAGTCAGTAGACAGGGGGTCTGTAGATCGGTCTCATGAGTCCAATCCCCTCTATATGTCGGCTCTCCGAATGGGTGATATAAAGGTTGGTCAATGTGGTCTCTATCACTCAGGTCAATCAAGTCAGGAAGATCGTACGGTGCATGCCTCTCCATTCGGTTTGTCTGATCGACCATGTAGTACCCTAAGGTTAAGTCGGGATGTGTGTATGGCGATTGTTGTTCGGTCCCAACTCGAGGTGATAATGAGGTATGCGGGGTCAACTGATTCTGCCAATCATTCATCTCAGCAGTGGCTTGCTCTTTGATTTGTTCCTTCATTCCAGCAAGCAGATAAGAATATGGTGAGTCAATACAGAGTGGTTGTGGGTCATGGGTGTAAGAATGTGGAGTAGGTGAGAAGGACGAAGAAGTGCGGAAGTCAGTCGGAGTTCTGACTTTGCGGTTGGGGTGTGGGTATGAAGAGGAATGAGAGGGTGGAGATGATCGAAATATGGTCGAAGAAGAATGATGTGGATATGATGACCAATATTCTGACATCTTGGAGGGAAAATGGGAGAATGAAGCAGATCGAGGAAGAAAGCGTGCAAGTGCACCGACTAACACACAAAACAAACAAACACAAGAGCAAACCCTGAGTTCACCTACTCAACACAGTGATGGTCGCAAAAGTCCGACCGTTTATCTTTTCAGTTTTAATTAGGTGATAAATCAAGATATCAATCCAATTACGCAAGGCTCAAAGTAGGTTTTGGGCACTATCCTAGGGATGCGTCCTCACCTCTCAACAATCACAATTAGCCAAGCATACAATGAGGGTTTTGCTCTCCCAAAACAAGTGTTAGTTTTAATCAGTTTTTTTTGTCAACTCTGATTAGCAGTCCCGGTTTAGGTTTGGTTATCACTTGATTAGTCCACCAAACAAAGCACGCCTAACGATCAGTCTCGATTTCCTTTTAACCTAAGTTTCAAAAACCAAGGGGAGGGAGTCGAGAAAAACCGATGCAAATGATGAAATCAATGATGCATGCCCAGTTCAGAAGACTTACAGTGATCCTCGCGCTCTACATGCGGGATGCAAGGCAGAATTGAAATTTTATACTAATATGAATGCAAACGAGAAACCGTTCCTAGACAAGCAGTTCTATTAGCGAGTGATGAACAAGTTTAATTTGACTAATAGCCCAGCGGTCTAAGTGCGTCTCGTTAAATGTGATGTGTGGTCCTAAAAGTTACGAGCACAAGCAATAAAGATATTCTAATAAAATGCTCTAAGAGCCGCGAGTGCAAGTCCTATTCTACGTCAATCAACCACACAATCACGAGCGGGTCAAATGTCCAGTCCGGATACAAACGCGAGCTCTCAAACAAGAGCCGCTGTAAAGGAGCAACTACCTAAATAATTACAACGATTTACAAAAATTCTCTCGAAGATAAATAAATTCTCCAAGCTCTTCAGCAGTCGGCGCGCGTCGCGTCCGTCGACCTCCGATGCACTCCAAGTCCACCGGGCCCTCGCAAGGAAACAAAGATTTATATTAGAGAGATAAACAACAAGATATATACAAAAATATGAAGAGAAATAATTGCAAAAAAAAATGGAATAAATACAAGTGGCTCGGGGGTCAGACTACCCGAGTAAATGGAAAACTAAATCCAAAATTT
The DNA here is from genome assembly GCA_037367405.1 of Ottelia alismoides. Taxonomy (NCBI): domain Eukaryota; kingdom Viridiplantae; phylum Streptophyta; class Magnoliopsida; order Alismatales; family Hydrocharitaceae; genus Ottelia; species Ottelia alismoides. The sequence goes on from JAZKJV010000784.1 coordinate 578,357, forward strand.
TAAATTAGTCCCTAAGCCGTTTGCCTCCCCGGCAACGGCGCCATCTGACGAGTCGCTAAATACGTTGTTTAATTCGGTCACGTTGTAGCACGTGTACTTAGCGATTCGGCCAGAACCGAGAGAAGATCTCCGTGAAGAGTGTCTCGGCTTTAATTTATATCCCGGGCAAGTCCGGGGTCGAACTCAGGGAGGCAAAGGAACAACTTGGGTTTAATTTGAAAATAAAGATTTTAGATTTCCAATACGGCTTTTTTTGTGTAATTTATTTTGTACAATCTAATATACAATAATTAATGTATTTTATTTACAAGAGTCATTTTGTTAGTTTATTGATTTTATGGACATTTATTAGGGAATTTACTCGGGGATTTTGCTAAGATCAAGATATTAAGATGATGAATCGCGGATTCATCACCCTTGTCTTCTTCCGCTGCCACGTGTCACCGTCGTGGCCGTCCGATCTCGACTGATCGGATGGCCACTGCTCATTGTCTTCAAGCCCCCACTTTCCCAATTTGCGCCGGTCGCCACCCCCACGATTTCGACGCTAACCTTCCCAATCAATCCCGTCGGCCGCCTTCTCCATCAAATCCCAATCCAACCCCGTGAATCTCGTATCTCCTCCATCTCTGCGATCCCATCATCGATCTTGACCCCTCGACTTCTCGTCGCATCTTGACCCCTCGACATCTGCCCCGTCGGGAAGTCTCGCCAGCCCTCCGCTTCTCCGCCTCTCCACCGTACGCCACCGCCGACCGAGTCAACCTGAGACCCTCCCCTCACATGAGGAACAAGTGAGTACATGCCCTCTGGAAATTTTGCAAGAGGCCCCCCGTACTTATCGGTAATTACAATATAGCCCTCTTTTGCATTTTTTTTATTTTTAAATTATTGTAATATTGCACTGTTACCCCTGTGTTCCCCCATTGTTCTAGACCTCTACGTCGCACTATTTTATTATCCAAAAATATCATTTTGTTCCTCAATTAATTCTCTGCATCCTGACATATGTATGACATTTTTGTGATCAATGGTAAATTAATAATTAATTATTTTGTGGAAAATTGCATACTTTGCCCATTTTGAGCTCTGAAATTTATAATTGATTAACCGTTGATCTAAAAATTGCCGAAAATAATGGATTGTAGATTAATTGCATTTAACATTGTACCCAAAAAGAATTGCATTTGCGTGCATAGTTTGCCTTGCAAAAATCATTTTGCATATTTCAATGTTTGATTTTAATAGGTATTAAATCTCATATTTTTGAGTTTTAGGATTTTTTTAAGATCGATCACCTAGTGATAAATCTTGGATAATTTTATCCCTTTAAAATAATTAGGTTTAATATTTATTATAATTAAATATAGAAATTCACTTTGTTTGCATTTAAAAATTCATAAAAAATTCATCTTGCATCCAAAAACTCCAAAAAAATTATTGTACATTCACTTCATCATAATTATCATCATGGCCAAGTTTCATATTTTTCGAACATCGTTTGATTGATCTTTACATTTTAGTCCTTTAAATAGGCCAAAATTACATATTGCATATCTAATTGCATTAAAAAAGTTACAATAAAAGACCGCCTCGAAAACCACGCACGCATTTTTATAGACAAAATTCTAGGTTGTTCCTTTGCCTCCTTGTGTTCGACCTTGGGACTTGCCCAAGTAAAATAAACATAAAACCATGTAATTCAAAATTGTCTAAAATTTATTGTGGTTATTTCCTGACCGATTCCGATTGCCTGCCTATAACGACACACTTAATTTTTAATGCAAGAAAATACATGACATATATTTAACATTGGCTATTCCGGAACCGTCAGATGGCGCCGTTGCTGGGGAGGCAAACGACTTAGTTTTTTGTCTTAATTTTTTTTCGGTTTTTCGCATTCGGGTGGTCTGACCCCCGAATTTTTCACTGTAACTTCCATTTTTTTCTACATTTATTTTATTTTATTTTTAATCATTTATTTTTCTTATTTTATTTTTGATTTATTTTTGAGTCACTCTCTTACATTCTGTCTCTTATTTTTATTATGAGGTACCCAGCGTACGTGGAGCAGTTTTTAGAAACTGAAGCATCTTCACCGACTTCTTAAAAGACACAATTAATATAAGATCGACTCGAGTCGTGAGAGAGCGTAGAGTCTAAGATTTTAATTTCTGTATTTTTTACATTTTTGTAATTAATTTCTCTATAGCGGTATCCGTTTGGACTCTCGTGTGTGTAAAAAAAACCTTGAATTTTTTCTGTGGTGTGTCGTGGCCTGTTTCACTCTCCGGTGAGGGTGGGGCCCGAGTTAAGTGGCGCTTAGGATAAATCTGCACTTACAGCTCTTAAATCATTTAAAGTTTTTGATTGTGCTCGTAGGATCTAAGGCCACACTTCACTTTAATTGAGACACACAGTAGATCGTTCAATTTAGCCAAACTCAACTCAATTCTTCTCCGCTAATAGAACTATCTGCTATGTGCGGTTTTTTATTGGCTTGCATTCATTTAGAATAAAATTTTCAATTCTTGTATTGCATCCCATAGGGAGATTGCGAGGAATCACTGTAAGTCTTCTAACTGAGCATACATCATAGTTTTTCGCATGCATCGGCTTTCCCCAAATTTCTCCCTCTTGTTTTGTCACATAATTTTAAAAGAAAATTGAGACTGGACGGTAGACATGTATTTGTGCTCACTTAATTCCTCAGTGATCGCCTACTTAAAATTGGGACTGCTAAATATAACCAATTTTAAAACCCATAAAATCAAGAATTTTTGCAAGAGAGCAACCCCAACATTGGATGCATTTATTTTTCTGAGTGAGCGAGAGACGACATTTAAGGCTAGAGCCCAAACCCGAATTTTCATATTGACTACTGATTCTACCAAAAACGATTAGCTACTTCTCAGTGAGGATCTACGGGTAGCCGGTAAATGGTTCGAATTTCCTTAACAGAGTGGGTGGTTTAGAGGACACTGCATAAGGCTCCGTCCTTAAGTAACAGATAACTGTTCTACAGTCTGTACTTACTCCCATACTGGCAGAAAGTAGGTGCAACTAGTTGTTAGATGTCGGAACGGTCGGCAGGAAAATTTCTGACACCTAACAGCTCGTTAAATTCTTTCCAAGATTGTCTTATCACCAATTAAAATTAAAAAGATAATAACCAAACTCTTACGGCTTCATTGTGTGAGTCGGTGAACCAGGAGTTTGATTTATCTTTGCATTGGTGTGCATGAACCGATTTTGAAAATTAAAAACTGCACATTTGTGCCCTCAACCACCTTGATAAAATATTTCTTTTGATTATCCCATGCACTTACACCGAGATCAACCATGATGATTAATCACCATCAACCTCCTTTGACAAAAACTGGACAATGGTCTGAGTACCCATCATATCTATATTATGAAAATGAATTTGTCTCGGTCATGTCCAAATCAACTAAATCCTCTTATTTCAATAATCCTCCAACATTTGAGAGAGATTCCGACTCTCGGATGAATCCATTGACTTCCAAGCCATTCTACTCGAATCATCCAACCACACATGACCACCTACCATCTTGGACTGAACCGTCTTATTCTCACTTTCTCGCTAATGAACCATTTCAAGATCAAATCACTTTTGAGAGTCATGATTGGCCGAGAGACCAAACCAGATCACACCACATGGAGAGGCCTGCACTTAATGATCATCAGCGTTGGATTGACCGTGACGATCAGATCCCTATTGACCAACTTGAATACCACTCCTTCGACCAACTTACACATACAGAGAAATGGATGATATCGACACATATGTACCTTATATGACTCCATTATTTGAGAATAAGATCAATCATAACCATGGAAGTAGACTCTACTCAAACCATCATTACATGCCTGAGTCACGGCATGTTGAGTATGAGACCTACACATTCCCGCAAAATCCTTCCACTGAGCAGCCTCCTTCCATAATTTTTGAGGAGAAATTTTCAGAAAATAATGATCATACATCGAATATTCCAAAAAACTCTCCTCTCAACACATACAGGAAAATTGAAGATGAAATTAGTGAATCTCAAATGCAAAAACACAAACCGACTGCTCCCACGATTGATCATGAATAGAATTTTGAGGATGATATTTCGAGGATAAATAAGAGATTTGATTTAACGGAGGATAGATTTCGAAGTTTTGCCGATCGATTAATTTCACTATCTGGTAGCTCGGACATAAAAATGGATGAGGAAAAGATTGGATCTCATGTTGGTAATTTTGAGATTATTCAGAAAACTAAGGATGATTCTGACAGTGGCACTTCTGCATATTACTCTCCTAGAAATGACTATACGTCTGACTTTACTCGGAACATCAAAACCCCTTCTCATCTACGGAAGACACCACATCACCACACCACACAGAAAATACCAAAAAAATTGGAATATTCAGAAACACCCAAAAAATTGAAAATCTCAAAAAATACATAAAAATTGAAATTGAAGAAGATCTGACAGGAAGCACTGAAAAAAGATTGATTTTTGAACTTCCCTTTATACAAGACATTGAACACTTCCCCGACCTTAAATGATTTGTAATGGACAAATTGATGATGAAAAAGTCGGGCATGATAAGAACAAAATCTGAAATACATATTTTGTCAATGGCCTCCTCCTTGGTGTTGAGGAGAAAAACCAAGAGATGCATAGTGAAGAGGTGGCCCAGATTTGACTGTGGAATCAAAGATACGATATTTACCCATGCTTGAATTGATGACGATTCACCAATAAATATGCTCCCAACCTCTATATTTCATGAGCTCAAACTCGGGCCTATCAGGAAGATATGAGAGATAATTCAATTGGCTGATCGATCAATAAAGCGTCCGAGAGGAAATATTTCTGTCATCATTACATTCCAAGGTTCTCCGCTCAAAGTGAAATTCACGATCATTGATATTGAGCATCAAGGAGAATTCACCCAGTCTCTAATTATTCTCGGAAATCCATTCTTAGCATTGGCTAAGGTAATTATTGAGTGTGAGACTCCAGAAATCAATTTTACAGTATTGAAAGCACTTCGATCTCAACAAGTCTTTGAGGAGCCACGATTTTCTAAGGTAATCCATGAAGTCCTCGACAGCCATAACCATCAAGCGGTAGAAGAGCCCTATCCCGTTGCTACACCTGAGATAGCGGTTGTTAATGAGACTATTGGTGTAGAGACTCTCCCTCCTGCTCCATTCCCAACTGCTCTCACCATGGAAAATCAAATATATGAATCATATGATCCGAATACTTATGCATGGTTGCACCCTGGGTCAACCTATTCTGACTACCTTAATCATATCAGCTCGACACAGGAATGCTCCAACATCAAATCAATTGAGAACAGACATGCAGAGACTCTCCCCGGTATTTTAATTCCCGCGGATCTCACAATAGAAGAATGTTTCTTATATGATCCTGAGACATATGCATGGTCACATCTTGGGGCAACCTACTCTAAATATCTTGACCAAATCATCCCAAATCAGGAGTGCACCAACATTAAGAAGACTAAGAACAAACACGCAGGACGAAGACCCACCAAGGAGAAGAATTCCAATGGTTATTCATCTGGAGACTCAAATGGACCAACAACTTCACGAAATAAAATGACTACTCCTTCATCGAGAAAGAAAGTCACCATTGACCTTTCGGAAGAGGAATCAACTGATGATCCCTCATCAGGTCCGGAAAATGTAATCTACATGAGTGAGGTCTGCTCGGCAGTTCTAAAACCGTATCTTCGCAAGGATCCAAACTTCAATTCTCGGTGGGCGACTCCCGTTCCTCACTCTTATTCATCAAAAGAGGATGCTCCTTCTCTCATCAAATACACTGGAATTATTTCTTATAAGCTGACTGAGACTGGTGCTTCAGAGTATTCATCCGAGGACAAGCCGCTTGATCCCAAGAAGGAACGAATTCTGAGAAAACAACCGAAGAAACAAAAAGACAAGAATATCTGGAGTGTGTCCACTTTCAAATACTATTTTTCTGAGGATAACTCTGATGATGGTTACCTTATATCTGACTCATACGCTTCATCTACTATCCATCATGATTTTTCTAAGGATAACACTGATAATAGCTGGGAATCATATGCTTCATCTCCTTCTCATCATTACGATCTCCCACCACGGGCTCACAAGACGATCGACCGAAAACCGCCTTAATCATCAGCTACCCACCCTCCCTCTCGACTACATCGGTATCCTTGTACATCTTCTTCCTCTACTTAGGCCAAGGCCTAAGTATAGAGGGGACCGATGCCATCATTACATACCATTCTCCCCATCTCACGATCATTCCATTTCCACCCTTCTTCTGTACTTAGGCTGACCAAAGCCTAAGTATAGGGGGAACCGATACCCATCTGTATATACTCTCCTCATTCACATGTCCCGACCGCCTCCTTTTTGCTCTTCTTCTATACTTAGACTGTTCACAGTCTAAGTATAAGGGGGAAGACCAATGTATCTTGTTCTTTTTCTTTTTCTTTTCTTTTTTTACTCTCTTATGCTTAGCCTGAGCTATGTCTTCTTTACGCTTCTTGTGCTCTGAGGACACAATACGCGCTAAGTATAGGGGGGTCTGTATACATATCTCGTACTTTCGTGTAAGTCTATATGTATTTACGGGGTGGGTAACTAACTTGAAAAAAAACAACAAAAAGAAAAAGAAAAAGAATTTTTGCTACTAACACTGACTGTGTCCAACCCAAAATTTTTGAAAAAATGGCTTATTATTCAATTTTGCATAAAAAAATCACAAAATCAAAAAAAAACTTGTGTCTGCATTTCACACACCTGCACTTCATCCAGCATCACATTCATTTGCAGATGTGAAAAGTCTTTGGGTTCTGAAGTGAGTTATGAGCAGAAACCAAGAGTGGTCTGGACTTGACCTTAATCCACCTAATTTTCAGAGGAACTTCACCGAGAAATAGGATTTTAGAAGCTTAGGTCTTTGACGTAATTCTTTAAGTTCAACATGACAATGTGCAGCGTTTGACTCTTAGTGTCTATCCTGGTCCCTTCATTCTGGGTACACTCTGGAATAAGGAATTAATTTGTACTCTCACACTATGCACTTAGCTCAACTCAGCCGGGGTGTTGGAAGATTGTGTGAGTTTCTTTTCTGGTACCGTGGAAATCTAAAGACCGAAGTATGGGTTGAAATAAAGCTTTGGAAAAGGGATGGACGACTGGGCATAATTTTTTCTAAGACCCCAAAAAATGTACAGAAACAAAAAGATTCTATATCCGTAGGGGCACAACAAGATCCAAGCATAACCACCAAAAATCCAAATACAAAGAAGCCATTACCAAATAAATATCTGACCAAAAAGGTCCAAGCTTCAAGAAAACCTGCAGATCTTGGTGGAGACTCGGCTACACTGGCCAGCTTCACAAGGAGAGGTGACTACACTGGCCGCCCTCCAGTTCTTTTCTCCTTCTTCTAACTTCTCCCCCATTTTGATTGTGAACACAACACGACAGACCTTAGAAGGAAATACCTGACTCCCCGAGGACGAGTTACTGGAGAGGAGATTTGCATGGTAGTTCGGCATTCTGGATGGGAAGAGCTAAAACTTTTCACACACATGAGTCGATTGTTCAATGTTAATAGGGTATGCTTTGGGAAGAGGATTGATCTAAGATGACTTCTGAGCTGAAACTGTGGCAATGATGTGTAGAACTTGAAGGTTGTTAATTTTAAAATTCTAAGTCTCACAGAAGTTTCGCCAAACTAATAATACAAAGGTCGAGTCTAATTTCATTTTCACCTTCAGCTCGTGGTCTTAGTATGGAATCCAATCTCATTTCACCTCATGGCATTTCTTTTGATGCTCAGGGATGAGCATGGTTTAAGTATAGGGAGATGATGAATCTCATATTCATCACTCTAAATCTCATTAATTAAGCTCAAATCCCTCAAAATCATCAGCATTTCTTCATTTATTCTGCATAGTTAGCATTCATGCATGTTTTAATAAGAATTGCATTATATCCCTTATTTTTTGCATAAATAAGAAGCCAAAAATCCCAACCAAAATTGACCTGTAAATAGCCTAACTTCCCTGATTTTTTAACTAATTCATGTTAACTCCGAATGACCCAAAACCACCTCCACTGTGTACATATCACTAACAAGAATAAATGAAAATTACAAAAAAATCACTAACCCAAATAAGTGGACCAAAAACCCAAACCCTATTTCTAGGATTCCCAGACTAAAACCCTCATATCTTCCTAATCCAGTGTCCGTTTTGATCCTACTCACTTTTAAACTAATGTACATTCAATTACCTTCAAAAGAAGACCAAGTTCAAGTGAATCGAAGCACATATGTGAAAGTTGGGTTTCAGGCCTCTTTTTTACATTTTATATTTTAGCTGATTTTGACATATTATTTTATGTACATAACTGGCTCATTTTATTTTATTTCTTTTTCATGTGTCTTCTTTGATGAAAGTTTTATTAAATATGCGCAAAAATTGAAATTCAAACTGAGCTTGAAATCAAAGAAACTAACTGAGTCCGGGTCTTCACTAACTGTCTGTAAAAAATTGGTCTTTTTCATCTTTTATTTTATTTCTTCTTTTTCTTAATTAATAAAAAAATAGATTAATGTGTAAATATCTATCTTTGATTTTACCATATTTTTTCTGGTTTTAAAATGACAAAAAATTAAAAAATTCAAAATCAAGGTATTCTATGTACATGGGATACCCCAAAAATATCACTTTGTGCAAATGATCGATTTTGGTTTTGATGTCTTCATGAAAGTTGTAGATCTCATCAAGACGAGCAATTTTTATGAAGAAATCTGTTCAATACGAAGTCGTTTGTTATTTCTTTTTTATTTTTCTTTATATTTATTTTCTGGTTTTTGTGGGGCTGACACATGGCAGCTCCTGGAGCTGCCACATGTCACCCATTTTTGAGTTTTTTGTTATTTCATTTTTCTGAAAAAATTATATATACGTACGCGCAAGGTACATGCCTCCAGCGCACGTGCCCAGCACGTGCAGCTTCCCTTGTCTTCTTCCGCTGCCACATGTCACCATCGTGGCCGTCCGATCTCGGTCGATCGGACGTCCACTGCTCATCGTCTTCAAGCCCCCACTTTCCCAATTTGCGTCGGTTTCCACCCCTCCGATTTCACCGCCGACCTTCCCAATCAATCCCGCCGACCGCCTTCTCTATCGAATCCCAATCCAACCCCACGAATCTCGGATCTCCTCCATCTTTGCGATCCCATCACCGATCTCGACCCGTCGACTTCTCATCGCATCTCCAATCCTTGATTTCCCGTGACCTACTTCCATTCCCGGCGGACCCCTTCTCCTATTTAACTCTGAGCGTCGCCCTCGTCTTGCCCATCCGCCGATTGCACAACAGGTCGAGGAGCCGGGGTGACAGACCGCCCCTCCCCAGCGCGTTGCAGCCTATGGCAACCTTCCTCGCCGACTTTGCTTTGCTCTGGGCTTCTCCCCGTTGAGCCAATGACGATCACCATCCACCTCCGACTTCAACCACGGCTCTGCAATCCTCCATCGAGCACACTTCAACCTCCGACAACCGCTTCCATCCCCTCAAACTTCACCGTCAACCTCCGTCTTCAATAGCGGTCGAAGGAGATCGGTCATCTTTGCCGACAACTCTACCGCCGTTCAACTCACCAACAACTGCTCCAATCAACATCAGGGGCTCTCCACCGACATCCGTCCCGCCGGGAAGTCTTGCCGACCCTCTGCTTCTCCGCCTCTCCACCGTACACCACCACCGGCCAGGTCAACCCGAGACCCTCCCCTCACATGAGGAACATGTGAGGAGAAGGGATGTTTTACATTAGAGCCCCTAGAGCTTCCTCAAATCATAGAAGAACCCCCTCGCACGTGTTAAGCACATGGGGGTGGAGAATTTACAAGAAGCCCATAGGAGTCCACTCTATTTGCGCCTCATTCCCAACGACCAGAGGGCATGTGCTTCGCATGTGCCCCTCTGGAAATTTTGCAAGAGCCCCCCCGTACTTATCAGTAATTATAATATAGCCCTCCTTTGCATTTTATTTTATTTTTAAATTATTGTAATATTGCACTGTTACCCCATGTGTTCCCCCATTGTTCACCTCTACGTTTCACTATTTTATTATCCAAAAATAGCATTTTGTTCTTTAATTAATTCTCTACATCCTAACATATGTATTACATTTTTGTGATCAATGGTTAATTAATAATTTATTATTTTGTGGAAAATTGCATACTTTGCCTATTAGAGCTATGACATTTATAATTGATTAAACGTTGCTCTAAAAATTGCCGAAAATTACAGATTGTAGAATTAATTGTGTTTAACATTGTGCCCAAAAAGAATTGCATTTGCGTGCATAGTTTGCCTTGCAAAAATCATTTTGCATATTTCAATGTTTGATTTTTAATAGGTATTAAATTTCATATTTTCGAGGTTTAGGATTTTTCTGGGATCGACACCTAGTGATAGATCTTGGATAATTTTATCCCTTTAAAATAATTAGGTTTAATATTTATTATAATTAAATATAGAAATTCACTTTGTTTGTAATTAAAAATTCATAAAAAAATCATCTTGCATACAAAAACTCCAAAAAAATTATAGTGCATTCATTTTATCGTAATTATCATCATGGCCAAGTTTCATATTTTTCGAACATTGTTTGATTGATCTTTACATTTTAGTCCCTAAAATAGGCCAAAATTGCATTAAAAAAATTACAAAAAAAGTTCGCCTCGAAAACCACGCACGAACTTTGATAGGCAAAATTCTAGGTTGTTCCTTTGCCTCCTTGTGTTCGACCTTGGGACTTGCCCAAGTAAAATAAACATAAAACCACGTAATTCAAAATTGACTAAAATTTATTGTGGTTATTTCTTGACCGATTCCGATTGCCTGCCTACAACGACACATTTATTTTTAATGCATGACAATACATGACATATATTTAACATCAACTATTATAGAACCGTCATTAGGCCCCTTATACTTAGACCGGAAATAGACTGAGTATGAAGAATGTATGGACAAAGGGAAGGGTTCACAGGAATGACTCATGAGACCTATAAGATTCTACAGACAAGAGCATGGGTTCTCCTTATACTTAGGCTTTAAGTTTATTAAGTAAGGAGTGAGTGTCTACAAAAGAGGGAACCTAATCTCTAAAAGAATAAACAAATCATATGTGTTTAAAAAAAGAAAGAATCTTCTCAGTTGCTGAATCAATATGATGCATCTTTATGAACAGTGGTATGGAGTATTTGTACTATACTCGCTCTGCTTGAAGTCAATAACTTCAACTTGGACTAATTGCTCTTTGAAATCGACAAAGTGTTTCAACAGTTGTCCAATAACCAGAAAGGAACGTGCACCATATGTGAGATCAACTATCTCTATACTTCCGTTGATGTGCACTTCCTTAACTGTGTAGGGACCCTTCCATTTAGATTTAAGCTTCCCGTGGAAAATCTTTAACTTGGCCTTAAACAACCATACCTTTTGTCCTGGAACAATGTTCTTGCACTTGATGTGTAGATCATGTGACTTATTAACATTGCCCTTATAGATCAAACTATTGTCATATGCTTGGTTTCTGATTTCCACGAGCTCGTTCAAGTCTACATCACAACAAAGTTCCCTAGGCGACAACTCAAATTCACTTGTTTTATTACCCATTCTGATTTCTGAATTAACTTTGCAGGAAAATGGCATGGGTTGCCATAGATAATCATGAAAGGTGAAGTACCGAGTGGAGTCTTGTGGGCTATCCTATAGGCCCACAGAACTTGGTCCAATAGCTGGGACCAGTTCTTCCTATCGGGACGAAGCAACTTTTGAAGAATACTATTCAGCTCTCTGTTAGAAACTTCCACCATGTCGTTGAACTGTAGGTGGTATGGACAAGTCACTCTATGCTCAAATCCACAGTCCTTAGCTAGTGATCTGACATATCTATTCATAAAGTGGCTATCCCCATCACAAATCATGACTTTTGGGACCCCGAACCTAGCAATGATATGGCACTTCACAAACTTACAGAAAACCTTGTTGTCTGCGGCTCGGGTTGGGATAGCCTCCACCCATCTATATAAGTAATCAATCGCCAACAAGATGTACTTATGTCCTTGGCTGTTGGGAAAGGGACCCATAAAATCTATACCCCATGCCCCAAAAACATCATAGAAAATCATCGGTTGCATGTGCATCTCATCTCTGTATCCAATAGTCCCTCCCATCCTCTGACAGATTGGGAATTGACCATAAAAAACAATGGCATCTCTAAACACGGTCACCTAGTAAAAACCAAATTTGGAGTACCTTCTGTGTGGTTCTCTTCCCCGAATGATGTCCTTCAAGCGAATGACAATATGCAAGGACACTCTGGTATTCCTACCGGTACACCTCCTCCAGACACAATCAACCCTTCAAAGAAAAGGAACGGATCCTATTAGTGGTATCTCCTCGAATGTGACTTCAGTCGAACAATAATGTTCCTAATCCAACAATGGGGAGTCTGTCTGGAGACAACGTAGTTCACCATGTTGGCATACCGTGTGAGTGAGTCAATAACACAAATTGAATCAACTGAGAAGGTCTCTATAATCTATCAGTGCCAGGAGAATCACTCAACTCAATTAGAGAAAGGTGATCAGTAACGTTCTTCACTCCAGGTTAATCCTTAATTTACAAATCAAACTCTCAGAGTAACAAAATCTACCTACGAAGACACACCTTCACATCCATTTTTTCCATTAAGTATAGAATTGGTGTGTGATCGTTGGAAATTGTCACCCTAGAGCCCAAAACAAAAGACTTGAATTTCTCGAGGGCCTTACAACCACGAGCATTTCCTTTTCGATCACGGTAAACTTCTTCTGTGCTGGGTCCAAAACTTTACTCCTATAGTGGATTGCAATTGGAATCCATTCTCTCCTCTGATCTAACACAACTCCTATGATAAAATCTTATGCATCAATCATGATTTCAAAGGGAAGAGACTAGTCAGGAACTTGTAAGATTGACGAGTCACAAATCTTCTTCTTTAAGAGCTCAAAGTCCTCCAGACACTTGTGATCTATAATGAACTGGAGTTTTTTTCCCTAAGAGCTAGGTTTATGGATAGGTAATCTGTTAGCCACATGAGCCTGGGGAGAACCATTCCTATAATAAATGTTATTGTAATCTTTGATATATCAATAAAGATTATTAGTTTATTTCACTCCTTACTTGAGATTAAATGAATGAATGCACTTATAAGGTTCCTTAGTACAATTAGAATTATATACAATGGCCATCTTAGTAATCATACAACTGTTGATTCAATGGTTGAATCATAGAGGTTAGTGCTTAGATGATATCTAAAGAGTTAGATTGAGGACTCATCAAGCACCGTCAAATGATTGTTAAGAGATGATCTCCAGCCTAAGAAGGAGATGACAATCCTTCTCTAAAGGCTGATATCGGATAGACCTCTTGATGCAACTGAATAGGAATAGGGATTTGGAGGTGTAAGATAAGTCTTAGCTCATGTCTGATCACACAACAATTCGGTACTTAATGGAATGTACAATCACCATGTCCTTATCTCCAAGTATCCATGGAGAAAGCATATAATTCTTGGAAGAGTTCAAGAATAATTTCATTGTTGATAATATATATTCGAGCCTTGAGAAGTTGGTGATTAATTGTGATTTAATTATCATGAATAATATGAATATGATTCATATTATTTGGACACATGAGAATAGTCATCGAAGACAATTGAAAATGATTTATATCAAGGATATGGTTAATGTGGATATTCATATCTATAATGATCACAAATATTATAAATATGATTTATAATATGATGGATAGATTTAATTGTAAATAATATTTACAGAATAAATGTTAATGTGAATTGGGATCATCCTGAACAATTAATTGTAAATGAAATTTACATTTTATATTGGATGTATGATTATGATTCATAATTGTCAATGATATGATTGGAACTATTACAAAATAATTTGGAATTATTTTGACGAATATTTTTACAACAAAAGTTGTTGCACATGTGGAATATTTGTAGAGATATGAGGTCTCTCATTTAAGGAAGAAGAGAGCCACCTTCCTCTTTAAGAAGGATGCATGACCATAGAGTCCTACTCCTTGTATAGACATCCACTTTATTAAGGGAAGGAGGCTTGTCCCCTTTCCTTTATTTTTACATGAAATTGACTTGAACTAAATTAAACGTGTTGTAAATTATTTGCAACATATTTAAATTATTTTAACTTGATTATTTGTTGTTGCAAATTTATGCAACAAAATCATTACCATTGATTGAAAACACAAATTAATCTACACCATTGATTATTGTGTGCACTTATTGAGATCCATGGACATTCAATTTGTTATAAAAGAAAGGCAAGTCTTTGTTGTTTCTTTACAACAATTGCAAGAGCAATAACTTTCTCTCTATTCTCATATATGCCCCCAATCTGTATTGTGGTCGTCCACCATATTGACCTAGAGAGCTTCGCTCTCGTCACGATGTCGTTGTGTTTCCGTATCAACTGCTCGTGGATCTCCACCTTATTCGGTGTGGCTTTCTCGTAAGGAAGGCCATCGATTTTATGCGATGAAATTAGGAGAATCCACACTCGGATCTTCAACTCAGATTGTGGGAAGTATGCATCTCATCCATGCGACCACAAGTGTATCTTTCATCGGACCAGACTTGAAACAAAAGGTCTCTTCTCTTAGAGACATGTGTTATTGCAAACACACTTCAAAAGGTAATCCTATTACTCGTTTTTGATCTTGATGAAATGATATGAGAAGTCTTCTCATATCACGTGGTTTCATATATTTAAAAATTTTGAATTCTACAGCCCTGAGAAACTTGTATGACTAGTCGTTGTTGATCGCATGTGATGCGATCTTTATGCTTATGTGATGCGCTAAGGACCAAATCATAGCTTTCACAATCTTCAAAAAATCTTGAATGAATCTCCTGTAAAATCCAACATACCCTAAGGACGACCTCACTGGATTCACGTTGGTTGGTGGATCAAGTTTCTTGATCACACACACCATGGCAGACTCAACCTCTATTCCTTTTTTAGAGATGACGCGTCCCAAACGATACCCTTTGTCGCCATAAAATGGCTTTTCTCCCAGGAGAGTACCAATTTACCTCTCTACACCTCTCGAGGACTCGGTCCAAATGCACTAAACATGTATCAAAAGAATCATCATGCACTGAGAAGTCATCCATGAAGACCTCCAGAAAATCCCCCACCAACTCGACAAATATGGCGATCATGCACCGTTGAAATGTACCCGGTGTTATCCATGTGATCCAAGGGAGAACCATTCCTACAATAAATGTTATTGTAATCTTTGATATATCAATAAAGGTTATTGGTTTATTTCACTCCTTGTTTGAGATTAAATAAATGAATGCACTTATTAGGTCCCTTAGTACAATTATGGTTATATACCATGACCTTCTTAATAATCATACAACGGTTGATTCCATCGTTGAATCATAGAGGATGGTGCCTAGATGATATCTAAAGAATTAGACCGAGGGCTCATCAAGTACCACTAAATGATTATTAAGAGATGATCTCCTATCTAAGAAGGAGACGATAATCCTTTTCTAAAGTCTAATATATGACAGACCTCTCGATGTAAATCCTCTGCATATGAAAAGAGATTTGGAGGTGTCAGATAAATTAGGTCAAAGAGTTGACTTAGTGATATCGAGATAACTAAGACCTATGTCATATACAATCATGATATAAGCATACGTCCTCTGACCAGAGATAGATGTATTACTATATGTCTAAGTGTGTACTTTAGGCATACAATTATGTTGATGACCGAAACAAGGTCGATACATGAGTGAGCTGGTGTGCATACAAGGGCATATAAGTAATATGATCTCTCAAAGGGATCAAACAGGTTCACTACTATACCGGAAGACATGAGCTCACTCATGAGGTATTGGAACTGATCAAATTCCATGCATGGTCATCTTGCTTTGGAAGTATGAAAAGAATTTGTAGGTATGATATATGCTTTTGGAAAGCATATGATCGATACCAACTCCCAATGACCAAATGAGTAACTTAGTGATAAAACCATAAATAAGACAGTCTAAATATGATCTAAAACATCGGGTTTATTCCATGTCTTCCAGTATACAGGATGTACGGGTATTAGGAATGGTCGAGGGTGATGTGATCATAAACAATTGTATAAAACTTCCATTCTGAGGGAGTGATGAAACATGTTTGAATTTTAGTGACTCCTCCTAGTAGATTAGTAATCCAATCTTAGTCCAAATGTTGGACATTGATCTGAATGTGATTCGGATGCAATAAGGAGATTAAATTTACCGTTTGATTTAATCAAATATCTTTGAGAGGTCCCTGAGATCTAGATTTGAGATATGATCTAAATCCAAGTCACTATAAATGGAATGTACAGTCGTCCAATCCTTATCTCCAATTATCCATGGAGAAAGCACATTATTTTTGAAAGACTTCAAGGATAGTTCCAACAATGATAATATATCTGAGCATTGGGAAATTGATGATTAAATACGACTTAATTATCATGGATAATGTAAATATGATTCATATTATCTGGACACATGAAAATAGTCATCCAAGATAATTAAATATGGATTAACTATCAAGGATATGATTAATATCATTATCCATAATAATCACAAATATTATAATTATGATTTATAATATGTTGGAGAGATTTAATTGTAAATAGTATTTATGTAAATGTTGACGTGAATTGGATTCACATTGTATCATTGATTGTAAATGCAATTTATAATTTTTCTATTGGATGTATGAATATGATTTATTATTGTTAATGACATGATTGAAATTATCACACAATAATTTGTAATTATTTTGATTAATAATTTTGCAACAAATATTGTTGCACATGTGGAATATTTGTAGAGATATGAGATCTCTCAATTAAAGAAGAAGAGAGCCACCGTCCTATTTAAGAGGCTGGACGGCCATGGAGTCCTACTTACTGTATGATTGTCCACTCTATTAAGGGAAGGAGGCTTGTCCTCTTTCTTTTATTTTCACATGAAATTGATTTGAATTAAATTAAATGTGTTGTAAATTATTTGAAATATATTTAAATCATTTAACTTGATTATTTGTTGTTGTAAATTTATGCAACATAATCATTGCCATTGATTGAAAACACAAAATAATCTACACCATTGATTATTGTGTGCATATATTGAGATCCATGGACATCCAATATGTTATAAAAGAAAGGCAAGTCTTTGCTCTTTCTTGACATCAATTGCAAGAGCAATAACTTCCTCTATTCTCATACATATCGCCCTTTCTTTGTATTGTGGTCGTCCACCATATTGACCTAGAGAGCACCGTCATCGTTGTGACGTCGTTGTGTTGCTGCATCGATTTCTCGTGGATCTCTGCCTTCTTCGGTGTGTCATGGTCGAGGAAGGCCATCAATTTTGTGCGATGAAATCAGGATATTCCGTGCTTGGTTCTTCACCTCAGATTATGGGAAGCACGTGTCTCATCCATTGGCCTACAAGTGCATCCCTCGTCGGATCAGACTTGAGACAAGAGGTCTCTTTACTTAGAGACATACACGATCACAAACACACTTCAAAAGGCAATCCTATTACTTGTTTGTGATCTTGATGAAATGATATGAGGAGTGTTCTCATATCTTGTGGGTTCATCTATTTAAACTTTTTGAATTCTGTTGTCCCGAGCAACTAGTTTGACTAGTCTCTCTTGATCGCATGTGATGCGATCTTCACACTTCCATGATGCACTAAGGACCAAAACTTAGCTTTCAAATGGTATTGTGTTTACGGATCTGTAACAAATTAAGTTTTAGTTACTGTTTTCCCATCATAAAATATAAAAAAATACTTTATTTAAGTAGAGAATTAAACTACAACCCGCTCGAATTTATTTCATGTTTTCTGACTCTGTTTGCCCTAGATATTCAATATTTAATGGAGGCAAGTCGGATGATGATTGGATCAACAAGATTACCTTCTTAATGTGTTTATCATTCAATGAAAATCAAGGAAATTATGATTTTTTGGGTGTCCTGCACTGCAGTGGAAGCGCCCCCTGTTAGCATAATCTGTTCGACCTGGCTTGATCCGTTTTAAAGATGGGTAAGTCTCTGCGTACTTTACTCAACTAATTGGACGAAGGTGTATACTATATATTAATATCAAGCGGACCTTAACTGTTTGTTGGTTGAATTAGATTATTTATTAAATTGTTATGATTAAATTAGTTAGATCCAATTAAAATAAACCCTCTATAATGTATAGAGATGTAACTCCCTTGGAAGAACTAATTATGTTAATATGATTCATAATAATTAATTAAAAATTGAATGAGATATGGAGGATCATATAAATGATATATGTGGTCTCCTATCAAGGCAAAGGGTTTTGTCACCATCGATTGTATGCTGGAGACATATATCCAAAGTGATAGCTCCTACATACAAGCGCACATGGATCGGGCTCTTTGCTTCTCGAAAGAGTAAGGTCATATGCATAGTGACAACAATATTGCTCCTCATATAATTGAGGTGGTATTGGATTGCGTATAGCGGATTCTATTCATGTTGACATTTGATTCAATTAACAATGGATTAACAACACCTTAGGGGTGGTGGGATCGGGTGTTAAAGATCGAATTGAGAAATGCAAATGCAAGTTGGACTTGTAAGGCGGAATGAGTTCCAGTTTCTTTTTACCCAAGTTACACTTTCTCATATAATTGGGATGTAACAAAGGTAGAGAAGGAGATCCCAGATCTTGGTAGAGATATAGCGGTAAGTATATCTCTTGCTTTGAAAGTTTAACAAGGGAATGCACTTTCAATGTTGAAAAGGCAAGACTAATTTGATTATTCTTATTCAAAGAATTTAAATTTGAAGATATAATTATTTATATGTTATAATAAGTGCATTTTTAATCTTAGATTTGAAATCCATGAACTCGCTCATCAAGCTTCTGTAGGTCAACCAGTTGACCAGACCGAATTATTCGGATTGAATCCATAATTTGGAGCTAGTACTCTCTACATAGTGCATAGGTTATGTGCTCATTGAGAACAAGCATACAAACCCTATGCTAATGGAAGAATTAAATTTTAATGAAAATTTTAATAAGGACCACTTGTTGGTCCGATGTTATATTCGAAGATCTCTATTTAATGTACTTCGGAAGCAACATATGGATATAGAGAATGCCCATGATATAATGCTAAATCTAAAAGAGATTTTTGGTGATGTAAACCGCATAGAGCGCAGTCAAAATCATGGGTTCAAGAAGAGTCCGACCCAACAAGTGAAGAAGAAGAGTCAAAGTGTTGACTCATCCTCTCAAGCTTCCACACATCTGACATCGAATAAAAATAAATATTCGTCATCACTGCAAAATTCCAAGGTGTTGGAAAATAGATTGTTCAAATTATATGAAAACCTTAGAGAAGGGTAAAAATAGTACCCATACATGTATGAAATTTACTTTCATGATTGAAACCAATTTTCTCATAGAATGAGAAGGTAGTTGGGTTGTAGATTCTGGTGCTTCCATCCATGTATGCAATATGTTGCATCCATTTGAACAGACCATAAATCTTGATGAAGGAGAGATAGTCATCTAGATGGGATCTGATGCAACTGTTGCAGCAGTCACCCTCCCAACACAGAAAGCAGATGTAGCTAGTATGACTAAGATCTACATGAAGAAGTACTATGTTAACAATTCCCTCAGTCTATCCCACCAAAGATGAAGTCCTAACTGTCCCCTAGGTTCACCTATCATTCCTTATACAGTAAGCACGAAGGCTCTGCCGATAAGGGAGGACCTTCCTCAGGTGAAAGACCGGGGAAAACGGGAGGAAGTCAGGATATAGGAAGAGCAACCAGCTATTATGAGGTCTCAATCACCCTAATCATCGGATACCAGGGGAGGAGTTGCGGAGCGGATAATTAGTAGCAAGAGGTATGTATATAGTAGCATATCTGAAGATGCAGAAGCAGCTAAGCTACGAAGATGAACAAGAAGTGGCATGGTCAGTCTATCCACACAAAATAAGAAACAGTCTCTCCAAAGCATAAATGGTTATGAGTTTACGTTTTCATCATATTTAGTCAAATCAAGTCCACCACATCACGTCGAGACCTACAAACTATCATTATCTAGTGGGAGAGTCCTGGTACTCAAATAATATCTTTATGCTTCATATGTTAGAAGGAACTTAATATCTATATATAGTTAGTTAAAAATGGATTCTCATTCTTATTATGTAATAAACTTTTCATAAGACATTATGAAAAATATATTGCAGATGACATTCTAACTTCTGGTGGACTCTATGAATTGTGCATTGATGAAC
This sequence comes from Ottelia alismoides, assembly GCA_037367405.1. Classification (NCBI taxonomy): domain Eukaryota; kingdom Viridiplantae; phylum Streptophyta; class Magnoliopsida; order Alismatales; family Hydrocharitaceae; genus Ottelia; species Ottelia alismoides. The sequence goes on from JAZKJV010000784.1 coordinate 598,874, forward strand.
ATGCCATGAATGTAACACCCACTGATAAAAACCCTTAAAGAATCGAAGATGATGAAAATCATTCAAACATGATTTGGCATCAAAGGTTTGATCATTTATCTCTTGATAGGATCAATATATTGATAAAGGATGGACTCTTAGATTTTCTACATATCCAAACTTTACCTACTTATGAATATTACATTCAAGGTAAAATGACCAGAGTATCCTTTTGTAACAAGGATACATGATGCGAGGGTATTCTTGACCAAATACATACCGATGTATGTGGTCCCTTCAATACCGTGATCTGAAATGGACATCGATATTATTTAACATTTATTGATGACCATTCGTGATACTGGTTTATCTTCCTATTATGTAATAAATCTGAAACCTTTGAAAAGTTCAAAGAGTTCATAGCTTTGGTTGAGAAACAAACTAATAGGAAGATTAAATGAATTCGATCTAACCGAGGTGGCGAGTACCTCTCAGATGAATTTAAGGAATAACTCAAAGAGAGAGGAATTGTATCCAATCTCATTCCTCATGGAACTACCCAACTAAAGGGTGTTGCTAAAAGATGCAACAGGACCATAAGGGACATGATTCATTCAATGATGAGTGAAGCACATTTATCTCTTACATTCTGAGGATATGGAGTAAAGACTACAATATGTATCCTTAACAACATTCCTAGCAATATGTACCCAAAACCCCTCATGAGATTTAGTTTGGAACCAAGCCAGTGTTAGAAACTTGAGGATTTGGGGTTGCTTGCTACATACGAAGAATATGTATGCAAGTAAGCAGGAATCTCGCACTCGAGAGTGCTACTTCATTGGGTATGTAAAGGATGGTATTGGATACCAACTTTATGACCTTGAGACAAAAAAGGTTTTCGTCTCTAAAGATGTAATTTTTTTGAAGGGTGACTTCCTTAAGAGTCAAGACAAAAATGAAGAAGGAACTCATTGAATCCCCTGAGGACATTGCGCTTCCTAAATCAGAAACTAAAGATGTGAATAAAGATGAAACACACATACCTCTTCGAAGGAGTTCGAGGGTGGTTACACCACCTGAAAGGTACAGATTCCATGTGTCAGGTGAAACTGATTGTGATCCAACTTCATTTGATGAATCACTCGTGGATCATGCTATGGATAGATGTATGCTAGCAATGAAGTCTGAAATAGACTCCATGTACATGAATAGTGTATGGACCCTTGAGGATCTTCCTAGAGGGGTAAAACCCATCGGGTGTAAATGGATCTTCAAGATAAAGAGAGGGTCTGATGGGTGGGTAGAGTGCTTCAAGCCACGACTCGTAGCCAAGGGCTACACACAGAGAGAAGGCATCAGCTACGATGAGACATTCTCTCATGTGGCTATGCTTAAACCATCAGGGCACTGCTATCTATAGCTGCATATCTTGACTACGACATCTGACAGATGGACATCAAGACAACATTCCTCAATGGATACCTCGAGGAGGATAACTATACGGAGCAACCCAAGGCTTAATAACCGAGGAAGCCAACACATGCAAGCTGAAGAAATTCAGCTATGGGATCAAACATGCTTTTCGTAGTTGGAACATCAGATTTTATGAAACCATAAAGACTTATGATTTTGTTCAAAATCCTGATGAACCATGTGTGTACAAATAGCTTAGTGGGAGTGCCACTATGTTCATCATGCTTTACGTAGATGACATCCTTATCATTTGGAAATGATAGAGGGATGATGACTTGTGTTAAGATTTGGTTGTCCCGTACCTTCGAGATGAAAGATCTTGGAGAAACCTCTTATATCTTGGGTCTGAAGCTATTCAAAAATGGAGAAAAAAGGATTTGGGGATTGCCATAACATGGGTACGTTAAGAAGATCTTGGTACGTTTCCATATGGATAATTCCAAGAAAGGGTTCCTTCTTTTTAAGACATGGTATCCACCTATCTAAAGGGATGGATCCTTAAAGTTGTTGAGGATAAGAAAGCCATGTCTAGATGCCCCTAAGCATCAGTTGTGGGAAGCCTAATGTATGCCATGATGTACACAAGGCCAAATATCTACCATGCAGAGGGAGTAGTAAGTCATTACCAATCCTACTATGGAGAACAACACGGGATGCCGTGAAGACCATATTTAAGTGTCTAAGAAGAACACAAAATTACATTTTCGTCTATGGAGATGGTGATCTCCATGTCTTAGAATACACAGATTTAGATTTCCAATATGATATAGATGATCACAAGTCTACTTCATGGTTTATGTTATTATTGAACGACAGTGCTCTGAGTTAGAGAAGCAAGAAGCATGACACTACAATTGATTCAAAAACTTAAGCCGATACATTACCGCATTGGATGATGCAAAATAGGAGGTGTGGTTAGGCAAGTTCATCCTGAAACTTGACGCAGTTTCCTCTGATACTCCCATGCCGATACTCTGTGATAACCCATGAGCCATGGCTCAGGCGAAAAACCCACATGACATCAAAAGAGTAAGCCCGTTGAAAGAGAATATCACATCATTATGGAAATTCAAAAGCGTGCGACATCATCATCATCAAGGTGGCCTCTGCCAACAATGTTGTTGATATCCTTACCAAACCTTCACCCAACAGATTTTCGACAAACATGTAATGAGAATGGGTGTAAAGATTGTACCTGATGGTTTTGAGGGATAGTGGGAGATTGTTAGCCATGTGAGTCCGAGGTGAACCATTTCTACAATAAAAGTTACAGTAATGTTTGATATATCAATAAAGGTAATTGGTTTATTTCACTACTTGTCTGAGATTAAATGAATGAATGCACTTATAAGGTCCCTTAGTAAAATTAGGGTTATGTACCATGACCATCTTAATAATCATATAGCTATTGATTCAATGGTTGAATCATAGAGGCTGGTGCTTGGATGATATCAAAAGAGTTAGATTGAGGACTCATCAAGCATCATCAAATGATTGTTAAGAGATGATCTCCGGTCTGAGAAGGAGATGTCAATCCTTCTCTAAAGGCTGATATCTGACCGGCCTCTTGATGCAGGTCCTCTGCATGGGAATAAAGATTCGGAGGTATCAATTATGTTAGGTCAAAAGTTGACTTAACGAGAACATAATAACCAAGACCTATGTCGTATACTGTCATGATATAGGCACACATCCTCTGACCGGAGAAGGGTTTATTACTATATGTCTAAGTATGTACATTAGGCAGACCATTAGATTGATGACCTAATCAATGCCTATACACCGAGGGCATATGAGTAATACGATCTCTCATAGGGATCATACAATTTCACAACTGAACCAGAAGATATGAGCTCACTCATGAGGTATTGGGACCAGTTAAATTCCATTCATGGTCGTCTGTCTTTGGAAGCATGATAAGAATTTATAGGTATGATATATACTTTTGGAAAGTATATGATCGAAACCAACTCTCAATGACCAAATGGAAAACTTAATGATAAAATCCCGAAGAAGACAATATAAATATGATGTAAATCTTCAAGTTTATTCTAGGTCTTCTAGTATTCAGTAAGTACGGGTACTAGGAATGCTCGAGGGTGCTATGATTGTAAATGATTGTATAACAATGACATTTTCATTCTGAGGGAGTGATGAAACAAGTTTGGATTTTAGCGGCTCCTCTCAATAGGTTAATAATCCAATCTTAGTCCAAATGTCTGGCAATGATCTGAATGTGATAACGATGCAATGAGGAGATTAGATTTATAGTTTGATTTAATCAAACATCTTTGAGTGGTCCCCGAGATCTGGATTTGAGATATGATCTCAATTCATGTCACTATATATGGAATGCACAATCACCCTATCCTTATCTCCAAGTATCTGCGAGGAAAGTGCAATATTCTTGAAAGAGTACAAGAATAAGTCCATTGTTGATAATATATATGAGCACTGAGAAATTGATTATTAAATGTGATTTAATTATAATGAATAATATGAATATGATTCATATTATTTGCATAAATGAGAATAATCATCCAAGATAATTAAATATGATTAACATGGATACCACTATCCATAACGATCATAAACATTATAAATATGATTTATAATATGATGGAGAGATTTAATTGTAAATAGTATTTATGAAATAAATGTTGATGTGGATTGGATTCACATTAAACAATTAATTATAATTGCAATTTACATTTATATATAAGATGCATGAATATGATTCATTATTGTTAATGGCATGATTGAAATCATAATAAAATAATTTGGAATTATTTTGGTGAATACTTTTGCAACAAAAGTTGTTGTACATATGGAATATTTGGAGATATATGAGATATCTCAATTAAAGAAGAAAAGAGCCACCTTCCTCTTTAAGAGGGTGGACAGCCTTGGAGTCCTATTCCATGTATGCCCGTCCACTCTATAAAGGGAAAGAGGCTTGTCCTCTTTTCTTTATTTCCATATGAAATTATTTTGAATTAAATTGAACGTGTTGTAAATTATTTGCAACATATTTAATTTATTTTAAATTGATTTTTGTAACTGCAAACTTATGTAACAAAATCATGGTCTTTGATTGAAAACATAAAATAATCTACACCATTGATTATTGTATGCACATGGATTGAGATTCATGGACATCTAATTTGTTATAAAAGAAAGGCAAGTCTTTGCTCTTTCTGTATAACAATGGCAAGAGTATAACTCTCTCCCTATTCTCATATAAGCCCCCCTCTCAATATTGTGGTTGTTCACCAAATTGACCTAGAAAGCTCACAATGGTCGCGAAGCTATTGTGTTGTCGAATCAATTGCTTATGGATCGCCGCCTTCTTCGGTGCATCTTGCTCGTGAGGAATTCGATTGATTTCATGCGACAAAATCAGGAGATTTCACGCTTGGATTTTCAACTTGGATTGCTGGAAGCACACGTCTCATCCATGCGCCCTTAGGTGCATCCTTCATCAGATCAGACTTAAGGAATGAGGTCTCTTCACTTAGAGATATACGCTATCGCAAACACGCTTCAAGAGTTAATCATATTACTTGTTTGTAATCTCGATGAAATTATATGAGAAGTGTTATCATATCATGTGGTTTCATCTATTTAAAATTTTTGAATCCCATTGCTTTGAGAAGTTAGTATGACTAGTCACTCTTAATCGCATGTGATGCGATCTTCACACTTCCGGAATGCACTAAGGCCCAAACCCTAGCCTTTACCCAGGACATTCCATAACTTGAATGACATGTGCCTGAATGCGCAAGTGCTGAATGGACATGTGAATGTGGTCATTTCTTGGTCCTCAAGGGAGATGGCTAACTGATTGTAGCTCGAGTATCCATCAAGAAAATAGAAGAACACTTTCCCTGATAGTCTCTCCAAAATATGATCAAATAATGGCAAGGAGAAGTGGTCTTTCTTGGTTGTGGCATTCAAGCGCATGTAGTCTACATAGACACACCACGACATAGGTACTCATGGCGCAATCTCTACCCCTCCTCAATGATGATCATCTGAAATTCTGACTTCGTCAGGACAACATGAAGTGGGGTCACCCACTTGGAGTATGAAATGAGGTCTATGAATCCTGCTTTGCACCACCTCTTAGTTTCTTTCTTCAGCATTTCCCATACATCAGGGTTTACTCTCTTTTGGAACCCACGGGAAGGTCTCGCATTATCCTTAACAAAAATATGGTGCAAGTAGAGAGCGTGGTTAATCCCCACGAGATCCGACATTGTCTAGCCTATAGCCTTGCAGTTCTTCTCTAAGACATCTAAGAGCCTAGACTCCTATCTAAGGTTAGGTCAGAACTAATGATGACAAGAAATCTCTCTTTGGATTCCGCAAGAACGACATACTTCAGTGTAGGAGAGAGTAGCTTTAGCTATTAAAGTGTTGTATAATCGATCAAGTCTGGTAAACCTCCTATAAATCTGGTTCCATGTTGTATGAAGTTGGGTCCAATTGTGTGGTACTCGCCACCAACTTTGATGTGTAAGGAGTCAGATCACCAACGAAACACAATAGTTCAGCCAAAGTTGTGTATGAATTATCATCTGTGTCCCTTGACCATTTCGAGGGAGATGGAACTGATAGATCCGAAGGGATCTCTGAGTTTCAAGGGAAAATGGGGTTGCATCTCTCGAAAATTTGGGCAACACCTCACAAACTGCATCGTGCATTATATCCTCTTCAGATGAGAGGGTTTTGCTCTGCCCTGCTGGGGGTCTGTCTCCAAATCCCAATTGTGTTGATCATCTGCCTCTAAGGAAGAGAACTCTATGATGGTATCAGAGTCAGGTCGTTGCCTCTTCGTATGCTTCATCTCTAGTTCCACTTTTCCACCCAGAGAATGGAACTTTATCATTCCCATCTGATAATTGAATGAAGCACCGGTAGTCCTGAGCAATGGCCGCCTAAGAATGATATGAAATTCACTCAATGATTGGGGATTTCCATATCAAGGACCATAAAGTCCACCTTGTAATCTTGTCCCTCAATTAAGATCACCACTTTCTTCACTTCTCGCTTAGGTCTATTCATTGACTTTGTCAGCAAATTAGAGTAGTGTTTTTTTATTTGTGAAGGGGTCCTAACTCCAATTTTTCATGTAATGCTAAGGGAAAAAGGTTGATTGAAGAACTAGTATCTAGGAGAGTGTGTGCAAATGCAATGCCATCAATATGCCTCTCCACTTAATGAGCACCCATGTCTCTCTTCTTCCTAGGTAATTGATGATTCTTGAGACAATAGGTAGTGGCTACTAATAAGACGTGAGTCTTGACATAATGGTTTGGTTTCTTCCTGCTAACCTATAGGAGTGCATTGCACCATAAGGCACTTCTGGAATGTAGGATTGTTAGCCACATACTCGTCAAATGGTACCTTAACCATGATATTGTTTTTTTACAAAATCGTGCCATTTCAGGGTCATCATTTTGAATCTTTTTCATGTTGTGCTTTCCTGTCATAAGAGCATGGGGGAAAGTGATTAAAGCTAAGGAAACAAAAGACGAAGAATCTGAATCGTAAATAGAGATGTCATTCTTGACATTAGTTGAAACAGAATTCTTCATACATGAATCTTTTGAATGCAACTTGGAATCAAAATCTAAGTTGTCTATTATAGGTTGGGGGATGGATGCTGAAGGTATATACTCCTCAATCAGAGATACAATGTCCTCCATAGACTCCAAGGTGTCTCTGTGTTGTTGTTGCGTTCATGTCCTCCTCCTCCTCTCGATCCCCTAGGTGGATATCCTCGTCTTTTGCTGATGGGGTTGCTGCATAGATGATTCTCCTCCTCGTCCTCCAAAGTCTCCTCGAGTAGAGCCTCGGAGGCAACCCTCTCCATGTCTATTGTCTAGTCAGGTATGATGACAACCCTTCCGCTCCTGAGTGACACATTATTAACATCATCACACAAAAGAATCTCATGCTCAGATCTAAGTAAGTCTGAGCAGTATACCTGACCAAACTGATGTTGTGACTGTGACTTGTTTAGGATATTGGGGTTAGCCGGAACCTATGTAGGAATGGAGGTCAACGGTCCTGACTACTCATTTTTCAGTCGAGACAGGCGATTGATGTCCACTTGCATGTCCTGAATTTCGTTCTGGTAGGAGCGAAACTCCTCAAGAATCTAGCATTGAAAGTCAGTGGGTCCTGGCGAAGATGTATGTTGCAACAATGAATAATATAACGCAGACTGGACCTGATGGCCCATGATATTGTTGTTGTTGCTATGGTGGGTGATGCTCATAATGCGGGCCACGTTGGCCCCCTGGTACTTCTGACGACCGTACTGCCACTGTTTCCTTTGTTGACATGGGTGGTTAGATCCATGGCTAGACTGTGTAGGATGAGGTGATGGGGTGAATGTGGTGTTGTAGATGGTTGGGGGATGCTGGTAGGACCGGCGGTCCCTTGTACTTTCCTACCTAGTAGGATCTTGAGTGTACCACAAACCGTTCACCTCCCACACCTGAGGAGGTTCTTCCATTGCTGGCCTAACTGATGGTGTCTATTACTGGAAAGATTAGGTGAAGACCGGTCCTCTACCCAAGGCTGGGGTGGCCTTGACATCGGCTGCTCTTTTATATGGTGTACACAGAAAATAGGAGTAGCGGATGCAGCCATGGTAGGTATCTTCATCTTAGATACCTTCTCAGTTAGTTCATCCATCTGCTTTGGAATCTTGGAAAGACTATTGTCAAGCTCATTCATCCTCTTGTCGATCCTCTTGACTACTGTCAGCTTGTCGGCAATAATTCCCATGCTGGGAATCAAATCCTTAGAAAGATCGACTACAACCTTCTTCCCCCTCTAGATAAGAGTGAAATGGGGAACTCTTCATATGCCCTGCTGGCGGTAGGTGAGCGGCTTGTCTCATCCATCTTCTTGAATAACTTCTAGAAGGTATCCGCTCCCAATGACATGTTGCTACCTCCACAAGCAACACTTATAAAACCCTGCACCTCAAGGTCGAGACCACTAAAAAGAGACTGGATCATAATGGTATCTTCCATACCATGACACATAAACTGCTGTAATATGTCCTTAAATATTTCCCAAGTATCACAAAACGACTCTGGTAGTTGGGAAAAACTCATGATATGCGTCTTCATCTGATTAGTTCTACTCAAAGGATAGAACTTCTTTAAGAACATGTCCTTGAACGGGTTGTAGGTGGTCACCACAACACCTAGGTTTTTAAACCAGTAGGCTACCTTACCCCAAAGGAAAATGGTACTATCGCGAGCCTAATATAATCTTGACTAACCCTAGGGTGACTAAGGTTAGCACAAACGAGCTCAAAGTCTCGTAATAATGAATAAGGTTGCTTATTGGCATTCCCATTGAAGTGAGGTAGAAAATTCAAAAACCACAGCTTCAATTCAAATTCAACTTCTATCTCAACGGGACTCATGTAATCTTGCACTCAAAACTGACCCGGGTTGTAGGCCACATCCATGGGTGCATCTACCCCCACATTCAAATGTCCTATCTGAGTTCTAAATATGGAATTGTGTTGCTCAGATGAGGCAAGTCTAGAACGTATCATCTACATGGGTCTCTCGATGTTCCTCATTATTGTTTTGCTTCTTAGGAAGCATCTTAACTTAATCTTCTTAGAAACCTTCATCAGCAAATGGGTACGAATAAGAAGAAATCGTTGAAACCTCACTGAGGCGAAGGTCGTCCTCATTGAGTAGGGAAAAGAGGAAGGGATTGGTCAGTGTACGACCATCCCCGAAGTGAGTGAACTTGGACACAAAAGGGTCATGAGTCTAGGGAGGTCCATGAGGTGAAGGGACCTCAGAAAATGTACTCTTTGGAGGGTTCAATGATAATTTCACAAAGTCTGAATACAAATCCCTCAAACTAGTCATCTTTGATATCAAGGGGAATGTATATGAACATGAGTAGCAAGGAGAATCTATGCACTACGGGGCACTTAAATGTGCAGAGGCAATCTGAACACAATGCAAACCCTTTGAATTCACCAACTTCACATGTGAAGGACATAACGGTCCGGCTGGATTATCTTGTCAATTAGTTGGTGGTAACACAATCTTTTAGTACATTACACACATGGTGTCCCTTACACCCAGTGGTGCTCCTGTATGCTCTCAATCAATGAGGTGATATGCTCGTGCAACCATGTTTCAATATCACACCCCAAAAGAGACACACATGCTTACACAACCGAAATTTACACTAAGGTTTGAAGCAAGACCTTGCAGCACCCAAGCTCATGAGAGTCAAACCTGGAGACGTAGGAGGCAAGTCCAGGGATGTGGGCTCTTACCTTAATGTGTGCGTTCTCACCCACTCTGTCAAGGGGTAAGTATCTATGTACAATGTGGGCTTGATGCACCTGTAATACAAATGTTCATTTTATTTCAAGTTATTTGGTCGACTTGATTTAATTCAGTCCCAATTTTAGAGTTTTTGTTATCACTAGTGTTAATATGAGCACAGAATTCATGCCTATTGTTTAGTCCCTTTTCCTTTTAGGCTTAAAATACAAAATCAAGAGAGGAACTAGAAAACACAATGCAAGTGAGAAAACTATGATGTATGCTCAGATAGAGGTACCCAACACTCTCCATATGTTATGCAAAATTGATTTTTTTAAATCTACATTAATGCATGCAAGTCGATGAAAAGTCGCATCTAAACATGATACTATTATCAGAGAAGAATCATATTTCAATTTGGCTAAATATATACATGTTTAAGTATGTCTCATTAATGGATCTTTAATTAATGATGTAATGGATCTTATTTGATTAAGTGTGGCCTAAATTAAGAGGGCACAATCATATTTGAATTTACACTATTGCATGTCTATCCTAATTTCGCCACTCAAGTCGAGAACCACTCTCAACACAACCACGAATTAATAATAATTTCCAAGTCTCTGATATAAACACGATCTCTCAAACCAGAGTCGATTTAAAAGTGCATTACCTAAATTATTACAACAAATAATTACTACTAATTATTAACTAATGAAATTAAATTATTAATCTAATTAAATACATCTCTCTCAGTGTGGTCGGTTCGACAGCTTCAACTCCAACACCGTGATCGATCCTCTGATTCACTCCTCGTCAAGTTGCTTCACGTGCCCTGGTCAAAACAAAATGTAGTTGGCAATTTCCAAGAGAGACAATCTAATCAAATTAACAATTTAACAGAACAAGATAAAAACAAAACCACACAACAAGCTTAACTTAAATAGCTCAAATTTTGTTTAATCACCTAAATTAAGCATAATTAAATGATCTAATCAAGTTGTATGCCCGATAACGACACCATCTAATGAACACGTAATCAGCTACTATAATATCAGCTCGTTGTAATACAACCAATTACGGGTCTATCAAAAACCGAATGAGAATCTCCATGAGGTGTGCCAGTTTAATTTCTCCTGGATAAGTCCAGGGTCAAACATAGGGACACTACCGATTAGCTTATCCAATCGGATCTTAAGATGTGTGATAAGGTTACTCTAAGGGGCTATTTAGTTCAAGTATGCAAAATACAATACAATTGATGCATGGTTTTTATGGGGTTTTAAATGCAATTATTTTATGCTACAAAATGATGAAAAATGCCATTAAAGACACAAAACTAATCAAAAACCACACCCTTACAATTATTGATCCTAAATTATCACTTGAATAATGTAATTAATCGTGCATCAAAACATCGAAGTGGTACCTTATTCACAATGTCAAATGTTTTTAAGTTCAGTCGATGTATCATTTAATAGGGCAATTCATTTTTCAACACATCTAGCTCTCTAATACACACAAAGTTAAGAATTAATGTACAAAATAGATTACGTAAAGTTCCTGATTAATTAACAATGAATTGAGACAAATAAGGGAGCTTGATGACACATTAAATTACTCAACATGTGAATTAGGGCTCAATCAATTAAAGTTTAAGGCCAATATATTTCTCCAATTTTTTTAATTTATCTTCGACAAAGCATATCATAGATATAATTTCATCCCTTTAAAGAGCATCAAAATACCTTTAAAATGACATTGATTTAATTTAATTTGGATGAAGAATGCAAAAGATATTAATACATTGGTAGGGGCATAACTGCAAGAAACACATATATTTACATCATAAAATAATCCAAAAAGTCCAGCATGCAATAAATAATAGTTGTTGGGGGCTAACATGCAATTAAACCACATATGGGGCTATAAGTAAAATATGTAAAACATGACGGAGCTTATCTTGCAAATATTCCAAGCAGCACGCGAGGGAGGCACGTGAGGCAAAAGGACCAACTGCAAATCTTCAAAACCACAGCCCATGGTCTGCAACTTTCTCCCAACACATGAGGTAGCTCATGTGGGGTTGGCTAGGCTCGAGCGGGCAACATAGGCTCAGACAATGTGGCAAGTTAGGGCACTTCAGTGCCAATTCAGGCTGTCCGATCGTACTGGTTGAATCGATGCTTTGGGACTGTAGATGAGAAATGATCTAGTCATTGGATCCAATGGAGGGGGGGGGGGTCTAATCCAACGGTGACTGCTACTCGAATTGGTCCCCCTCCTCCGTATGCGGAGGAGGACTAGCGGAGCTTCAGTTGCATGCTGTTGTTGTCCCCATGCTCAGGCATGAAGGTTGGAGGTCCGAGAAGCTTCCCTAGTCCCTAACAAAGATGGTGGGAGTGCAACTGAGGTCGGAGTATGGTTGGAAGCTCCTAGCAATGAGGGTTCGTCAGAGAAGAAGCTCGAGGTCAGAGATATTTCAAATTTCTGACCATTGAAGTGGTTGACCCTCCTGTAGTGGTTAACACAGGAACTCCAAAATAAGGCGAATCTATTAGGATGTTGAGGGAGCGAGATGGAGGCTCTACGAGGGTGAAGGAAGTAGGAGCCCGATGGGTCACTGCCCTTGTGAGGGCAACGATGAATCGAGGTGGGAGGAGCTAAGGAGAAACAAAGAAAAAAGGGGAATGGTTGCACAAAGGTCGTCGGGTAATGGTGAAGGTGAGAGGGTGATCAAGTGACGACAATAGGAAGTGTGCACTTGTAGAAAATTAGGAGAAGACAAAGGATAATAAAAAAAGATATTATCTGGAACACGAAGATGAAAATCAGAGTGGGAGACGAGCTAGGAAGTGGAGTTGAGCTTCTGGGTCTTTGCTCTAGACCTTGTCAAAGGGTTGAGCTAGATCAACCACTAATGAGAGGTTGTAACTTGGTCAAAAGGCCAAGGATCATACAAGCGATATAAACTCCATCTTCATTAAAAAACCCCACACTTAATCTGTCACGGGAGATGGAGGTAGGCTCGAAGGTATCACACGCGAGGGCAAATCCCGTGCATGGGTGGCAGATGAGGGATATTAGAAGTGTGGGGAAGTTGTTCCAGGTGCACTGAATGGAAGATGGAGGAGAGGGTGGTCCAAGTGTCATGCGTGGAAGATGGGAGCTGAGTCTATGACGGGAAGCGGTTGGTTGATGGGGTAAGTGATCGGTGTAGTGGGGGAAATGGGGGAGAAGAATGGGAGGTTGTGAGTTTGAATGAGGGGAAGAGCGTTAGCTAAGGTTGAAAACATGTATCAATAATTGGATCTAGAATCCAACGGTGGGGAGAGGGGTGATGAGGAATGGGTGCGATCACTCTGATCAATTTGATCTGAGGGTGTATATGCAGGCAGGAAGGAAGGGCCCTAATTAAATCAATCATGGCTATTAGACATCTGGAGTGTGCGGCTGGTGGCGATGGGAGAGGTGAGCCACATGGGCGGCCCTAGCGGCACCACATGATCCAATGAAAAAACATGTAAAGAGGAAATAAAGAAAAATGCAAAACAAATATCTATATACCTCATATGAAAAATGTGCAATATGAAAGTTGTAAATCTTTCTTAGATCTACAATTTCATGTAGAAGTCAAAATGTAAATAGAGCACATATTACAAGATACAATTTTTGCAAGTTTTTTAAGTAATTAAAAATATTTTTTGTATACCGTTTTTGCAAGTATTTCTATGTAATTAAAAATCATTATTTTTTCTTTTGTTATTTTTGGTATTTTGATTTACAAGAAATAAATAAAATAGAATAATGTTATTTATGTACACTAATTAGGGTTAGTTAATTATGAGTGGTTAGACATTAGTATTAGTGAATTAATTAGGAATCTTATTGAATACTCTATATAAGAGGGATAATAATCATATAATAAGATGATAAATCATGTATTTATCACTTGTTGGCAGTCTAGAAGCGGCTTGTCTCAGCCATATTCTCGAATACCTTCTAGATGGTATCCACACCCAATGATGTGTAGCTGCCTCCACATGCAACACTCACCAAACCCTACACCTTAGGGTTGAGACAATTGAAAAGAGACTGGGCCAGAATGGTATCTTCCATACCATGACACATACACTTCTGTAATATGTCATTTAATCTTTCCCAAGTATCACATAATGGCTCATTGGGCGGCTAGGAAAAACTCATGATGCATGTCCCCATCTGATTGGTTCTACTTAAATGGTAGAACTTCTTCAAGAACACGTCCTTAAACTAGTTGCAAGTGGTCACCGTGACACCTAGGTTTTTCAACAAGTAGTCCACATTGTCCCCAAGGCAAATGGTAGGGTAATGATCTTAATATGATCTTGTCTAAACCTAGGGTGCCTAAGATTAGTGAAAATGAGCTCAAAATACCTTAGGAATGCATAAGATTCCTTGTGGGCATTCCCATAAAAATGCAGAAGCGAATTCAGGAACTGCGACTTCAACTCGAATTCAACCTTCAGCTCAGTAGGACTAAGGTAATTTTGCACTCAAAATTATCTCGGGTGTAGGCCGCATCCATGGATGCATCTACCTCCACATTCAACTGTCTTATATGAGCTCCAAATACGACATTCTACTGCTCAGATGACGCAAGTCTAGCAAGTATCATTTGCAAGGGGTCCTCACACTGCTCCTCATCATCATTTTGCCTCTTAGGAGGCATCTCGACTGAATCTTCTTGGAAACCTTCATTAGCAAATGGGTTCGAATTAGAAGACATTGCTGAACTCAAATAAACCTCATCGAGGAGAAGGTCTTCCTCAGTGAGTTGGAAAGAGAGGAAGGGATTGGTCAGTGTGTGACCATGCCCAAAGTGAGTGAACCCAAACTTAAGAGGGTCATGAGTCCAAGGCGGTCCAGGAAGTGAAGGGACCTCAGAGGACATACTTCTTGGAGGATTCAATGATAGATTCGTAAAGTTCGAATAAATTTCCCCCGAAGTAGTTATCTTCGATATCAAGAGGATCATAAATGAACACGAGTAGCAATAAGATTCTATGGACTAAAATGCACTTAAATATGCGGAGTAAACTCACATAATTCAAACATAGTTCAAATCATTTGAACTCATCAACTTCACACGTAAAGGTCGTAAGGGTTCAACCAAATTATCTTGTCAATTTTAGTTGGTGGTAAAATAATATTTCAGTACATTACACATATCGTATTGCCTTACGCCCATCGGTGCTCCTGTATGCTCTCAATCAAGGAGGTGATCTTCTCGGGCTGTCGGGTTTCAATATCACACCCCAAAAGAGACACACAAGCTCACACAACCTAAACGTACACTAAGGTCTGAGGTAAGTCCATGCAGCTCCCAAGCGCGAAAGAGTCGGATCTGGAGACTTAGGGGGCATGTCTAGGAATTTGGACTCTAACCTTAATGTGTGTGTCCTCACCCCTTTGTCTGGGGTAAGTACATGTGTCCAATGAGGGCTTTATGCACCCATAATACAAGTGTTCATTTTATTCCAAGTTATTTGATTGACTTGTTTTAATTCAATCCCAATTTTAGAGTTTGGTTGTCACTGATGTTAATGTGAGCACACAATTCTTGCCTACTATTCTATCTCCTTTTCCTTTTAAGACTTAGGTTATAAAACAGAGGGGGGAATCATAAAATAGAATGCAATCATAAAAACTAAGATGGATGCTTAGATAGAGGTAAACTTACAACGATTCTCAACACTCTCCATGTACTATTTAAAATTGATTTTTTAAATTTACACCAAATACATGCAAGTCGATATAAAGCCACACCTAAATAGGATACTATTAGCGGGAAGATTCAGATTTCAATTTGGAGATAATTATATGTGTTTACATACATCTAATTAATGAATCTTTAATGATGTAAATCTTATTAAGTATAGCTTAAATTATGAGGGCACACTCATATTTGAATTTATAATTACTGTGTGCCTATCCTAATTTCGTTACTTGACTCAAGAATCACTCCCAACGCAACCACAAATAAAAATTAATAGTGTCCAAGTCTCTTTTACAACTGAAGCTCTCAAACAAGAGCCGTTGTAAATACAATTACCTAAATTATTACATCACAATAATTACAAAAATAATTACACTAATGAAAGATAACTACTAATTTAATTAACTAAATCTCTCTCCAAGTAGTTGAGTCGACCCTCTTCAGCTCGACCACCAAGCTCGAGCCTCCGCTTCACTTCTCGTCGAGTCGCTTCACGGGCCCTGGCCAAAACAACATTTGGTTAGAAATCCTCAAGAGATACAGTTAATCAAATTAACAATTTAACACAAGACAAAAATGAAAACAAACTCAAAACAAGCTTAACCTAAATAGCTCAAATTTTGCTTAATCACTTAAGTTAAGCCTAATTTTATAATTTAATCAAGTTGTGTCCCCAACAATGGTACAATCTGATGAATCTACTTTTGGCTACTCTAATTTCGATTCGTTGTAATATGCTAACTACGGGTTTGTCAGAGACCGAGTGAGAATCTCCGCAAGGAATGGCTTAGTTAATTTTTTCCTGGATAAGTCCAGTGTTGAACACATGGGCACTACTGACTAGACTACCTAATTGCATCCTAAAATGTGCGATGGGATACTATAAAGGGCTATCTAGGTCATGTATGCAAATACATGTCACCAAGGGGATGCATTTTTATGGGGTTTTTATGCAATTAAGTTATATGCAACAAAATGATTACATATAATCACACAACACTCACATAAACAAACAAATTATAGATACAATTAAGCTCCTGAATCAATGAGTTATCAATTTAAAATATCATGCTTAGAATGGTCCAAAGGACACAAATTAAATCATCATTCCAATTAATGTATGATTCAATTCAATCAAGGGACCAATTTATCAAAGCATGAATTAAACTCCCTACGTTGTAGCCAAATCAGGAAAAAAATTCAAAGTATTTCAAACCAATTTCCTAATTGATTAAATTGGGGGGGGGGGGGGTCAATGAAGCATTGAGTAGATAAGCATGCAATTTTTAACTCAAGCTATCGAGTTTAAATGCCACGATACTTCTCTGTATTTTTAATTATTTTCATCAAGGCAAGTCATATAGTTAAATATATCACATTAAAGAACAAGTAGTGAGCTTTCAAACACGACCAATTTTATTATATTCGGAATCGAGGAACTATAGCTATTAAGCATCAAAGTTATGGCATATTTGCAAGAAAAATATAAGAAATATAACAAAAAAGTTCAAAAAGGACTAAAATGTAATATATACAAGCTGTCGAGGCATATAAGCAAAATGACCACACGTGGGGGTATAAATGCAAATATAATGAAACGACAAGCTTATCTTGCAATTTCTCTAAGCAACATGCATTGGGCACACACAGGGGATGTGTTGGACTATTCTATAATTATGGAAATATGCGAGCTGAATGATGGAAATCTCCTCGCTCACGTGAGGCGGGGCACGTGGGGCGTCCGGCTCGAGGTGTGGATCTAGCTTGGGCAACATGACACGGCATGATGGCTCGCAAGTAGGCTCAGGCAGCATGAACTTTTGGTCTGAAGTGCTACTTTAGAGAGAGGTATGGAGTAGATCGCGATTGTTGTATCATATTAAGGGGATCTGATCCGTTAGTGCCTAGAGCTCCTATTCTTCCCCCTCCTCCATGCACGACGGTGAGGGAGTGGAGCTCTGGCGAGGTCCTGCTAGTTCCTCCTTTCCCTTGCGCAGTGTTTGAAGGTCTGAGCACCTTCTGAAAGCTCTAGTGATGAAGAGGGTGACCTTGAGGAGATCTCCGTGGGTCTGAGGTGCTCCACCCGTGCAAGCTCTTCGGAGAATAAATGCTCGATCGAACCTCATTAGCCCAGTCCAGTTATTGAAGTGATGTCCACCTCATACAACATTAGATAACCAAATCAATACCCCTAGGATCTATGGAGATAGTGAAAGGGCAGAATTGGGGCTCGTCGAGTGGGGAGGAAGTGAGCCCTTAATGGGTTCACAACCCTTTGCGAGGGTCATGACGGCTCAAGGGTGACAGATCTGTGGGGAAGTGAAGAATGGAGAAGGAATGGTACGTGTGGAACATCAGAGTGAGGCAAAGCTATGAGTGGAATCACATAGTGACAAAGATGGGTGGTTCTGCTGTGAAAATTAGAGAAGGATGGAGAACAAAAAGAAGAACATTACCTAGAGGAGAAGGTGGCTGACGGAGGAGCCACTAGAAGGAGGAACACATGCCTGGAAGGGGAGGAACCTCTTCCTTAATCGTCGCTTGTTAGTTCTTAGGCTAAAGAACCGAAGCTCGAGTAGTAAGGAAGATGCTACATGTCTGAGAAGAAGTGGATTATGCCGATGAAGAATGCTCGACTATAGCTTTCTCTCTCTCTCAGTCTTTCTGTCACAAAGAGAAGGTGAAGGCTCGGAGCTCTCACACGCAAGGGTAGAACCCACGCACGGGCAGTGGAGGTCAAGTATTTGAGGTACTAGAGCAACGGTTCCAGAAGGTGGAGCATTGAAGTTTAACCGCCTCTAGGTGACCGGTAGTAGGAGGAGAGGATGGCCTAGGTGTCATGTGTGAAAGGGTGCAATTAGGTCTAGCCCTAGGGCCAGTTGGTTATTAGAGAGGGTGATTAGCATAGTGGGGGATATGTGGAGAAGAGGGAGTGTTGGCGAGGGTGCATCGTGTTGAGCTGAGGAGTGGGAGGTTGACGATGTGGGTCAATCATTGGCTCTGGAGATCCAATGGTTGGGAAGAGAGGCGTTGGACGATGGTTGTGATGCGATCAATCGAAGATGGGATGGACAGTGATGAAGGTAGGCGGGCATGGAGGGGATGTGATCTCATCTATCATGCACTGATGGACGACCTAGAAAGGTGAGTGACTGGAAGAGGAGGGATGGGCCATGTAAGCGGCCATGGAGGCACCACGCGATCCAATGAAAAAAAGAAAGATAATAAAATTAAAGAAAATTCAAATATATATATATATATATAAAGGTGTCAAGTAGAAAAAGTGTTGAACATGAAAGTTGTAGATCATTTTCAGATCTACAAGTTTCATGTTCAAATAAAATCAAAATAGATCATTTGCACATAAATATATTTTTATAAGTATTGTTAAGAAATAAAAAAACTTGTTTTAATTCTTTTGAGATTTTTTGTATTATTATTATGTAATTAATGTCAAAACAAATATTTGCAATATTAATCTAATTTTTATATGATTTTTAATATTAAAGAAACACAGAAAATAAGGACATAATAATAGGGTTAATTAAGTACACTATTAGGGTTAGTTATTTACAGAGGTTAGCTTGTTAATGTTAGTCAATTATCTTGGAAACTTATTAATTTATTCAAGCAAGGGAGATAATAAATGAATAATATGTTGATAAATCATTGATTTATCACTCATGGAGCAAGTAAATTATTAGTTGATAAAAAATTTGAGACATTATCACCGCAAGTCAAAGCCAATGATAACATGATACATATTCTTGAACTCTAGTCTTTGGATCCAGAATAACATCAGGTTAGATTTTTATTAAGATTTATTACTTTAGGTAATTAATGAAAACATAATAAGGAACTACTAACTACTATTTATTTGTTGACATAATGTAAACTTTAGCTGCCAAGCTGTGTTGGTTGATATAGATGTTTTGGATGGTTGGTGGTATCGGGCATGTTGTCAATGTAAAGCTGGATTATGTTATACGCATTGATACTACCAACAAAATTATTCTCTTACTATGAAAAGGCAAGGCATTTCTTTGGAAGCTTGATGTTGGCAAATCAGTTGTACAAGTTAAAAAGAAAATCCTTTCATATTTTCATCTGAAAGGTTAGTTAATTGTGTATGAATTAGACTCCTTCATTGATATATATTTTTATGTCTTGTAATATATTAATATGATTTTCCGCCAACCGAAAATTATGAGACATCAAGCAGTGGAAAACGTCGCACGAGGTCTAAAGACGAACCTGATACCATCTCAAAGAAAGCTCGAAACATGTACATCTCTTGCATTGATTTTATATATTTTCGTGTGCGTGCCTTATATTATTGGATATTGAAATGTTTGTTTTTTAATGTATTGTAGGTAGATGTTTGGGCAAAGGAAAGCTGGGAGTTTTTGAATTTGCATGTTTCATCAATGACATGCTTTTCTTTGAAAACTGTTTGGCTAGTAGGGATATACTTACTCTGTTAAATATTCATATATGTGGAGTACATCTGTATAAGTTTTGTACATAAATACAGCTAGTTGTTACGCTGTAAAAAATGCAGGTCTCCAATAAACATATTGTTTTTTAGCATTCTAATTTTTTGATTCCAATATTTCAATTATCGTATGTAGCGTATTATTCCTATTAACGTATAAGCAAATAGAATAGGTATATTATTTACCTTCACAGGGATTTAGATTGAGTTGAATGATTATATCTCCTTGTCAACAGGAAGGTGAAACACATATAGTTCATCAAGTATATACTAAAACACGTTTTTTACTTTTAAACACTGATGTTTAGTTTCTTCGCAGGTTCTGTTTTTCCTATTTTTGTGTTATGTCTTTATTTTATTTTTGTTTTATATGTCACATTTTTTGCATAACTTGCTTGATTGAATGAATACGAGAATAGATTACAGACATGAGTGTTTAATTATACAATACTCCGTTTAAGTGTTATCAATCATTTTTTTCTGAAAAAATATATTATTGTATATGTCATTTTCGTAGTAAATTTCTATCTAATCAGTCTTTTGTAAAAGACTAATTCTTACTTCTTTTACATGTCTCTATTGCTTTCATGGTGTAAAGGTAGTTTTTCTAATTTAAAATGAAATACCATATGTATTGTATGTTTTGATTTAGGAATTTTTACATCCATAACTCTGAGTTCGTAATAACATTCATAACCCTGCATAATCATGAATTATGCTCAAGACCCTGAATAAGTGTACCGTCTTACACTCATAACCTTCCATTACTTTACTTAATTAACTCAACCAGATGATTGAGTTAATCTAACCAATCAACGATCTAACGGTTAAATTAACCTAAAAAATATCCCACTCCTTTCTCTTGAGCCAGCACGTGCAGATAGTGAGGCGTTGTCGGGGCTCCTGCCCGGTCCTCCATCACCTCCGCATCTCTTGGAGAACCATTGAAAGAACAAGTTCTTCCCTCCAGGTACACCAGATCTCAACATGTGTATGTGAATGCAGAGGTGCGGTCCGCGGTCCGCGGGAGCAGTGGAGGGGGCTTGACTTGCAGAGGTGCGGTCTGCGGGAGGGTGGGTGGGGATGGTGACTGGGGGGTGCGGTCCGCGGGGAGGGTGGGTGGGGATGGTGACTGGGGGGGGGGGGTTGCTTCCGGATGTCGGCGGAGGGGAGGGGGATTGCTTACAGAGGTGCGGTCTGGCGGGAGTGGGGAACTTGCAGAGTGGTCGACGGCTAACGGGAGGGGGGGGGGGTTTCGAAGGTCGACTGGGGGGGGGGGGGCTTGCAACAGTGTGGGGGAGGGGGTGGACCTTCCGAAAGGTCGACGGCGATTGCAAGAGGGGGGGTTCCGGAGGTCCGGCGGGAGTGGGGTGGGGGGTGGGGATCCAGAGGTCGCCGCGGAGGGGGGGGGGGGCTTCCGGAGGTCGGTGGAGGGAAGTGGACAGCTTGCAGAGGTGAGGTCCGACGAGGGGGGGGGGCTTGTAAGAAATTTTGTAGGCAACTACCATATATGGTAGTTGTCAACATTATTTTTTATTTTTATATTGTGGCTCATGATTAATTACGAAGGGATGCATCTCTTGAGAAGTTGCATTTGGTGGTTACCTTAATGGATAGGTAACCATCATGTATTATAAATATAGATTGGGGTCCCCTCTCCCTCAACCATTGAATGTGAGAGGATCCATTAAGCATTTTAGCAAGAGTTGAGAAGGAGAAGGAAATCCCATCTTCACTTCATTTCCGCTGCGATGGCTTTCGGTAACACTATTAAGCCTCTTAGATTTTTTTTAAGTTAATAGATCTATCAGGTTAAAGATCTATCAATTGGTATCAGAGCCATGGTGATAAGATTATTCTCATAAGTTTCATTGGATGTTTTGTGAAATGTTGACGAATTTCTTCTTGAGATTATTTGTAAACATCAATTCGTCTGTTTTTGTTGACCCATTCACTGACTTGGAGCCTTTGAAAAGATGGGAATTGGGACGTTTTGTTATTATTACTAACGACATACTTTCTTTCTACTGGAAGTTTTGTAAAGTTTTTTTTGTGATGACTTTTATATAAATAAATTCCGGTTTTATTTTTTGTTTTATTCAGCACATCGATTATCTGAAGTTGATCCTTGTGTTAATAAGAGAAAGCAACGTCTATATCCTAACGTGGTTCCGAAACTGTTTTTTTTATTACGTTACAAACAGAACAAACTCTCTTCATATCCACAAGTGACATGTTGTCTCTAACAGTTTTTTTTAATATTTTTTTTTCTGTCTTCTGACGGAGTTTTTAAAAAATGCCATTATCAATAGTTAAATACCGGCCTTTTGAATTGCACATTTTTTTTCATATTAAATTAAAATATCAATTGGTGATGTTGGATCGTGATTCCCATTACCCATTCAATTGGAATAAGATCTCTATCCAGGGAGTTTCATACACGGTTGAAATCTAATGGGCCCAAATGGACCATTAGTTTTTTTTAAATTAAAATATCACCATCTTCATTGACATTATGTTGTCAGTTTTTTTTTTCAATCCATTCCAACATTGGATATAATGTTAAAGAGTGTCGTTTTTTTATTCCACCATAGCATCAACTTGTGATACAATTCACTAACCAGTGAAAAATACATTGATGTCTACTTGGATATTAAATCCAATGTTGTTTGCATATTGGAAATTACTTAATTTCTGTCAAGATTGATGTCATAAGTTGTGCAATCGTAACGGGAGGAGTAGCCACAGCATCCGATCGTCTTGTATTGTGCATATTGTTACTTTGATTAATGAGTAATTATTGGTTAATAATCCAAGAGTAGCCACAACATCTAAGATTACAATACCAATAATTACATTAAGTGACGGAGTTAATTAGACATCATTTTTTAATGAGAAAAATAAATTATATTATTAGTTATTCTAATGCCCACAGGTACGGAATTTCTAATGAACATTCGAAAAATTTATTAGTCTCATTTATTAAGAAAATCAATTGTATATTACAATTCTTTAGCCACAACAAGTCTTGTAATGATAGTACATTGATTTCTCAAAATATTAAATAAGTTAGTATTTTGAATTAAATTTTATGCTTGAGTTATTGCTTATTATGGTAGTCTTGTTGTGAATTTATTGCAGATAGTTCAGCTTTCATGTCTACTCAATTCAATGTTTTAACTCTGTTCCGATTCTACATGGGAATAATTTTTCTGAATGGAAAGAGAAGATTCTCCTTGCTTTAGGATGTATGGACCTTAACTACGCACTTAGCATCGTGGAACCAGCGAAGCCTACGGATGAAAGTGGTCAAGGCATCAAGGATTTGTATGAACGGTGGGAGAAATCCAACCGATTAAGCTTAACGATCATGCAAACTAACATAGCCAAGAATATCAAGGGTTCAATTCCTGAATGTAAGAGTGCAAAGGAGTTTTTAGAAGCTGTTGAAAAACAGTTTAAAACTTCAGAAAAGGCTATGGCAAGCATACTCCTAACAAAATTATCTTCTATGAAGTATAATGGTTGCACCGGGATAAGAGAGCATATAATGGAAATGAGCAACATTGTTGCTCAACTTAAAGTACTTAAACTTGATATCTCTGAGCCCTTACTTGTTCATTTAATTCTCAACATTTTACCTTCACAATATGGGTCATTTAAGATTTCCTACAACACACATAAAGATCATTGGACTCTAAATGAGTTATTAGTGATGTGTGTACACGAGGAAAATAGGCTCAAGCAAGAGAAGGTTGAGAGTGTCCATTTGGTCACTCGTAGGAAAGAG
The DNA here is from genome assembly GCA_037367405.1 of Ottelia alismoides. Lineage (NCBI taxonomy): Eukaryota > Viridiplantae > Streptophyta > Magnoliopsida > Alismatales > Hydrocharitaceae > Ottelia > Ottelia alismoides. The sequence continues at coordinate 622,699 of JAZKJV010000784.1, forward strand.
AATAAATGGAAAAGAGATGTGAAACATCCAGAAAAGAAGCCAAACGAATTTAAGAAGGCAAAGTGCTTCTTTTGCAAGAAACCTGGGCATGTTAAAAAAGAATTATCAAGTTTAAGGAATGGCTCGCCAAGAAAGGTATACATCTATGTCATGTATGTCATGAATCTAATTTCATTGATGTTCCTTCTAATACTTGGTGGATTGATTCTGGAACTTCAATCTATATTTCCAACTCCATATAGGGCTTTCTGAGCACAAGGAGACCAATGGAAAATGAGCAAACCGTATTTATGGGAAATCACATGTCTTCAAATGTAGAAGCGATTGGAACACAAAGACTCATTTTGCAATCTGGCTATGTTCTTGATTTGGAAAATGTTTTTTATGTACCCAAGTTCTCTAGAAATTTGGTTTCTATATCTAGACTATGTAAACTTGAATACAAATTTTTATTTGATAAATTACTTTTCCAAATGTTCAAGAATGATAAGTTAATTGGCACAGGTGAATTGGTTGATAATTTGTACAAAATGCATTTAGATTCGCATTTTGAAAGCAATCTCCTTGTTTACAATGTTGTTGGTAAAAAGCGAAAATGTATTAGTGATCGATCATCAACGTTATGACATAAAAGATTAGACCACATCTCCATTGAGAGAATTAAAAAATTAGTAAATGATGGAGTAATTGATGCTCTTGACTTTACTGATTCAAGTGTTTGTGTGGGGTGTATTAAAGGTAAACATACCAACAAACATATTGAAGGATCAAGGAGAAGTACTAGTCTTTTAGAAATTATACATACTGACATATGTGGTCCGTTCCCTATAGAATGTTTTAGTGGTCAAAAATACTTCATCACCTTCATAGATGATTTCTCATGTTACATGTATCTTTATCTTTTATTTGAAAAATCAGAGGCTATAAATGCTTTTAAAGATTATCAAATAAAAGTAGAGAGACAATTAGAAAAGAAAATTAAAATTATGAGATCAGATAGAGGTGGTGAGTATTATGGTAGGTATATTGGAGGAGAACAAAAACTTGATCCATTTGCACGATTTCTTAAGGATGAAGGCATTGAACATCAATTTTCAATGCCTGGTGAGCCGGATCAAAACGGTGTCGCCGAAAGACGGAATCACACATTAATGGATATGGTTCGAAGTATGATGAGTAACTCCTCATTGCCTTTATCCTTTTGGAGTGAAGCTCTAAAGATAGCCGTGTATATATTAAATAGAGTTCCATCAAAAGCAGTTACATCCACTCCATTTGAGCTTTGGAAGGGATGGAAACCAAGATTGGAACACATACACATTTGGGGTTGTCAAGCTGAGATTAGAATCTATAGCCCACATGAGAAAAAATTGGATATGAAAACTACAAGTGGATACTTCATCGGTTATCCAGAAGGCTCTAAAGGTTATAGATTCTATTGTCCAAATAGGGAATCGAGTATTGTAGAATCAATGAATGCTATATTTTTGGAAAATAGCGAGACTAGTGGGAGTAGGATGGTAATTAAAGACATCAAACTTGATGAATTACCGGATCTTGTTATACCATTAGAAAGGGAGGAGCAAAATATTCAACATGATATCTTGGATGAAACACAACATCAAGATATTGTTGTCCCTCAAGTCCAAGATATTCCTTTGGTTTTGAATCCTCCACTACCTGAAAATCAAGTTGGAATAGCACCAACTGTTCAACAAGGTGTTGTGACAACTAGATCTGGTCGGGTAGTAAAATCTACAATCTCATCAGATTTTATAACATATCTACAAGAATGCGACTACACCATGGGAAAATTAGAGGATCCAACATCATTTTCACAAGCCATGAATTGTATTAACTCTACTAAATGGTACAATGCCATGAGGGAGGAGATGGATTCTATGAGTGCAAACCAAGTATGGGACTTGGTAGAGCTACCCAAAGGAGCGAAATCTATTGGTTGCAAATGGATCTTTAAAACTAAGAAAGACTCATTAGGCAACATTGAGAGATATAAGGCTAGACTTGTGGCTAAAGGTTTCACTCAAAAGGAGGGTATAGATTACCATGAGATTTTCGCTCCAGTATCACGAAAGGACTCATTGCGAATAATCATGGCATTGGTAGCTCATTTTGACTTAGAGTTACATCAAATGGATGTGAAAACGACCTTTCTTAATGGAGACTTGGATGAACATGTTTACATGCGACAACCTGAGGGTTTTATTTTAGATAATAGCAAGCATTTGGTTTGTAAATTAAGGAAGTCTATATATGGACTAAAACAAGCATCTCGTCAATGGTACATTAAGTTCAACAATGCAATAACTTCATTTGATTTTGTTGAGAACATTGTTGATAATTGTATATATCTTAAGACGAGTGGGAGTAAATATGCTTTTATAGTCCTTTATGTAGACGGTATTTTACTTGCTTGTAATGACCTTGGGATGTTACGAGATATAAAGATGTTTCTTTCTAATAATTTTGAAATGAAAGATATGGGTGATGCTAAATATGTCATTGGCATTGAAATTCATAGAGACAGATCTCAGAGAGTACTGGGATTGTCTCAAAAGGCCTATATTGAAAAATTATTAGAGAGATTTGGGATGAAATATTGTTCTCCTACCCCAGCACCTATGGTAAAAGGGGATAAAATTTTCTCATTCAAATGTCCTCAAAACAATTTAGAAAAGGAACAGATGAAGGCCATTCCATATGCATCTATCATTGGGAGTCTAATGTATGCCCAAACATGAACTAGACCAGATATATGTTTTGCAGTTGGAATGTTGGGTAGATATCAAAGCAATCTAGGCATGGACCATTGGATGGCGACAAAGAAGGTCTTGCGATATTTGCAAGGAACTAAGGATTTTATGCTAATCTACCGGTATTCAGATTCCTTAGAAGTCATTGGCTATTCGGATTCGGATTATGCAGGTAGTAAGGAGGATAGAAAATCTACCTCTGGATACATTTTTCTACTTGCTGGAGGTGTAATTTCATGGAGAAGTGTGAAGCAATTACTTGTCACATCAAGTACCATAGAAGCCGAATTCGTAGCATGTCACGAGGCTACTACACAAGCACTTTGGCTAAAGAATTTCATTGCGGGTCTCAAGATAGTGGATTCAATCTCAAGACCATTAAAGATTCATTGTAATAATTCTACAGCCGTCTTTTTCGCTAACAACAACAAGTATACGCGTGCCGGAATGAGAATCGACATTAAATATCTTGTTGTTAAAGAGAAAGTTAGAGATCATTTAGTATTGAATGAACATATAGGTACTAAGTACATGATTGCGGATCCTATGACAAAGGGTTTGCCACCCAGTGTATTCATCAATCATGTAACTGAAATGGGCCTATCTAGTACCTTGTAATAATATCAATACATTCATGTGTGTACACCTTAAGTTTGGTATAATGATCTTTTATTTATTGTCTGTTATATTTCAATAGCATGCAATTAATGAACAGACATAAAGAAAGGACCCGTGTTAATATATTGATATTAACACATAAAGATTTGTCATGTTAAGCAAACTATTGGTATTGTAATGCTTGGAAGGATATATCTGCTTGAAAGGTATCTACCGCCAAGATTCATATTAATAGAACTTAACTAGACAAATGTAAAGTAACAAATTTGATAACATGAGCCAAGTGGGAGAATGTAAGAAATTTTGTAGGCAACTACCATATATGGTAGTTGTCAACATTATTTTTTATTTTTATATTGTGGCTCATGATTAATTATGAAGGGATGCATCTCTTGAGAAGTTGCATTTGGTGGTTACTTTAATGGATAGGTAACCATCATGTATTATAAATATAGATTGGGGTCCCCTCTCCCTCAACCGTTGAATGTGAGAGGATCCATTACTCAAGCATTTTAGCGAGAGTTGAGAAGGAGAAGGAAATCCCATCTTCACTTCATTTCCGCTGCGATGGCTTCCGGTAACACTATTAAGCCTCTTAGATTTTTTTAAGTTAATAGATCTATCAGGTTAAAGATCTATCAGGGCTTGCATAGGGGTCCACGACGACCGAGGGGGGTGCAGAGGTGCCAGGGGGGTTCCGGAGGACGACCGGGGGGGGGGGGGGGGCTTGTAGATGTCGACAACGACAGGGGGAACTTGCAGAGGTCGACAACAATTGGCCGGGTCCTGAGGTCGCCAGGAAGGTTTCCGGAGGCCGCTCTCTGGATGGTGACAACTGCCAGCTTAGAGAACACGATGGCATGATTTGTAAATAAGAATGAGTATGAGGGGTAACTTTATCTTTTTATAACGAAAATCGTCAAATATAACGGGCATCTCAAACAGAACATAACACATGGTTATGCCATGTAAGAATTAAGTATTACTCAGGGTTCTCATGTAATTCGTGATTATGCAGGGTTATGAATGTTATTACGAAATTACTCAGGGTTATGGGTGTAAAAACCCTTTGATTTATTAGGTGGATATGAGTATAGATTATAGATAAGCATGTTTACTTTTGCATTTTTTTCTTTTCTATGGTGTGAGGCTTCTTCAATAAAATACATATTTTTTCGTGTCACAACATTTGAAACTGATTATATTTTATTTTCTAGATTGTTATTTAAACGGTATTGTTTAATCATGGTTTATATAAACAATTCCAAGTATCTACGTATGAGCCCTAAAACAGGTGTGTTGTCGTCGTCCTCTTTTTCTAACTTTACTGACACGTTGTATTTTTTAAAAGCAAAAATGCATTGTTTTTTTCCGTTACATTTGTACGTCTACTTACTCCCGTTTCATTGTTTCATTTTTATTTTGTTGCAGAAAATTTTGTTGTAAAATAGCATATAGCATTTGTGATGCTGCTATAACGTTTATGGTAATAAAATCTTTTTTCATATGTTATGATTTATTAAAATAGCTTCCATGTTCGTTTACTTTCTCATCGTTAATATATATTTCTATTTTCCATGTTCTTTATATACTCAGTTGTATGTATCTTCTAATTTAAAAGTATTGGAATAGCATACCGTTATATTTAGAATTGTGTATCTAGTTTTTTTATGTATACACCATATATTGCATGATGTCTGTTAACATACACTCTACTTATTTATATACATTTACAATTACCTTATATAATGGTTAGAGAATTTTTTTCCATAGTAAACCCCTATAACAACCATGTAATATGTAATAAAATAAATAAATAATAAATAGAGGAAGTAATGGTTAAATTTATTGTATGTTCATGGAATGGTGAGGAGATTTAAATCAAAATTTAAAATTATATTGCAGCCAATTCATATTTCATATATTTGTTCTAGAATGATAACCTGACAAGTCAATAAAACTTCCTTCACATAATTGTGTTCCAGCCACTTCATTTTTCCACACAGAATATCATTGGTGTATACACTCTGAGCCTCCATAATATTTTACAAATACATTATAATGTATATCATTTGTTGTAGTGTAAACTCAATATGCTTTCTTCCGCAGTGAAAATGGAACCTATTACATTTTTCACGATACTTTATTTTTTTTGTTTCAAATTTTTGTATTTTCATTCGCAGATATTTATTTTGCTCCTACTTAACTTATGGTTAATAGCAATTACTTCCCTTGACGGTGTTGAAGTGAGTGTTAAATAGACAGGGTTCTTGCAAATAGGCTATTGCTGCAAAAAGTATGAACCAGATGTTGAGCTACACGCTACAAGGCTAACGGAGTAAATATGTCTTTGGTATTTGTGAAAAGAATAAACATGAAATGATTCACCTTGGTATATTTTGAAGAACTACTTTTGATTTTAATTAGATACTTATGGATCAAGTATTTCTTCTCTGTGGTAGTTTTCGGCTGAAAATATTATATTGAAATCAATTATATTTTGAGTCGTTATTACCTGAAGTTTTACTTCTTCGATTTAAAATACGAAAACATTCAGATCCATCATAATTATCTTTTTCCTGTCATCTTAAAATTTCAGATGGTGCTGAACTATATTTCTGATATCAGCATCACTATGTTGAAAGAAAAGGACAACATTAGGGTTAAAGCAGTACTACTTTGGAGGTACTACAACATGATTGGCAGCGGTGAAAAAACAGGACTTTGTTTTGTGATGAAGTATGAGAAGGTGCGATTATCATTATTCTTTAAGAATGATTCGACTTCTGCATACTTTCATATACTCACAATATTAGTCACGTTCCACTTTATCTTATTATTGTAGTGTACTGCGATGGAAGGTATAGTGAAATTGGAAGATTCATTTTTCTACATGTGTCATTTGCAAGGAGGGGCATACTTATATAATACCCGATTTCATTATTCACCCTAACAAACCTAATTTTAAAATGGTGGCAAGTGATTTAATATTGGAGTTTTCAAAGTTCACATCTGTTAAGTATCATCCTGAGATTATTGACAAATTTTTTTAGATATTTTTGTTGACTTCAATGACATTGAAAGTCCTATCTTCAGAGATGTCTACCTAATAGGTATGGAATTTAGATTAAGTTTTGTAGATATATTTTTAACTTTAATTTAAACTTAGGACAATTACTTTATTTTCCCCAGATATATAAGGTAAAATTGTTTACACAGATCAACTAACTTCTGACTACAAGGAAGAGGAATCAATAGAAAGGAAAAACATATTCATTGAAGGCACAAGTTAGATTTTCTCACATTATATACATACATATTATATGTGTACACAGATCAAATATAGAACAAAATTACAATTGATTAATTCTTTTGTTTTCTTTTAACAGTGGGAAGAAAACTTTGATTGCCTTATGAACTATTGGAGAAAAATGGTATAACTGGTTATATTTTGTTTTTTATTTAGGATTCAACCGGAATATGCAACATTGGATTCTGAGTCATATTCATCTGGCTCTAACTTATGAACTATTAGGCAGCAAGAAAGTATCATTTACTTTTTCCCATCTTTTTTGGAAATAATTTTCTAGTACATGTGTGTGGAAATAATTTTCCTTATATTTATATTTTTGTAGGTAACTGCTTTTGCCAAAGGAGTTATGTTTTAATAAGTAAAGATAACTAAACTAGATATTTTTTTATTTAATTTTGCAAACAAGGAAACAAGGTTGAATTTTGGAAAATTTTGCAATGGTTTCAAAAGTTGTAGTTGTTTTAACTGATGTTTTGTGATACTTATATGAACTATGTACTAAATATACTGCGGTTGTCATGTTTTGGGTTAGTTTATATAAATGTGGTATAACTGCAGATGTATATTGTAACGGCCGGATTTTTTGGAAAAAAAAGCCCCAATAATCTTTCCATCACACCATTATTGCCATCTTTATTACTAAATTGATTGGGATTTAATGTCCCATCAATTCTCCAATTTATATCTATAAAAATACCAAGACACCTCCTTCTCCAACGTCACATGCCTTTGTAAATTGAGAGAGAAGTGAGGAGAGAGAGAGAGAGTTAGAGGGAGAGAAGGGAGATCTTCTTCATCGTCGGAGAAGCCGACATCGAATCGAAGGAAGAAGGGAATGTGGATCCGTGACCGGAAAGAGGCACGACGACCACGAGAGAAGAAGTTATGCGTTGGATCTAAGGTATATATCGGTCTAGGTTTTCGTAGAAATATTGATTACATTAAAATAGATCTCTCGTATGTGTCGGTTAGGATTACGATCTATAATGGTATGTATCGATTTAGGATGATGATTTCTAAATGCAGGCTTTGGCTTGTGATTACATATGAATACATAGATCGAATTTGATTTACGGTTTATACACATTGTCTCGTTTTCATAGTAGTACAACACGTATACACAGTGATCTGACTTAATAATAAAACATCTAAATGAATGTGTCTTGTCTTCACATGAAAAGTGAAAATATTATCGCTAACAACATTCCATTGCGAAAATACCATGCCTATGATTTGAAACATTTTTGTAATGGACGTATGATCACACTAGAAAAAGTAGAATTTTATGGCTAAAAAATATTAGGAATAGTCCTTATCCATAAAAAATCTGAACAGCTTCATCTCTGCATATATATTGTATATAAAGGAATGCACCCCATTGTATACCGTCCATCTCACATGGCCTTAAGCATATATAAATTTAATTGTGGATATATCATGATCAATTTAGGGATATCGCCGTAGAAAAATACAGTAGGAATGGATGTTGTCTATAATGACATTGGAGGAAAGTAGTCCTTAACATGTTGTGCATTCTCGCATCAAAGAGATATTGGTGTTGAACTCAATTTTGTCTACATACATGATTCTGTACTAAATTCCTACTACCTTTTGTGAATCAGTCCTCCCTAATTTCCGTACGCATAACCTAAACGTGGAGTATATATATTTCATATATTTAAAATTATGGAAGGTTCTCGATTTTTATTAGTAGCAATAATCTCATCCTCATTGATAGGTCGTGAATCTGGGATTGAATAATAGGTGAATCAATTATTTTTTTGTTAATATTTACATATTTGGTAAGAGTCAAGACATGATGATTATTTGATTTTGGACAGATGCTAATCTGTCCTAAAAAGGGTCATGAATTAGACTGGTTTTCTTTAATACATGATAGACATAGCTATCATCTCAACGTGTTATCCACTTAAGGTAAATATATAAATATACAAATAAAACTACTTTCATGGTAATTAATTCTATGAAATTCGACTATGACAAGAGGGTCTGGTTGTCCAGTGAAGTTGTGAGAATAATGCCTAAAGACCCTAACTTAATACATACGTACATGATGTGAGTTAGTGGAAATAATTGATAGTATATAATATGTAGAACAAAATAATATTTTTCATGGCAAAAGAAAAGAACTTGATAACCTTAAACAAGATTTAAGGTACAGACTCATAAGAGTCACATTGATGACCGCAAGGGGTCATGTTCGCCGCAAGGGGCAACGCCGCAAGGGGCGTATGGTTGCAAGGAACCATAGAGGCAAAAGATAAGTCCTCTACATTTGTACCTACACTGTAATGTTAATGCCACAAGGGGCAACATCGAAGGGACGTATGGTTGCAAGGAACCACGGAGGCAAAAGCTAAGCCCTCTATAGTTGTAGCTACACTGTCATGGACCGCAAGTGCCAGCGGTTGAAAACGTATAACAAGATACGTACATGAAAGTTATGAAATAAATGGTTTATAATGGTATATGCAATGAAATGATTTATAAAGGTAAATCATTACAAGTTACAAAATAAATGGTTTATAATGGTAAACCATTACAAGTATGCAACGAAATGATTTATAAAGGTAAATCATTACAAATTATGAAATAAAGATTTATAATGGTAAACCATTACAAGTATGCAAAGAAAAGGGTTTAGTTAAAGTTAAACCATTATATATTATACAAGAGATGTTTTTAATAAAGCATAAACCATTACATGTCGCACAAGATTGGCTTCAGAAAAGTAAACCATCATAGTCATGGGAGCTATTATGCAAAGTGATTTATATGATTTAAGAAGTATGTAAATGGTTAGGTACTTCGTGGAATATGCCCCATAGGTTGAAAGATATGAATGTCATACCTACTTATGCAATTTATATATTATACATGCATATCCATGTTTATGAAAGAAGTCAATTATACATGATAGGGATCGAATTAGACATGTATGGGAATTATCTAGGAATGGAGTGATGTAAATACATGAAAATCCGAGTACATGAATTTATAACGGACAAAGGATCGTTAGAATACCCATGCATGGACCCCGATGCATAGTGGGCATTAGGCTCATGCAAAGATATTTTTTTGTCAATTTCAGGTAAAGAACGTGGTGGACTGTTTAATCAGGATTGTGCTACAGATTTCTCGGATTCCCGATGTGGTACGATACAACTCGCGAAGATTTAAGGATATCTATATGCCTATAGGAACTGTGGAGATGTTGTTTTAAAATCTTAGAGTAGTTTTTGCAAAAATACCCAGTTGGACTTGTTACAATGGAACTCTTTATTGAATGGACTTTTTATGGAATTGGTATTATCTCTACTCATTGATTGCCATGCATGTTTTCGGTAATGGTTCGGTCGTGCGATCTAATATCGCATGCTTCCGCTGGTCGTCACGACCCGTTCCGTTACAAATGGTATCAGAGCAGGAGTTCCTCTAGGTGTAAGGTATCCACAACTGATAGTGAGCCAATACTAGGAAGAATAGAGTAAAACTTAGGTAGTAGAGACAACTGTTGACCCTTTGATTTTCTGACTCAGATGACTCCTCATTGTGGAATTAAAGTGAACAAAGATCATGATTCATCACTCGGATAATGAAATTACCAAGAATACACACCAAGAATTACCAAAGTTGATAGGCATTGACAACTCAACTGTGAAAGTATCATGCACAGAGCTTTGGCGAATTTATATTGAAGGTCCTTATTCATAACAATCCATTCATTTTATAGGATAAACATGATATGGAGTTCGACGAGTATGAGAAACAAGTGAACTATTCATTAGGTATACATGATCATCTTGATTACATCACGGAAAAAAATATATGCTGTTAAGGACTTTTCTTGATGCCTTTTCATATGATCATTCGATAGTACCTGCTTACAGAAAATTGGATTTCTCCATTGATGTCATCCCTTAAATTGCACTGATTTCAGAAACTCCTTACAAAATGACCCCTATTGAAATGATAGAATTAAAGGATCAGTGGTAGTGAAAGTGTGATAAGGGAATTTTTCTTTGTGGCTCAATAATCTCCATGAAGAGCACTCATTCTCTGTGTGAAAAGTAAAGATTTGTCTTAGTGTCTGCGTGGATTATCAAACCGCGAATAATGTAACTTTGAGGGATTAAGATCCACTACTTGGGACTAATAATTTATTCATTTGATTATGAAGAAAAAAAGATCTTTTCTAATTAACATGGAATAAAGGAGGATGGCATTCTACACATAGCTTCCAAATTAAAGATTGACCTTTGTGAATTAATTAATTAGGTATTTTAATCTTGCACATGCTCTTGCGACTTTTAAAAGACTTATGAGTAGGATTTTTTTAGAAGATCATGATAAGTTTATGACCATATTTGTAGATTATGTTATTATATACTTCGGTGGTAATTAGAGATTAAAGGATTTCTAGGGTGGCAAGGCATATTGGTGATCCATGTAGAACTTTCTCACATTTTGTAATAGCAATAACAAACCTCATTAGAAAGGATGCGAGGTTTGCACATTTATAGGAATGTGATTGAAGTTGACCATGACCCTTCCCTGAAGCTTACTATTACGCACTAAAGGCTTGTAGTTCACATTGATACATCTGACAAAGAAAGTAGGGTATACTTTATGAAAAAGGTATTAATTATAGATCGTGCCAACTATGATCACAATAGAATACCTATCCAACTTTTTACTTGAACGATAATATTTTCCCTAATTGATTGATGACATAATTGTTACACAGGAAATTTTTGATAATCTAGAAGATCAAAGTAGTAGAAAAGATGTCGATCTTTAAAAAAAAATAATTGAGAAACTAAAAAATCGTGAATCGCCGATAGTATCCAGCCAAACCAAGAAAGCTGCGAATTTCATAAAGATTTGTCGGATGGCTCCAGTTCACTACCGCTTCCACCGCTTGGATATGGCATGACCCAGAAATGCTACTTTTTCTAGCCAAAAGTCACACTTTGAGAATTTTGCATCAAGCTGGAAGGGAATCAGATGATTTTATTAATGAAATCGATGTGGATGTGATATACTATTCAAGATTTTGGATTCTTGGTGACAATAAGTTAATGTAGGAGACATTATATGAATCTTCGAGATCAGTGTACACTATTCATTCATGCATGATAAAATGCCTAAAGATATCCATTGATATTAGTGGTGACCAACGATTATGATAGATATTGTAGAATTTGTTTCCAAAAGGCTAATATGACAATAGATTGGGATTGAACATCTGAAAACAACAAGCCATGTTAAGCATTGGGAGATCGTAGATTGAAATTGAAGCAAATCACATAGATTTTGGACTGATTTACCCCAACGAGGATACATCCTTCTAATACCTAAGATGTGGATACATCCTTATAATATTATACATGTTATTGTAGAGGAATTGATCAAATCATCTCCCTTTTTTCCTACTTGCCGGATAAATTGATGCATAGGTTGGCTAAACCATAGATAAATGAGATCGACAACCTAGACAACATCTTAACATCACTTATGTCAGATTGGGATATAACATACATATCCTACTTCTGGAAAAGTTTTCGAGAAGTTAGAGATACTCAATTTAAATTAGCACTACTTTTACAGGCAGACAATATGACCAATCAGATAAGATCATCCGGAGATTCGAGGATTTATTGAAAGAATGTGCTTATGACTTGCAAGTAGCTAGGATCGATATCTTCTATGGTAGAGGTTTTTTTTTAAATAAATAGCTCATTCCAATAGCAAGGTGGCTCCTACAAATCATTATATAGAAGACATTGTAGATTGATAACAGGGGTTTTCCACGAGGGTCACCATAAAAAAATATAGAAGTGTTGTCGCCGAGGCGACCACTCATAGAAGACCGGTGTTACTCAGCAATTAACCCACAATCCAAAGAATACAACAATCAAGCTCAAAAATAAATGTGAATTAATCTTTATTTTACTCTACCATAAAATGTATAGTGACAAATATGTAGAGGTCGAACCACAAAGAGCAACACAAAATGCAATAGCCTACGTGTCAATCACAGTCATCCTTGTGTGGGTTTCTCTTTTTTTTATTATTATTATTAAAATATAATAATTAAGTATTATATATATATTTATATAATACAAATATATTACATATATATATACATAGAGGGTAAACATATAGCTTATAATACATGTAATATGTATATAGGTATATCTAAATATAATAAATATATAAATATATATATATATTTTTTATTATTTTAAGATTAATGAGAATACATATTACTAATTATATATATAATATACATATATATATATATTTTCTTTTTTTGGATATATATATATATACATAAAAGGGGTATTATAATATTCACAAAAATACTCAAAAATAGTCAAAAATTCAGGAAAAGGATCTTTTTGGAATTTTCATGGCTTTTTACTGTTTTTATGATTTTTGGGTATTTTTGCAAATATTTTTAGTATTTTAAAATAGCTAAATAATAGCAAACAGTGGACTAGGTACTGGCCGTCACAAAAACAGAGATTAAAAATAGCTAACAACCTCAAAAATTTTCCACTTTAATTTTCTAATAACAATAATAAAATAAAGCATAAGTAGGGCCTGAGTTTTTATTTTTCTGATTTTTTTTGATTTTTTATATTTTTTTGAAGTTTTTGGATGTTTTTGAATTTTTAAGGTTTTCTTTTTGAGATTTTTAGGGATTTTTGGACTGACACTAATATAGGTCAAAATACACTACATGTAATTTTTTTGGAATTTTTCAAGGCATTTTCATATTTTTTTGGGATTTTATAAGTTAGACAGGGAATAAAAGGCAAGTTTTTGATTTTTAATAAATGAAAAAATGCAACAAAATGCAAAACTAAAAATATGGCGTTCAAGCATGACCAAACAGGAGCTTAAGTCTATTTTTGCAAGATTTTTCGATTAAATATGAAGCATAAAATAAATAGACAAAGCCTTCAAAAATTAAATGGCCTGGCAGGGGTATTTTTGCAAATAAAATAGTTGGCAGGGGCATACATGCAAAAATTACAACAAAAATACACTTTAACTTTTATTTTCAGGACCATTTAATAAATACAAGAACCCGGCAGGGTTTAGATGCAAATTTTCACGCGCCTCACGTGGTTGCTGCACGTGAGGCGCGGAGGGACTAAAATGTAAATATGTAAACATCAGGGGGTCCACTGCAATCTTTACAACTTATTTACAACTGAAACTTTTATTTTTGGGATTAAATACTAAATACAAAATGTGGGGGGTGAGATGTGAAATTTACCCCTAAGTAAGGCTTTTCATCCTGCGGCGCTGGAGGTGCCACTTATACACGTGGCGACCATCAGACGGCGGACATCGGTTCGGCGATGAAGGGCCAGGATTAGAACCTCCTGGCTGATCTGACGGTGGATGCACATCTTCATCGAACGGTCGGCGTTCAATCTGGGCCGCCCCTCTCGATCCAATGGTGCGGAAGGCACCTGGAAGAACTGGGAAGAAGCTCGCCCCGGCGAGCTTCGATCGGGTAGCTCGGGCTCCTCCGGGCACCTCCCGCGCATCTGAAGCTCTCTGATCGTAGCTGGGAGGCCTCCGCGTCGTCTGATGGTTCTTTGATGGCTCCTGGAGGTCTGAGTCGATGGAGCGAGGTCGGAGAAGAAGAAGACCCCCAGGAACCTCTTCTTGGGTCAAAGCAAGCCCAGAAGGGCTCGATTCCTCGTTGTACCTGCACAGGAAGAACCGCGGGCGAGAGAGCTATCTCCTCGACCCGGGGTTATGAAGCTGCGATGCAAGAATGAGGTGGGCGGAGGGGCTCCGGCGAACGGCGGAGGTGGAGCCCGGATTCGCCAAGACCAAGGGTCCTGGGTTGAGCAAATGCGTGCGACAGATGGAGAATGCGTTGGGTTTCGAAATGGGGTGAACAGGGCGGTCGGATACGGTCAGGTCTACAGTGGAGAAGTCGCCGGAGCGGAGCTCCGGCGAACTTCGATTTTTGATTTTTACGCTAGGGTGATTAACTAACCACTAATCTAACTACTGGAATGAAATGCTAACATTAAAAACTAGCTAAGAACGCATTAAAAGGGCAGCTCTTATACCTGGGGGCCTCCAGGGAGCAGGGCGAACGCCGGAGCTCCGCCGCGACAAAATCCTCCTCTCTCCGGCCGATTCGAGGCACCAGCTCACTCCCCCTGTCACGAGGAATGTCCTAGGACTAGAATTGAGGCTTGAGATTGGATAAAAAGTGGCCAAATTCGAGGAAGGAAGCGGAGCTTTTTATTTATAAACATTGGCGAGTGGCCTTATTGACCGGCGATTATTGCATGATCTAGAGAGTATTTGGTTGATCTATGATTTCGGCGGGCATCATGGAAGATTAGGGAACAAATCTTGTGAAGGAAGCGTTGTCGATTGATGGATGGTGTGCCCGGGAAAAAGGCATGAAATCGGGGGAGTAGACTGTTCAGAGACGCCAGGCGAGGGATGGGACAGTTGACCTGGGAGTCAACGTTGGCCGGTGCCTCATTGGGCCACGTAAGCCGCTACGAGACAAAATAGCAAATCTGAAGGAAGATTGATTTATTTGACGCCCTAAATGATTTTATTAATAAAAAATGTGTATTATTTCATCTAGTATTTGTTTATGATTTTTATTGAATTTTTCGAGGTGTTTTATTATGATTTTATTTTAATAATGTGTATATGTATGTATTTACATATGTTTTTGGGTATTTTATTTTTAATTTATTTATTTTCTTTTATTATTTTCTTGGCTTATTTTATAAATTTATAACTTATTTTTGTGAGTATAAAGATATTTTTGTTTGATTTTTATAAGTTTATTTGTATTTTTAAATAAATAGGTCTATGTATTTGTAAGTATACTTATAGGTACTTTACCTATATATTATACACATTGTATTTATTTAATTAATTTTATGTGTTTTTATTAAGGATTTGTATTTTTAATAGGACATATATAATTATTATAAAAATATAAGAGATTTGAATAATTAAAGAATGTTTTCCTCTTTTATTTATG
The DNA here is from genome assembly GCA_037367405.1 of Ottelia alismoides. NCBI lineage: Eukaryota > Viridiplantae > Streptophyta > Magnoliopsida > Alismatales > Hydrocharitaceae > Ottelia > Ottelia alismoides. The sequence goes on from JAZKJV010000784.1 coordinate 638,474, forward strand.
TACATCCTTCTCATAGGTATATTGCCTATATATATTTCATAGACTTATTTTATTTTACAAACTCTTTTTGGTTTTATTCTAAGGCTAATATGTATATGAATTATATACATTATTTACAAGATTCTAAAAATATTAATTTATAAAAGTAATGACTGGTGAATATAATGCATGTTTTAATCAGGTATTTTGTACAAGAAGGGCCAAAAACCTATCTTCCACAGATGGACTCCAAAAATTATGAAACCAATTTTATAAAATAGCTTATGAAATGCTATATACAATTAAAGGTGAGTTTGGGTGATTTGGAGTTTTTATTTGCAAGATATGGGTCTGTGAAGTTGAGACTTTGGCTCTTTATTTTGTGCATAAAATGTACACTGGGTATTATTTTTACACAAACTCAATTTTGTATTTTTATTTACATTATTATCTACAACTTTCATGAACAAAGTTTCTTTATTTGATGAATAAATAATTATGCATAAAATAGGTGTCAAAAATGCATAAAGGGATGAATAAATAAATGAGGTATTTATTGTATATCGACCCTTATCTCCCCCTACTTTATTCCTTGTCGACCAATTCCATGCTGGCCTTGGTCTCGGGGTTAGGGTCATAAAATATTTGTAATATTTTATTCCTTTTTTCTTTTCTTCTCTTTATTCTATAATTTTGGCATTAAAAACCTTATCTTATATACAATTAATACAAATGAATAATGAATGCTATTATGTACAAATTGATGCTATTTACATGCATTTGCTGGGGTTTTTGAGGCCAAAATGATAGAATAAAGGTGATGAAATGGAGATTCATCCCCCCCTATACTTGCCTTTGCTAGTCCCTAGCAAACACTTATGCAATAAGCGCAAAAAGAATAAAGAAAAGAAAAAGGAAAATGCAAGAAAGATAGAGTGAATTGGGGTGCTTTCAGTGCAATGCATGTCCTTACAAAATCTGAATTTGGAGCTCCTGTCAGACCTTGGGTGTGAAGGTGTGTGGAACCTAGTCGGGAACCAGCTCTAAAGTACAACAGCCTTCGGTAATCACAGAACTCGGTTCAACCCACCTCAATAGCCGGGTCAGAACTAGTCTACATCATACGCAAACTCTTATAACTATGAAGCTGACTTGTACGGTGTAAGTGATAGTGGCTCTCCCCAACTGAAATGATAAAGGAACTGACTTCTCCAGAATGACATCCCAATGATTCCCCAATCCAACAGCTCTTTCCTCGAGGAGCAGGGTATTCCCTTCTAAGTTCAAGTGGCAACCAGCTCTAGAGGAGGGGGTGAGGAGAAGAATGGACGGTAGCCAGTGTAGCTACCTATCCCGGGATGCAAGACCAGTGTAGTCGAGTCATCCAGCTGCAGGCTTACATATTTGACTTTGGAGCTCAAGCTTGCTTATTGACTTTGTACATACTTTGCAGGCATTTTATTTTTGTACAGGCCTGACCATTTTTTTTTTCAACATACTATTCACAGCAGCATTTACATAAGGAGTTTTTCCTCTTGAGCCAGTAGACTATCCCTCTTTTGAAGCTTTATCGCAACCCACAATCTCCTGTCTTTAGACCTCATTGCTATTGGATCCGGTTGGGGTGCACTTCCCTCCCTAGACGAGGACGAATGTTTCCACCCGTGTGCGTCTCAGACTGGCAAATCCAATCCCCTCACCACTCCAACTGAGTTGAGCCAAGTGAAAGGTGCAGGTGTCCAAGTTAGATCACGGTCGACAAGAGTCATACGTGTGTCTCGAAAAGTTCTAGTTAGTCCACTGAGGTGACTTGAACCCAGCCCTGATTTCTCAAAGAATTAAGTCTGTATAGACCTGAGGTACCTGAAACCTAGTTCCCATAAGGTTCCGGTGCAATTAGGTGCGGTAAGGTCTAACCGAGCTCCAATTTGAGACTTTCTTAGACTGATTCAATCATCAAGCTTCACTCAAAAAGAATATGAATGGTATGCTTATGCCATGCACAATGAATGATGCAATTTTTCACAAAAATTTGAAAGGATCAAAGAATGTTTTTACAAAAAGAATTTCTGCACAGGAAGTACGAACTGAAAATATTTAAAAAGTATGTACACTTATTTACACGCGTGCTGCTTTATTTTCAAAATTTAGGAATTTTTAGCAACTTTACAGGTGTGAATGAAATAGTTTATTGAATTATGTCCAGAAAGAATTGTATGTGTCTTGTTTCTGATTTACTAGTATCTGAAATGGTGTTCTTATTAGCTTTTTGAAAATAATTTTGCAAACTATAGTACACGATAATTTTTGCAATCCTTTACACACATTTGAAAACTATTTTTGCAAAGATTTTTCACACTATATGTATATATATACAATTTTCACAATAAGTTTGGCAATCATTTTTCAAAACATTTGCACATAGGTTTTTGAAATCCTTTCTTTCACACAAAGAAAAGTTTTACAATCAACACAGTTTCACACATTTGAAATCATTTCACATCAAATTTTTCAAAACTGGTCACACTATTTTTCAAATCATACTGTATAGGTATCTGATTTATTAATCAGTAGATACAAAAGAAGAAAAATTGTATATGACGTATAATATGGTTCCCGTTCTTATAAACTTTATTTGGCTTATTCCTTATTTACAAATGAGAGATTTTTGTGCGGATTCCTCAGACTTACTCGAGAAATATTTTCACAAGGGTTTTTGAAAACTCTAGTCCAAAATAATTTTTGCAACATGTACACGCATTTGAAAATTCTTTTACAAATGTTTTACACAACATAGATAGATTTTTCAAAACACCTTTGACAATCAACTTTTCACAATCATTTGCACACTAATTTTCACAAAGTTTTTGCTTTCACTCAAAGAAAATAGGTTTTACACACAAACTAATTTTTCAATCGTTGAATACTTGTTCACGCTATTTTCAAACAACTTTCACAAGATTTTTCAAAGGAAAACGTTTCGTACAAAACACTTTTCTGACTTACTAGTCAGTATAATTACAATGAGTCTGAGGAACTCACAATCATCTTTCATTATTATAAAGCTACTTTTTACATTTTATTTTGTTGTTGTAGTGATAATTTATTTTTCAGTATGAGTTATGGCTTTTAGTATATACACGGTATATACGACCCCCCTATACTTAGCTTGAGCTATGTCCTCATAGATCGAAAAGAAAAAGCAAAGACATAACTCGTACTGAGTATAGACAGATCTAAAGAATAAATATGAAAGAAATGAATGAATGAGAAGTTGACCGTCCCCCCTATACTTAGGATCAAAGAATCCTAAGTATAGCAGACTGTTCACAAAGCGGGGAGGGTCAAGGGTGGGAATATACTGTCTCCCCCTATACTTAGGGTAAGATACTCCTAAGTATAGAAGAGGAGACAATGGAGAAGATCGAACTGAAATAAAAAAAAACTCTAGGTGCACATCCCCCTATACTTAGGACAAAGTACGTCCTAAGTATAGAAAACTGTCTACAACGGCGGCACCTTTTAGATAGGAAAAGAAAAGAGAAAAGGAAAAGAAGAAAAGAAGAAAAGAAGAAAATCAGAGAAATAGTGGTTGGAGTACATCGTCTGAATCTTTTGGTGCTGCAGGTGCTGTGGAGATGTCATCGTTGTGCACTAGTTGAATAGAGTCAACAATGGCCAAGAATGCATCAGGTTCCAAGTAAGGCTTCAGTAGTTGGCCATTGACGACGAAAGGCTGTGCGTCAGGGGACAATTCTGATATCGCGATGCTTCCGTTGTCACACACTTCACATATTCGAAATGGCCCTGTCCACTTACTTTTTATTTACCTGGGAAAATCCGCAACTTTGCATCAAACAACCACACTTTCTGCCCAACATCGAAGGTCTTTCGTCTGATGTGCCGGTCATGCCAGCGTTTCACCTTCTCCTTGTACATCAAGGTGTTATCGTATGCGCAGTCTCGGAATTCCAAGAGCCTGTTCAGATCATCCTTTCTCTTCTGACCACCTTTTCGTGAGTCCAAATTACAATTACTAATTGCCCAAAGGGATTTGTGAATTAATTCCACGGGCAGATGGCATGGTTTTCCATATACAAGACGGTAGGGCGACATGCCCAAGGGAGACTTGTAGGCCGTACGGTAAGCCCAAAGAGCTGAGTCCAAGAGTTGAGACCAGTCTTTTCTGTTTGGCCTAACAAGTTTCTGCAATATGGTCTTGATTTCTCTATTGGATAACTCCGCCATGCCATTGGTCTGTGGATGATAAGGAGACGCGACACGGTGATCGATGCCGTACTCCTTCGTTAACTTCTTGACCTCTTTGTTGATGAAATGGCTACCCCCGTCTGAGATGAGAATCTTTGGTATCCCAAACCACGAAATGATGTTCTTCTTCAGGAACTGGCAAACTGTTATGCTGTCGACGGCTCGGGCGGGGATAGCTTCAACCCAACGACTCACGTAATCTACGGCAAGAAGGATGTGCTCAAAACCTTGACTGTTAGGGAAAGGTCCCATGAAGTCAATCCCCCATGCATCGAAAACATCTGCTATCTGAATGATTTTCAGAGGCATTGAGTCTTTGGCAGTGAGTGTCCCTTTCAGTCGTTGACAGTCAATACATCTTTTAACAAATTCTGCTGCATCCTTGAATAAAGTGGGCCACCAGAGGCCGCACTGTAGTACTTTCGCTGCCGTACGATCTCTAGAGTGGTGCCCACCAGATTCGAGCGAATGACAATGCTCGAGGACACTAGATTGCTCTGTCTGAGGAATGCACCTGCGCCAAATACAATCTGCTCCTTCTCTGAATAGAAGGGGATCTTCCCACTGGTAAAAGCGGATGGTCGACATGAATTTGTTCTTCTGATTCTTCGTCCAATCCGAAGGCATTACCCCCGAGGCGAGGTAATTGACGATGTTAGCATACCAAGGGAGAGCATCCACGGCTAAGATAGCTTCGTCAGGGAAGGTTTCTGTGATTGGTGCATTGCTCAGAGGAGAGTCATGTTGCTCTATTCTGGAGAGGTGATCTGCTACCACATTCTGAACTCCAAGTTTGTCTTTGATTTCCAGATCGAATTCCTGGAGGAGAAGGATCCAACGAATCAGTCTGGGCTTGGCATCCTTCTTCTGCTGTAGGTACCGAATAGCAGAGTGGTCCGTGAAGATAGTGACCTTCGACCCCAACAAATAGGATCTGAACTTCTCCAAGGCGAAAACCACAGCCAGCAGTTCTTTCTCTGTCACTGTATAATTTCTTTGAGCTTCATCTAATGTTCTGCTGGCATAGTGAATGGCATAGGGCGCCTTATCTTTCCTCTGCCCTAGAACAGCTCCGACTGCAAAATCTGACGCATCGGTCATTATCTCAAATGGAAGAGTCCAGTCGGGAGGCTGTAAAATTGGAGCCTGAGTGATAAGCTCCTTCAATTGATTGAAAGCAAGGAGAACTGTCTGATCAACAATGAACTCTGTCTCTTTGCACAAAAGTTCTGTCAAAGGTCGGGCAATGCGGCTGAAGTCCTTGATAAATCGTCTGTAAAATCCCACATGCCCCAGGAATGACCTCACATTCTTTACTGACTGAGGTGGCTGAAGGTTTGAAATGACATCCACCTTGGTTGGGTCGACTTCCATGCCACGTTTGGAAACGACATGGCCCATCACAATACCCTCTGTGACCATAAAGTGGCTCTTTTCCCATGAGAGCACTAGATTGACTTCCCGGCATTTCTGAAGCACTCTGTCTAGGTGCTCGAGGAAAGAATCGAAACTATCACCATAGACAGAGAAATCATCCATGAACACCTCGAGAAAACTGCCTACCATTTCGACGAATACAGCTAGCATGCATCTTTGGAAGGTTGCGGGTGCATTGCATAATCCAAAGGGCATCCTCTTGAAGGCGTAGGTACCGAACGGGCAAGTGAAGGTAGTCTTCTCTAGATCCTCAGGGGCGATCACCACTTGATTGTACCCGGAGTACCCATCCAGAAAGCAGAAGAACTCCTTGCCTGCTAATCTTTCCAACACTTGGTCAATAAATGGCAAGGGAAAGTGGTCCTTCTTGGTTGCTGCATTAAGACGGCGGTAGTCAACACACACCTGCCAGGATGTCGGTACCCGAGTTGAAATTTCCTCTCCTTTTTCATTTGTGACCACAGTAAGCCCGGATTTCTTGGGAACTACATGCAGGGGGCTTACCCACTTTGAATCGGAGATGGGATAGATGAAGCCTGCATCACACCACTTTGTGATTTCTTTCATGACCACGTCCCGAGAGTTTAGGGTTCAGCCTTCTCTGAAATTCGCGGGGCGGCTTGGCATCGTCTTCTAGATAGATATGGTGTGAGCACAGAGCTGGATTTATCCCTCGGAGGTCTGATACGCTCCAACCAAGTGCCTTGCGGTTCTTTTCTAGAATCTCGAGAAGTCGAGATTCTTGATCCAGATTCAGCCTGCTGCTGATGATGACTGGATACATGTGTTCTTCACCCGTAAGGAAAGCATACTTCAGGCCTGCAGGAAGTGGCTTGAGTTCTGGTTTCAGTCTGTCCACTTTACCTGTCACTTCTGATACCATACTGATGGTGGGATGTACCTTGAGACTGTTACCATCCTCGACATCCTGTTGAGATCCCAGTGATGTACCGAACGGTTCTGTGGTGAGCTGATCATGTTCGGTCTGGAGTGAATGCTCAAGAAGATGCGCCTGCATCTGAGAATCCATCTCCCACAAATCATCGAAGCTTATGCTGACTGTGCTTTCCAAGTCTTCCTCAAGAGTGAGGATTTCTCGGGTCCATGGATCGTCCAGCGACAACTCTGAGTCTCTGATTTCTGCAATCAAATCACAGTCTGCTTCTGGTGCTGCTTGTCTTTCATCAGTTGTGGCATTCTGTTCCTTGTTCATGTTGATCGTGATTTGCTGGGTATTCGGGCTGAAAGTGATCTTTCCAGACCTGTAATCAACCACGGCACCTGAAGTACGGAGAAATGGTCTGCCAAGGATGATAGGAGTCTGGAGCAGTGGTGCAGGAGAGTCCATATCAAGGACTACAAAGTCAGCTGGGAATTTCATCTCCTGCACGGTAACTATCACGTCTTCCAACAAACCGCGGGGCCGCTTAACGGATCGGTCAGCGAACTGAAGGATCATTCGTGTCTGCTTGAGCGGTCCCAGCCCGAATTCTTGCATTATGGACGAGGGCAGAAGGTTGATGGAAGAACCACTGTCAAGAAGAGTACGCTCGAAGACCTGATCGAAAATCACACAACTGATCAGAGGTGCTCCTGTATCTGGCTTTTTCTGGGGGAGGTTGGTGATAGCTGCAACTGTGGCCATGGATAGGACGTGCTTTTCTACCTCTCGGCGTCTGTTATCTTGTGCTGGGCGACGCCTGTTAGTACATGCCTCTTTCAATCCTTTCTTCACAGCTGGCATGTATTCCACGGCCTTCAGTAATGGAATCTCAACAGTCAATTTATCCAAAATGTCCACGACACCTGGATCAGACAATGCAGTTTTTCTTTTTGCAATTTTTTTGGATTTTTGTATTGCATGCGGAAAAGGAATATTCACATTACTGGCAGGAGAATTAGAGTTCTTATTTACATCAAAATCATCGCCCATAGAATGTTGTACATCCGGACTACAAAAAGGAGTACAAGCTGGATCTAAATATGCTGGTGCTGCTGGGCGATCAAAAAGGGTAGCATTGGCTCCATCGGCTGGCACGGGATCGGCTGCTGCTGGCGGCTCCTCCAAAGCTGGCGCGGCTTCACTTCTGCTACATGCTTCTTTTTGTTGTTTTTGTTTTTGCTGATTTTTTTGTGTTTTTGGCTGAGGCTGGTGATGACATGGCACGACGGATGGACTGGCTTCTCCTTCCTCTTCCTCCTCACCCGCCCCTGGAGTTGGCACGGCTGATGCGGAAGATGACAATCCACCTGTTTCTTTATTCACCCCATATCTGGTAGCAGACGGAGGCAAGGCCCTACCGCTCCTGAGAGTAACAGCATTAGAATAAACAGTAATATCATTATCACACGCGGACTGGACATCACATTCTACCTGCTCCTTCTTCTTGAAATTGTTGGGGTTGGCTTCGACCTGCGCCGGAATGGTAGTGCGAGTGGCGGTCAGGTCATCAAGCCGCTTGGTCATCTCCGCTAGCCCTTGGACAAGCTGGGCTAGACACTCCATGGGTGGATTAGCTGAGGGCACATCAGAAGATGCAACGTGCAGACCACGCTGCTATTGGTTAGATGGGTGGGGAGGCTGCTGGTGGTGTTGCTGTGGTGGAGCAGGAAGTTGAAGTTGCTGGTAGGACGGAGGTGGATACTGCTGGTATGGTTGAGGCTGAGCAGCCGCGTATTGGTGATACGGCTGTGGATGGTGATACTGCGGCTGCTGCTGATACGGAAAGTTCTGCCTCCATTGGTGTGCGAACTGAGGAGGCTGTTGGTGTTGTTGGGAGTTTTGGCCAAAACGACCACCCTGAGGTTGGTGGTACTGCCGGTTGGCAAACTGCTGACCCTGGATTTGTCCCTGAGGACGGGTCGGCTGTGCATCATTCGTCCATACCCCGTTAACTTCTTGGATCAGGGGTGGTGGTGGGAAAACTGGATCAGGCATGGAAAGGAACTCTGGCTGATAAACGACCATCTGCTGCTGCTGCGGGCCCTGGTCGGGTGCCTGCACGTAGTACACGTGCTGGACTGCCGGTGGCTGCTGGCTCAGCTGAGGCTGATGCTGCGGTTGTGGCTCATCTTTCCTCTCAGCGGGAGCATCTGATGATGTAGCCGACTGGACAGAGTTGATCGTACCGACCAACAGCTCGAGGTTCTTGTTGATCTGATCGAGCTTATCCAGGTTCTGGGTCCTCTTCTCGATCACAGCGAGTTTCTCAAGGTCCTGTGATCGCTTCTCGATTATGTCGACCTTAGAGAGATGGCCCCCGATGATGCTGAGGTTGGAGCTCTTATCTCTCTCTGCTTCTTTTGATGCAGCCATGTGAACTTGTTTCTGGAGGATCTGGGGCTGCTTCTGGTATGCCTTGGATGAAGAGAGGGCGGCCTCTCCTTCGGCCATTTCTTCGAAAATTTGCCATACAACATCTTCATCCTTGTTGAAGTGGGAGCCCCCACATGCTGCGTCCACGAGCCTTTGACTTTCAATATTGAGTCCCCCAAAGAAATGCTGGACCAGGTTGGTCTTAGGGATCTCATGGTGGGGACACTTCTCCTGTAGATCAGTGAATCTCTCCCAAGCCTCATGTACGGACTCATGTGCCCCTTGGGAGAAATTGCTAATACGGGCTCGCATCTGGTTGAGCCGACCGAGAGGGTAGTACTTGTGCAGGAAGGCAGATTTCAACTCCTCCTAGGTCGTCACGACCTTTCCCATGTGATTGACCCAATAAAGGGCCTTATCCTGTAGACTGAAAGGGAAAGCCGTCATCTTGACAATGTCCAAGGGGACATTCGGATAATGGGTGGTGCGGCAAATGCGGGAGAATTGCTGCAGGTGAATGTACGGCTCTTCATTGGTGTTGCCATGGAATGCAGGGAGAAGGGCTATGAATTGGGGCTTCAGCTCAAAGTGAGCGTGTACCGGTGGAATGAGAATCCACTCGGTCATCTGGCTGTCTCCCGGATTGTATGTTTCTTTGAGTGTCGGTTTCAGCGGTGGTGGGAATTCAGGATCATCATTGGGGTCATCACCACCGTCTCCTCCTCCACCTCCTCCTCCCCTGCCTCCTCCTCCTCAGCCTCCTCCTCCGTTGTTACGGTTTATCATATCATTCAACATGTCCTGGAAAGCGGTCTGCGTAAGGGCCTGCTCAGTCAGTTGCTGCTGGATAGCCTGGATAGATGCCAGCAACTGTGCATTGACTTGGTTCTGATGTGGCACCTGTCCCTCTGATGTGGGTGGCTGCTGACCCTTGCCCTTTCCTCCTGGCGCCATGTCAGGGTCTGAGTCGGACGAAATGAACTCCGGAGTAGTCTCCAGGGCTCGCACTGTCTTCTATCTGCATAAGGAGATGGTCCGAATCAGATCACTTGCAATTAATGCTCAGCTGCCGTGATGAAGCTGGAATTCAGGTCAACCCCAGCATGTTGTGAATGGAAAACTGATGTAGACTGTAATCGACTCCCATTCACAACGGCGATAGCGGGACAAAAGTGATCCCGGTTTATTGGGTGGCCAAGAGAAAGGTAGAAAACGAGGAGTCTGGAGATCGATCCGCAAAGTCCGGATCGGGTTCTCGGGAATCGCCTCGAAATTATTGGCGAGGTTGAGTCCATGGAATCGATGTGGGTGTCGGCATGGTCCCGACGAAACCATCCATGGATCAACTTCGCGAAGCACAAGAGAATGTCGGATTTTGGAAGAATGATACGATGGTCACGAGGAACAAAAGGAGTGTAAAACAGTAGAAAGGCTCGGTTGAGCGGGGTGGTCAAAGGAAGACATAACAAAATTTGCGCAAAGGCGCGGGACTTTGATCTTTGAACCTTAATCTAGATCCATACGAACACAAGACAAAATCGGGTTCACCAACTCACGCCATGTAAAGCCGTGAAAGCTCGGCTATTTATTATCTTTTCATTTTTAGAGTTGTGATTTTCAGGCATATCTTATAACAAGTCCTTAGTACGCTACCCTATAGGAGAGAGAGTACTGCCGGAAGAGTATCCCGTACTTGTCCTCCTCCTGTGTAACCTGTAGTCTGTACTTTTTGGAGTCCTTGTAACCCTTCCTGGATCCCTACTCAGCCAAAGAAAAGAGAGAGGAAGCCGATAGGCAAAACCAATACTTCGGTTCTCGCTCGCAACGGAATCACCCGTGAGCGTGCAAGAACCTACTCGGACGCAGGACGATGAGACAGACACCCCCGTGAAGGCGTGGCCTATGCTCAATACTTCGGACAGGGTCGATGCTCTCACAACAGAGAGTCACCATTGGTGACCAAGTCCTACTCGCCTACGTACGATAGAAGCGCCATTACTTCGGAAATCCAGGCGATACACAAGGCAGTTGCAGACTGGGTTTTGGGCTTTTCTATCCTTAGGGGTCGCACTCGCTCAAGGGAGTAGGGTTTTGGTCCCCCTCCAAGTACCTGAAAACAATGAGGGCTTTATGAACCCGGTACAATGATAGTCCATTACAGATTTTAATTAAGGTTAAAGTTTATTTAGCAGTCCCCTGGTTTTAATTTTTTTTTGTTTTCACTTTTTTTTGGATCTGTTTTCATACCAGCGCCTAACGTTTTTGTAGATTTTCATTTAAGTCCTAGGTGCTCAAAATCAGAGGGAGATAGCGGAAAAGCCGTGCAAGTGGTTCCATGATGGAAATCTCACCATTGAACCGAATGATGCATGCTGAGTTAGAAGACTTACAGTGCATCCCAGCTCTCTCCATGTGGTATGCAAAACAGAATTTTTAAACCTATCTACATGTCGGTATGCAAGGCACAAAATCGTCCTAAACATAAGCTGCTATTAGCGTGAAGAACCATAAGTTGCTTATTTGTCTCTAGCCCAAGAGAGTCCGGTCTTGGCTCACCCCTCCTCTGCTCAACAAATTGAGGGTAGGAGAAAGCTCTTTACAGGGTTCGCTATGGCACAGAGGGCTAAGAGACAAATTTACAACTTGTTTGAGTTTGACTAGATCCAATCGAAGTAGACTATAGGAACATGCATTCTTATTAATGTTTGGACCTAGCTACCGAGTCAAGCAACCTATATCTAGGGGCTCCAAGCACACAAAACAAAGTAAAAGAAAGGCGGAAAGCTCAAAACTGCGGGAAACAAAATAAAAGAAGGCGATGAAAACTCGAAAAAAACGCGATGAGGCCCCCAGGTGAACAATCACCTGGGCACTTGACCTCATTGTGAAGAGTAGAGTCCTGTTTATATACATGCCAAAATAGTCTCTCTCTCACCATGAATTACAAAAATAATTTTCCTAAATATCTAGCCTATCTAATGCCCCTCTCTTTGCTTCTTTGGTGCACTCTCCAGGTGGTCATGAGAAGAGAAGACCACCCTCCTCCAAGCTCGGCTGCCTTGGCCTCCTAGGACGCCATCCTAGCGTGGCGGTCCCTCGCATCAAAGTTACAAAAAGATTGCATTAGCATACTCAGTTAATCAAATAGAGCAGATTAATCACAATAAATAAAGGAATGAAGCATGGTGATTAATGGCAATAAAACAATAGCTGCTCACACAAAAATGAATCATGAATCTGAATTTTTATACAAGAATGACAAAAATCAATTTGGCTATGCTCATTGTTCCCCGGCAACGGCACCATCTGATAACAGGGGTTTTCCACGAGGGTCACCATAAAAAAATATAGAATTGTTGTCGCCGAGGCGACCACTCATAGAAGACCGGTGTTACTCAGCAATTAACCCACAATCCAAAGAATACAACAATCAAGCTCAAAAATAAATGTGAATTAATCTTTATTTTACTTTACCATAAAATGTATAGTGACAAATATGTAGAGGTCGAACCACAGAGAGCAACACAAAATGCAATAGCCTACGTGTCAATCACATTCATCCTTGTGTGTGTTTCTCTTTTTTTTATTATTATTAAAATATAATAATTAAGTATTATATATATATATTTATATAATACAAATATATTACATATATATATACATAGAGGGTAAACATATAGCTTATAATACATGTAATATGTATATAGGTATATCTAAATATAATATATATATATATATATTTTATTATTTTAAGATTATAGAGAATAGATATTACTAATTATATATATAATATACATATATATATATATTTTTTCTTTTTTTTGGATATATATATATACATAAAAGGGGTATTATAATATTCACAAAAATACTCAAAAATAGTCAAAAATTCAGGAAAAGGATCCTTTTGGAATTTTCATGGCTTTTTACTGTTTTTATGATTTTTGGGTATTTTTGCAAATATTTTTAGTATTTTAAAATAGCTAAATAATAGCAAACAGTGGACTAGGTACTGGCCGTCACAAAAACAGAGATTAAAAATAGCTAACAGCCTAAAAAATTTTCCACTTTAATTTTCTAATAACAATAATAAAATATAGCATAAGTAGGGCCTGAGTTTTTATTTTTCTGATTTTTCTTTGATTTTTTATATTTTTTTGAAGTTTTTGGATGTTTTTGAATTTTTAAGGTTTTCTTTTTGAGATTTTTAGGGATTTTTGGAGTGACACTAATATAGGTCAAAATACACTACATGTAATTTTTTTGGAAATTTTCAAGGCATTTTCATATTTTTTTGGGATTTTATAAGTTAGACAAGGAATAAAAGGCAAGTTTTTGATTTTTAATAAATGCAAAAATGCAACAAAATGCAAAACTAAAAATATGGCGTTCAAGCATGACCAAACAGGAGCTTAAGTCTATTTTTGCAAGATTTTTCGATTAAATATGAAGCATAAAATAAATAGACAAAGCCTTCAAAAATTAAATGGCCTGGCAGGGGTATTTTTGCAAATAAAATAGTTGGCAGGGGCATACATGCAAAAATTACAACAAAAATACACTTCAACTTTTATTTTCAGGACCATTTAATAAATACAAGAACCCGACAGGGTTTAGATGCAAATTTTCACGCGCCTCACGTGCACGTGAGGCGCGGAGGGACTAAAATGTAAATATGTAAACAATAGGGGGTCCACTGCAATCTTTACAACTTATTTACAACTGAAACTTTTATTTTTGGGATTAAATACTAAATACAAAATGTGGGGGGTGAGATGTGAAATTTACCCCTAAGTAAGGCTTTTCATCCTGCGGCGCTGGAGGCGCCACTTATACACGTGGCGACCATCGGACGGCGGACATCGGTTCGGCGATGAAGGGCTAGGATTAGAACCTCCTGGCTGATCTGACGGTGGATGCACATCTTCATCGAACGGTCGGCGTTCAATCTGGGCCGCCCCTCTCGATCCAACGGTGCAGAAGGCACCTGGAAGAACTGGGAAGAAGCTCGCCCCCGGCGAGCTTCGATCGGGTAGCTCGGGCTCCTCCGGGCACCTCCCGTGCATCTGAAGCTCTCTGATCGTAGCTGGGAGGCCTCCGCGTCGTCTGATGGTTCTTTGATGGCTCCTGGAGGTCTGAGTCGATGGAGCGAGGTCGGAGAAGAAGAAGACCCCCAGGAACCTCTTCCTGGGTCAAAGCAAGCCCAGAAGGGCTCGATTCCTCGTTGTACCTGCACAGGAAGAACCGCGGGCGAGAGAGCTATCTCCTCGACCCGGGGTTATGAAGCTGCGATGCAAGAATGAGGTGGGCGGAGGGGCTCCGGCGAACGGCGGAGGTGGAGCCCGGATTCGCCAAGACCAAGGGTCCTGGGTTGAGCAAATGCGTGCGACAGATGGAGAACGCGTTGGGTTTCGAAATGGGGTGAACAGGGCGGTCGGATACGGTCAGGTCTACAGTGGAGAAGTCGCCGGAGCGGAGCTCCGGCGAACTTTGATTTTTGATTTTTACGCTAGGGTGATTAACTAACCACTAATCTAACTACTGGAATGAAATGCTAACATTAAAAACTAGCTAAGAACGCATTAAAAGGGCAGCTCTTATACCTGGGGGCCACCAGGGAGCAGGGCGGACGTCGGCGCTCCGCCGCGACAAAATCCTCCTCTCTCCGGCCGATTCGAGGCACCAGCTCACTCCCCCTTTCACGAGGAATGTCCTAGGACTAGAATTGAGGCTTGAGATTGGATAAAAAGTGGCCAAATTCGAGGAAGGAAGCGGAGCTTTTTATTTATAAACATTGGCGAGTGGCCTTATTGACCGGCGATTATTGCATGATCTAGAGAGTATTAGGTTGATCTATGATTTCGGCGGGCATCATGGAAGATTAGGGAACAAATCTTGTGAAGGAAGCGTTGTCGATTGATGGATGGTGTGCCCAGGAAAAAGGCATGAAATCGGGGGAGTAGACTGTTTAGAGACGCCAGGCGAGGGATGGGACAGTTGACCTGGGAGTCAACGTTGGCCGGCGCCTCATTGGGCCACGTAAGCCGCTACGAGACAAAATAGCAAATCTGAAGGAAGATTGATTTATTTGACGCCCTAAATGATTTTATTAATAAAAAATGTGTATTATTTCATCTAGTATTTGTTTATGATTTTTATTGAATTTTTCGAGGTGTTTTATTATGATTTTATTTTAATAATGTGTATATGTATGTATTTACATATGTTTTTGGGTATTTTATTTTTAATTTATTTATTTTCTTTTATTATTTTCTTGGCTTATTTTATAAATTTATAACTTATTTTTGTGAGTATAAAGATATTTTTGTTTGATTTTTATAAGTTTATTTGTATTTTTAAATAAATAGGTCTATGTATTTGTAAGTATACTTATAGGTACTTTACCTATATATTATACACATTGTATTTATTTAATTAATTTTATGTGTTTTTATTAAGGATTTGTATTTTTAATAGGACATATATAATTATTATAAAAATATAAGAGATTTGAATAATTAAAGAATGTTTTCCTCTTTTATTTATGTACATCCTTCTCATAGGTATATTGCCTATATATATTTCATAGACTTATTTTATTTTATTTTACAAACTCTTTTTGGTTTTATTCTAAGGCTAATATGTATATGAATTATATACGTTATTTACAAGATTCTAAAAATATTAATTTATAAAAGTAATGACTGGTGAATATAATGCATGTTTTAATCATGTATTTTGTACAAGAAGGGCCAAAAACCTATCTTCCACAGATGGTCTCCAAAAATTATGAAACCAATTTTATAAAATAGCTTATGAAATGCTATATACAATTAAAGGTGAGTTTGGGTGATTTGGAGTTTTTATTTGCAAGATATGGGTCTGTGAAGTTGAGACTTTGGCTTTTTATTTTGTGCATAAAATGTACACTGGGTATTATTTTTACACAAACTCAATTTTGTATTTTTATTTACATTATTATCTACAACTTTCATGAACAAAGTTTCTTTATTTGATGAATAAATAATTATGCATAAAATAGGTGTCAAAAATGCATAAAGGGATGAATAAATAAATGAGGTATTTATTGTATATCGGCCCTTATCTCCCCCTACTTTATTCCTTGTCGACCAATTCCATGCTGGCCTTGGTCTCGGGGTTAGGGTCATAAAATATTTGTAATATTTTATTCCTTTTTTCTTTTCTTCTCTTTATTCTATAATTTTGGCATTAAAAATCTTATCTTATATACAATTAATACAAATGAATAATGAATGCTATTATGTACAAATTGATGCTATTTACATGCATTTGCTGGGGTTTTTGAGGCCAAAATGATAGAATAAAGGTGATGAAATGGAGATTCATCATAGATCTTGCTCTTATTAGAGTGAAGTAGGCAATAACATATTTTGGGACCAGAGCTAATTTAAACTAGTATGAAGGATGTTGATCTAGAATTAAAGAAGACTGTTGGCAACAAAAAGTAGATAGAAACCTTATGGTGGTTGTCATAGAAGAGAGATGAGTTACACAGATGGAGAATCATAATTTATGAAAATCTTCCAAACTAAAAGCATTTTTTTGGGATATTCAAAGAAAAGATTCCTTAGGCGATCTTCGGCGTTTCAGTGTTGCCCGATTATTCAAAGATACATGATGTTTTTCACTTGTCAATGCTGAGAAAGTATGATCCTAACCCTTCACATGTGATCAATTACAAATTTCCTTCATAACTCAATCTAGTCTGAGATTCGAAGAGAAGTTGTATGCATTATTTATTGAAAGGATGACCAACCTTGTCTCTATATAGTATAGATGGTCGGAGTTCTTTGATAGCATCATCAAAGGAATGAGTATACCTGAGATAGAAAGTCTGATGTAAATGTATATCCACACATCTTCGTTATGCTCACTCACTAAGAAAATTTTGAGGACGAAATTTTTTTTAAGGGGGATAGATTGTAACGGCCGGATTTTTTGGAAAAAAAGCCCCGATAATCTTTCCATCACACCATTATTGCCATCTTTATTACTAAATTGATTGGGATTTAATGTCCCATCAATTCTCCAATTTATATCTATAAAAATACCAAGACACCTCCTTCTCCAACGTCACATGCCTTTGTAAATTGAGAGAGAAGTGAGGAGAGAGAGAGAGAGAGTTAGAGGGAGAGAAGGGAGATCTTCTTCATCGTCGGAGAAGCCGACATCGAATCAGAGGAAGAAGGGAATGTGGATCCGTGACCGGAAAGAGGCACGACGACCACGAGAGGAGAAGTTATGCGTTGGATCTAAGGTATGTATCGGTCTAGGTTTTCGTATAAATATTGATTACATTAAAATAGATCTCTCATATGTGTCGGTTAGGATTACGATCTATAATGGTATGTATCGATTTAGGAAGATGATTTCTAAATGCAGGCTTTGGCTTGTGATTACATATGAATACATAGATCGAATTTGATTTACGGTTTATACACACTGTCTCGTTTTTGTAGTAGTACAACACGTATACACAGTGATCTGACTTAAAAATAAAACATCTAAATGAATGTGTCTTGTCTTCACATGAAAAGTGAAAATATTATCGCTAACAACATTCCATTGCGAAAATACCATGCCTATGATTTGAAACATTTTTGTAATGGACGTATGATCACACTAGATAAAGTAGAATTTTATGGCTAAAAAATATTAGGAATAGTCCTTATCCATAAAAAATCTGAACAGCTTCATCTCTGCATATATATTGTATATAAAGGAATGCACCCCATTGTATACCGTCCATCTCACATGGCCTTAAGCATATATAAATTTAATTATGGATATAACATGATCAATTTAGGGATATCGCCGTAAAAAAATACAGTAGGAATGGATGTTGTCTATAATGACATTGGAGGAAAATAGTCCTTAACATGTTGTGCATTCTCGCATCAAAGAGATATTGATGTTGCACTCAATTTTGTCTACATACACGATTCTGTACTAAATTCCTACTACCTTTTGTGAATCGGTCCTCCCTAATTTCTGTACGCATAACCTAAACGTGGAGTATATATATTTCATATATTTAAAATTATGGAAGGTTCTCGATTTTTATTAGTAGCAATAATCTCATCCTCATTGATAGGTCGTGAATCTGGGACTGAATAATAGGTGAATCAATTATTTTTTTGTTAATATTTACATATTTGATAAGAGTCAAGACATGATGATTATTTGATTTTGGACAGATGCTAATCTGTCCTAAAAAGGGTCATGAATTAGACTGGTTTTCTTTAATACATGATAGACATAGCTATCATCTCAACGTGTTATCTACTTAAGGTAAATATATAAATATACAAATAAAACTACTTTCATTCAAAAAAAAAAACAAATAAAACTACTTTCATGGTAATTAATTCTATGAAATTCGACTATGACAAGAGGGTCTGGTTGTCCAATGAAGTTGTGAGAATAATGCCTAAAGACCCTAACTTAATACATACGTACGTGATGAGAGTTAGTGGAAATAATTGATAGTATATAATATGTATAACAAAATAATGTTTTTCATGGCAAAAGAAAAGAACTTGATAACCTTAAACAAGATTTAAGGCACGGACTCATAAGAGTCACATTGATGACCGCATGGGTTCATGTTCGCCGCAAGGGGCGTATGGTTGCAAGGAACCATAGAGGCAAAAGATAAGTCCTCTACAGTTGTACCTACAATGTAATGTTAATGCCGCAAGGGGCAACATCGCAAGGGGCGTATGGTTGCAAGGAACCACAGAGGCAAAAGCTAAGTCCTCTACAGTTGTAGCTTCACTGTCATGGACCGCAAGTGCCATCGGTTGAAAACGTATAACAAGATACGCACATGAAAGTTATGAAATAAATGGTTTATAATGGTAAACCATTACAAGTATGCAATGAAATGATTTATAAAGGTAATTCGTTACAAGTTACAAAATAAATGGTTTATAATGGTAAACCATTACAAGTATGCAACGAAATGATTTATAAAGGTAAATCATTACAAGTTATGAAATAAAGATTTATAATGGTAAACCATTACAAGTATGCAAAGAAAAGGGTTTAGTTAAAGTTAATATACAAGAGATGTTTTTAATAAAGCATAAACTATTACATGTCGCACAAAATTGGCTTCAGAAAAGTAAACCATCATAGTCATGGGAGCTATTATGCAAAGTGATTTATATGATTTAAGAAGTATGCAAATGGTTAGGTACTTCGTGGAATATGCTCCATAGGTTTAAAGATATGAATGTCATACCTACTTATGCAATTTATATATTATGCATGCATATCCATGTTTATGAAAGAAGTCAATTATACATGATAAGAATCGAATTAGACATGCCTGGGAATTATCTAGGAATGGAGTGATGTAAATACATGAAAATCCGAGTACATGAATTTATAACGGACCAAGGATCGTTAGAATACCCATGCATGGACCCCGATGCATACTGGGCATTAGGCTCATGCAAAGATATTTTTTTGTCAATTTCAGGTAAAGAACGTGGTGGACTGTTTAATCAGGATCGTGCTACAGATTTCTCAGATTCCCGACGTGGTACGATACAACTCGCGAAGATTTAAGGATATCTATATGCCTACAGGAACTGTGGAGATGTTGTTTTAAAATCTTAGTGTAGTTTTTGCAAAAATACCCCAGTTGGACTTGTTACAATGGAACTCTTTATTGAATGGACTTTTTATGGTATTGGTATTATCTCTACTCAATGATTGCCATGCATGTTTTCGGTAATGGTTCAGTCGTACGATCTAATATCGCATGCTTCCACTGGTCGTCACGACCCGTTCCGTTACATATATACAAGTTCGGTTTATTGGTCCATCCTGCATTATTTAGTCAGTGGGTGCTTTGTAACCATGTGTTGGCAGCAACAAACCTTACGGAATGCCTGCATGCATTGTTAAATTTTAGGTCTATTTTGTACATCAACATTTTGGAGACCAATACAAAAGGTATGTGCTTTACTCCTTTCTTTTCTCGAAATTAATGCTTTCTTATTGTGAGAAACCTTATATTTCCTTCACTAGGTATATCATCGTTTTTTTCCTCACTCTGATGTTCGTTTTGTGAGCCACTACAAGGTCAGCCTACACAGATAATATTTTTAATTCAATTAAAAACATTTTTTCGATACCGTTGTTATTTTCTTTACTATCAACTAACTTCCTTGCATTTGACGATCCAATGTACACAGATACACAACCAATATAAACATGTATACATGTTTCGATTTTTATTTTAATTTATTTAATGTCTAACACTACATATTATACAAGGTAATTTATGTGATACGTATGTGTGCCAAAAGGGAACACCTACCTCATGAGGAGTATACCTTCATGTATTGCTTCTGGAATGCGTTGTGCCTAGCTATGTTCTAAATTTCCATACTGGCAGACTGGTATGTTTAACTGAATTGAATTGTTAGTATCAAACATGTATGTCTCCATCTGTTTGAATTGGCATTTACTACATTCCTACTTATCTGTTCGTTTATATTTAGCTTCCAGTGTATACATGTTATACTGTTATTCTCTGTGTAAGTTATTACTATGTGTCCGTTCACTTTCATTGTATACTTATGTGAGCATATATGAATTTACAATGTTTCTGTCATAGAATAAATTTCTAGCTTCACTTCATTTTGAACCTATCTCCCAATGATTTTATGATTGGTATAAAAAAATAGACAAGCAGTCAGAGGATAATTCTCTCACGATTAATTTGCACGAACACTGAATTTAATTGTGTCACACATCAGATATCTTATTTGTTGGAATTTACAAATAATGGAAATTATATATAGTTTAAATCGGTAAGTCAAAATACAGGTTTACAGAGTTTATGTAGAGCTTCTTTGGTTTTACAGATTTATGAAAAACAATTTTTACTTTTTTTGATTTGTGAAGTTGGATAGTGTTATGATTTGTAGATTATGGTTTGTCTTTTGCCAAGTAGTTGTCATCACGATATGCGATTAAGATGAATTTGAGGTAGAGTTTGATTATGAGCAATTATTGGGTATGCTTTGATTATATTGTAGTGAGTTGTTCTCTTTATAAATATGTATGTAGTCATTCTTGCAATCCTAAATGTGTCCTGGTGGATGGTGAAATTGTGATGTGTACGCTTGATTTTCAGTGTGTGGTAGTTCTCCTTTTGTAAGGGGTATTTTGCTTTTAGCTTTTCATCAGTGTTCTTGTATCATTCTATCTTTGGATTAGTATATAAAATGTTAAATCTAAAAGAGATACGTCTAACGAAACAATTGTGATGGTTAAGATATTGACATTAGTAAAACCAATGTTTTCAGCTTTTTTGTAACTAAGTGAGTGTTATGATTTATGGTTCATGCTTTGTTTTTTTGCCAAGTAGTTATCATCATGATATGCGATTAAGATGAATTTGGGGTAAAGTTTGATTATGAGCAACTATTGGTTATGCTCCGGATATATTTTTGTGAGATGTTGTATATATACATATGTTTGCAATCATTATCACAAGCTAAAATGAGTTATGGCAGATACTAACATTGTGATGTTTAAGCTTGCTTTTTGTTGTGTGGCAGTTATCCCTTTATAAGGAGTATTTTGATTTTAATTTATCATCAATGCTTTTTCATCATTTTATCCTTAAATTTCCTCATATGAAAACTCTACCGTTGTTGTAGATGTGTGTTTCCCATTTTATATAAGAGTTAATGTTACTTGAGTGTTGTAATATTTCTTCACCTTTTTTCTTATATCCTATTGCATTATTAATGTAATAAAGCAATTGCGATTGTTAGTACATTACCAATAGTAAGATCATATTTTTTGTAAATCCTTGATGAATTTGTGATTCATCACTCTAAAAGATGAAAATAAAACTTCGTTCCCAAGTAATTACTTGCATTTATTCATTTAAATTGCATTTCTAGCATTCATGCATGTGCATTTAGTAATCATGTTTTAGCATGCATAATTGTATTAAATAAGAAGCCAAAATCCATGTACATTATCACCTATATACTACCATAACTTCCCTTATTTTTAGTTATTTTTCACTAATACGAAACTAAATAAAATCAACTTGGTTATGTACACATTACTAACATTAATCAAAGGAAAATATCAAAAAAATAGTAACTTGAATATTTTCCCGATAAAACCCAAACCCTAGTTTCGAGACCAAAAGCCATAATTATCAATATCACTCTCATACCGTCTCCTATGTACCCCTACTCACTTTGAATTATGATCAAATTCAAAGGAATCAGAGTTCATATGTAAAATTTGGGTTTGAGAACTCGTTGTATATTATAAATATTGACTATTTTGACCCTATTAATTTATGTACAAATTAACTCTTTCTGATTTATTTCTTTTCCATTTATTTTATTTAATTTATTCTTTAATAAAACTATGCAAGAATACATTTCAAGATTGAAGTAAAAATCAAAGAAAATGAATCACATTGAGTCAGTATATATAGTCTGTAAATGACCCTTTATTTTATTTACTAACTTTCTTAATTACTAAAAATAAAAATAAATATATTAAGTCGTAAATATTTATTTTATATCATATCAGATTTTATCTTGATTTTTACCTTATTTAAAATATGCAAAAAATGCAAAATACAATAATACATGTATTTTATATCTATACGGTACCACCAAAAAAATGTTTTGTACATATGATCTCTTTTGGTATTGGTTCCTTCACGAAGGTTATAGACCTCGTTGAGACAATCAACTTTCATGAAGACCACTTTTTATTTGACCTCATTTTCTACTTTTTATGGAATTTTCTTTAATTTCATTTTAGAATTTTCTGGGAGTGACACATGACAGCTCCTACAGCAACCACGTGTCACCCCTCTTTTATTTCCTTTATTAAAAATTATTTATTTATTTAAATTTTATTTTAATATGCTTTTTCACCACATGGCTCAACCACGACAGTTCGATCTCGACCAATCGAACAATCAAGGTTTCTGCACTTTCCTCCCGCAGGCGACAACCTCATCGTCATGCCCCTCCTCTGCCAACTATTACACCACCTTCGCCAGCGGCCGTTGCGAACCTCTACCCGCAGATGTTACTCCTCCTCCACCCGTGCCCTCAAAAGCCCCTCTCCCTCTCTCGTTCCTCTTCATCCATCGATCTTCCATTATTATCATCGAGAGAGAGAGAGATAGAGTCGAGAGGTGGCCGGTGGCAACGGCCACAACCTCAAGGGAAAACCTCTTGGAGGCAAAATCTAAGGTCGTCCACACCTAGATGCTTCTTCATCTCCCCTTGAGTGGCTAAGATTCGCCGTCGCCGCGGTAGGAGTTGATCACTGGAGTCGAGCCCCACTCCTTCAACCTATCAGCAAAACATTCATCTTCTTCATCGCCTTCTACTTCCCCGATCACCTTCCTGCCCACCTGACGAATCCTGAAATGACCTGGTTAATTTGTCGAAATTAACTTTTAACTTTTCGTTGCAGTCGGGCAAATTAGGATTGATAAAAAAACTGTAAATTTTAATTAATATGTTAAATCAAAGCGAGCGATCAATTTTTTTACTTGGTAAGTCCAAGGTCAAACTCAGAGAGGCAACTATCTCCTTAGGTTGGTTTTCAGTCAATCTCGAAGTTAGGTTTTTAAAGAGGCATTTTTTTGTATTTTTAAATGCAATAAATGGGCGAGATTTAATTCTGGCCAATTTTTAAGGACTATAATGTGAACAGTGATCAAACATGGTCCAAAAAATATAAAACTTGGCCGAGATGTAAATAATGATGAAATGAATATGCTGTAATTTTTTTGGAATTTTTAGATGCAATATGAATATTCTATTATTAAATGAATGCAACCAATGAGATTTTCAAAAATTAATTATAATAAATATTAAATCTAATCATTTTCGAGAAATAAATTAATCCAAAATATATCACTTTATATCTTAGAAAAATAGTAAATTGTAAAAATATTGAATTCAATACCTATTTAATATTATTAGTGAAATACACAAAATGAGTTTTAAGAGAGCAACATATTTATGCAAATACAATTCTTGTTGGGCATGATGTAAATATCAATTAATTCTACTATTCATGAATTTTTGATAATTTTTGAAGCTATGGTTAATTATTTATGAATTTCAAGTAGTATATTGGCCAAAATATGCAAATTTTCACAAGAACAATTATTATTAAGTAACAACAGAGAATAAAAATATCACGAGCATGCCAACTTGTAGAGAATTAATTGTAGAACAAAGTGCAATTTCGGGAATAATAAAATTATCTAATATAGAGGTTTGAATAAATATGCAGACACATGGTTCTCAATGCAATACAGAAAATCAAATTGAAAATAAAATAAATATGCAGACTAGACTTGTATGCAATTACCTAGAAAACGGATGGCTCCCCGAAAATTTTCACATTCATGCACGTGCTCTGCACGTGAGCTTCAACGTGGCATGACCCCTTTGAAATATGCTGAAGCATTGGGGGCCTTGGCTTAATTTTCTTAACGTAAGGCGTGCACCGCACACGTCTTTGGACTATGGAGAAGCAGAAGTAATTCCTAGAGCTTGGGGGGCTACCTGCAAATTACTCCCACCCTCACGTGTGAGTCATGTGCTGGGGGGTTTTGTCTTCTTGCCCTTCTTGCATAGGCAGAGGTCTCCGTGCGCGGGCCGCGGACCGACAATGGGGTACGGGCCAGTGGCAAGATTCGGTGGCTGAAGTCGGTGGAGAACAACCATTTTCCACACGTGGGTGGTGCGGTCAGTGGCGAGCTCCGAGGCTGCAGCTAGACAGAGTGGGCGACATGAGGTGGTAGGGCAAGTGGGCACGCACAGTAGCAGGTGGAGGTCGGAGGTGTTGTACTGCAGTGGGTCACTGGAGGTGAAGCTGGTCGAGGGGCTGTTCGTATGCAGGAGGCAACCGTGCGTGAGGCGCACAGCTGCAGGCGGTCGACAGTGCAACCAGGGGACACAGCCAAGGGTACGGAGGCTTAGGGTGGTGCATGCCGATGAGGCTAGATGCGGAGATGGCACTCGCGAGCGGAGGAGAACGAGCGATCGGTGGCGATGGTCTGCATGCGACGGGGAGGGATCGAGTGGTAGAAGAACAATGCGAGAGGGGGAGAAAAGGAATTGGGTGGAAACATAGGAAGTAGGAAAAAGGAATGGGGAGGAAAGTGACGCATGTAATTGGAGTGTGGACTGCCCTCCTCTGTGTTCACGCCTAGAGTCGCACAACATATGCGACAAGGCTCTTGGTGATCTCACCTTGAGGGTCTCTAGAGAGAGGGGCCCCAGTCACAGGCTCCTCCTTCAACTCTTTCTCTCTCTATGGATATGGCGGATGTGGATTCTTGGAGGGTTCGATGGAGTTATATGAGGAGGAGGGAGAGGAGATAAGGAGGATGAGGGAGGTGGTTGTGGAGAGGAGGTTGCGCGATGAGGGGATAGGGTGAGGGACGAGGTCATCGGAGGTTGGTTGAGGGTGGACGGGCGAGAGGATACGGGATAGAGGAGAAGGCACGTTGACTGAAGAAAGGGGAAAAGCACATGTTGGGAATGTGCACAAGGGGGCACGTACATAGCACATGCAGAGTTTTTTCTAATAAAATGAAATAAAAAGAAGGTAAAAAATGAGTGACACATGGTGGTTCCGGGAGCTGCCACATGTCGGCTCCAGAAAAACTGAGAAATGAATTCTAAAGGTAAATAAGAAAGGAATAGCAAACGACCTTGGATCGAAAAATTTTCTTCACAAGCGTTGCTCGTCTCGATGATATCTATAACTTTTATGAAAGAACCTAGAGCAAACGAGGTCATCTATATAAAATGATATTTTAGGGTACTCTATGTACCTAAAATACCTTGATTTTTGGGTTTTGTAATTTTTTTGGTGATTTAATTAAGAGAAAAATGAGGAAAAATAATGATAAATTAAAATATAAATATTTAAATATTATTATATTTTTTAGATTTTAATAAATAATAAAATAGGAGAATAAAATAAAGTAGAAAATGGAAAATATGTGTACAAACTCACAAAGGACATTCAGACTTGGTCAGTTTCTTTGATTTCAGTCTTATTTTGAATTTGTATTTTTATGTATTTTAATAAAATGTTCGTCAAAGAATAAAAATAAAATAGAAATAAAAGAAAAAGAGTTGAGTATGTACATAAAATAATAGGTCAAAATCAGGTAAAAACACAAAATGCGCAAAAGAGGCCCAAAACCCAACTTTCACATATGAGATCCGATTTTTATGAAATTGGTCTTGTTTTGAAGATATTTGAATGTATATTATGAGTAGATCTAAATCGGACACTGTATGTAGAAGATATGTACATTTTGGTCGGCCTATTCTGAAACTGGGATTTTGTCTTACGAGCTGATTATTTGAGTTAGTAATTTCTTTATATTTTTCCTTTAATCTTGTTAGTAATATGTACACAATGGAGATGGTTTGAGGTCAATTGGAGTTAGCATGAATTAGGTAAAAATACATGAAATTAGGTGGAAGTGTGAAGATGATTATGAATGCAATTATGCGTGTTAAAATGCAGATATTAATTCTAAGTGCATGAATGGTAAAAATACGGAATAAATGATGAAATGTAGTGAATTACTCAAGAACGAAGCTCTATTTTAATCTTTTAGTGTGATGAATCACGGATTCATCAACCACCTATGCTTAAATCTTTCTCGTCCCCGAGCAACTAAAATGCAAAAAATGAAATGATTTTGGATTCCGTACTAAAGTCATGAATAAAAGATGAAAATGAAGCTAGACCTGATATTTGGATTAATAGTGTGGCAAAACTTCTGTGAGAATTAGAGTTTCAAAATCAACAGCCCTTGAGTTACATATCATTGTAACGACTCCAGCTCTGAAGTCATCTTAGATAAATCCTTCTCCCAAAGCATATTCCATGAACATTGAACAATTGTTTCATGTGTGTGAAAGGTTTTATGTCTTCCCATCAAGAATGCCGAACTACCATGCAAACCTCACTCCCAATAACTCAGGTATTTCCTTCTAAGGTCTATCACATTGTGTTGGCAATCGAAAAAGGGGAGAAACTAGAAGAAGGGGAAAAGAACTGGAGTTTGACCAGTGTAGTCACCTCTCCTTGTGAAGCTAGCCGGTTTAGCCAAGTCTCCACGAAGATCTGCAGGTTTTCTTGAAGATTGGACCTTTTTGGTCAAATATTTATTTGGTAGTTTGCTTCTTTTTTATATGAATTTTTGGTAACTCTGCATGGATCTTTTGTGCCCCTATGGATATGGAATATTTATTTTCCGTACATGTTTTGTGGTCCTAGAAAAAATTGTGTCCAGTCGTCCATCCCTTATCAGAAGCTTTATTTCAACCCGTACTCCAGTCTTTAGATGTCCACACTACCAGAAAAGAGACCCACACATACTTCCAACACCCCGTCTGAGTTGAGCTAAGTGCATAGTACGAGAGAATAGATTAATTCCCTACTCAAAATTTATACTCAGAATTAGGAGATCGGGTTAGACATTAAGAGTCAAAGGCTGCACATTGCCATGCATAACTCGAAGAATTAAGTCAAAGACATGAAGTTTCTAAAATCCTCTTTCTCGATGGAGTTCCTCTGATAGGTAGATTAAGGTCAAGTCAAGACCATGCTCTACTTCTAGTCATAACTCAGTTCGGAACCCAATAACTTTCTACTTTGCATATAATATGCAAATGAAATGCAGATGTTATGCATATGGGGTGCAAGATGAATTTTTAACCTTTTTTGTATGAATCTAATGATGATATGCAAGAGTAAAGAGATTTTCATTTATTTTTTTATTTTCAATTTTTTTGGTGTTTTGTTTTTGTTTGTTTTTTATTTTTTTTTATTTTTTTTACTTTTACCCATCCTGTAATTATATATACAAAAAATACGTGAAAGTACGAGCCATGTGTAAAGAATATATGTAATATATACACGCCCCCTATACTTAGTGTGCGTTATGTCCTCATAGCACAAGAAGCGACAAGAAGACATAGCTCGTGCTAAGCGTAGGAGAGTGAAGAAAAATAAAATAAAAAATATTATAGAAGTCAACCGCCCCCTATACGTAGGCTTTGGTCAGCCAAAGTATAGAAGAAGATCAAAAAGTTGAGCGATCGAGGTCAAGAGGAGAATTGGATGAATATATATATATATATGATGAGCATCAGTCCCCCCTATATTTAGGCTTTGGTCAGCATAAGTATAGGACAAGAGTGAGTATGAGAACCGATGCGATCTGGAGAATATACAGATGGCATCGGTCCCCTTTATAGTTAGGCCTTGGCCTAAGTATAGGAATAAAATATACAAGGGAACCGATGGGGGCGGGGGGAAAGGGTGGCCGATGATCAAGGAGGTTTACGACCAATCATTTTTGAAGCATGTGGTGGAAGGGAATGTAGATTGAAAGAAGATGGATCAAAAGATTCTCAGCCATCGTCAGAGCTGTCATTAGAAGAATAATAATCAAAGGTCGGACCACTCCAACTATTCTTATTTTTGAGCTGCTTTCTCAAAGTTCACTCAGTTTTCGGGTCAATCTGTTCTTCCTCTGAATATTCAGATGAACAAGTGTCAGTCTGGTCATAATGAATAGTTCTAGTGTATTGAATGGGACCAGTGGAGTCGACCTTAGAAGAATAATAAAGAGGGGCGGGGAAAGTCCAACGTGGGTCGACGTATGACTGCTTGTTCCGATCAGACTCCAGATTCTCTGAATTGAGCTCTCTCATACTGCTCGCATCCTCCGAACCTGATGAGGAATCCTTAGATGATTCCTTTTCTGAAATGTTGAAGGCGATATTCTTAGTCTGTTCAGGAGGTATTCTTTGTGAGGTACTGACCATATGTTCCTTATCAGATAAGTCTCCATATAAATTGTAATAATTCTTGTAAGGTTAGCACACGTCCTGAGTATTTGCTCTCCGTTGGCTTTGCGTATGTGGGGTCAAGGAGATCTGAAATAACCTTGTCCGGGTGTGGTGAATCGGATGCATATCAGTTGATTTTATTCACCTTTGTAGCCTTGTCAGCCATTTCATAAGATGTCTCTCCTTCGTTTGTGTCTATGATAAGTGGAGAGGTCTGGGCATATGAGGATTCTTCTATGTCATGACTGTCGGTTTCTTGTTCGATTGTCTCAATATTTGGTATGTCCTCGAGAGTTTGATTGATTGGGTTTGGGTTCGAGAGTATAAATTCTTGAGTCTCACAGTTAATGGCCGCTTTAGCAGAGGCCAGAAACGGCTTTCCCAAAATAATGGGAGACTCAGATAAATCTCCTCGGTGTTCAATATCCAGGACAACGAAGTTCACTCTATGTGCGACATCTTGAAAAGTAATAACGATAGAAAAATCCTCTCGGTCTTTTTGTGGATCGGTCGGGAAATTGAACGATCACTTGGGTCTTTCAGAGCGGTCCGAGTTTGAGTAGATAAAACATGGACTTCGGAAGGATATTCGGGGTAGAATCGTCGTCAATCTGAACATTATTAAACTCAGTATGCTCAATTTCACAGGTCACCTTGGTCAACCGTTTGACTTTCCGGACCATGCTTGTTTGCATCAACACCATTGAACTAGCCATAGTAATTAAATGATATTCAGTTCGAGATCTTTTCTTTCCCGTCTTCTTAGGTGATAACCGACTCTTCACAAATCTCTGAAGATCGGGTACATATTCTATGGCCTTGATTAATGGAAGCTCTAAGATCAGACTTTTACAAATTGCTTCCATGTTGATGTTGTCCAAAATTTTAGAATTTTCTGGTTTTTTGACTTTTTTTGGAATTTTCAATAGATTAAGTAGGATGGTCAGTGGACCGGTCAGTGGTATGTGGTGTTTATGTGTGGGAATCAGACACATGATGCGTTTCGGGTTTGCTCTATGATCTTCTCGATTCCTCTTGCTTGATTATCATGTCTTTTACTATTTAGATGACATTATCAAATTGTTCTTTTAAAACCTTGGTTCTCTTAGTGATCCGAGCTATGTCATCCACTATTATCTCATGACTCATAGATGAGTGACTATGCTCAGTATGCCACGGCATTGGCATTTTCTCCTAAACTGAGATGTAGTCTGTCTCTGCAATTAGGGTCTGGTCATCATGAGCCCTATTTCCTTGACTTTGGGTGTCATATGTGTGGTCAAAGGAAAAGTGATCATACTCGAACTGTGAGTCATCCCAAATAGAGGATGGTTCAAATAGTGAATTATCATATGTAATCGAGAATCATGTTTCTCTATCAAAGTCAGTTACGCCTATATTCATCCTCGAATTCGCTCGCTCCATTGTGTATTCATAGAACATGTTTGGTTCTATGAGCGGTTTGTATCTCAAACTTTCAACCAAGAGTGGATGGGTGGGTGAAGAGAATGATGGTTGGGGAGAAACTACCTCAAAGAGAGGGCTTCTCTGAAAAGAAAGTGGAAAAGAAGATTGGGAATTTATCATGTGAGCACGACCCACAGAGTCTGGGTATGAATGCCAATATTCCGGCATATTCGAATAGAATGGAAAAAATAGATTTGCGAAAGCACGATCTGTGTGTGCAAGTGCACTGTCACACAATTCAATACATAAATGCAAACCCTGAATTTATCAACTCAACTCAGTGAAGGCCACAAAGGTTCGGCCAAATTATCTTGTCTATTTTAGTTGGTGATAATTGCAAATTTTTTAGAAGAGTTAACGAGTTGTTAGGCGCTTGTATTTTCCTAAAGACTGGCCTGATTCTTACGACTAGTTGCACCTACTTTCAGCCAGTATGGGAGTAAGTACAAACCATATGAATACGGTTCCACATTACTTGAGGATGGAGCCTTACACGGTGTCCTCTAAACCCCCCACTCTGCTAAGGAAATCTGGACCGTTTACCGACTATCCGTAGATCCTCACTGAGAAGTGACGAATCATTTTTGTAGAATCAGTAGTCAATCTGAAAATCCTGGCTTGGTTCTATCCTAGTATTCGTCCCTCTCTCACTTGCAGTAAAATCAAATAATGACGGGATTTCTCTCTCGAAAATAATGATATTCAATTTTATCCGATTTTATTTAATCAATAATGTTAGCAGTCCCCTTGTTTTAGTTTGGTTATCACTTTGATTTGAGTGGGGATCAATGCACGTCTACACGGGGATTCCAATTTTTTTATCCCTATGTCAATGAAAATCGAGGGACAATCTAAAAAGCCGTGCAGTGGGAAACACGATGATGAATGAGTCAAAGATACAATGCTTCCTCATAATCTCCGTGTAATATGCTAAACAAAATTGAAATTTCCCTAGAAAAATAAATCTAATGCATGCACGGGAAATCACACCTAGAGCAAGAATATCTTTTACCGAGTGATAGAACAATTTAATTTGGCTAAATGAAAATCGATCTAGTACGTATAATTAAGTGCATTATGGTCCTAGTGTTACGAGCACAATCAAAATATCTAGTAGATATAATAGCCGTATGTGCAGTCCTAGAACTACAAACCACTCAAGTCGGGCCCTATCCTCTCCAGAGAGTGAAACATGTCCCATACACCACAAAGAGTATAGTCTTTTTTACATACGTGAGAACCTGATCAAGAACTGCTAGAAATTAGCAATTAATTACAAATTAAAGAAGAATACTCTCTCTCTCCAAAAATAATTTCTTCATGCGTCCGATCGCTTCGAGTTGCTTCGGCTTCCAAGAGAGCTGCTCCAAGTCCGCCGAGTACCTCACACGAAAAAATAAAAGCTCAAATATTAGAGAGATTTTCATGAATATATATACAACCTCAGACGTGCCTACCCAACAACGTCGCCATTTGACGAACCCTGAAATACCTTGGTTAATTTATCGAAATTAACTTTTAAATTTTCATTGCAGTCGGATAAATTAGGATTGATAAAAATCATAGATTTTAATTAATGTGTTAATTAAAGTAAGCGATCAACTTTTTTTACTTTGGTAAGTCCAATGTCAAACTCAGGGAAGCAACTGTCTCCTTAGGTTTGTTTTTAATCAATCTCGAAGTTATATTTTTAAAGAGGCATTTTTTGTATTTTTAAATGCAATAAATGGGCGAGACACAATTTTGGCCAATTTTTAAGGACTAAAATGTGAACAATGATCAAATGTGGTCCAAAACTTATGAAACTTGGCTGAGATGTAAATAATGATGAAATCAATGCGCTACAATTTTTTGGAATTTTTGGATGTGATATGAATATTCTATGATTAAATGAATGTATAAAATGAGATTTTTAATAAGTAATTATAATAAATATTATATCTAATCATTTTTAGGAAATAAAATTATCCTAGATATATCACTAGGTATTATATCTCAGAAAAATACCAAACATTAAAAACATTGAATTTAATACCTATTAAAAATTAATTAGTGAAATACACAAAATAATTTAGAGAGCGACATATGCATGCAAATGCAATTCTTTTTGGGCACGATGTAAATATCAAATAATTCTACTATCCGTGAATTTTTGATATTTTTTTAAGCTATAGTTAATTATTCATGAATTTCGAGTCATAGATTGGGCAAAATATGCAAATTTTCACAAGAACAATTATTATTAAGTAACCACAGAGAATAAAAATGTCAAATGCATGCCAACATGTAGAGAATTAATTGTAGAACAAATTGCAACTTCAGGAATAATAAAATGGTGTAATGTAAAGGTTCGAATATATATGCAAACACAAAGTTCTCAGTGCAATATAGAAAATCAATTTGCAAATGAAATAAATATGCAGACTGGACTTGTATGCAATTACCTAGAAAACAGATGGCTCCCCAGAAAATTTCACATTCAAACACGTGCGTTGCACGTGAGCTTCAAGGTGGTACGACCCCTTTGAAATTTATTGAATCACCGGTGGTCTTGATGTAATTTTTCCAACATGAGGCATGCACCGCACACGTCTTTGGACTGCGGGGATGCAGAAGTAATTCCTAGAGCTTCGAAGTGTTTCCTGTAAATTACACTATCCCTCACGTGTGGGTCATGCGTTGGGGGGTGTCTTCTTGACCTTCTTGCACATGCAGAGATCTCCATGCACGGGTCGTGGACCGGCGATGAGAAGCGGTTCGGTGGCGAGCTTCGGTGGTTGAAGTCGGTGGAGAATGAAGAGGCCTTCGCGCGTGGGTGGTGTTGTCGATGGCGAGCTCCGAGGCTGCAACTAGATGGAGCAGGCGACAGGAGGTGGCAGGGCGAGTGGGTGCGCGCAGTAGTAGGTGGAGGTCAGAGGCGTTGTGCTGCGGTGGGAGGCTGGAGGCAAAGCTGGTTGTGGGACTGCTCGTGCGCAAGGGGTGACCACGTGGGAGGCGTACGGACACAGGCGGTTGGCAGTGCAACCAGGGGACATGCCCA
The DNA here is from genome assembly GCA_037367405.1 of Ottelia alismoides. NCBI lineage: Eukaryota > Viridiplantae > Streptophyta > Magnoliopsida > Alismatales > Hydrocharitaceae > Ottelia > Ottelia alismoides. Next base: position 671,940 of record JAZKJV010000784.1, read on the forward strand.
AGTGTGCAGAGGCCTAGGGAGGTGTGGGCCGATGAGGCTGGATGCAGAGACGACGGTCGCGAGCGGAGGGGCACGAGCAATCGGTGGTGATTGTCTGCATGTGACGGAGAGGGATCGAGTGGTAGAAGAACATTGCGAGAGAGGGATCATAGGAATAGGGTGGAAATGGAGGAAGTGGGAAAAAGGATTGGGGAGGAAAGTGACAGTTGTAATTGGAGTGGGGACAACCCTCCTCCGTGTTCTCGCCTTGAGTCATGCATTGTATGCGACGAGGCTCCTGGTGATGTCGCCTTGAGGGTCGCTAGAGAGAGAGGATCCCCCGTCACAAGCTCCTCCTTCAACTCTTTCTCTCTCTATGGATATGGCAGATGCGGATTCTAGGAGGGCTCGATGGAGTTATATGAGGAGGAGGGAGAGGAGATAAGGAGGACGAGGGAGGTGGTTGCGGAGAGGAGGTTGCGCGAGGAGGAGATAGGGTGAGGGATGAGGTCATCGGAGGTAGGTTGCGGGTGCACGGGCGAGAGGATACAAGATAGAGGAGAAGGCGTGTTGACTGAAGAAAGATGAAAAGCATGTGATGGGCACGTGCGCAGGGGGCACGTACGCAACATGTGTAGATTTTTTTTAATAAAACGAAATAAAAAGAAGGTGAAAAATGAGTGACACGTGGTGACTCCAGGAGCAGCCACGTGTTAGCTCTAGAAATATCGAGAAATGAGTTCTAAAGATAAATAGGAAAGAAATAGCAAACAACCTCGGATCGAATTTCTTTTCACGAAAGTTGCTCGACTCGATGAGATCTACAACTTTCATGAAGAGGCCAAGAGCAAAAGAGGTCATCTGTGTAAAATGATATTTTTGGGGTACTCTATGTATATAAAATACCTTGATTTTTGGGTTTTATAATTTTTTTGATGATTTTTAATTAAGATAAAAATAGGGGAAAATAATGATAAAATAAAAAATAAATATTTACACATTATTTTAATTTTTTTGTATCTTTAATGAATAAAAAATGGGAGAATAAAATAAAGTAGAAAATGGAAGATATTTGTACAAACTCACAAAGGACACTCAGACTCGATTAGTTTCTTTGATTTCAGTCTTATTTTGAATTTAGATTTTTGTGTATTTTAATAAAAGTTTCATTAAAGAATAAAAATAAAAAAGAAATAAAAGAAAAAGAGTTGAGTATGTACATAAAATAATAGGTCAAAATCACATAAAACACAAAATGTGCAAAAGAGGCACAAAACCCAGCTTTCACATATAAGCTCCGATTTTTATGAAATTGGTCTTGTTTTGAAGTTCTTAGAATATATATTACTTTAAAAGTGAGTATATCTAAATTAAACACTGTATGAGGATGATATGCACATTTTAGTCTGCTTATTCTGAAACTGGGGTTTTGTCTTACGGGTCGATTATTTGAGTTAGTAAATTTTTGTATTTTTCCTTTAATCTTGTTAGTAATATGTACACAATGGTGGTGCTTTGAGGTAAATTGAAGTTAGCATGAATTAGTTAAAAATGGTTGAAATAAGGGGGAAGTGTAAAGGTGATTATGAATGCAATTATGTGCGTTAAAATGCATATATTAATTCTAAGTGCAAGAATGGTAAAAATGCAGTATAAATGATGAAATGTAGCTAATTACTTGGGAACGATGCTCTTTTTTCATCTTTTAGTGTGATCAATCACGGATTCTTCACCACTGCATCATCCTTGCCTCACATGATCGTCACCAAATGGCTCACCACTGCACTCCTCCATGCTCACGAGCCACAAGCACCACCCTCGCTTCCTTCCCTTTGTCCGCTCGGTCCCTTTCATCTGGTCAACTCTAGCCACCCTAGCTCCACCATCGACTTGCATGGACAGCCGCCGTGCCTTTGCTCTGCCCCTCCACAGTTTGCCCACTCACCATAACTAAATCACCCATGCCAGTCGCACATCAGCCATCGACCACTGCTCATCACCTCTGCCTTGTCATCAGCTGCCTCGAGCTCCAACGCTTCGTACCACTGGAGTTCGGCCGGGGTCATCGCCTTCAATGCCCTCATCAGCTCTATTCGGATATGGCATCCAACCTCGATCCAACGTCCATTACACCTCCACGTAGCTACCCGACCCTTATCCCATGCCTCGAGGTTCGGGTGGCCCGAGCCTCCCTTAGCTCTTCATGTGTAGCCTCAGGGCTCGAACCTTAGCTTAGCGGCCTGAATCAATAGGCGCACATGAATCACATGTGCTGCTTGGGAAAATTGTGCCCAAGCCCCCTCATTTCTAGAAAATAGCGCCAGCACCCCCGCCACCCAACATGCACATGCCTCGTACATGCGTGAGTGGATAAATTACAAAGGACTCTCCTTCGTGTCTTGATGTTCACAGATAAGTCCCCCAGGGACTCTTTTGAGATGAAAAACTTATTTGTATTTGCATTTTAGTCCATGAAACTTCATTTTGTCATAACTTCCTCATTGGAACTCCATTTTTAACGTATTTTATGTCACTTTGAAGCTTATCGTATGCACTTCCATTTTATATTTTGTTGAATAGATCAAAGCTCAATTAATAGTGAATATTATTTGAGGATTCCATTTGATCTTTCCATGCTCAAATTGACTTATTTGTACGAACTAGTTTGAGGAAGAATTGATCTCAATTGCAGGGGCTTCGATGAGTAAATTATAGGAAAAAATTAGGGGGACACCCCTTTTTGAGGATATTAGTGTTCTCATTATTTGTAGGGTTATTTATTCAACGATTTATTTCTAGACTGCAGCTTGGATTTAATTGAATATATTTCTTGAACACTTTTTTGAGGATCTATGATTCATTTTGAAGAATTGATTTATGATCTTAATTAAAGATTGAAAATAAATATATTCATCGATCCTATCATCCATCTATTTACATTTTCAATTGTTATACCATTTTTCTTTGTGTGTTTTTGACACAGAGATTAATATTGCAATCCATTAGTTATTTAAATTAATTTAAAACCATTCAACTAAAAACCATTGATCCCTGAGTTCGACCTTGGTACACTTACCGAGTTAAATTTTCCACTTATTCTAATTTATGATTGACGAACGTATTCCACCTCCTATACTACAATTTATTATTATTAAAGAGGTGGGATTTTGATTCATTAGATGGCATCATTGCCAGGGAATGACAAGTATTTGTAATTAATTATTGTGACTTTTATTTTTGTGTCTATTTTCTTTCATTTTTTTCTTTTGTTTTTGCATTAAATTTTCTTTTATTTTCTACAATTCTCCCTTCACAGATACTAACCACATTTCCTCTCTTCGCAGATAACTCAGAGCATTCTTGACGAATTCATATATCTACAAAGAAGAGTGTTTTAATTTTTATTTTTTGAAAGATAGATTAGATTAGGTTTACTTTTATGCATTATTTTGAAGGGTTTCTCTAAACTCTAATCTCTGTAATAATTAGAACTTAACTCTTTATGGTTTATCGGGTTTGTTTCAATCCCTTTTGTGCAGTTGGGACCTGACTTGAGTGGCGTAGAAAGTAGGTGCACATATGCTAGCTTAAGATATTTATTTTTTTATTATGCTCGTAATTTTTATGCCACATCCATTTTCACTAACAAGACGCACAAGTAGATCTTTCCGACTTAGCCAAATTGGAATGCAAATTCTTTATGCTAGTAGAATTATCTGCTTAGGGTGATTTTCTCTATGCATATCATATAGTATAAATTTTTAATTAATTGTCTTGCATCCCACATGAAGAATGTGGGGAATCGTTGTAAGTCTTCTTCTTAGAATGCATCATTGTTGTAATGCTTGCATCAGCTTTTTCCGATCCTCTATACCTCAGCTTTAGAACTTAGAAGTTCAAAGGGAATTGGGTCTGCTCGTTATGTGTGCTATTTTTGTGATCAGATAAGATCTATGTGATAATCTTTAAAACCATGACCACTAATCAAGACGGCTAATAATAAAATGACATAAAAATCAACCTTTTGTTTGGTGGAGAGTAACCCACTCATTGTACGTAGTGGAGAATCATACACTTAGGGTAGAGCCCAAAACCTTTCCTTTACGTACTCTTAAGTTCTCAACGATTGTTCTACCACTCAATTAAAATCAAAAAGATAATCTGCCAGACTCTTGCGGCCTTCACAAGCGTTGAGTTAGTGAAACCAACAAGGTTTTCACTTGTGTTTGTCTTGTGTACATCAAAGTCTTTGCAATTGCAAACAAAACGTGATTCATGAATCATTCTCCACCTCTTCCCGAGAGGATGTCGACACATTGGTATTATCCATACTCTGTGTGTCCATCGTACACGTGCATGCCCTGGTACTCTTCTTCTCAGCCATTTTGGGGGAACCCCCTCTTCGAACTAGTTCCTCCCCATCCATCATTTTCCTCCACCAAATTAATTCCACCTAAGATCTACACTTTACAAACTATGAATATCATATGGATACAATAGAGCGAGAAGATATAAGGATGAAAAACAGAGTAACCAATTTTGATAGAGAAACATGATTTTCTGGTTACAATGGGCTGCACACCTTTTGAACCATCCCCTACTTGGTTTGACTCTCTTCTTGAGTACTACTAATTTTCCTTCGACAGTTCACGAGAGATCCATAGTCAAGGAAATATGACTCATGACTAGATGACAACTATAGTGAATAATCACTACTCTAGTCAAGGTTACATGCTAGAATCACAACATATGGAGTACAATTATTTTGAGCAAAGTCATGAGACGATTGATGATGACATTGCTCGAATTAATCATAGAGCAAATCCTTTGACTGAATAAATATATAATGTCATCTAATCAATGAAAAATCAAGAAAAAGTGAGTACATCACCAAGTTAACCACCGATCCATCATGTGACGCACACTCATACGCAACCACCGCCGACCTCTGATCAACCTACTGAAAAAGATCAAAAAAGTGGTAAAAAATTTGACAACTCTGAAATGGAAGCATTTTGCAAGAGTTTGATCTTAGAGCTTCCATTAATCAAGGCCATAGAATATGTGCTAGGTCTTAAGAGATTTGTAGAGAGTCGATTAAACCCTAAAAAGAAGAGCAAGAAGCGATCTAGGACTGAATTTCATATAATATCTATGGCTAGTTCTTTGGTGATGAATTATAAAACCAAAAGCCGTAAAGTCAAGCAACTCGGATCACCTATGAAATTGAGGATTTCTTATTCACTCATGTTCGGTTAGATGGCGACTCCATATTAAACATCCTCCCAAAATCTGTCTTTGATCAACTCAAGCTCGAACAACTCAAAAAGATGAGGGTAATTGTTCAACTACCTGATCGATCCACCAAAAGACCAAGAGGAATTGTTTCTGTCATCATAAACTTCCACAGGTGACAAACATATAATGGACTTTATTGTCATTGACATTGAGCACCACAGAGAGTTTTCTGAGTCTCCTATCATTCTAGGAAAGCCATTCTTAGCCTCTGCTAAGGAAATTATTGATTGTGAGACTCAAGACATAGGATTCTCGAACTTAGACCATAATGAACAAACCCTCAACGACGTGACATGCTCTGAGGGAACCCAACTAGACACCGATAGTCATGACCAAGAGAAGACCACTTCACGCGATCATACCTCTCCTCTTGAAACACAGATACAAATCATAGGAGAGACACCTAATGAGACGACTGTGGAGCTGACAAACAAAGACATCGCAAAGAAATATTCAAAACCACAAGGGGTATACATGATTACAAACAGAAATTGTCCCTACCCCCTTATGGAAATCTCCTATGTCACCAAAACTTCAGAATTTCAAAAGGTGACATCTTCGTCCCCAACCATCACTCACACTGACACCATGAACGAGCTCACAATTCCTATTCAAACTAAGGAAACTCCCCCCGAGATGTGTCCTGACCTACAGGAGTGGGCCAATGAATACGGTGATTTATCTGACAAGGAACCCATGAACGCCACATGTTCCAGACTAGTTACTCATGACAAGGAGAAGAACTCTGACCTTCCTCTCGATACTTCATACAGAAGAAAACCAACTAAGAAAGGCACCTTTGACCTTAGAAACTAGGTGACTTCTGAAGAGTCTTCGTCAAGTTCCTCACCTGGTCCTGAAGTAGTACATCAGGAAAGTGCAATCAGTGCGGCTGTTATCAGAGGACAGTTATTGTTCGTTTACAGTAATGGGAGATCCTCTACGTATAACTATTCTTCTTCTGAGGATGACTTTGACGATGGTTGGACTTCTTCATCTTCCCCCTCTTCACCACCTTCTACATCTCCATACTATCTCCCACCACACTCATGCATGAAGGTTTATCGAAAACCTCCCTAACCTCTTTGGATCTAGTCATTCCCCCACTTGTAATTACTCAATCATACTTAGGATGAATTGAACCTAAGTATAGGGGAACCGACATCATTGGGAATATATCACTTCTATTCTTTCTTCTCAACCACGACTGCCTCATTTCTTGCTCTTCTACTATACTTAGGCCCTCAAAAGCCTAAGTATATGGGGTGAGTCGAGTCCTATCCATGTCACTCAACTATTCTTGGTACTGGTTATGACTACATTTCACTTTGTGCCATGATGACATACCAAAAGCTCAGTATAGGGGGTGTACATATTCTATATAATTTATCCATAGCTCACACTTTAAATATTTTCAAAACAAAAACTAGGATTGGGTAAGCTTTGTATGAAGTGTAGACTATATAAAATTTTTGTATATATAATACCATTTTTGATAACTTTTTGTAAAACTTAGGGGTATAACAAACTTTTTAAACAAAAAAACCTTAGAGTGACAATTCTTACTACTGACTTTTTAAAATAACTAGTTACTTTTCAGTGAGGGAACTACAGTCTCCCTTAGCAGATTGAGTAGTTAAAGGATAACACGTAAGGCACAATCTTGAAGTAATACAAGTAGTCGTTCTACGATCCACACTTACACCCATACTGGCTAAAAGTATAGGCAACTAGCTATATGAGTTCGGGCCAGATATTATGTCACTATAATCTTCTAACCTTCAAAAAACAAATATCTTTTTCTAATTAAAAAGGCTTTTTATTCATTCTTGCATAAAAGAAAATTTTCATTCAAAAACTTGCACTTCATCCATGTGTGTTGCATTACATTTATGCATTTCATTAGCATATCATGCATATGAAAAGTGAAAAGTCATCGGGTTCTGAATTGAGTTATGAGTAAAACCGAGAATGGACTTGACCTGACTTTAATCTACTTAAATTTCAAAGGAACTTCATTGAGAAGTAGGATTTTAGAAACTTCAGGTCATAGACTTAATTCTCCAAGTTTACAAGGTAGTGTCTAGACTTTGACTCTTAGTATCTAACGTGGTCGCCTCATTCTGAGTAGACTCTTGGATAAGGAATTAGTGTGTATTCTACACTACACACTTAGTTGAACTCAGACATGGTATCGGAAGAACGTGTGTCTTTTTCTTTGATAGCATAGACATCTAAAGACCGTAGTACCAGGTTGAACAAAACCTCAAATGAGAGATGGACTATTATCACAATTTTTCTAAGACCCCAAAACATGTGCAGAGCAAAAGATTCTATATCCGTCGGGGTATAACAGATCGATGTAAAGAAGCCAAAACTCCTAAAAAAAGAAGACATACCAAAAAGAACAATATTCGACCACAATGGTCCAAGCTTCAGATAGCCTACAGATCTGGTGGAAACTTGGCTACACCTACCTAGCTTCACAGGAGAGAATACTACACTGTCACCTCTACTTCTTTTCCCCTTCTTCTAGAATTTTCCCCCCATTCATTATGAACTAGCATGTTCATGAACTTAGAAGGAAATCCCTGACTCCCTGAGGAAGAGTTACTGGAGGAGGAGATTGCACGGCACTTCGGCCTCTGGGATGGGAAGAGTTAGCACCCTTCAAATACCAAAGACAGTTATTCAGTGTTCCTATGGGATGTTTTAGGAGGGGGTTGATCTAAGATGACTTCTGAGTTGGGTATGGATGAAGATTTGTACAATTCAGAGACTGTTGTTCTCAAAGTATTAAATCTCATAAGGAGTTCCGTCACATTATTTATCCAAAGGTTGAGTCGAGCACCATTTCCACCTTTTGTTCATTACCTTCATATGGAACCCAATATCATTTCACTCTTGCATTTAATTTTTGTTGCTCAGAGATGAGCATGGTTTAAGTATAAGGGGATTATGAATCTATGATTCATCACTCTAAAAGATGAAAATAGAGCTCCGTTCATAAGTCATTACCTGCATTTATTCATTTAGATTGCATTTCAAGCATTCATGCATATGCCTTTAATAATCATGTTTTAGCATGCATAATTGCATTAAATAAGAAGTAGAAATCCATGTACATTATCACCTATATATTACCATAACTTCTCTTATTTTTAATTATTTTTCACTAACACCAAGTTAAATCAAATCAACTTGGTTGTGTACATATTACTAACATTAATCAAGATAAAATATCAAAAATAATAATAACTTGAATATTTTCCCACTTAAACCCAAACCTAGTTTGGAGACCAAAAGCTATAAATATCAATATCTCTCTCATACAGTCTCCTATGAATCCCTACTCACTTAACTATACATACATTCAACTATCTATAAAACAAGACCAAATTCAAAAGAATCAGAGTTTATATGCGAGACTTCGGTTTTGGGACCTCGGTGTATATTGTACATATTGACTATTTTGACCCAATTATTTTATGTACAAAATTAACTCTTTTTAATTTATTATTTAAATTTATTTTCTTTGATTTATGCTTTAATAAAAATATGCAAAATTACATATTAAAATTGAAGTAGAAATCAAAGAAAATAAACCACTCTGAGTCTGTATATATAGTCTATATAAATGTCCCTTTTATTTTATTAATTGACTTCTTTAATTATTAAAAATATAAATAAGTAGATTACGTTGTAATTATTTGTTTTATATATTGTCTAATTTTATCTTTATTTTTTACCTTATTTAAAAATCATAAAAAAATGCAAAATACAAAAATAAGGGTATTTTATATCTATAGAGTACCACCAAAAGATATTTTGTACAGATGATCTTTTTTGGTTTTGGTTCCTTCATGAAAGTCGTAGATCACATTGAGACAATAAACTTTCATGAAGACCACTTTCATTTGACCTTGTTTGCTAATTTTTATTAAATTTTCTTTTAATTTCATTTTTGAATTTTTTGGATTGACAAATGGCCCCTTTTTTATTTTCTTTATTATTATTATTGTTGTTGTTTTTTTATTTATTTAATTTTTATTTCAATATTTTTTTGCCACGTAGTTGTACCGATCTCGAGCGATCGAACAATCGAGGTTTCTGTCCTTTCCTCCCTCCTCTCGCAAGCGATAGGCTCGTCGTTACGCCCCTCCTCCGTCGGTCATTACACCAACTTTGCCAGCGACCATTGAAAACCTCTGTCCATAGCCGATACTCCACCTTCGTGCCTCAAAAGCCCTCTTCCTCTCTCATTCCTTTTCATCCACCTATCTGCCATTATTATCATCGACAGGGAGAGATAGGGAGTCGAGAGGTGGCCGGTGACAACGACCACCACCTCAGGTGACATGGTGGTGCCATCCAAGGTTGCCCTCACCTTGTTGTTGCTTCATATCCCCACGGGCGACTAAGACTCGACGTCGTTGTGATTGGAGTTGATCACCGTAGTCGAGCTCTGCTCCTCCATCCTATTGGCAAAACCTTCATCTTCTTCGTTGCCTCCTTCTTCCCCAATTACCTTCACGTCCACCGCATCACCCTAGCCTTGCACGTTCATCATCGACTGCCTCACCATCGCACTCCTCCATGCTCACAAGACATAAGAACCACCTCATTTCCGCCCCTTTGTCGGCTTGACCCCCTTTCGCCTCGCCGATGCTAGCCAGCCCAGCTCCATCACCGACTCGCATCGACTGCCACCCACGCCTTCGCTCTGCCCTTCCGCAGTTTGCCCACTCACCCTAATTACATCACCCTCGTTGATCACACATCAGCAATCAACCACTACTCAGTGCCTCTTACCTCATCATCGGCTGCCTCAAGCTCCACCATCTTGCACCACCGGAGTTCGACCCAAGTCACCGCTTTCATCACTCTCGTCAGCTCCAGTTGGATTAGGCATCCAGCCTCAATCCAATGACCATTACACTACCACATAGCTACCTAATCCTTGGCCCACACCTCGAGGTTTGGGTGGCCCGAGCCTCCCTCAACTCTTTACATGAAGCCTCAGGGCCCGAACCTCAGCTTAGTGGCTCGAGCCTCCAGGCACACGGGAACCGCATGTGCCGCCCAAGCAAATTACACCCATGCCCCCACATTTACAAATAATAGTTCCAGCACCCCTGCCACCCAGCAGGCACGAGCCCTACGCATGTGTGGGTAAATTATAGGGGATGTCCCTCTAGGTCTTTATATACAAAAATAAGTCAACCTAGGGATTCTTTTGAGATGAAAAACTTATTTTTATTTGCATTTTAGTCCCTGAAACTTCATTTCAACATAACTTCCTCATTTGAACTCTATTTTAGTGTATTTTATATCATTTTCAAGCTTGTCGTATGCTCTTCATTTTACATCTTTTTCAAACAGATCGGACCTGGTTTTTTATTGAATATTATTTGAGGATTCCATTTGATCATTGCAAGCTCAAATGGACTTATTTGTACAGACTAGTTTGAGGAAGAAATGATCTCAATTGCATGGGATTTTTAATGAAAAGTGATTGATTTATTTCCTTAGTTTTACTGATTATTTCGAGGAGTAAATTACAGGAAAAAATGGGGGTCAACACTTTTTGAGGATATCCGTGTTCTCATTATTTGCAGGGTTATTTATTAATCGATTGATCTTCTAGCATGCACCTTGGATTTAATTGAATATATTTTTTGAACACCTTTCTGCGGATCTATGATTCGTTTTGAAGAATTAATTAATCATCTTAACTAAGGATTGAAAATAAATATATTTAATAATCATGTCATCCATTTTATCTATGTTTATTTATATTTTAACTTGTATTATTTTATACTCTTTTGTGTGTTTTCTGATGTAGAGATTAATATTGCAATCAATTAGTTATTTAAATTAACTTAAAACCATGCAACTAAAAACTACTATTCCCTGAGTTTGACTTTTGTACACTTACCGAGTTAAATTTTCCACGTTTGTATTCGACCTCATATACTATAATTTACTATTGTTAAAGAGGTGGGATTTTGGTTCACCAACACTGTACGCTTTTTTTGTTGGTATGGAGTGAATTTTTCTTTCTTATTTAAGATTGATTGTTTGTTTTTTTATATGATAATTTACTGGAACATTCTTATTTTCTTCTCTCTTTTGAGAAATATTGTTTATATCACATTGGAAATAATATATCAACTGAGGTATATGCCTATGCCTTTATAATATATATATATATATATGTGTGTGTGTGTGTGTGTCATCGTGTATTTTGATTTGTGTTGTGATTTTGGATGTGTTTAGATATTGCATTGGGCTTATTTCGACAAACAATCTTCCAACTTATGTGGTTTCATACTATGAAAAGTACAATGAAAGATAATGTTGAGCAATATTATTGTGTTGATCATTATAATTAATGATATCTTTATACATTTCCTGAAATTTAATTCTAGCAATCCATATGGTGTGATAATTTTGGATGCCTTATAATGTCCCCTAGGAGTTATTGCAAAGAACCACATTGCAACCTTTGGGTAGCTATGATATGTTTAATATGAATAGTGTAATATCGAGTATAAATACTATTATAAAAAGTTGTTGGATTTATGCTATGTTTTTTGTAGCATATGAATTATAGTTAAAATAAAGTGGTGATGATCCTTACTCCCAACACTGTTGTATTTTGGTGGAAATAAACAAAATTGTGTAGATAGGTTTGTTTTATTTGAAGTTACCTTTATCTTATCATTATAAGTTCAGCTTAATTAATATTATATTTTTTGTACATTTTTTTCTTATAACTTATCAACTTCACTTTCAAATAAGATGGCTTTACATGTAGAAATAAACTAAATTGTGTATATATATTTTTGTTTTATTTGAAATAACATTTATTTTATTGTCATACTTTTAGCTTAATTAGTACTATACATTATTTACATCTATTTCTTATAATTTATCAATATTACTTTAATATAAAGTATTACTTTTTATAGGCAATGAAGATATTATTGATGTGTCTCCCATAGATTATTGAGTGGCGAGTTCCCATAGATTATGGAGTGGCGAGGTGATTTATTTATTTTATTGAGACATTTTGTAGCCATCCACCATTGACATGTAAAGATAAGCATCAATTAACTGAGACTCTACAACTAGATTTTCTTTAGCATTTTATAAAGGCAATGAAGATATCGTCAACATGGTTGTCATATATCTGGGATTGGCGAGGCAATTTGTTTTATTACATAAGACATTTCATAGCCAACAAACATTCAAATATAAACATAGGTACTAATTGATGAATATGTGATTCATTAATGTTTATGTCGCATTTTATCTTAAATCACTTAATAAATACATGTAAATATGCATTAATATTCATTTTTTATCAAAATATCATTCAGGGATAAAAACTCATTTTTATGCATCAAAAATATATAAACAAAATATTTAAAAATAATAAATAAAATAATAAATAAAAAAGAAAATAAGGCAAACTAAAAATATGTATATATTATACAATATGTCTCAAAAACTATAAATATAGTTGAATGATATATTTATATAGCCTAACTCTCGAGACCAAGTCAACATGGCTCGATTGACAAACAATAAAGTAGGGAGAGATATGGAAGAAAATAAAAAAATAACTCTATTTATAAAATATTAATTCTATTTAGTTATTGTATATACACAATCTTCACCTAATTTTATTTAATTCATATGTACAAAATTTTCACCAAATTCTTCACCAATGTGTGTATATATATAATAAGTTAAAAATTCCACTGTCCCTCACAACAGAGGCAAACTAGAAATGTTATTGGAACAGATAGATAATTATTAACTTATTATATATATAATAAGTTAATAATTATCTATCTGTTCCAATAAACATTTCTAGTTTGCCTCTGTTGTGAGGGACAGTGGAATGAGGGTGATCTCTTAGGAGATCGATGCACCCAAGCGAGGTAGAGATTAACTTTCTTCCTCAGAGTAGATAGGAGAGAACAATAAAGGAGACCAGAGAACGAGAGGAGCATAGTAGCCATCGAGTAGTTTAGGTTTTTATTTTGTTATTGTGAGAGAGTGAAGAAATTTTAAATTTTGTAATAATATATGACAAGCTCAGACACGTAGACTCTCTGGATGCATTTCATCATATGTTTGTTCACCTGGGGTCCAATATATTTTTATCGTGTTTTCATACTTTTATCCTTATTTTCATTTGTTTCTCACGATTTGTGTTTTTTTTATATTTCATGTCTTCACTAATTGTGCAATTATTTTTATTAATTAGAACATATTTTTATTTACAACTTTGGTTTTGAAAGTTATTTGATTTGAGGTCAATTAATGGACAAATAAATTAGTGTTAGTTTTATACAGATATACACAAAATAAGTGAGAAGTATTTACAACAGCACACACACATTTTTTGGATTTTTTGCTTAAGGACCCTATCTCCCCCTACTTTATTCCTGGTCGATCATGTCAAGTCTTGACCTTCTCTCGAGGTTCGGGTCAGCCTGTATCTATTACATATATACAGTCTTCCTTCTTTTTTTAATTTTCTTTTCTTTATTTTTCCTTTCTTTCTTTGTTATTTATTTTAGGTTAAAATAATATACAAATATACAATATTTACATAAGATGCAAGTTAGTAAGAATATTGAGTTAGTTTATATGCATGTGTTTTACAAGGGATTTTAAATTAAAATAAATGAATAAAGATGACGAATTGCAGATTCATCATCCCCCTATGCTTTACCTTTGCTAGTCCCTTAGCAAACACTTATTTGAAAGAATAAGTGAAGAAAAAGAAAAAGAAAGGGAAAATAAAGAAAGTAGGATAATATTGAGTATTAAACTTATCTTCATAAAATTATAGTTTGGAGCTCTGTCAGATCTTTGGATTATTAGTGTGTCGGAACTATTGTGAGACTTAGAATTTTAAAATCGACAGCCTTCAAGTTCTACACATCATTGTCACAGTTTCGGCTCAGAAGTCATCTTAGATCAATCCTCTTCCCAAAGCATACCCTATGAACATTGAACAATCGACTCATGTGTGTGAAACGTTTTAGCTCTTCCCATCCAGAATGCCAGACTACCATGCAAATCTTCTCTCCAGTAACTCGTCCTCGGGGAGTCAGGTATTTCCTTCTAAGGTATGTCGCGTTGTGTTCACAATCGAATTGGGGGAGAAGTTAGAAGAAGGAGAAAAGAACTGTTGGGTGGCCAGTGTAGTAACCTCTCCTTGTGAAGCTGGCCAGTGTAGCCGAGTCTCCACCAAGATCTGCAGAATTTCTTGAAGCTTGGACCTTTTTGGTCAGATATTTATTTGGTAGTGGCTTCTTTGTATTTGGATTTTTGGTGGTTCTGCTTGGATCTTGTCGTGCCCCTACGAATATCGAATCCTTTTATTTTTGTACATGTTTTGAGGTCTTAGGAAAAAAGTGTGCCCAATCGTCCATCCTTTTTCCGAAGATTTATTTCAACCCGTACTCCGGCCTTTAGATTTCCACGCTACAGAAAAGAAACTCACACAGTCTTCCAACATCCCATCTGAGTTGAGCTAAGTGCATAGTGCGAGAGTACAAATTAATTCCCTATTCCAGAGTTGTATCTAGAATGAAGAGACCAGGTTAGACACTAAGAGTCAAATGCTGCACATTGTCATGTGGAAAAATTAAGTCAAAGACCTGAAGCTTCTAAAATCCTATTTCTCGGTGAAGTTCCTCTGAGAATTAGGTGGATTAAGGTCCAACTAAGCTCCATTCTTCAATTTTATTCCAGACATAGTTTAAATGTCAATACTATCCTGAAAAATGCACATGCAAATGCAAGAAAATATGAACAATGCAAAGAGATTTGTTTTTGAAAAGAAATGATGCACATGTGAAAAAAACATTTTTTAAAAAACAATTTTCTAATTTTAAACTTTTTATGGTTTTTTTTGAATTATGCATGTTTTTATAGATTTTTGGTTTTATAGTTTTTCTTAAGGAAAAAGGGTTAGTAAAATATATACAAGTATATACAAGATTTTTTTTAGTTTTTTTATTATATATATTTTTTATTTTTGTTGTGTTTTTTTTGTTTTTTTGTGTTTTTGTGTTTTTGTTTTTGTTTTTTTTGTTTTTTTGCACACATGGATTTTACAAAATTATATACATAACCCTCGAGATAAACATATTTAAAAGTACAAGTTATGTCTAGAGTATATATATAATATATACGACACCCCCTATACTTAGCTCGAACTATGTCCTCATAGTGATCAAAGAGCGAAAAAGAAAGATATAACTCGTGCTAAGTATAGAAAAGTGAAAAGACTCCTGTGCTACAACGACTCAAAGAAAAGATAAAAAGAATAGAAGTTGGTGATCCCCCCTATACTCAGGATCAAGTAATCCTAAGTATAGTTGAGTGTACAAAAAGAGAAAACCGATGAAGAGAATGTACAGACTAAAAAATAAAAAGACACGATATGAACAACATCACCCCCCATACTTAGGGTAGAGTATCCCTAAGTATAGGCAACAAGAAGAGTGATGAACATGACGAATATGAACAAGACAAATCATTCACCCCCTATACTTAGTATAAAGCACATCCTAAGTATATCATATATACACATGAAAAAGGGGTGAATGATAAAACGGGAGAAGAAAGAGTGAAACGAAAGGATATACAAGAGGAGTGGATGTACAAAGGTCAAGAAGGTCGAAAATGAATCTTCTTGCGGTATGCTGAGGTATGGATTTGACAAGGTGTAGGTCAATATTAAAATCATCATTAGACATAAAATGAGTAGGATCGACCAAGAATGTATCCTTAGCAGTTTCAGATTATGCAGGCCTAAACCGGTTATTGGAAGTAGTGTGGTCATGTCCTACTTGGGAAGTCTCGCCAACATCAAAGTAAAATGGCTCGAAATCATTATCAGGATAAGTAGGATCAATTTCAGCCTGGCGAGCCTATCCTAGATCATCATCCTCATTAAAAGGCCCAAATTCCTTTATAAAAGCAATCAAATCAAATTCGGCCTTATCAGTCTCTTCTAAATCATGGTGAATACATATTTATCAGTGGAAATAATCAAATCATGTCCGTCCTGTCTAGTCTCAGAGTCTGCCTTTCGCTCTAGGGTGTCTATCGTGTAAATCCCGCGGATGTCATTAATGCATCACCATGTACCATAAGAGGGAACTCTAAGGTCTATGCTTTCCGAGTCTTCCTCCTTGAAGAGGAATTCCTGGGTTTCATTATCATCCAAAATATAACAAGAATATCTGATATTATCATCGAGGTCAAAGTCCTTGGGGTTGTCTAACACATGCACACTCTCATGGGATGCAGGTCTCTAGTCAGTAGTGGGTGTAGTGATCAACACATTGCTCCCTACATCAGAAAGGAAGCGAATCTCTCCTGAACCATAATCAATAATGGTTCCCGCAGATGCAAGGAAATGTCGTCCTAGGATGATTGGAGGGTGCTCCACAGGGGTGGAGGTCTCCATGGGCATTACAACAAAATCCGAATTGAAATTCATGCCCTGAATAAGATTGACAGCGTTTTCTAGAATACCCTTTGGCCTCTTGATAGATCCATCAACAAATTGAACTATCATCGTGGTTTTCTTGAGAGGCCCAAGATGAAGAGTCTGTACCATAGAAAAGGGTATTATATTGATTGACGAACCACCGTCAAGGAGAGTGTTATCACAAGAATAATCAGATATGGATCAACTCACAAGAGGTGTGGCAGTGTTCCCTTTCTTAAAATACAGACGGTGAGAGATGGCGTAGGCAGTGGCCATGGTCAAGATGTGATGCTCAGATCTTCTCTTTCTCTTTCTATTCTTGTGTTGAGGAGTAGATAAATATGTCATGGCCTGTTGAAGTGGAGCTTTAATGATCTCAAGAAGGGTAGCTACCACTTCGGGTTCAGTCAACATTTTTTGAATTTTTGGACCTCATCCATACAAGGGAGGAGGTCGGAATCAGCATACACACAAGGATTGCCGATGAATATGTGATTCATCACTTCTAAAGTTGAAAATAGAGCCTTGTTCCCGAGTATTTAGCATCATATTTCTTTTTATCTTGCATAAATAGCATTCATGCATGCGTCCACTATACATGCATTTTAACATTCATAATTGCATTAAATAAGAAGCCAATTCATCTGTAAAAGTCACTTGTAAATTATTCACATAATTACATGTATTTCATACCCACTCTAAAGTCAATAAAACCTTCCTTATACTGTGCATATTACTAGTTAATAATATAAGGAAGAAGGCCAAAAATTCCTAGCTTGTGAATTACCCAATAAAACTCCAAACCAAATTAGAGACCCCAGAACTTAGAATGTACATATATCTCTCATACAACCTCCGAATTAGGTCTACTCACTTTCAGATTAATCCAAATTCAGAGACCTTTAAAATGATACTAATTTCATTCAAATCGGAGCTCGTATGCAAAACTTAGGTTTTGGGGTCCCTTTGTATACTATATATATATATATGTATAGTTGTACCCTTGTATTTTTGTATCATATTTGACCTCATATCCATCTTTAGTCAACATGAAACTTGTATATCTCATCGAGATCTACAACTTTCATGTTTTGAGTTTTTCCAAATTCGGCCTCCTTCTATCTCTAATTCCATTTTCTTTTTCAGCCATTCAGAGTAGGCCACGTGGCGCCCTCTGATTGCGCCACGCAGCCCGCTCCATTACGCGCCACGTACCCTCCATTTCCCGCCGTCCATCATCGCAACGCTTCTCAGCCACCCGATCGAACCCTGGATCTAATCTAGACCGCTCGCCAGCACCGTGCCCTCCTTGCGCCACGTGGCAACATCTACGCCCTCCGATCTTCTCCAGACGCTCCCAATCCTGGCCATTCACCTCGCTTTGGATCTCCACCGTTCGATCAAAGCCAAGCCATCATCCCGACCGCACGCTAGCACCTTAACCTATGCCCGCCACGTGGTGCGCCCTACGCCCTTGATCTCGCCCTGCTGATCTAATCCTAACCCTCCTCTTTCGCCCTTCTCCTGAACGTTGGATCGCTCGATCCAACGGTCAAGACATCGTCTCCTACCCCCCACAAGGCCCGCGCCCCACGTCGCCCACCTTACGCGCGAGCCTCCCCCTTCCTATTTCGGGAACCACTCCGGCCACCCTCTCCGCCTCTTGTCATCACCATTTCGTACCTACTTTTCCCTCATCCTCGCTGACCTCCTCAATCGCCATGACATCCACCCATGTCGCTCCATGACCTCCACCAACTCCATCACTTCGTCACTACGCCATCACCTTCCACCTATAAATACTCCATCTCCATCAACCTTCGACCCCATCTGCCACCATAGAGAGAAACCCCTAGCTCCGACCTTTATCTTGGTGACATCAATTCGAAGTGACATTGAGAGACATCCAAGCTTCTTCTCCAGCGAGATCTACGATCGCATTCGCCGTGCCACAGCCTCCCCCGTGAGCTGCACGAGATCATGAACCTCTATCGGCCTTCGAACGACGACCAGGAGCATGAATCCGAGCTCCATTCCACAGGTAGATGCCTCCATCTCCTCTCCGATCTCCTTCTTTATTTTCCTTCTTCTTCTCGAATTTTATTCGCCTCCTCCGCGCAACTTCACACCCTTCTGTCCATCCTTCGAGCTCCGCCTCGGAGCTGGCATCTTCGCGCGCCCTTCCATCTTCCCAAATGACACGCTACACCTCACGCCGATGAGAACTCCGCCATCTTGGTGGAGCAGCACCACCGGACGATCCTCATGCCACTCCATGCCTCCCTTCGCACTCATGATCACCCCACGAACACTTCGCACGCCTTGGCTATCAAGCTAACCCCCTGTAGGTACCCTATCTTTGATTGGCCGGAAGCCTCATCGGAGCTTCCTTAGAGCTTCATCGCTCTACTCCTCCAGACCACCCCAGCCGCTCCTGAGACTCCGTGAAGGATATAGGGAGATCCTTAAGCGCATCATGGAAGCGTGAGTGTCGTATCTAATACGACGAGGAACGACTAGTCGCACTAGTTGTTTAATGCAGCAGAATTTAAAAATTTTCACGCGATGAAACCACATGACCCAAGAACACTTCTCGGATCGTTTCATCTAAACCATAAACAAGTAATAGGATTAACTCTTGAAGCGTGGTTGCAATCGAGTTTCCAAACGAAGAGACCTCCTGTCTCAAGTCCGATCTGACAGAGGAGACATTTGTTAGCGTGTTGATGAAACACGTGCTCCTCACAATCCTTGTTGATGATCCAAGCGGCGAATCTCCTGATCTCGACACACGAGATCCGACGTCTTCTTCACGAGCGAGGCGCACCGAAGGAGATGGAGATCTACGAGCAAATGATCGGGCAACATAACGACGATGCTGCGGTGATGGATAACTTCTCTTAGGGCATCCATGGTGGAGGGCCATGATAGAAGACGAGAAAGGGCTGACATGTAGAGAGAAAGAGAGAGAGAGAGACTTATGTTCTCCTTGTGGGTAAAGAAGAGCAAAGGGGTGCCTCTCCTTTTATAATATTTTGGGATCCATGGATCTCAATCAATGGGCAACACAAATCCAAAGGCTTACATTGATTTGTGTTTCTTTTAATGGTCAAGATTTTGTTGGTAAAAAACCAAAAACAATTAATTTAATTTAGATTAAATATATATTGATAAATCAATATGATTTAATCCCAAATTAAATCAATCAAGCATGGAGATTATGGAATGAAGATTGCCTCCTTCCATAATATGGGATTTGGTGGCAATCTCATTTAATCTCATGATATCTCATTAGATTACATTATTCCATGTAAATCTCCAAGATTTACAACAACACTTGTTGTAAATTATTCAACAAAAATGATTCATAATTATTTTGTGAATATTACAATCAAGCCATTGGAAAATTGTGAATCATATTCACAACCCAAAATAAAATGTAAATTACATTTTCAATTTAATGTCCAATGTGAATCCAATTCACATTAACATTTAATTAACAAATGCAAATTACAAATAACTCTCTCTTATATATTATAAATCACATTTATAATATATGTGATTAATATAGATAATGCTATCCACATTATTCAATATCCATGATAATTAAATCACATTTAATCATCTTGGATCTCTATTCTCATGTGCCCAAATAATAAGAAGCACATTCACATTATTTACATCTTTGGTAATCAAATCACATTTAATTATCTAAGATAACTCTCTTTATAGTATGAATCAAATTCATATTAATCATGATAATTAAATCACATTTAATTATCCATTTTCTCAATGCTCGGATACTTATATCAACAATGAAATTATACCGAACTCTTTCAAAGATAATGCGCTTTCTCCGCGAATACTTGGAGATAAGGACAGGGCAATTGTATTGTTCCACGTATAGTGACTTGGATATTGAGATCACATCTCAAATCCAGATTTCGGGCCTTCAATAGATGCTTGAATAAATCAAGACCGCAAATCTAATCTTCTCATTGCATCTGAATCACATTCAGATCAATGTCCAACATTTGGACTAAGATTAGATTACTTATCTACTGAGAGGAGTCACTAAAATCCAGACCCGTTTCATCACTCCCTAGGAATGGAAGCGTCATGGTTATACAACCGTTTATGATCACATCACCCTCATGTATTCCCAATACCTGTACATCCTGCATACTGGAAGACTCAGAATAAACCCGAAGTATAAGATCAAATTTACACTGTCTACTTCAGGGATTTATCATTAAGTTTCTCATTCGATCATTGGGAGTTGGTATCGATCATATACTTTCCAAAAGCATATATCATACCCAAGTGTTGATTATATACTTTCCAAAAGTATATATCAAACCTACAAATTCAGTCAAGCTTCCAAAGTGAGACGACCGTGCACGGAATTTGATCTTCTCAATATCTCATGAGTGAGCTCATGTCTTCCGGTTCAGTAATGAACCTGTATGATCCCTTCGAGAGATTGTATTACTCATATGCCCTTATATGCACACCATCGCGCCAGTGTATAGACCTTGATTAGGTCATCAGCCTCTTGGTCTGCCAAATGTACATACTCAGACATATAGTAGCACATCTATCTCCCAAAGGATGCGTGCCTATATCATGACAACATATGACATAGGACTTTGGTTATCTCGATCTCGTTAAGTCAACTCTTTGACCTAACTAATCTGACACCTCTGAATCTCTATTCCCATGCAGAGGACCTGCATCAAGAGGCCAGTCAGATATCAGCATAAATGAGATAGGATTGCCATCTCCTACTCAGGATGGAGATCATCTCTTAATAATCATTTGACGGTGCTTGATGAGTCCTCAATCTAACTCTTTAGATATTCATCCAAGCACCAACCTCTATGATTCAATAATTGAATCAACAGCTGTATGATCATCAAGATGGCCATGGTACATAGCCCTAATTGTACTAAGGGACCTATTATGCAAATTATCCATTCTTCATTCAGATCAGAGAATGATATTTGTAATAACATTTATTGCATAATGGCTTGCCGTGGGCTCGCATGTTCAACCCACTAGCCCAAAGAGCCATCAATGGGCTAATTATTTAAACCCACACTCATGTGACAATCATAGGCTATTTAGAAAATAGCTAGGTAAGCTGATCAGTCACTCTGATCCCAAGAGACTATGCCAAGTCCTTTTACGACACATGCATATCTCCTAGTGACAGTGTTCGCATCCAATGCGAATTTACATCTTATGCAACCAATACTCAATATAGTCAAAGCAGTTATTGCGTCCTTGATACTACTGCTCAACAATTATTATAACCAGTATTCCCATAATCCTTATCAGAATGCCTTTATTCCTAGAGATCTCTTTCTCCTAAGGTATCTATAGTTCAGACTCTCATAGATCACCATCTACAAGGTCTTAAACTTTTGAATATAAGACTTTGAGATCGCCATCTCTAAGTTTCATCATCTATGAAGATATTGTTATTACTGCAATCAAGTGTTTTATTCCATAGTAGGATTATTAACAGATTACTACTCCTACTGCATGGCAGACATCTGGCTCTTTTGCACATCTAGCATACACTCAGCTTCTCGTAACTGATGCATAAGTGCAAGCAGTTCTAGCATTCACTTCCTCAACATTCCGAGGTGCTATCCCTTTAGATAGGTCACTACCACATCTTAAGGGAAGGAAGCCTTTCTTGGAATTTTCCAGAAAATGGAATAAGTCCAATGTGTACTACTAATGCGACGATCCCAATACCCTCTTCTCTTTGCTTCTGAACGACTTCAGAACTAAGATCTAAGAGGTATCCTTGAGATCACATCTCAAGGTATGGAACAACCAAATTATAAAACACTTATTATTATCCTTATATCATTCCAAATGATTAGAATAATATCTACATTTAGCATGATGAACACAATGGCACTCTCACTAAGCTTCACATGGTTCATCAAGATTTTATTTGAAATCATAACATTTATAATTTCATCAAATCTTATGTTCCATCTACAAGAAACTTATTGGAGTCCAAAGATGGAGCTCTTTAGCTAGCACACATTGCTTTTCTTAACCATGAAGCCCTGGGGCTACTTCATGTGAATATCCTCAGAGAGGTATTCATAGAGAATTGCAATCTTGACTCACCATGAAAATGTCATAGTCAAGTTGTGTAGCTATGGTTAACAATATTCTGATGGGTTAAAGCAAGGTCACTGGAGATCAAGTCTCATCGCAAACGATGACTTCTCTTCGGTGTGCAACTCATGGCTACGAACCATGCTTTGAAGGGCTCTACCTTCTCATCAGGTTCCCTCTTTCTCTTGAAGATCCATTTACACCTTAATGGGTCTTGCTTATTTAGGTGGATCCTCGAGGGTCCATATACAACACTTGTATATGAAGTCTACATTAGACTTTTATTGCTAACATCCATCTTTCCATGTCATGATCCTCAGGAGCTTCATCACATGATGTCCGATCATTTTCAGACTTAACTGGCACATGGAATACATCCTTATTTGAAGAAGTATTAGTGTTTCATCTTCAATTATTCTTTTAGTTTCCGATTTCAGGAGCCTCATTATCTTCTCAAGATTAAATGAGT
Organism: Ottelia alismoides; assembly: GCA_037367405.1. NCBI lineage: Eukaryota > Viridiplantae > Streptophyta > Magnoliopsida > Alismatales > Hydrocharitaceae > Ottelia > Ottelia alismoides. The sequence continues at coordinate 695,360 of JAZKJV010000784.1, forward strand.
TCCTTCATTTCATTTTCATCTTGATTCTTTAAGAGTCTCATCATCTAAAAATCACATTCTCAGAGATGATATCTTTTAAGAATCTCAAGGTCATAACGTAGGTATATAATACCATCCTTTATTTTCCTAATGAAGTAACACTCTCCAGTGCCAGATTCCAGATTACTTGCATGGAACCTTATTAAGGATATATATTGTAGTCTCTACTACATATATACCTAGGAAACTAATAGATAATTATGCTAATATTCATCATTGATCATATCATGTCACACATGATCCAATTATATCTCCCTACAACTCTGATTGAGTTTAGGTTTATAAGGAGGAGTGAGATTATATCTTTATAAGGTATTCCATGAATTCATCTAATAGGTACAAGCTACCTAGGTCAGATCAAATTCATTTCATCTTCCTTCAGACTTTGGTTCAAAACCAAAATTGTGAAATCTTTGAACATTTCAAAGCTTTCTAAGGTGAAGGAAAGAAATCTCATATCTCAAAAAATCATCAATAGATATCACATATCCATAATGTTTATTCTGATATAGATGATTCACATATATCAATATGTATGAGATTTTGAATACCTTGACATCTTACACCATTCCCAAGGAAGGGTGTATTGGACATTTCTACTTTTGAATACAGTATTCACAAGTATGTAAGATTTGAACATTTAGACAATCTAAAGTTTCATCTCTTATCAGTCTATTGATCACATCAACAGAAAAAATGTCCAAGGCTTGATGCCAGATCATTGTCAAATGATCTTCATTCTCCTATTGATCTTTAAAGGTTCAATTTTCAGTATTAGAAATCTTAATGAACCATTCATTTATTTTCTAATTTAGTGGAATGCATAGATGTTAGGTTACCATCTGAAATATCCCCATCATAACTCTTTATGATAGGTCTATTCCAGAATTCATGCTTATTCCCAACATTTAGAAATAAACTGAGTGTATTATAATATCCAGGTCACAGAGACATTCTCTAAGACTAAGGGCTCCCACTGAAAATATGAAGTCTATTGATCCAATGGAAATTGTTGCAACAATTGCATCACTTCCAACATGGATGACCATTAAACCTTAAGATCAAATTTCTAATATTCTAATACATATGCAACCAATTACAAGTGTCATTTGAAGATTGAGATACATTATTAGACTTTATCTTATCAAATAAGTAAGTCAATTTCAATGATTATATGTAGATTATTCTGATGTATTATCCGATTCCTTCTCTAAGGATTCTAGATAGATTTGATAGTCATACTATAAACACATCAACTTATTGCAGTATTGGCATTCATCCAACTCTTTGGATGTCATATGGAAGTCACAGAAGTACAGTCAACTCTTTGACTATACTTCTTACTTGGGTCCAACCCATGCTTCCACTGTGCTCCCTTTATCTATAAGCAACCATTGCTCAAGACAAAGGATCATGCTTCATTCAATTCATACAATATGAATTTTATGAAGCTTCATGAATGACTAGAGTATAGATAGTAGAATGATGACACTCATCGTATCTACATCCATTTAAGCTCTTAAAACTTAGGTTCAGGTAGGTACTCAAACAATTTGAATACATCATCTCCTATAGAGCCACCATTCTACATAATGCAAAGAACCATGTCTTTCATGATTATATGCCGAGAGCACATATGTATGCCAAAACATCTTCTTTGATTTTATAAGGATTATTTGATAATTATGATCATTATCGACATGTCACTTCAAAAGTACATTCGATGAGATCGAGACTTATAGAGACATACAAACCCTAGGGTTTTAGTCCTATTGTCTATTTAATTATCATTCTTCATTATTATGAGGAAACTTGCACATTGCAAGCACATATATTATGTGTCCAGTTACAAGTACAATATCTGGATTATGGATCCAATCCATGATATTTTACTGGTTATTATTGAGTATAGTATTGAGTGAGTTTAATGAAGATTTATCTGAAATAAGAAATTTGCATAAATATATATAAATATATATACATATTTTACTTTGATATAGGAATTTTTATATCAAAGTTGTCTTGCCTTGTCAACACTAAAAGTTCATTCCCGTAATCACTTTCAATGTAAGAGATATACTTACCATCATATCTCAGCAAGATCTGGGATCTCCTTCCTTATCTTTGTTTACATCCCAATAATATGAGAATCTGCAACTTGGATAAAAAGAAGAGGGAACACATTCCACCTTGCAAGTCCAACTTGCCTTCCCCTAATTCTGTCTTTAACACCCAGGCCCACAACCCCTAAGGTGATGTTGACCCATCATTAATTGAACCAACCGTCAACAAGAATAGTACTCGCTATGCACAATTCAATATCACTCCAATAATATGAGGATCCGATATTGGGGTCACTACGCATACGGCGTTACTCTTTCGAGAAGCAAAGAGCCCGATCCAGATGCACTTGCATATAGGAGCTATCACTTCAGACAGAGGGAGACCATGGATGTCACTTATGTGATCCTCCATATCAGATTCGAATTCTAATTAATTATCATGGATAATATTCACATAATTAATTATTCCAAGGGAAATAACACATCTATTATAATAGAGTGTTTTTAATTGAATATAATTAACTTAATCACATTAAATTAATTGTCAATCCAATTTAATCAACGAACTTGATTTTACTTGAGTATATGGTATTATCTTAAAGTACGTATTAATTCGAATTTTAATAATTAGAAAATACATCATGATCTCTCAGGCATCATTCATTCCCTACCCGTTGTCATGGCCAGTACCGGTGGGAGTGGGACGGACCACAACCGGTGCAACTCGCTACCCCAACGATCCCCGACTAGACACCATATCCGTCTTGGGAAAAAATAATGCCGAGCCAATCACTTTGTACTTGAGATGATCATCGGTTATTAAACTGAAATTATACCATATAGTAATAATCAAAACAATTTTGATTATAAGGAAATTTGCTAACCAAATTCCCAATCCTATTGAAGCAAGTTGTTTGTTGATTGTGTTTCCAATTATGATCTAGATCAAATTTAATCAATTATTGGTTAAGGCCAAGTCAGTTAAGGAAATAATCATCAAATATTTCTCAAATATTTTCCATAATTATTTCATGAAATTGACAATTAATTTCACTAATTGACAATCACATGGTTCTTGATTAGGAATGTAATTTCAGCAGTGACTCCTACTCACTAAAATTAATATATCTCAATCAATTTAAATCCAAATTAGACAAAATCAATTTTCAAAGATTGCTAATTTGATTTAGGACAGAACCTAAGTGATATTTCACGTATTTTGAGGTGTATCAAAACAATAATTAACTCATTAATCATGTTAAGATTTGCAGTTCCCGCAACAGTGAATACATGTTCATTAAAACAACCATATCTCGAGCAAATAGAATCCAAATTACGTAAACTCATATCCTATGGTTTCCTTATTTAATGGAGAACAAAATCCAAGTGATTAATTTGTGTTTAAACATTTTAAACTGGGCTGAAAATAATCACTAAACAGAGATACAAAAAATGAAATGCAATAAAACTTTGCAAACCCTAACGAACCCAAGCTGTCCTAGGCTTATGGATCGTATCCAAAACCTCCGACCTATGGCTCTGATACCACTTGAAGGATATAGGGATATCCTTAAGCGCATCACGGAAGCGAGAGCGTCATATCTAATACGACGAGGAATGACTAGTCGCACTAGTTGTTTTATGCAGCGGAATTTAAGAAATTTTCATGCGACGAAACCACATGATCCAAGAACACTTCTCGAATTGTTTCGTCTAAATCACAAACAAGTAATAGGATTAACTTATTAATCATGGTTGCGATCGAGTCTCTAAACGAAGAGACCTCCTGTCTCAAGTCCGATCCGACGGAGGAGACGCTTGCGAGCGTGTTGATGAAACACGTGCTCCTCACAATCCTAGTTGGTGATCCAAGCGGCGAATGTCCTGATCTCAACACACGAGATCCGACGTCTTCTTCACGAGCAAGGTGCACTGAAGGAGATGGAGATCCACAAGCAAATGATCGGGCACCATAAAGACGACGCTGCGGCGATGGAGATCTTATCTAAGGCATCCATAGTGGATGGCCATGAGAGAAGAAGAGAGAGGACTGACATGTAGAGAGAAAGAGAGAGAGAGAGACTTATGTTCTCCTTGTGTGTAAAGAAGAGCAAAGGGGTGCCTCTCCTTTTATAATATTTTGGGATCCATGGATCTCAATACATGGGCAACACAAATCCAATGGCTCATATTGATTTGTGTTTCTTTTAATGGTCAAGACTTTATTGGTAAAAAACCAACAACAATTAATTTAATTTAGATTAAATATATATTGATAAATCAATATGATTTAATCCCAAATTAAATCAATCAAGCATGGAGATTATGGAATGAAGATTTCCTCCTTCCATAATATGGGATTTGGTGGCAATCTGATATTATGAGATTACATTATTCCATGGAAATCTCCAAGATTTACAACACACTTGTTGTAAATTATTCAACAAAAATAATTCGTAATTGTTTTGTGAATATTGCAATCTTACCATTGGAAAATTGTGAATCATATTCACAACTCAAAATAAAATGTAAACTACATTTTCAATTTATTGTCCAATGTGAATCCAATTCACATTAACATTTAATTAACAAATGTAAATTACAAGTAGCTCTCTCTTATATATTATAAATCACATTTATAATATATGTGATTAATATGGATAGTTCTATCCACATTATTCAATATCCATGATAATTAAATCACATTTAATCATCTTGGATCTCTATTCTCACGTGCCCAAATAATATGAATCACATTCACATTATTTACATCTTTTATAATCAAATCACATTTAATTATCTAAGATAACTCTCTTTATAATATGAATCGAATTCATATTAATCATGATAATTAAATCACATTTAATTATCCCTTTTCTCAATGCTCGGATACTTATATTATCAATGAAATTATCCCGAAGTCTTTCAAGGATAACGCGCTTTCTCCGCGAATACTTGGAGATAAGGATAGGGCGATTGTATTGTTCCACGTATAGTGACTTGGATATTGAGATCACATCTCAAATCCAGATCTCAGGCCTCCCATAGATGCTTGATTAAATCAAGACCGCACATCTAATCTTCTCATTGCATCTGAATCACATTCAGATCAATGCCCAACATTTGGACTAAGATTAGATCACTTCTCTGCTGAGAGGAGTCACTAAAATCTAAACTCGTTTCATCACTCCCTAGGAATGGAAGCGTCATGGTTATACAACCATTTATGATCACATCACCCTCAGGTATTCCCAATACCTATACATCCTGCATAGCGGAAGATTCAGAATAAACCCGAAGTATAAGATTAATTTTACACTGTCTACTTCAGGGATTTATCATTAAGTTTCTCATTCGATCATTGGGAGTAGGTATCGATCATATACTTTCCAAAAGCATATATCATACCCAAGTGTTGATCATATACTTTCCAAAAGTATATATCAAACCTACACATTCAGTCAAGCTTCCAAAGCGAGACGTCCGTGCATGGAATTTGATCTTCCCAATATCTCATGAGTGAGCTCATGTCTTCCGATTCAGTAATGAACCTGTATGATCCCTTTGAGAGATCGTATTACTCATACGCCCTTATATGCACACCAACGCGTCAGTGTATAGACCTTGATTAGGTCATCAACCTATTGGTCTGCCAAAGGTACGTACTCAGACATATAGTAACACATCTGTCTCCGGTCAAAGGATGTGTGCCTCGTTATGACGGAGGAACTCGATCTCGTTAAGTCAACTCTTTGACCTAACTAATCTGACACCTCTGAATCTCTATTCCCATGCAGAGAACCTGTATCAAGAGGTCAGTCAGATATCAACCTAAATGAGAAAGGATTGCCATCTCCTACTTAGGCTGGAGATCATCTCTTAACATTCATTTGACGGTGCTTGATGAGTCCTCAATCTAACTCTTTAGATATTCATCCAAGCACCAGCCTCTATGATTTAATAATTGAATCAACAGCTGTATGATCATCAAGATGGCCATGGTACATAGCCCTAATTGTACTAAGGGACCTATTTTGCAAATTATATATTCTTCATTTCAGATCAGGGAATGATATTTGCAATAACATTTATTGCATAATGGCTCGCCGTGGGCTCGCATGTCCAACACTCCGGCAGCTACCTGAAGCCTCCACGATCCTCCCCAGCTACTTGGGAGCTGCCGACGATCTTCCTCGACGACCGGAGGAGGGGGCGGAGCTAGAGCTTTTTCGTTGGAGCGTAGCCTCCTCCGCCGCAGGAGGCGGCGGACAATTTGAGAAGGAAGTACAATAGCCGTCCAATGCTCATGATCGGATGATACTGAGCATGCCACGACTCCATCAACGCGCAACCGTTGGATCAGGAGGATCCCACACTTCTGAGCATGCCACGTCACCACTCCCCCAAGCTTCTGGTGCCGTTGGATTCATCCTGAACCAACGACGCTCGATCGTCCACGTGTTCATCTTCATCGAGCTCTAGAGACCGTTGGATTGATATTGATCCAAAGGGTCGTAGCACAGCACGCGCTCGCCATCAGCAGCCGTTGTATCTTGATTTAGACAAGATTCACGGAGTCTAAAATAGTGTCTCACACAAGGCGGAGACAACCGTCGCTGTGACGACTCGCAATGAATCCTGGACTAAAATCAATAATTAACTCACACTATAGATCAAGCAATAAGAAATAAATGTGAAGTTAAAATTTATTTTTAACTCTACACATAAATGGTGTATAGAGCAAGTATGCAGAGAGTTCGAACACAGGGAGCAAGACAGGGTAGATCAAACAGGTGTGTGTGTGTGTGTGTGAGTGTGTGTGTGTGTGTGAATGTGAGGTGTGTTGTCTACACTATGCAATGCAAATTTTTGTGGGTTTTTTAATTTTTAATTTTTTCTATTTAATTTTTAATTTTGTGTTTTGATTTTAAATTTTCTGATTTTTTTAATTTTTATAATTTATTTTTTTTCTTTTTCAATATTGGAATATATAAACTATATAATAAAAGAGAGGATAGAATATTTATAAAAACATGCAAAAATACTCACAAATTCAGAAATAAAATATTTTTGGATTTTTTATGATTTTCTACTATTTTTGTGATTTTTGGGTATTTTTCAAAATGTTTTTGGTATTTTAAAAGGCAAAATAAATGAAAACAGTGAATAAGCTACTTGCTGTGAGTAAAACTATGAATGAAAAATATCAAACAACCACCAAAATTGTCCAAACTAATTTTAGAATAAAGATAAGAAAATAAGGAATCTACAGAACCTTAGTTTGCAATTTTTGGAGTTTTCTATAATTTTTTAGATTTTTATGAAGTTTTTAGGTATTTTCGAATTTTTAAGGTTTTTCTTTTGCAATTTTTAGTGATTTTTGGACTGACACTAAAATATGTTAAAATACATAGTAGGTGATTTTTTTGAGGTGTTTTACTATTTTTTGGTATTTTCTAAGCTAGACAGTGTTGAGATGGCATGTTTTTTATTTTTAATAAATATTAAAATGCAATAGAAACGAAAAATAAAAATATGGCGTGTAAGTGCAAGTTAACAGGAGCTTAATTTTTTGTGGATTTTTTCGAATTAAAAAAGATGCCTTAATTAAATGGATCAAGCAAGCAAAAACAATTAAGCCTAGCAGGGGTATATATGCAAATTCACAATCATCCAGGGGCATACATGCAATTTTCCACAAAATATAACTCTAAATATTTAACTTTATGGACCAAATTTAAATTCCAGAACCCGCAACGGTATGATTACAAAATGCCTACCAGGGCGCGTGACTTGCACGCGCCTGGGAAGGACTGATTTGTGATTTACAAAAACCTGGGGGTTCACATGCAAATATTCCAAAAGTTCTACACTTAATACAAAATTTAATAGACCTTTATGAAATAGACAAACTAAGAAGGGGGTCCGTGCAAAATACCCGCGCCTCACGTGAACTGGTCACGTGAGGTGATATAGCCTGGACCTCTTTGCAATTAGTGAAAGTTCAAGGGCCTACTTGTAAATATTACAAAAATTTTTACGCTTCAGACAAAAGTTCATGGACTAAATCTTAAATACAAAAATGCCAGGGGTGAGAAATGCAAAATACCCCTCGCTCGCGATCCAATGGTGTGGCGTGGGCCACTTATCCACGTGGCGCTTCCTGGTCGCGCGATGACGCTTCGGTGATGGATGGCCTAGATCAGATCCTCCTTGATAGATCGAACGGTTGAGGCGATGGAAAATCGGACGGCGGCTGTGCAACCTGGAGCTCCGCCGCGATCCAACGGTCGAGATGCTTGGAGCAAGAACAAAGAAGAACGCCGGCGAGGCGATCTTCTCCGTTCAAGATCTCCGGCCTCCGGTGACGTTTGGGCTTCGAAATGGATCTGGGGACTCCTGGAAGTCTCCTCTTCCTCATGGGGGCTTCAAAAGAGCTCGGCGGAGGCCGAGGCTCGCAGAGGAGGAAGGCGGAGCTGGGGAGCTCAGCCGAGCTCCGGCGAGGGTCCAAAATGCTCCCAGGCACACGTCAAAGGATGTTGACCTGCAAAATAGAGTGAGAGGGTCCAGGGAAAGTTTCCTGGACCCCGCGGTGGCGACAAGATGGCGTGGCGCGATGGTTGGGAGTACGGCCGGAGGTGCGCTCCGGTGAGGGGGTCTGATGCGATGACTCGATCGATGAACGTGCTAATTTTTTGAGGGTTTTCGATCCTAAGGCTATGGTGAATGAAACACAATAAAAATCAGAGAGGAAAGGGGTTGCCTCAACGGTCAGTGACCGGAGGGAGGGTATCTCGACCGTCGGAGTTGGGGGAGGTGGTGGAGACGCCTCCGACTTCCTTCGCCTTGGCTGAATGCACGGAGCTGGAGCTGTCACCTCCAGGTATGCGTGGAGCACGAAAGGAGCGAGGAAGGGTGGACCGAAGGGACTCAAATTCAAATCTAAAGTTGGGTGCTCAATATATTTGGTTTGACCCTGTGACTGGCGAGGCTCCTAGATCGATGGATATCTTGCGAATCTTGGGTCCAAAAGCCAAGATAAGTCATGGGCGAGCTAGAGGGATCAACGAGGAACAATGTTGCAGAAGGATGCAACACCAAAAGGTGAAAGGATTGGCCTCGAGAAATCCGCAAAAATGGGTAAAAAACGAGGCTGTCAGAGTCTACAGGGGCTAGGACACCTAGTTGACCGGGGTCAACTAGGGTTTGCACCTGGTTGGTCCACGTGGACCAACCAGGAAAAACCCTGGAAAATACTTTTATTAATTCATTTTAAAAAATTAAATGGACGAATTAAATTATGATTATTAAATAAAAATATTAGTTATTTTATGTAGTATTTTATTCTGAATTTTAATTATTTTTATGAAGTGTATTTTTATAAGTTTACTTTTATACCCCTTATAGGTATATTACCTATATATTTTATTAATTAATTGGTATTTTGGTATTTTTAATTTCTTTAAATCTGTTTATTATTTTATAAAATTATAAAATACTTTTATACATGTAATTATATTTTTATTCTATTTTTTGATGTGTTTTGTATATTTAATAAAATATAAGTATGTTTTCTACAGGTATAAGCATAGGTAGTTTACCTATGTATGATATACATACATATATTTTATTTTGAATTTCTTTTGAGTTTTATTCTGATTTTAACACACAAATACATTATACATAATATTTACAAAATTATAAAAATATAAAAATATCAAAATAATTAATAAATAATAAATTGAATATTTTAATCAGTACAATTGTACAATGTGGGTCCAAAACTCAACTTTCAGACCGTAGCTCCGCCAAATGCGAAACCACCACCATTAAATAGATTATTTTATTCTATATACAATTAAAGGTGAGTTTGCTGTATTTGGAGTTTTCAGTTGTGAGATACGGGTCTGGGAAGTTGGGGATCTGAAATTTTATTCAGACCATAACTTTTTATCTGTACATTATTTTTGAATGAAATCAATTTTGTATTTTTCTATATTTAATTATCTACAACTGTCATGTACAAAATTTCTTTATTTGATGTATAAAATGTGGAACCAAAAATAGGTCCCAAAATGAATAAAGAATGAAGGATTATTCATTGTATTCTGGCCCTTATCTCCCCCTACTTGATTCCTTGTCGACCTATTCATCAAGATGCCTAGGTCTCGGGGTTTGGGTCATAAAATATTTACAATATTTTATTCCTTTTCTTTTCTTTTATTTTTTCTATAATTTTGACTTTAATTACAGTATTTTATATACTATTTACATGTACATGCATGCATGCTAATATGATGTATTTAATGCTATTTACATGCAATTACTAGGGTTTTTGAGGCCAAACTGATAGAATAAAGAAGATGAAATGTGGATTCATCAGATCTCCACAAAATCTAATGATCTAGAGAGTGCCACGTCGCTGCCTCCGAGCCTCCTCCCCGACATTTAGGCTCGGAGCCCCTGAAGCTTCCCCGAGCAGAGTCCGAGCCTGCAACGCCTCCGAGCCTCCAAAGTCACCCGAGCCTAGGACCTCACATGTCTTTCACGTGCAGCCTGGACATTTTACACCGAGGCCCTTAGAGGTTTTGATAATTGCATTCCAGCCTCTACCAGGAGCACCACCTGCGACGTACGTGTTTCGTGGGAAATTTGCATACACGTCCCCCTCATTATAGGTAATTGCATATTAGTTCCTGTCAGCATGTTTAAATTCCAGTAATTTATTTTCTGTAATTGCAATTAGGCCCGTGTCTTTGCATGCATTTTTAGGTATTCATTTGACATCATTTTTCAAGTTTAAAAATTGCATTGTGTAGCTTAACTTGTCCTCGTTCATATGTGGCACTGTCTTATTTTTATGATAGCAGTGGATTTTATTATTATTAATTGGTGAAAATTTGCTATATTTTGCCCATTTATGCCTTTTAATTTGTAGTACATTCTCTGTTGCTCCAAAAATCACCAAAAATTCACATTAGACTTAGGATAATAACTCACATTGTGTCCACAAATCTTTGCATTTACACGCATCTCGAGGCCTGAATAAATCATTTTGTGATTTCCTTAATTAATTTTTAATAGGTCCATTTCACATAGTAATTTAGGTTTATTAATTTTCCTGGATTCTTCACACTTAGATTTATCTAGGATAATTTTTATATCTGAAAATATTATGTTTTTGTATTTATTAAAATTAATTTAGTCAAAATCACCTTGCATTCATTTTTAATTCACAGAAGATTCATATAGTGTCAGAAAAATCCAAAAAAATTAGGGTAGCTTATTTCATTACATTCCACCATCTGGCCAAGTTTCATAATTTTTGGAATTAATTGACCATATTTCTAATTTAACTTATAAACTGGCCTGATTTTCCATGTGTCTTTTCTTAATTGCATAAAAATTGTTGAAAAACTAAAAAATACCTTCTGAAAATCCGAACTCTTAAATTAACTTAAAATCTACCTAAGGAAACAGCTGCCTCCGTGAGTTCGACCTTGGGCTTGCCCAAGTAAAATAAATTTGCCACTCGCGATTAATTAAACATTAATTAAAAGTGGTTTTTGATTAGTCCGTATTACCTGGCTACAACGAATGATACACCATTATTTTGATCATTAATTTGACAGAATTAACAAGGGTAGTACGCGACTCTTCAAAATGGCACCGTTTCCAGGGAGGCACGGCTTAGGTTAATTTCTAAGTAATTTTTGAGTGTTTGATTTTCCATCCCCGGGTAGTCTGATTCCCGACTTTTTTGTAATATTTTTCTCTCTTTAAATTCTGAGTATTTTTGTGTCATCCTTTATCTGACCTCAATTTATTTTCCGTGCAAGGAACACGAGGAGTCCTGAGGCGCTTCGAGGAGCTTGCATTTTTAAACTTTTTGAGTAATTTGAGCAGATTTGTAATTTTTCATTTCTTCACTTTTCATTATTTTTGCATTATTTCCAGCAGTTCCCGTTTGGGTTCTCGCGTGTGTAAACATAGTGGAACTGTGTCCCCGTGTGCTTTGTGGATTGAATTTCTAGACTAGGCTTGCACTAGCGGCTCCTCGAGCCACTCTAGGATTTGCTTGTGCTCATAATTCTTTAGGACCACACATCACATAAAAGATGCACTTAGATCGTGGATCTAGTCAAATCAAACATGTGCTTCACTCGCTAATAGAACTGCTTGTCTAGGAGCGGATTTTGTCGTCTGCATTTGCATGTAGTATAAAAGCTTTCCATTTTGTTTTGCATCCTGCATAAAGCGAAGGGATCACTATAAGTGTTCTACACTCAGCATACACATCATTGATTTTTCGTGCATCGGCTTTTCTCGATTTCTCCCTCTTGTTTTTCAAAACTTAAGTAAAAGGAAATTGGGACTGGACAATAGGTGTGCTGTGTGGATTGGACTTAATAAGTGATAACTTAACTTAAAACCAGGACTGCTAAAATTATTGACCAAAAAAATCAATAAAATCGGAAATCCTGCTTGTGGGAGATTAATCCCCGACCTTTTTTTGAGGCTGAGTGAGGGTACTTGAGTGTGTGTGAACACCTTAAGGAGAGCCCAAATCCCCACCTTCCATATCACGTTCCGACTAATCCTACCAAATATCACAGTTGAATTATTCAGGTTCACTGACTAGTACCAAGTAGCCTCCGCCTGTCTCAGGTAAATAGGGGCGAAATTGTGGTACTTCGGGACAAGTTGCCAGTAACCCCCGGGTGAAGTTCCGGCCTTGTCAGTCTCCTCCTGCTTGCAGGTAGATAGGGGAAGGTCTTTGAATCCATCAACTTGGGATAGGAGCGAAGAAAGGAAGGGCGCCGGTATCTTAGGCGACAGGTTAAACAGGGAAGACGCATCCGGCTTTGAGCCGACTTCCCTATAGGCAGCGTAACTCCTTGCTATTTTGCTTGAAAATCACGCTTAAAATCAACCAGATTAATTGGACTCGGTTTCGGATCCTTCACCGTGTTGAGTGTGAAAATATAGGGTTTGGATTGAATTGCTTGCTTCAGGTAGACTATCTTCACTTAGAACTCCCGATTCTTCTTGCCAATACAAGATGAGTGACTGGGGGGATATCGACTCCTTATTCGCCAATCTCTCTTTAAACCCCCCACAAAACTCATCTTCACCGACCCAAGCACAACTTGGACCACCCAGATCTCATGACCCTCTTGAGTTCTGGATCCCTCACACCCAGGGTGGTTACTCTCAAAACAACCCTTTCCTCTCCTCTAAGCTTATCGAGGAAGACCATCGCCTCGGTAAGAATCCCTTCCTTGATTTGTCCTCTAACCCAGACCATGTTTCATCCCATGAAAAGAGGACAGAATGCCGAAGAAAAACCCTGACGAGGAGGAAAACAGAGAGGACCCCATGATTCAAGTCTTAGTCCGGCTAGCTAGTACCGAACAGTTGAACACAGAATTAACGGCTAGACTGGGACAGGTGATCGAAGCTGAAGGAATATACCGATCGATGGTAGACACCTATAATCAAGCAGAGAACGGGATACACAGTTGGCTAGTACCCGAGGTCCCCCCTAAAGCGTTCGAGCTGAAGCCCCACTTCCTAAGCCTGCTGCCAAAGTTCAATGGAAATGCAAACAAAGAACCATACTCCTTCCTCAGAGACTTTGAGCTGGTTTGCGACAACCTTAGTCATCCTAGGGTTGGACAAGATTACATCAGGCTGAAGGCCACTCCGTTTGCCTTGGGAGATAAGGCTGCACATTGGCTGAAGAACTTAGGGGTGAGATGTACAACCTAGATGCAGTTCAAGAAATTATTTTTGAAGAAGTTCTACCCACTTGGTAGGACAAATCAGATGAGAATGAAGATCGCTAGCTTCTCCCAGGGCGCCAATGAACCATTCCATGAAGCCTGGGATAGGTTTAATGACCTTATTCAGAAATGCCCCTGCCATGGCATTTCAAGAGCAATCTTTGTCCAGACCTTGTTCTGTGGCATGACCCCAGAGATGCAGGGGTTAGTGAGTGCCGCCTGTGGAGGAAGCTATCTGAACAAGAATGAAGACACCGTATGGAACATCCTAAAGCAGATGACGGAAACAAGCAGATCTTAGGCCACCAGGGCCTATCAACTGTCTCCTTAGAGCCTCACCAACGAGACAACCCGGAGGACTGTGACGAATCTGACAGACGACCTTATCCCCAACATGGGGATAATAGCAGACAAACTAACCATGGTCGAGCAGATTTACAAGAGGGTCACTGACCTTGAGGCACTCTCGAGATTGCCGAAGCGAGGAACTTACTGAGAGGGTAGCTAAGATAAAGCTACCTGCCCCTTCTGCACCACCTGTACCTATACACCGAGTCCATCTTGTACTGGAACAGGCACCGGGGCCTCAGAGTGGCTGGGTAGAGGAGCAGACTTACACTCAGTAGGACCAACACGCATGCCCACAAGTGGAGACAGGATACGAGGAGCCTCCGCAGGTGTTCGAAATCAACGGGCTGTGGTACAACCATGACCCCCATCGGCAGACAATCGGGGATAGGGAACGGTCAGCCACACTGACCTTCCCTAGCTCACCAGGAAAACGGCTCTGTCCCCGCACCGTGCTTTGTTCAGTCTAGGCCCAATTGTTACCAGCCTCAGCAGCACCAGCATCAGCAACGTACATTCTACTCGGGCCAGCAGGGCCCATCACCTTCCCATCAGCAACAACAGTACCGGCATGGCCAACAGGGTCAGTACAGGACCTCATCCTCAAGTCAGCATCAACCAGCCCAGCCCACCGGTTGGAGTCCCTCACCTTGGCGATCCAGACCTTGACTGATAGGGTCCAACATATCCAGAATGACTATCTAGATATGAGAACCAATCTGAATTTCATTTCTCATAACCAGGACCAACAGATGGCTCTGAAAACCCCAATTCCCGCTCAGGTTTTGGCCAACCTGAACAGCTTGAACCAAAGCCAGATCCGACCACGATATTAGGTATACTATTCAGATAATTCTTTATCTGAACATGGGATCCTTTCGTATGATAATGTAAACCATATGTCCCTCAAGAGCGGAAGGACCGTGATCATACCTGATCGGGCACGGGCACAAGAGAAAGAAGCCGCCAAGTCTCTACCTGAGGAGAACATGGAGGCAGAGGAGCAGCAACACCACCATCACCACCACCGACAGAAGAAGGGGACTTCTGAGTCCTCGAAGAAGTAAGGGAACCGCACCAGTAGGGAGTCCACTAAAACCGATGAAGAGCCCGCACCTCCATCTGAGGAGGATATTCCAACAGTCGCGGAGGATGCATCACCGGTTTTGCAGCAGTAGTTTTCTTTTAGTCGTAGTCAGAGTTCGAGTCCTGTACAAAACTCAGTTCTAGTGATGAATGAGAATCTTTCAATTTCAAAATCTGAGTTGGAGTCAATAATCCCTTTCCCTCGAGCTCTTAAGGGTTGAAAGAAGAAAACTAAAAAAATTCAAAAAGATGACCCTGAGATGGAAGAGTTTTGCAACAAACATATCAAGGTCATGATCCCCATTGACAAGTATGTGGAAATGACACCTACGTTTCAGAAATAGGTTAAGGTGAGATGCACACCTATTAGGGTTAGTAGGAAGACCAAAAGCCGTGTTGAGAAACACGTCCTGTCAGTAGCCACGACTTGCGCAATAAAAAACTCATTTCCAAGGAAACGAAGAGAACTCTCTTGGACAACGAATCCTCCATCAACCTAATGCCTACAGCCCTCTATGAGCGGCTTAATCTCAGACCTCTTAGGAAATCCAGAACTCTCCTTCAATTCACTGATAAATCAACTAAGAGGTCCCAAGGAGAGTTGAGGAACGTTTTCATCAATGTCGAGGGTCAGGAATACATGGTGGACTTCATCGTCCTTGATATGGAAATCCCTCGTAATTGGAGAGATTCCCAGATTATATTAGGAAGGCCCTTCCTCAGAACAGCAGGGGCCTTGTTCGATTATAAGATTGGGAAGATCCAGTTCTAAACTCCAGACGGAGATGAGGAACTTGAGATGCAGCAGATCAGATGGCAGAGATCGGATTCTGAATCCAACACCGAATACTCTTCATCTGAAGCAGACTGCATTCACATGGACATTGTTGGGCCATGGAGACAGAACCCAGCCAGCGCCGATGAGTCCCTCCCCTCCGGAGAAGATCCTGTGCATGAGTCAGTTTGTGAGGTCCTTAGAAACGAACACAGCTCAGAACCTGCATCCCCCTACATCTTCGATGACTTAGAGGCCCAACTGGGCCTGTCAGTCCTTCCCTCATTAGGACAATCAGAAGATGAGGATGAGGAGTTGGACGTGGCTTTTGCCAATTGCATGAAGACCTTTGACAATCGGACTCCAGAACCGAATGAATTGGTGGCATCTATTTCAAAGACAGATCCAACCACTACCAACACTGAACCAGATTCGATTGAGCCAGACTTCCTAGATGATCACACATTACCTGAGCTCAAACCATTACCCACAACACTCAAGCATGCCTTCCTTGCAGGACAAGAGAAGACGTATCCGGTCATCATCAGTTCGCGATTGACTGAGGAGCAGAAATCTCGCTTGCTAGAGATCCTAGAGAAAAACCGCAAGGAAATAGGCTGGAGCATTTCCGATCTCCACAGGATAAATCCTGCTCAGTGTTCGCACCATATCTACTTGGAGAATGAAGCTAATCCCTCTCGTGAATTCCAACGATGATTGAATCCAAATTTACGAGAGGCAGTGAAGAAGGAGATAGAGAAATGGTGCAACACGAGTTTCATTTATCCCATCTCCGATTCCAAATGGGTGGCCCCAATTCATGTTGTCTCGAAAAAGTCGGGAATTCAGACGAACACCAATGAAGACAGAGAGGAAATCGTGACGCGAGTGCCTACGTCGTGGCACATCTGTGTGGATTACAGATGCCTGAATGCTGCGATGAAGAAGGATCATTTCCCCCTACCATTCATTGATCATATCCTAGAGAGACTAGCGGGGAAAGAATTCTTCTGCTTCTTGGATGGGTTCTCGGGCTACAATCAAGTAGCCATAGCTCCGGAGGACCAGGAAAAGACCACTTTCACATGCCCCTTTGGTACCTATGCTTTCAGGCACATGCCCTTTGGGTTATGCAATGCTCCCAGTACTTTTCAAAGGTGCATGATTGCTGTATTCACTGAAATGGTTGACGAATTCCTGGAAGTCTTCATGGATGACTTCTCGGTCCACGGCAATTCCTTCGATTCCTGTCTTAGGAATCTGGATCGAGTCCTCAAAAGATGTTGTGAGGTAAATCTGGTGCTCTCCTGGGAGAAAAGTCACTTCATGGTAACGGAGGGCATTGTGTTGGGGCATGTCATCTCCAAGAGAGGAATGGAGGTTGCCCCTGCCAAGGTGGATGTGATCAGACGACTCCAGCCACCAATCAACGTTAAACAGTTGCGGTCATTCCTCGGGCATGTCGGATTTTATCGGAGATTTATCAAGGATTTTTCTAAGATTGCCCGACCGCTAATTGAGCTTTTAGGCAAGGACATGGAGTTTATTGTTGATCACAAATGTATTGAGGCCTTTAAGTTATTGCAAGGAATTATCATGGATGCCCCGATCCTACAAGCCCCAGATTGGTCTCTGCCTTTTGAGATCATGACAGACGCCTCAGACTTTGCTGTTGGGGCTGTGTTAGGACAGAGGAGGGATGACGTCCCGTTTGCAATACACTACGCAAGCAACGTGTTGATACCGCTAAGCGTAACTATACAGTTATGGAAAAGGAGATGCTTGCGATAGTGTTTGCCTTGGACAAGTTCAGATCTCATTTAATCGGATCCAAGGTAATTGTGTTCACCGACCACACAGCACTACGATACTTAATGGAAAAGAAGGATGCGAAAGCGCGTCTTCTTAGTGGATTCTACTTATCCAGGAGTTTGACTTGGACATTCGTGATAAACCTAGAAAGAAGAACGTAGTAGCTGATCATCTCTCCCATCTCGAAGATCTTAATACTTCCAAGGATTCACTGATTCAAGACTCCTTCCCTGACGAGTCTATTTTTGTTGTCGACTCACTCCCATGGTATGCCAATATCATGAACTATCTTGTCTCCAAGAAGGTTCCCGAAGATTGGCCCAAGAGCCACATTGACCGACTGAAGTCGGATGCTAGACATTACCATTGGGAGGATCCGATCCTTTTCTTTGAAGGACCGGATTGTGTCTAGAGACGGTGCATTCCTCAGGAGGAATACCAGAGTGTCCTTTCTTTATGCCACAACTTGGAGGTAGGAGGACACCAGTCCGGGAAGAGGACCGCATGGAAGGTACTTCAGCGTAGCTTTTACTGACCGACTCTATTTCACGATGGCATCACCTTTACGAAGTCGTGCCCAGTATGCCAGCGAATGGGAGGAACCGTTGGTTCCAAGGATGAGATGCCGATACAACCTATCATAATTTGTGATGTCTTTGACGACTGGGGCATCGACTTCATGGGCCCATTCCTTGTTAGCCATGGATTCGAGTACATCCTTCTTACAGTAGATTATTTGTCTAGATGGGTGGAGGCTATCCAAACCCGAGCCGCAGACAACAAGACTATCTATAAATTCATTAAAGATCACATCATCTCTAGATTTGGGATCCCCAAAATGCTGATATCAGATGAGGGTAGCCACTTTGTAAACAAATATGTGAAGAAGCTTTTGAAGGACTACGGAATCGACCACCGTGTCGCTAGTCTTTACTACCCACAGACTAATGGTATGGCTGAGGTGTCAAATAGGGAGGTGAAAACTATATTGCAGAAGGTTGTTCACCCAGATAGGAAGGACTGGTCCCAGATCTTGGATCAAGTCCTATGGGCTTATAGGACAACCTACAAGACACCTTTAGGAACCTCCCCATTCCGGATGGTATTCGGAAAGCCGTGCCATTTGCCCGCAGAATAAGTGCACAAATCAGAATGGGCAATCAAGAAGGTCAACTGGAACACACACCTAGGATAGAAGCAGAGAAATGGATCTGAATGAGCTTGTGGAAGTCAGAAACCGCGCATACGACAACAGTTTAGTGTACAAGGACAAAGTGAAGCATTTGCATGATAGATATATCAGATGAAAGACCTTTGTTCCTGGATAGAAGGTATGATTGTTTAATGCAAGGCTGAAGGTCTCCCGAGGCAAGTTGAAATCCAAGTGGACGGGCCCATTCATTGTCCGTGTAGTGCATGATAGTGGATGTGTTGAGATCTCATATCTCGCAGATGACATACCGACATTCCTAGTAAATAGACAGCTGTTGAAACACTTCGTCGAATCCAATGAACAGTTGGTCCATGTTGAGGAGATTGTATTCATGCGCGAGACAGATTCAACAGATACACATTGAGCCACGCATGAGACCTTACAATAGTGAACTCTAGCCATCAGCAACATCTGGAAAGATTCAGACCGATACTCTTGTATATATCCATCCTTCCTGTACATTCTGCCCCTCCATCCATCGACTCTAATCATTCACCCCAACATTCATGTATCTCCATCTACGACTATACTTAGGATGACCAGATCCTAAGTATGGGGGGGTAGTGAGTCACCTGAGTCCATTCACTGTACATCCTTCAGATCACATCGGTCCTCATACCACTCCCATCCTATACTTAGGCTGACCTGAGCCTAAGTATAGGGGGGACCGATGCCCACCTTGTATATATTCATCCACTTGCCCTCTTGACCTCGTCCACCCCATTTTTGATATTCTTCTACACTTAGGCTGCCAGAGCCTAAGTATAGGGGGCAGGACGACTTCTATACATTTTTACTTCTTTGGCTCTCTTACGCTTAGCACGAGCTATGTCTTTTTCCTCGCTTTCTGTGCTCGGAGGACATAGCACATGCTAAGTATAGGGGGCGTGTATATATTACATATATACTTTACCCATAGCTTGTACTTTCACGTATTTTTGTGTATTTTTGTATGTACTACGCAATAATTACGGGATGGGTAAAATTAGAGAAAATGTTTTGTAAAATACACTTATATAATCTGTATAATACTCATAAAACTCTTGTAACATAGGAGGTATACAAAATTCTTGAAAAAAATGGAAAAAATCAAAGGCTTCTTATTTTACTCTTGCACATCATCTGCATCTAAAAAGAAGAAAAGAAAAAGAGTCTTGCATTCATCTACATAGCATGTCATCTACATCTCATCTGCATATCTTGCATATGCAAGGTGAAAAGCTAGTGGGTTCTGAACCAAGTTATGAGTAGATATTGAGAATGGACTTGATTTGACCTTAATCCACCTAATTTCAGAGGAACCTTATAGGAACTGGAGTTAAGATTTGTCAGGTCAAGTGACTTAATTCTTTAAGTCCGCAAGTCTATGTTCACATGTCATCTTGATTAGTCTAAGTAGAATATCTCGTGCACACGCATGATTCTTATAGACATTGACCTAACTTGGACAAGCACAATGCACGTAGCTCTTCATTGATGAGGTGGTGAGGAGGTAGAATCCTTTAGCTTGGAGTAGCACACGGGTGGAAACATCCGTCCTCCTTTAGGGAGGGTAGTACATCTCAACCTAGTATGGTGGTGTTGACGTCTAAAGACGAGACACTGTAGGTTGTAATAATGCTTTAAAAGAGGGATAGTCTACTGGCTCAAGAGGAAAAACTCCTGTTGTACATGCTGCACCTTGTATATAGTTAAAAAAATGCAAAAACTCCAAAAAAATTAGACAGGTCCAAGTGAAAATAAAATACCTGTCGGAGTATGTATATTAGCAAAGAAAATGCAGCTGGATGACTTGGCTACACTGGTTAGGCATCCCGGGATAGGTAGCTACACTGGCCACCGTCCATTCTTTTTCTCTACCCCTCCTCTTGAGCTGGTCGCACTTGAACTTAGAAGGGAATACCCCGCTCCTCGAGGAAAGAGTTACAGGATCGGGTAACTAGAGTTACCTTGTTAGAGGAGGCTGTATCTGAGCTATTTCTGATGTGAAGAGTTACATTTCACTTACACCGTACAAGTAAGAATCATAGTCATCAGAAATTTGCGTATGAGGATTTCTTTTGACCTGACTATCAAGGAGTCTTGAATAGAAGACTTGTGGAACTTGAAGTCTGTTAGGTCTTAAGTTCAAGTCCCAATAAGGTTCTACCACACAATAAATCTAAAGGTCGAGTCAAGCCCCATTTTCAACTTTTGTTCATGACCTTGGTATGGAACCCAAAATCATTTCACTATTGCATTTCATTTAGTTGCTCGGGGATGAGCAATGTTTAAGTATAGGGGGTTGATGAATATGTGATTCATCACTTCTAAAGTTGAAAATAGAGCCTTGTTCCCGAGTATTTAGCAGCATATTTCCCTTTATCTTGCATAAATAGCATTCATGCTTGCATCCACAATACATGCATTTTAACATTCATAATTGCATTAAATAAGAAGCCAATTCATCTGTAAAAGTCACTTGTAAATTATTCACATAATTACCTGTATTTCATACCCCTCTAAAGTCAATAAAATCTTCCTTATACTATGTATATTACTAGTTAATAATATAAGGAAGAAGGCCAAAAATTCCTAGCTTGTGAATTACCCAATAAAACCCCAAACCCAATTAGAGACCCCAGAACTTAGAATGCACATATCTCTCTCATACAACCTCCGAATTAGGTCTACTCACTTTCAGATTAATCCACATTCAGAGACCTTTAAAATGAGACAATTTTATTCAAATTGGAGCTCGTATGCAAAACTTGGGTTTTTGGGTATACTATATATATACATATTTGTACCATTGTATTTTTTATCATATTTGACCTCATCTCCATCTTTGGTCACCTTGTAACCAAAAATCTAGTCTCCCTAGCCTATGAAAATTGTAGATCTCATCGAGATCTACAACTTTCATGTTTTGAGTTTTTCCAAATCTGGCCTCCTTCTCTCTCTAATTCCATTTTCTTTTTCAACCATTCAGAGTAGGCCACATGGCGCCCTCTGATTACACCATGCGACCCGCTCCATTGCGCACCACGTACCCTCCATTTCCCATCGTCTGATCTTTTCCTTTCTCTCATGATCTGGTCCTCCATCATCGCAACGCTTCTCAGCCACCCGATCGAACCCTGGATCCAATCTAGATCGCTCGCC
The DNA here is from genome assembly GCA_037367405.1 of Ottelia alismoides. NCBI lineage: Eukaryota > Viridiplantae > Streptophyta > Magnoliopsida > Alismatales > Hydrocharitaceae > Ottelia > Ottelia alismoides. The sequence goes on from JAZKJV010000784.1 coordinate 717,626, forward strand.
AGCGTCGCACCCTCCTTGCGCCACGTGGCGACATCTACGCCCTCCGATCTTTGCCAGAAGCTCCCAATCCTAGCCATTCACCTCGTTTTGGATCTCCACCGTTCGATTAAAGCCAAGCCATCATCACGACCGCACGCTAGCGCCTTAACCTACGCCCGCCACGTGGTGCGCCCTGAGCCCTTGATCTCGCCCTGCTGATCTAATCCTAACCCTCCTCTTCCGCCCTTCTCATGACATTGGATCGCTCGATTCAAAGGTCAAGACATCGTCTCCTACCTCCCGCAAGGCCCGCGCCTCACGTCACCCACCTTACGCGCGAGCTGCCCCCTTCTTATTTCGGGAACCACTCCGACCACCCTCTCCGCCTCCTGTCACCACCATTTCATACCCTACTCTTCCCTCATCCTCGCCAACCTCCTCAATCGCCATGACATCCACCCATGTCGCTCCACGACCTCCACCAACTCCATCACTTCGTCACTATGCCGTCACCTTCCACCTATAAATACTCCATCTCCGTCAACCTTCGACCCCATCCGCCACCACAGAGAGAAACCCCTAGCTCCGACCTTCATCTTGGTGACAGCAATTCAAAGTGACGTTGAGCAACGACCAAGCTTCTTCTCCGGCAAGATCTACGGCCACCTTCGCCGTGCCGCAGCCTCCCCCGTGAGCTGCACGAGCTCAGGAACCTCTATCGGCCTTCGAGCGACGACCAGGAGCACGAATCCGAGCTCCATTCCCCAGGTAGACGCCTCCATCTCCTCTCCAATCTCCTTCTTTATTTTTCTTCTTCTTCTCAAATTTTATTTGCCTCCTCCACGCAACTTCACACCCTTCTATCTATCCTCCAAGCTCCGCCTCGGAGCTGGCATCTTCGCACGCCCTTCCATCTTCCCAGACAACATGCTACACCTCACGCCAACGAGAACTCCACCATCTTTGTAGAGCAGCAGCACCGGATGATCTTCACGCCACTCCAGGCCTCCCTTCGCACTCACGATCACCCTACGAACACTTCGCATGCCTCGACTATCAAGCTAACCCCCTGCAGGTACCCTATCTTTGATTGGACGGAAGCCACATCGGAGCTTTCTTAGAGCTTCATCGCTGCACTCCTCCAGACCACCCCAGCCGCTCCTGAGACCTCCGATGGCTACTTGAAGCCTCCACGATCCTACCCAGCTACTTCGGAGCCACCAGCGAGCTTCATCGACGACCGGAGGAGGGGACAGAGCTATAGCTTCTTTGCCGGAACGCAGCCACCTCCGCCGTAGGAGGCGGCGGACCATTTGAGAAGGAAGTACAATAGCCATCCGATCCTCATGATCAGACGGTTCTAAGCACGACACGACTCCAACAACGCGTAACCGTCGGATCTGGAGGATCCCACGCTTCTGAGCGCGCCACTTCGCTACTCCCCCGAGCTTCAGGTGCCGTTGGATTCATCCTAAACCAACGACGCTCGATCGTCCATGTGTTCATCTTCATCGAGCTCCAGAGATCGTTGGATCGATCTTGATCCAACGGGTCGCAGCACACCATGTGCCTGCCATCAGCAGTCGTTGGATCTCTACAGGATCTAACGGTCTAGAGAGTGCCATGTCGCCGCCTCTGAGCCTCCTCCCCGACCTTTAGGCTCGGAGCGCCCGAAGCTTCGCCGAGCCGAGTCCGAGCCTGCAGTGCCTCCGAGCCTCCATCCGAGCCTCCGAAGTTACCCGAGCCTTGGACCTCACATGTCTCTCACGTGCGGCCTGGACATTTTACACCGAGGCCCCTAGAGGTTTTGATAATTGCATTCCAATCCTTGCCAGGAGCACCATGTTGTGGGCAATTTGCATACATGTCCCCCTCATTATAGGTAATTGCATATTAGTCCCTATCAGCATGTTTAAATTCCAATAATTTATTTTCTATAATTGCAATTAGGCCCCTATCTTAGCACACATTTTTAGGTAGCATTTGACATCATTTTTCAAGTTTAAAAATTGCATTGTGTAGCTTAACTTGTCCTCTTTCATATGTGACACTTGTCTTATTTTTCTGATATTAGTGGAATTTATTATTAATTAATTGGTAAAAATTTGCTATATTTTGCCCATTTATGTCTTTTAATTTGTAGTAAATTCTTTATTGCTCCAAAAATCACCAAAAATTCACATTAGACTTAGGATAATTTAGCTCACATTGTATCAAAAAATCTTTGCATTTGCACGCATCTGGCCTGAATAAATCATTTTGTGATTTCCTTAATTAATTTTTAATAGGTCCATTTCATATAAAAAATTTAAGTTTATTAATTTTCCTAGATTCTTCACACTTAGATTTATCTAGGATAATGTTTATATCTGAAAATATTGTGTTTTGGTATTTATTAAAATTAATTTAGTCAAAATCACCTTGCATTCATTTTTAATTCATAGAAAATTCATATAGTGTCGGAAAAATCCAAAAATATTAGGGTAGCTTAATTTCATTGCATTCCACCATCTGGCCAAGTTTCATAATTTTTGGAATTAATTTGACCATACTTCTGATTTAACTTGTAAACTGGCCTGATTTTGCAAGTGTCTTTTCTTAATTGCATAAAATTTATTGAAAAATCGAAAAATACCTTTTGAAAATCCGACTTCTTAAATTCACTTAAAATCTACCTAAGGAAATAGTTGCCTCCCTGAGTTCAACCTTGGGCTTGCCCAAGTAAAATAAATTTGCCGCTCGAGATTAATTGAACATTAATCAAAAGTGGTTTTTGATTAGTCCGTATTACCTGGCTACAACGAACAATACGACATTGATTTTGATAATTAATTTGACAGAATTAACAAGTGTAGTACGCGGCTCTTCAATTGCCCAGAGCAGTCTGTATAGTGGCATCCTCGGGGTCAAGGTTGGGACATGATGTGAATAGATGTGTGGGTAAATGATCGGGCATTTGGGTCCTCTTCTCACAAAATGAATAAACAATGTGTCTCCCAGAATCTTTTTAGATTTTTTAAATTTTCTCATTTTTTGTATTTTGGGCGATTGCAAGCTCTCATGATTATCCTCAAGTGAATCCATATCCTCAATAAGTGGAGCAGCATTCTGGCTCGTATTTATGTTAAATAGATTGTTAATCCTCGAATTCATATGCTCCATCATCTTGTTCAGTGTCTCAAGTGTGGAAATCATGAAAGGTGACTCCAAAATCCCAGGTTCGGGTGGGTTGAATGAGGGTGGGCGAAAATCAAAGTCCTCTGATTCTTAAAATAATGGGTTAGGTGGATATGCACAAAAATCAGGAGGAAAGTCCTCCTGGAAAAAAGAAGGTGGATCGTCTGGAGAGTACGAGGTATCCGCAAAGATCGGATTAAAATAACTCCAATTGGCCATCTCTGAAACAAAAGACAGGATCAGGAGAGCACGAGTGGTCAAGTCAAAAGATATGGAGAAAAAGGCGCAAATGCATAGAAGGATTGAGTATGCATACATGCAATCAAACACAATGCAAACCCCCAGTTCACCAACTCAACTCAATGTTACGACCGTAAAGGTCGGTCAATTATCTTGTCAATTTTAGAGTTTGGTGAGAATACAATATATCAGAGCTGTTAGGAACCCAATGCTCTTAAGAGACTGGCCTAATCCCAAAGTTAGATCTTTCCCAGCCAGTATGAATTGCAGACTGTTTACCAGCTACCCGATCAATTCAATCTGTTAAGGACGTCGCGTGCCGCTTTACTGGCTCCCGAAGAGATCCTCACTGAAGAACGACTAACCCAAGATAGTAGTCTGAAAAGAGTTTGGGTGTGGCTCTATCCTAGTGTGCGGGTCGCTCTCTCGCTACATACAAACCAAACAATGAGGGGGTTACTCTCCCCAAAACAATGCTTTTTCTTTGTATTTTTTAGGGTCGAGTTTTCTTTAGCAGTCCCGTATTTTAGGCAGTTGTCACTTGGTTAAAATATTTTCAAAGAATCGCCTACCGAGTGTCCAATTTCCTTTTTAACTTATTATTGTGAAAATAAGGAAGGAGATCGGAAATGCCAATGCGTGATTAAAAACAATGTGCATGCAGGGGTTAGAGATGCGTACCTTGTCGCTAGCACTCTACATGCAAGTGATCCATGCAGAATTGAAATAAACTATCCTATATGATGCAAGTGAACCGTTCTAGATGATAGCTTCTATTAACGGACAAGAACAAGTTAATTTAACTAAGTCTAAATTACGCTCTACTCTATAGGTACAGGAATTCGTTTTTAGGGTGTTTGAACCTAATTAATTATCTGGCTCATGCAAATTACTTAAAGTAATCAAGCGATAGCTCACAAAATCCGCAAGAAATAAAGAAAAATAAAGGCAATGAAAACAAAACTAGTGAGTTCCCCCAAGTGCACCGACACTTGGCAAAACAGACCCTGCAACAAATGAATGTTCGTTTACAAGAGTTCAAATGCTAGAAAAGAAAAACTTCCTCTCTCTCTTTTTTTCATGTCCTTCACTTCTTCTTCTCCTCTTCTCATGCTATCCTGCGACCTGGTGAAGAATCAAGTTGCTTTCATGTCGCTTGGGTGCTTCGGCTCTCCTAGGATCGCCTCCTTCGCTCCGCGGGCCCTCGCAAGAAAAAGAAAAGAGAATGTGTAAGAAACACAACTTCGGCTCTCCTTGGATCGTCTCCTTCGCTCCGTGGGCCCTCACAAGAAAAAGAAAAGAGAATATGTAAGAAACACAATTATCAAATATGAGAAAAAAATGAAATGAATATAGTGGATATAAATAATGAAGTGAATGGTAAAAATGTAAACAGATTTTTACAACCAAGAATAGCAGGTCAAAAGAGAAACCTAACTACCCTCGCTATGCCTCCCTAGCAACGGCGTCATTTTGTTGCTCGCGATTTTCTCGAGGATCAGAAATTAATGGTAAATAAGTCGTTGCTATCCCCAAAAATTCCGCGACAAATAAATTTTTTTTGCTACTTATTAACCTGTATAGCAGATAGGGTCGAACTCAGGGAGGCTACAAATCCCGAGGGTTATTCAACTAATCGAAAATTAATTAAGAGAAAAACAAAAATCTCAAAGGATAATTGTCCTTGGTTTTTGTGATTTTTATCTTTTTAATTTTTAAAAATAATTTTTTTATTTCTATTTTTTGTATTTTTCGATTTTCAAATTTTTAGTAATTTTGATTTTGCAATTTTTTTATTTTCAAAAATAATATGGAGCAATATTCACAAGATCAAAAATACGCACACCAACTCTTTTTATAAATGTTCAATTTATAAAAAATGCTTAGAAAAATTCAGAGAAAATATTTCTGTATTTTTAAAATTTTGAAATATTTTTGGGAATTTTTGTGAAATTTTCAGATGTTTTTCATTTTTTTAAATCAAACAGTGAGAAAATGTGAAATTGTGCACAACTTGGAGTAATTTGCAACTTAAAAATATTTTAAGTATCCAAAACTCCTAGCAATTATTTTTTTAACAAAATAGAAGCAATTATATACATACAGGAGCTAAAATCACTATTTTAGATTTTTGTAGAATCATCTGTGTTTTTTTATAAGATTTTTAATATTTTTCATTTTTGTGGTTTTATAAGTAATTAGTGCACTAGATTTGCACAGAAATTAAAGGACAATGAAATAAAACTACCCTAATTTTTTTTAGAATTTTTTTAGTTATTTTTGAATTTTTATGAATTTTATATTTTCAGGAAGATAAAAATGACATTTTTTTATTTTTTAATAATCTTAAATAAAGACAAAATGAAATGCAAAATTTATGCAAAGAAGATAAGCACATCAAAAGTCTAAGTTAATTTTTTGAGAATTTTTTGGACTAATAAAAACATTTATTTCAATAGAAAAATCACCCAAATTAAAGAGTCTGAAAACATGGGCTGATTCACAAATAGTTCAAGTTTTAGCATTACAAATATAACAAAAATAAATGTGCTTGTTGAAAGTGAAAGTTACCAATAGAACATGCCACACACGTGACTTGTACTGGAGAGTGGGCGTTTCTACAATATTTGAAGTCTTCAGGGGGCTCAGATGCCATTTTCTCATTTTTTTAAGAAGCCCTAGGGTTTCCTCTTTGCTTGTATTCATTCTCAAGCCAAGGGCACAGGAGGGCCACCGCCCACCTCAGATCTGCGGAGGCCAATGGAGGCGCGGGCACCCATCACTGGAGGCCTCGAGAAGAGGTCGCGTAGCGGCGTCGGGGTGCCTGCACATGGACGTACTGCTGGGCAGACACGAGGCAGTGGGGGCCTCGGGCGGCGCTAAAGCGTGGACGCGGAGGAGGCGAAGATGGCGGCTGCTGGAGCGGGAAGCGTCGCTGGCCTCCGTGCATCGCACGGCGATAAGCAGGAGGCAGAGGACCACTGGCGGAGCAGTGGCTAGCAGCACTACCACCAGATCTCACGTGGCGGCGTGAATCGGCAGGAGGACGGGACACACGGCAGGCAGAGGAGAGGCTGGAGGGCAGCTCCTGCAAGGTAGCAGCGCGCTGATGAAGACTCGACAGGGACGACGCGACCGATCTGGGTAGAGACAACGCGACCGATCTAGGCGGAGATGAGGGCGACCGTGACCAGCTTTTTTTGTTTTTTTTATATTTTTTTGTTTCTTCTTTTTGTATGCAGAATTGATAATAATTTTTTTGTTTTTTAATATAAATAGGAAATGTAAATAACAAAACAAAATCTTTTTTTATTTTTTTAGATTATCATGCAAAACAAATGTTAGAGAGAACACGAAAACAAATAATTTTTTATTATTTTTTAATATTTATTTACAAATCAGAGAATGATGGGGATCCGGCAAAAATGAACGGACCGAATCTGATCTCTGGCCACCGTTCGCGACCGGAGTTGAAAGATCATGAAAGATAGAAAATGAACGTGGAGAGATCGAGAGAATGAGATGAAAGCTCGAGATCGATGGCGAATAAAAAACATGATGGATTTTAAGATCTAGATAAAAAAGGCAATGAAATAAATGTGTGAGAAATAAAACTACGATTAATCTAGGATAAATTAAGGGAAAATGGATCTCACCTTAGGAGCGGAAAATGATCGTGATCGCCTCGACGAAGGCCGACTCGCTGTCAACGATCGTGATCGCCTCGACGAAGGCCGACTCGCTGTCAACGGACGGCTCGGAGGCTAGATACCTTTCTCGACAAGAACACTCTCAGAGATCGAGCTCCTCTCACCAAAGATTGATCAAGTTGGAATGAGGGAGAAGGAGCTATATAAATAGATTAGATAATGGAGATGAAATTTGAATTTTTGACTTTTTGGATAAAGAGATAAGATAGATGAAAATTGAAATGAGATAAAGATAAAAAGAGATAAAGTTATTTACAAAATTAACTTTTTTTTTTGAATTTTTGTCACTTTGTTTATTGGAAAAATAAAAGTTAATTTTTTTATTTTTTGTGGAGTTAGTTAAGAAAAAAATAAATATATACATATGCTATATACAAATATGACATTATCTACATGGGTAAATAAGCAAATTAGTTTTTTTTGTTTTAAAAATTTTATTTTTTATTTTTTTAATAATTAGTAAACATAATTTACAAATATATACAAATACAATATTCACAAAATACATGGGAAAATTGTACAAACCACCCCAGAAAACCAACTTTTTACTCGTAACTCCAAAAATTATGAAATTACAGCTATTTTAAAGATAATTTAATTTACAAACCAATAGAAGTGAGATTGTTTCAATTTGAGTTCATATGGAGCTGGAATTGGTCTTTCAATTAGTGCTTAGTGACTTTTTTCCAAGTGTGGTTGCTTTTATTCTGTACATGATTTAATTATGCAATTATTTTTATGAATTAGAACACATTTTTATTTACAACTTTGGCTTTGAAAGTTATTTGATTTGAATCAATTAATGCACAAATAAATTAGTGTCAGTTTTATAGAGATATACACAAAATAAGTAAGAAGTATTTATAACAACAGACACATATTTTTTGGATTTTCTGCTTAAGGAACCTATCTCCCCCTACTTTATTCCTGGTTGATCAGGTCAAGTCTTGACCTTCTCTCGGGGTTTGGATCAGCCTGTATCTATTACATACATACAATTTTCCTTCTTTTTTATTTTATTTTCTTTATTTTTCCTTTCTCTCTTTATTTATTTATTTTAGGTTAAAATAATATACAAATATACAATATTTACACACAGATGCAAGTCAGTAAGAATATGGAGCTAGTGTTATATGCATGTGTTTTATAAGGGATTTTAAGATAAAATAAATGAATAAAGATGACGAATCACAGATTCATCAGTGGTTTCATTAAAATCAGAGTTAAGATGTGAAAAGTGGCTTTTTGGTGTGTATTGTATACTTGTTTGTATTATACACTTTGTAATTTTATTCTTTTATTTATTTTTTATTTTTGTACATATTGTATTTTTATATATTTGTATATATTGTATTTGATGTATATAAAATTCTAATAAAAATTACTTAATCAAAAATACACAAAATAAAATCATGCATATATAGTATATGTACCACAAATCTATATTGTAAATATCTATATTTATTTAACTTAATAAAATAATTCATAAAAATAGAATAAAAATATATTTTAAATACTTAAATAATGTTGTAAATTAATAAACTATTAAATAATAAAGTTATTTGTAAAAATAAATTATTAAAAATCTATTTTTTGTAAATATATGTATATATACCTATTAAAAAGGTAAATATTTATTTTTACCTAATTATATAATTGATTTAATTTATTAAAAACATCATAAATAAGTTTAATTATTTATTACCACTTTTTATTTATAAAATTATTTTATTTGAATTCATTTTCCTATTTATTTTAATTTTTATATCCTTTTGTCTTCTTGTGGTTTTATCCTGTAATGGGCAAGCCTTCCCATTGGCGGACCCAGGTCTGTTGAACTGTCCATTCTTCAGCCCGCCTGAATAAAACTGCATCACCATCCATCCTTCTTTAATTTTTCCTGATTGATCCATAGATTCAATCCACCTGACTTCCTCATCAATCTTTTCACCTAATAACCAATAAATCTTCCCAAATGAGAACTCTCGAATTCCATCTTTAGTTCGTGTGCATCTTTGATTTGAAATTTTGCCCTGCATTGCACCTATAAAACATCCTCCCTATCGAAACCTCACCATTTGATCTATTTTCTATCACTTTTTTCACCTGAGGTTGACTCTAGTTAGTTGAGAGGTTATAGAACCAAGCTTCCACAACCAGGAGAGCGTCAGAATCGTGGAAGCACGATCCAGCCTATAATGCAGGACTTCATCGACGATATTGAGTCTCTTTAAATTTTGCTGTGAATTGAGGTCGTGTCTTCTTCCAATCCCTCCATAGATTAAGCTTAGGTATTTTTATTTTAATCTTGTTTTTAATTCTACAATTCCTTCCAATTTAGTGTAAATTCGATAATCTTCCTTTTAGCTCCGATCTGCTTGATCGGAGCCCTCTATTCATCGATTGTCACCCTTGATTATCCGATCACCTTCAACCAACCCTTCTTCATACATCTACCACTTCTGATTGCCCTAGATCACATCGGATATGGGAATCCGTCTCCTCTCCCATCACCCTCACATGAGACAACCATCCACCCCCATTTACTTTCATTTTCTGATAAATAACGTTGGCCAGAGTCATAACTCCAAGAAAGAACATCATTTTCAAGGTATATGTGTTTCACATGGGCGTAATCACGACACCTAGAGCTCGCATTACAGCTGCAGACCACCTGCTCGTCCAGATCGAGGATCGAGCAACATCAGACCTCATCAACACATCTATTAGATGCTGAGGAGTAGCAGAAACCCATTCCATCCATTAGGAGGTGCTTTGGAGGAAGACCGACCACGATTCAACTCATCAAACTTCGCCAGCGACCTCCTTCTTCAGAGTTCTTCCTCAGCCTCCCGTTGCCATCGGATCAAGAATGGTGAGCGCCGGATCCAATCCTAGTCATTGAACACACCCCAAATCTGAGCCGATCGATCAAAGCTACAACAACCATTGGATTAGCAAATAATCGCCATGCTCCTTAGTGATAATTGTTTCCAAGCCCCTACCATTTCTTTAGTTTGTAAATAATTCCTTCCAAGGACACGTGTCATGCTTCTATTGAGTAAACATCTGCATAAAAGCCCTCTATTATTTTATTAATTGCTTTAGAGTTCGATTTAAGCTACACAACACGTGCTTTACACGTGCTTTTCTGGTGATATTGCAATAAGACCCTTTTGGATTTGTGTTTCTTTGTAGCCCTTGGTAATAATTTAACACATAAAAGTCTATCTGCGCTTTTCGTTGGATATTTGCATTTTCAACCTTTTATTTTTTAAATTTATTATTCCTTCACTCTTAGATTACTTTTCTTTGCACTTTAGTCCATGTACTGTAGTTTTAATTACTAACTTGTTAATCCACTTTAATAAATAGTTAATTACGTTCGAAAAATCCACTAAAATTCTCTTAAGTTCTTGCTAATAACCTTAATCACCACTAATTTTGGTTTGCAAAATAAGTAAGTTTTATTATTTTTAAAAATTCAAAACCATAAAAAGTGCCATGTTTGTAGTTTATAGTTATTAAAAATTCAAAAAATAGTCTGAAAAATTCTAAAAACAATTCTTGTGTGTGTTTTGATTTGTTTTAATATGTATACAAATTTGTTTGACAACTCTATGAAAATAAAAAAATAAAAATATAGATAACACTAAAAAATAATATAAAATCACTAAAAAATCACAAAAATACATAAAATATCTTTTACTAGAGCTTAAAAACTTCTTCCTGTTTGTGCATATTTTCCTTAATTTTACTTTTATTTTCTATTATAAATACCTAGAAATCGTACATTGATTTTCTGTTTTATATATTACCTATTTATAATTGTTTCTTAAAATCCCAAAAAAATTTAGAAATCCTTTAAAATTCACAAAAAACAAAAAAATTTTCAAAAACACAAAATTATTTCTATTTGAATTTTAGGACTTCTTTTAGCATTTTTGAAAATTCCAAAAAGAATGTTTGTCCTTTACTTCGTTATTCTTTTATTTATTTTGTTTTAAAAATTCAAAATATAAAATTTAAAAAATTAAAAATAATCAAAAAATTCAAAATATGAAAACATAATATATATATTAAAATCCCATAAAAATAAAAATATTAAAAATCACAAAAGACCAAAAGTTGAAAAGGAAGTAGACTCCTTTAATTCTTTGATTTTTCGGTGATTAATATCCCTCGGGATTTGCTGCCTCCTTTAGTTTGATCCTGTATGCTATACAGATAAATAAATAGGAGACTTCTTATTTTCTCTTTTTATTTCTCTCTGATTTATTTTTGCTTGAGAATATAATTTTTGTTTGAGACATCTTTCGGTTGCGATGACCACATTTCACCTTATGCATAATTCCATTAAAATAAAAAACCATAGAAAGTTAGATTACAACAAGTGGCGTCGTTGCTGGGGAGGCATGGTGAGGGTAGTTAGGTTTTCTTCTTGCCACTACTCTTGGTATGTACACAATCTATTTTATTTGTTTCTTTTATTTCATTAATTTTCTACTTTATTTTTACTTGCTTATTTTTCATAAATTGCTTTTGACATATTTTCTATTTCTTTTTTTGGTGCGAGTGCTTGACGAGTGTGGGTGGAGTTCTTAGGAGCATCGATGCACCCGAGTGAAGAGGAGGCCGATCAATTATTCATTGACTGATAAGAGAGCGTAGAGGAAGACGAGTAAAGGAGTGGAAGAAGCACCCATTTTTGCACATTTTATTTTATTTTATTTTATTTTTAGTCTTTTTTTTCCATTTATTTTTGAAATTAAGTTGTATTAGTTCCCTTGACGCTTGTCACTTTTTCTATTTTCTAAGCTAGGTTATACCCTTGTGATTGCGGGGTCTGTTTCACCAAGTGTCGGTACACTTCGGGGACCTCACTTGATTTTTGTTTTCTTTGATTTTTGTTTTTATTTGTTTCATGTTGATTTCTTGTGCTTGAGCACTTAGTGTAGATTTCTATTATCTTGGTTGATCCAGGTAAATAATAGGTCCAAAGATCTAATAATCTTCATGTTACTATAGAGTAGAGCATAGCTTGGACATAGACAAGTAATTGGTTCTTTCTCGATAATAGAAGTTTCTACTAGGACGGTTCTCGTGCATCATTTAGATTAGATTTTATTTTCTTTTTTATTTTATGCAAGGATCATTTTACATGTAGATTGCTGACGATAGGTACACATTCTATACTTTGCATGCATCATTGATTTTTCATCGCATCAGCTTTTCTGATCTCCTTGTTTTCTCTTACTTAGGATAAAAATGGAATTAGAAAATCCGTTAGACCGTTTATTTGAAAATACTTAAAAAAAGGTGACAACCAAATAAAATTAGGACTTATAAAATAACTCGATCCTAAAACTAAACGTAATGGATTCATTCATTATTTTGGGGAGCGGAACTCCCTCATTGTTGCAGGTACTTGCCTCCAAATAGAGTGGGTGAGGACACTGCCATAAGGATAGAACCCAAATCTGTAGAATTGTGCCCTAAGCACATGTGTATCACTCTTTGGTACATGGTCGTAGCTGCAAGCACTTGCCTTAGACCTCATAAATTGTTTTGGTGTGCTGCGCATCTGACGAATCGTAAATTACCCTCGGTTAAAATGTCACGATGGATTATCGTTCGCTTAAAATATTATGTCATTTCATTGTAGGCGGGCAATCGGAATCGGTCAAGAAATAACCACAATTATTTAGTCAATTTTTTATCACGTGGTTTTATGTTTATTTTACTTGGGCAAGTCCCGAGGTTGAACACAAGGAGGCAAAGGAACAACCTAGAATTTTGTCTATCAAAGTTCGTGCACGGTTTTCGAGGCAGTCTTTTTTTTGTAATTTTTAAAGAAATTTGAGATGCAAAATGCAACTTTGGACGATTTTAGGGACTAAAATGCAAAGATCAATCAAACGATGTCCAAAAATATGAAACTTGGCCAATATGACAATAATAATGAAATGAGTGCACTATATTTTTTTTGGAATTTTTGGATGCAAAATGAGTTTTTATGAATTTTGAAATGCAAACAAAGTGAATTGCAATATTTAATTATAATAAATATTAAACCTAAATATTTTCAAGGGATAAAATTATCAAAGATCTATCACTAGGTGATGGATCTCAGAAAAATCCTAAAACTCAAAAATACAAGATTCAATACCTATTAAAAATTAGATATTAAAAAAATACAAAATGATTTTTAGAAGGCAAATGATGCATGCAAATGAAATTCTTTTTGGGCACAATGTAACAAACAATTAGTTCTACAATATATGATTTTTTGGCAATTTTTAGAGAACGGTTAATTATTTATGAAATTTAGAGAATAAATTGGGCAAAATATGCAATTTTTCACAAAATAATTAACTAAGAATTAACAACTAATCACAAAAATGTCAAGCATATGCTATAATGTAGAGAATTAATTGTAGAACATTATGATATTGTTTAAATAATAAAAATATACAATGTAGCTGTCCAAAATTAAAGGAGAACACATGGGTAGCAATGTAATATTACAATAATATAAATAATGCAAAAGGACTAATTTGCAATTACCGATAGTTCTGGGGGTTGCTTTGCAAAATTTCCACAGGTCACGTGCCAAGCACGTGACCCTCAAGCTGTTGAAGTGATCTGCGATATGGGAAAAACTCCGAGGGGTGATTGCAAAAATGCCAATATGCACGTGCTATATATGTGCCCTTGGGAGGCTTGGTCGCTTCTGAAATCCGTGGAATCTGAGGAGCTTTCCCATTATTTTCCCAGGGAGGAAGCACCTCACATGTTCCCTCCCGCACGTGCACCTCACGTGGGAGGGCCTCGGGCCTCCCGCCCAGTGGTGGCATGCGGCGAAGAGGGGCAGAGAAGCTTGCTTGGCGTGGTGGTGCTCCGGCGATGAAGCAGCTTGTGGTGATGCTCTTGGAAGTTGTGGTGACGTGCGGGTAAGAGCGCTTCAGCTGCTGGCGAAGATGGTGAGGTGCGAGGAAGGCGCTACAGATGAAGCGGCTGGCTGGCGATGAAGCCCAGGGTTGTCAAAACGATGGATCGGATGCGTGAACGTTGGAGTCAGCGACATTGGCGTTGTTGTCGGAGAGAACGTTGGTGCGAATGGAGGAAGGCGTAGTCGATAAAGAACGTCAGCTCAACGACGTGAAGGCCGGAGTGAGCAGCTGTGCAGGTGTCGCCAGTGCTGCAACAAAGCTCAAGAGCTTTGGATCTCACCACAGACTAGGGAGCGTCGTCGGAGCTATCACCTCAGGCGGAGACGTTCTCGTTTCTGGTGTGAATCAGCGGATGGGAACAATGAGGGTCGGGGTGCTTCTTAAGTAGCTAGCGGATGAGGACCGGATATGGGAGGAGATCGTCGACTGGATTGGGCGAGGTTCGATGGAGGCGGTGGTGATTCGATGAAGATCTATGGGTTATGATGGGATTTGACGAGCCGATGGCGACAAGGAGAAGATTTGTGTGCGAGATTCACGGATTCGGAGATGGAAGGGGATGGCCGGGATAGGCAGAGGAGAAGATCGTGGCGGCAGCGAGATTTGGGGGCGCCGCCACCTGCTTTGGAAAGGAAAGGAAGGAGATGAGGTTGGGGTCGTCCGATTGGCCGAGATCTGACGACTCAGGTGTCTCCACGTTGCGGTGAAATTTGGGGCTGGTGATGCACGTGCATGGCACGTGCTTGGGAGGCACGTGCTCTGTACATGCATGCCCTTTTATTTATTTATTTTATAAAATGAAAATTAAAAACCCCAAAATTGGGTGACACGTGGCAGCTCTAGGAGCTGCCACGTATCAACCCCACAAAATTTAGAAAATAAATGGAAAGATAAATACATAAAAAAATAGTAAATGACCTCGTATTGAAAAAGTTTCTTCATGAAAGTTTCTCACCTCGATGAGATCTACAACTTTTATGACATCAAAACCAAAATCGATCATTTGCACAACGTGATATTTTTGGGGTATCCCATGTACATAGAATACCTTGATTTTTGGTTTTTATATTTTTTGTCATTTTTAAACCAGATAAAAATCTAGAAAAATATGATAAAATCAAAGATAAATATTTACACATTAATATATTTTTTTGGATTTTTGTTAATTAAGAAAAAGAAGAAATAAAATAAAAGACGAAAAAGACAACTTTTGTACAAACAATTAGTGAAGACTCAGACTTAGTTAGTTTCTTTGATTTCAAGCTCAGTTGGATTTGGACTTTTGTGCATTTTAATAAAACTTTCATCAAAGAAGATAAATGAAAAAGAAATAAAATAAAATAGGTTAATTATGCACATAAAATAATAGGTCAAAAAACCGCAAAAATACAAAATATACAAAAGAGGCCCAGGACCCAACTTTCACATATGAGTTCCGATTCACTTGAACTTGGTCTTGTTTTGAAGATAATTGAATATACATTAGTTAAAAAGTGAGTAGGATCAAAACAGACACTGGATGGGGAAGATATGAAGGTTTTAGTCTGTAAATCCAAGAACTAGGATTTGGGTTTTTGGTCCACTTATTTGGGTTAGTGTTTTTTTTGTATTTTTTGTTTATTCTTGTTAGTAATATGTACACAGTGGAGGTGGTTTTGGGTCAATTGGATTTAGCATATAGTATTTAAAAATCGGGGAAGTTAGTCTATTTACAAGTCTATTTTGGCTGGGATATTTGGCTTCTTATTTTGTGCGAAAATAAGTGATAAAATGCGATTCTTATCAAAACATGCATGAATGCTAATTATGTAGAATAAGTGAAGAAATGCCAATGATTTTGAGGGATTTGAGCTTAATTATTGATATTTAGAGTGATGAATCTGAGATTCGTCATCCCCCTATACTTAAACCATGCTCGTCCTTGAGCATCAAAAGAAATACCATGAAGTGAAATGAGATTGGGTTCCATACCAAGACCATGAGCTGAAGGGGAAAATGAAACTAGACTCGACCTTTGGATTAATAGTTTGGAAGAACTTCTGTGACACTTAGTTTTTTAAAATCAACAGCCTTCAAGTTCTACACATCATTGTCACATATTCGGCTCAGAAGTCATCTTAGATCGATACTCTTACTAAAGCATACCCTATGAACATTGAACAATCGACTCACGTGTGTGAAAGGTTTTAGATCTTCCCATCTAGAATGCCAGACTACCATGTAAACCTCCTCTCCAGTTATTTGTTCTCGAGGAGTCAAGTATTTCCTTCTAAGGTCTGTCGCGCTGTGTTCACAATCGAAATAGGGGAGAAGTTGGAAGATGGAGAAAAGAACTGGAGGGTGGCCAGTGTAGTCACCTCTCCTTGTGAAGCTGGCTAGTGTAGCCGAGTCTCCACCAAGATCTACAGGTTTTCTTGAAGCTTGGACCTTTTTGGTCAGATATTTATTTGGTAGAATGCTTCTTTGTATTTGAATTTTTGGTGGTTTTGCTTGGATCTTGTTGTGCCCCTACAGATATAGAATCTTTTTTTTTCCGTATATGTTTTGGGGTCTTAGAAAAAATTATGCCCAGCCGTCCATCCCTTTTCTGAAGCTTTATTTCAACATGTACTCCGATCTTTAGATGTCCACACTACCAGAAAAGAAACTCACACAGTCTTCCAACACCCCGTCTGAGTTGAGCTAAGTGCATAGTGCGGGAGTACAAATTAATTCCTTATTCCAGAGTTGTACCCAGAATGAAGAGACCAGGTTAGACAATAAGAGTAAAATGCTGTACATTGTCATGTTGAACTTGAAGAATTAAGTCAAAGACCTGAAGCTTCTAAAATCCTATTTCTCAGTGAAGTTCCTCTGAAAATTAGGTGGATTAAGGTCAAGTACAGACCACTCTCGATTTCTGCTCATAACTCAGTTAAGAACCCAACGGCTTTTCATAGATGCAAATGAATGAAATGCTGGATAAGTGCAGGTGTGTGAAATGCAGACACAAGTTTTTTTGAATAGTTCTTTATTTTATTTTCTTTTTTACTTGAATTTTCAAAAAATTATGCAAAGATGAATAAGAAGCCATTTGTTTCAAAAATTTTTATTGGACACAAAAATAATGTTAGTAACAAAACCCTTTTTTTTTGCTTTGTTTGTTTTTTTAAGTTAGTTACCCACCCCGTAAATACATATAGACTTACTTGAAAGTACAAGATATGGGTAAAATGTATACACAGTATATATACAGACCCCTCTATACATAGCGAGTGTTGTGTCCTCAGAGCACAAGAAGCGTAAAGAAGACATAACTCGGGCTAGGCGTAAGAGAGTGAAAATGAAAAAGATAGATACATCGGTCCGCCCCCTATACTTAGGCTGTGAACAGTCTAAGTATAGAAGAAGAGCGAAAATAAAGCAATCGGGATATGTGAATGAGGAGAGTATATAAAGATGGGCATCAATTCCCCCTATACTTAGGCTCTGGTCAGCCTAAGTATAGAAGAAGGGTGTAAATGAGGCGATCGAGAGAATGAGTTTGATGAAGGAAATGGTATATACAGATGGTATCGGTCCCCCTTATACTTAGGCCTTGGACTAAGTAAAGGAAGAAGATGTACAAGGAGACCGATGTGGTCGGGAGGGAGGGTGGGTAGCCGATTACTAAGGTGGTTTTTGACCGATCTTTTTGTGAGCCTGTGGCGGGAGATCGTAATGACGAGAAGGAGATGAAGCTTATGATTCCCAACTATAATCAGTGTTATCCTCAAAGAAATCATGCTGGATAGTAGATGAAGCGTATGAGTCAGATGAAAGGCAACCATCATCAGAGTTATCCTCAGAGGAGTAGTATTTGAAAGTGGACACACTCCAGATATTCTTATCTTTTTGTTTCTACAGTTTTTTTCTCAGAATTCGTTCCTTCTTGGGATCAAATGATTTGTTCTCGAATGAATACTCTGAAGCACCAATCTCAGTCAACTCATAAGAAATAATTCTAGTGTATTTGATGAGAACAAGAGCATTGGCTTTGGATGAATAATAGTGAGGAACGGGAGTCGTCCATCGGGAATCGAAGTTTGGATCCCTGCGAAGGTATGGTTTTAGAACTATCAAACAGACTTCACTCATGTAGATTACCTTTTCCGGACCTGATGAGGGATCATCATATGATTCCTCTTCCAGAAGATCAAAGGCAACTTTCTTTTTCGATGAAGGAGTAGTCATTTTGTTTCGTGAAGGTGTTGGTCCACTTGAGTCTCCAGATGAATAACCATTGGAATTTTTCTCCTCGGTCGGTGTTCGCCCTGCATGTTTGTTCTTAGTCTTCTTAATATTGGTGCACTCCTGATTTGGGATGATTTGGTCAAGATATTCAGAGTAGGTTGACCCAGGGTGCGCTCATGCATATGTCTTAGGATCATATAAGAAACATTCTTCTATTGTGAGATTCACATGATTTGAAATAGTGGGGAGAGTCTCTGCCTGTTCGTTCTCAATTGATTTGATGCTGGAGCATTCCTGTGTTGAGCTGATGTGATGAAGGTAGTCAGAATAGGTCGACCCAGGGTGCGACCATGCATAAGTCTCCGGATCATATGATTCATCTATTTGATTTTCCATGGTGAGAGCAGCTGGGAATGAAGCAGGAGGGAGAGTCTCTAAACTAATAGTCTTATCAACAACAACTATCTCAGTTGTAGCAACGGGGTAGGGCTCTTCTACCGCTTGATGGTTACGGCTGTCGAGGACTTCGTGGGTTACCTCAGAAAATCATGGGTCCTCAAAGACTTATTGAGATCGAAGTGCTTCCAATGCTGTAAAATTGATTTCCCGAGTCTCACACTGAATAATTGCCTTAGCCAATACTAAGAATGGCTTTCCAAGAATAATTGGAGACTGGGTGAATTCTCCTTGATGCTCAATATCAATGATCGTGAAGTCTACTTTGAGCAGAGCACCTTGGAATGTAATGATGATCGAAATGGTTCCTCTCGACTGCTTTATCGTCGGTCAGCCAATTGAATGATTTTTCGTATCTTCCTGATAGGTTCGAGTCTGAGTTCGTGAAATACAGAGGTCAGGAGGATATTAATTGGCGAGTTGTCATCAATTCGAGCATGGGTAAAAATTATGTCTTTGATTCCACAGTCAAATCTGGGCAACCGCTTCACTATGCAGCTCTTGGTTTTTCTCCTCAACACCAAGGAGGAGGCCATTGACAAGATATATCTTTCAGTCTTTGTTCTTATCCTGCCAGGCTTTTTCATCATTAATTTATCCATTACAAATCCTTTAAGGTCGGGGAAGTGTTCAATGGCCTGTATAAAGGAAAGTTCAAAAATCAATCTTTTCTCCAGTGCTTCCCGTAAAGCAAGATCCAAATTCTTCAGATCTTCTTCAGTCTCAATTTTTATGAATTTGTCTAGATTTTCGATTTTTTGGGTGTTTTTGAATATTACATTTTTTGGTATTTTCTGAGTGGTGTGGTGATGTGGTATGTTCCGTAGATGAGTAGGGCTTTGATGTTCCGAGTAAGAGTTAGAGGCATAGTCATTCCTAAGGGAGTAATATGCAGAAGTGTCGCTGTCAGAGTCGTTCCTAATGTGAACATATTCTCTAGGTTTCTGAATATCCTCAGAATTTTCAACATGAGATCCAATCTTTTCCTTATTCATTTTTATATCCGAGATCCCATAAAACAAACTGAGTCGATCAGTAAAATTTTTGAATTTTTCCTCCATTAATTCAAATTTCTTATTTATCCTCAAAATATCATCCTCAAAAATTTGTTCATGATCAATCATGGGAGCAGTCGATGTGTGTTCTTTTTTTTGAATTTTTGATCTGGTCATTTTCTCTTCCATTTTCTTGTATGAGCTACGAGGAGATTCTCTTTGATTATCCAACATATCATTGTAATTTCTAAAATTTTCTCCTAAAAAATTATGGAAGGAGGCTGCTCAGTGGAAGGATTTTACGGGAATATGTAGGTCTCGTACTCAGCATACTATGACTCAGGTATGCAATGCTGGTTTGAGTAGATTCTACTTCCATGGTCATGATTGATTGTATCTTCAAATAATGGAGTCATACAGGGTACATATGTTTTGATATCATCTATCTGGTCCTCTGTATGGATAAGCTGATCAAAGGAGTGGTACTCAGGTTGGTCAATAGGGGTCTGATCGTCACGGTCAATCCAACATTGATGATCAATAAGTGAGATCCTCTCCATTTAGTGTGATTGAATTTGGTTTCTCGGTCAATCATGAGGCTCAAAAGTGACTTGATCTTAAAATGGTTCATTAGTTTCGACTAGAAACCGAGAATAAGACAGTTCCATCCAGGATGGTAAATGGTCATGTGTGGTCGGATGATTCGAGTAGAATGGCTTGGAATTCAACAAGGGGACCAAATTCATTTGAGAGTGAAAATCTCCCTCAAATGTTGGAGGATTATTGAAAGAAGAGGGTTTAGTCGACTTGGGCCTGAACGAAACAAATTCATTTTCATAATATCGGTCAGATGGGTACTCAGACCATTGTCCTGTTTTTATCAAAGGAGGTTGATGATGAATCGACATGGTTGATCTCGGTGCAAGGGCACAGGATATTCACAAGAAGTTTTAATCAAGAAGATTGATGGCACAAATGTGCGGCTTTTGGTCTTCGAAAGCGGTTTACGCACACCAATTCAAACACAAATCAAACCCCGGGTTCACCAACTCACACAATGAAGCCGCAAGAGTTCGGCTATTATCTTTTCAATTTTAAGTTGGCGTTGGAAAGAATTTAGTGAGCTGTTAGGTGCCGAAGATTTTCTTAAAGACTGTCCTGAATTCTTATGACCAGTTACACCTACTTTCAGCTAGTATGGGTATAAGTACGAACCGTAGAACATCTACCCGTGTTACTTATGGACGGAGCCTTACGCAGTGTCCTTTAAACCACCCACTCTGCTAAGGAAATCCGGACCATTTACCGGCTACCCGTATATCCTCACTGAGAAGTAGCTAATTGTTTTTAGAATCAGTAGTCTGAACAAAAATTTCAGAGCTGGGCTCTAACTTAAGTGTCATCTCTCACTCACTCAGAAAAATAAATGGATCTAAGGTCGGGGTTTCTCTCCCGCGAAATTTCTTGATTTTATGGGTTGTTTAAAATCGGCAATATTTAGCAGCCCCAATTTTAATTAGGCGATCACTGAAAATTTAAGGTGAGCACAAAATGCACATCTACCGTCCAGCCCAAATTTCCTTTAAAATAATGTGACAAAACAGGAGGGAGAAATTCAGGAAAAGCCGATGCATGCAAAAAACGATGTTGTATGCTCAGTTAGAAGACTTACAATAATTCTTCGTAATCTCCATGTGGGATGCAATACAAGAATTGAAAGATTATTCTAAATGAATGCAAGCCGATGAAAAACCGCATCTAGTGGAAAGTTCTATTAGCGGGGAAGAATTGAGTTGAATTTGACTAAATTGAACGATCTACTATGCATCTCAATTAAAGTGAAGTGTGACCCTAGGTCCTACGAGCACAATAAAAAATTTAAATGCTCTAAGAGCCGTATGTGCATGTCTATCCTAAGCGCCACTCAAGTCGGGCCCCACCCTCACTAGAGAGTGAAACATGCCACAACACACTACAAAAAAGTTCAAGGTCTTTTTTACACACGCGAGAGTCCAAATGGACACCGCTATAAATGAGCAATTAATTACAGAAATTAAAATTGTAGAAAAATAAATCCTAGACTCTACGCTCTCTCATGACTTGACTCGGTCTTAAATTAATTGCAGCTTTTCGGAAGTTGGTGAAGATGCTTCGATTTTCAAAAACCGCTCCACGTACACTGCGTACCTCGCACGAAAAAATAAGAGAGAGGGTGTAAGAGAGTGACACAAAAATAATAAAAAATAAAACAAGAAAATAAACATTGAAAATAAAATAAAACAAATGTAGGAAAAAAATGGAATTTACAATGAAAAAATCGGGGGTCAGACTACCCGAATGCTGAAAACCGAACAAATTTTTTTGACAAAATCTAAGCCGTTTGCCTCCCCGACAACGGCGCCATCTGATGAATCGTAAATTGCCCTCGATTAAAATGTCACGATGGATTATCGTTCTCTTAAAATAATGTGCCGTTTTGTTGTAGGCGGGTAATCATAATAGGTCAAGAAATAACCACAATTATTTAGTTAATTTTTAATCGTGTGGTTTTATGTTTATTTTACTTGGGCAAGTCCCAAGGTCGAACACAAGGAGGCAAAGGAACAACTTAGAATTTTGTCTATCAAAGTTCGTGCACAGTTTTCGAGGTGGTCTTTTTTTGTAATTTTTAATGCAATTTGAGATGCAAATGCAACTTTGGCCGATTTTTGGACTAAAATGCAAAGATCAATCAAATGATGTCTAAACAATATGAAACTTGGCCAAGATAACAATAATGATGAAATGAGTGCACTGTATTTTTTTTGGAATTTTTGGATGTAAAATGAATTTTTTATGAATTTTTAAATGCAAACAAAGTGAATTTCAATATTTATTTATAATAAATATTGAAACTAATTATTTTATAGTGATAAAATTATCAAAGATCTATCACTAGGTGATGGATCTCAGAAAAATTCTAAACCTCAAAAATACAAGATTCGATACCTATTAAAAATTAAATATTAAATTATGCAAAATAATTTTTAAAAGGCAAATGATGAATGCAAATGAAATTCTTTTTGGGCACAATGTAAAAAACAATTAATTCTACAATATGTGAATTTTTGGCAATTTTTAGAGCAACAGTTAATTAGTTATGAAATTTAGAGCATAAATTGAGCAAAATATGTAATTTTCCACAAAACTATTAACTAATAATTAACCACTAATCACAAAAATGTCAAGCATATGCTATAATGTAGAGAATTAATTGTAGAACATCATGCTATTTTTTTAAAAAATAAAAATATGCAATGTAGCTATCCAAAATTAAAGGAGAGCACAGGGGTAGCGATGCAATATTACAATAATTATAAATAATGCAAAAGGAATAAATTGCAATTACTTATAGTTCTGGGGGTTGCTTCACAAAATTTCCACAGGTCACGTGCCAAGCACATGACCCTGGAGCAGTTGGAGTGATCTGCGATATGGGAAAACTCCGGGGGGTGATTGCAAAAATGCCAATAGGCTCGTGCTATACGCGTACCCTTGAGAGGCTTGGTTGCTTCTGGAATCCGTGGAATCTGAGGAGCTTTCCCGTTATTTTCGCAGGGAGGAAGTGCCTCACGTGTTCCCTCCCACACGTGCACCTCATGTGGGAGGGCCTCGGGCCTCCCGTCCGGTGGTGGCGTGCAGCAGAGAGGGGCAGAGAAGCTTGCTTGGTGTGGTGACGCTCCGGCGGTGAAGCAGCTTATGGCGATACTCCTGGAAGTTGACGTGATGCGCAGGTGAGAGCACTTCAGCTGTTGGCGAAGATGGTGAGGCGCGAGGAAGGCACTGCAGATGAAGCGACTTGCCGTTGATGAAGCTCAGAGTTGTCAAAGACGATGGACCGGAGGCATGAACATTGGAGTCAGCGTCGCTGGCATTGTTATCGGAGAGAACGTTGATGCGAACATAGGAAGGCGCAGTCGATGAAGAACGTCAGCTCAATGACATGAAGGCCGGAGCGAGCAGCTGTGCAGGTGTGGCCGACGCTGCAATGAAGCTCAAGAGCTTCAGATCTCACCACAGGCTGGGGAGCGTTGCCAGAGCTATCACCTCAAGCGGAGGCGTTCCCGTTTTTGGTGTGAATCGGTGGATGGGAACGACAAGGGACGTGGTGCTTCTTAAGTAGCTGGCAGACGAGGACCGGATATGGGAGGAGATTGTGGACTGGATTGGGCGAGGTTCGATGGAGGTGGCGACGATTCGATGAAGATCTGTGGGTTACGATGGGATTTGACGAGGTGATGGCGGCAAGGAGAAGATTTGTGTGTGAGATTCATGGAATCAGAGATGGAAGGGGATGGCTAGGATACACGGAGGAGAAGATCGCGGTGACAACGAGATTGGGGGTGCCGCCACCCGCTTTGGAAAGGGGAGGAAGGAGGCCGTCCGATCGGTCGAGATCGGATGACCCAGGTGTCTCCACGTGGCGGCGAAATTTGGGGCTGGCGATGCACGTGTAGGGCACGTTCTTGGGAGGCACGTGCTCCACACGTGCGTTCCCTTTTATTATTATTATTTATAAAACGAAAATTAAAAACCCCAAAATTGGGTGACACATGGCGGCTCCAGGAGCGGCCACGTGTTAGCCTCACAAAATTCAGAAAATAAATGGAAAGATAAATACATAAAAATAGTAAATGACCTCAGATTGAAAAAGTTTTTTCACAAACGTTTCTTATCTCGATGAGATCTACAACTTTCATGAAGACACCAAAACCAAAATCGATCATTTGCACTACGTAATATTTATGGGGTATCCCATGTACACATAATACTTTGATATTTGGTTTTTATATTTTTTGACATTTTTAAATCAAATAAAAATCCAGAAAAAATATGATAAAATCAAATATAAATATTTACACATTAATCTAATTTTTTGGATTTTTATTAATTAAGAAAAAGAAGAAATAAAATAAAAGACAAAAATGACAACTTTTGTACAGATAGTCAGTGAAGACTCAGACTCAGTTTGTTTCTTTGATTTCAAGCTCAGTTTGGATTTTTGGATTTTTGGATTTCTATGCATTTTAATAAAACTTTCATCAAAGAAGACAAATGAAAAATAAATAAAATAAAATAGGTTAATTATGTACATAAAATAATAGGTCAAAAAACCGCTAAAATACAAAATATACAAAAGAGGCCCAAAACCCAACTTTCACATATGAGCTCCGGTTCACTTGAACTTGGTCTTGTTTTGAAGATAATTGAATGTACATTAGTTCAAAAGTGAGAAGGATCGACTGGATGGGGGAAGATATGAAGGTTTTAGTCCGGAAATCCTAGAACTAGGGTTTGGGTTTTTGATCCACTTATTTGGATTAGTGATTTTTTTGTATTTTTCATTTCTTCTTGTTAGTGATATGTACACAGTGGAGGTGGTTTGGGTCAATTGGAGTTAGCATGAATTAATTAAAAATCAGGGAAGTTAGGCTATTTACAGGTCTATTTTGGCTGGTATTTTTGGCTTCTTATTTTGTGTGAAATAAGTGATAAAATGCGATTCTTATCAAAACATGCATGAATGCTAATTATGCAGAATAAGTGAAGAAATGCCAATGATTTTGAGGGATTTGAGCTTAGCTAATGATATTTAAAGTGATGAATATGAGAATCATCAACCTCTTATCTCCTTTTGGGCCTGATATAACCTAGCAACCTGGGCAAATGGTACCACTATTTGGGGTGGTCTGATGATGTACGATAGGCGATAGGGCAAAATCAACCTGTGTCTATTGTTAAGTAACTTCTTGGGATTCACTAAACTAAATTGAAAAGATAAAAGACCGAACTCTTACGGTCCTCACATTGTGTTCAGTTGGTATATCGAGGGTTTCTTTTGTGTTTGTTTGATTAGTGTAAAGATCCCTCTGCGCACTTCACGCATTTTCTTCACTTTCTTCTTCTTGGCTTGACTTTGTGTTCTCGCATATTTCCTCCTTGTTTCAAGGATGGTGAATTAGAGTGATTTGTGTTTAGACTTTGCCGACATCACTTTTTTCTCCAGTTCGTTCATCTTCATTTTCTTCCACTTGAGATGACACTCTTCCCCAGCTCTCTTCATTCTTATTTACACCTGATTTTTTGCCAATAAATCAATTGTTCGAGATTGACCCTCTTCTTGAACTATCCTTTGGGACTCCATCATTTCTGTAGTCTGATCAAGTTACTTTCACATTTCTATATATACAACCGGTTATAGAGGACTTGATGTCATCGAAGGGAAAGAATACCGTGACAGATCAGAGTGAGATCAATAGTACGATGGTGGCTTCTATTCATGCCCAATTGACTGTAGGACAACATCCAAGTCAGTCTTAAAGACATTATCTTAGAGCCAAGGAACAATAGAGGATAGAGGAGAGAGGAGGATGATCATATGAGAGGAGGTGGGAATGGGGGAGATGAGCAACATGCTAGATCAGATAGAGTTGAACCAGATAGAGTGGTCCCCAAGCTTACCCTTAGAGATGTCTATAACCCAGGTGCATAACACTCAGTTACTTGGATTCAGATACCTGCGGTTCATGGGCATTTCGATCTTAAGCATGAGATTTTACCTTTACTCATCATATTCCATAGTCACATCAATGAGGAACCTTATATACACCTCTAGTAGTTCGACCACATATGTGGCACCATACACTACCCTAACATTCCTTTAGAGGTAGTGAAGATGACAACCTTCCCATTAAGTCTGATGGATAGGGCATTGTATTAAATTAATCATTTAGGAAGAGTTATCACGCCCCGGGAGGAATTGAGATAGCCTTCTTGAGCAAATATTACCATCTCATATGACTCAATCAGATGCGATCATTGATAGCCAACTTCTCCCGTATGTTCCATGAGCGTATTCACGAGGTATGGGAACAATTCAAGAATTTGACAGAGAAGTGCCCCCATCATGATGTACCAAAGACTAGCCTCGTGCAGAAGTTCTTTGGGGGTTTTAGTTTAGAGAACTAGAGATTGGTTGATGCCGCTTGTGGCGAGGGACCCACTTCAATAAAGATGTGGATGTATTATGGCAGATTTTTGAGAAAATGGCAGAGAGATCAACTGCTCTATCTTCTTCCTGCGCATTTCAGAAACATCCTCCTACTTCTTCAGCACCCCATAAAACCGTCAACATGACGACATCTCACGATGTGAATAGGGTGGACAATTCTAATTTGACCATCATAGGAAATCACTTATCCAAAGCATATATAGTAGAAAAGTGATCAAAATAGCTTGACAAATTACATGTGATCGAGCAAAGGGCAAAGCAACTGGATAAGTTGGATGATATTACTAGACATTTGGAGCTCCTTATTAGCACCATCAGTTCATGTTAGAGTGCGAGTGCAGGTGTTGATACTTCTGTAGTTGAGAAGACTTCTTCTACTTCTTCAGCATAAGAAAGTGTCAGAACACCTTTCATTATTCAATATGTTTAATACGTGCAGACTTTGGATCAGTTCCCGCAACAGTCACCACCAACATGTGTTGTCCCGTACTATCCAGAGTATCCGTACCTTTCTAAGCAGCAGTGTCCACCTCCACCACACATTCAGGAGGTGAACGGTATTTGGAGCGACACCAATCACAACCAGATCCGTCCACTAGGGCATGGACAACTTGGTTCTCAGTCGAGCCTGAGGCTCGTTAACCATTTTTGGGGCGGTAGACCTTAGTGCAAGCACCAACCGCCCCAAACTCATTACTCATCTTCAACACACTTTCAGACTTGGCGTCGTAGACAACAACAGATGTAGCATGGGTATCCTTATCAACCTTATTATTAGAAGCAACATGCACATTATGAACAATATTTGTGTCCTCCTCCTCCCTATACATATCAGCCATAGCCTGCTTATTCCGGGTACCAGCCTCCGCACTACCAGTCTCAATGACGACCCATTGTTGAGCATCTAGAGGCACCTTCGGTGAAGCCAACACTAGATCAGCTTGCTATCTTACTGAATAATATGAATGATTTTCACCAGAGGTTTTATGACCTGACCACCACAAAGATACTCATAACATCACAGGTCGAAGCCAATCCCAACAACTTCAGATGCAACAAGGAGCAGTTAGACCATGATCCATTGACCCCTGAAACATGTATGGCTTGTGATATTACTTGTTTATCCGATGCCATTCATCTCAAGAGCGGTAGGAGATTGCAACCATCCACACAGTTGGGATTGAGGAGAGCACTGATAGAGCTTCGCCGACTTCTTCATCTTCTCCATTAATTGAGCATAGATAGAGTGTTGTAGATCATGGAGAATCTTCTCACCAATCAGAAAAATACAAAAAAGAGAATAAAGGAGGATGCAGCGTCGAGTTAGCTACGAAGGAGAACATACCTATCGGAGAGTCTTCATCAGCACCAGCAGACCGAGCAACCCATTTTGTTTTGCCTTTTTCTTCTACCTGTATTAGATGATATTGTACTGACTGATTCTGATCATCCTCAAGTACATGTTGATTCTGATATGAATAAAAGAAATGAGTAGTTTGGTGTTTTGTCTGATTTTATTCCATTTCGCAAAGCTTTGAATAAATCAAAAAATATCAAAATGTAAAGCAAACACTATCTGATCTTAGAGTGGTAGAGATACTTCAGAACATATTTTTATAGATGCCACTCCTTAAGGCCGTGGAGTATATGCCTGCAGTTAAAAACACAATGAAAGAAGCATGTACTAGGAAGCGTCAACCCAAGCAGAATAGACACCAGAGAATAGAAAAACATATATTGACCATGGACACTGTTCATGCCATCAGCAACCTCTCATTGAAAAAGAAAGATAAGAGATCACCTCACATCTGTTGTCAGATTTTTGATCATGAGTTCGATCGTACTCTTCTCGATAGAAGATCCTCCATTAATCTCTTGCCATCCTCGCTACTCACCGAGTTTGGGTTGGGGCCTCTTATATTAACCAAGATAATCTTTTAGTTTGTTGATAGATCGATTAAGTGGCCGAGGGGCATTCTTGAGGATGTTATTGCAATGGTACAAGGCATGAGCTTTCCTGTTGACTTTGTTGTCATGGACATGGACACTTCAACACCGTTATTCCATACCTCAATCATACTTGGTCAACCATTCTTTTGAACGACCGAAGCGGTAGTAGTTTCTGGTACTGTAGAGACAACATTTCACTCCCACAGTGATAAGGTTAAGATAGAGACGATCCCGGATCCAAAGCCATCACCGCCAAAAGTAGACGAGAGAGAGAGACAGTTACTACAAATTCTAAGGACTGTGATTTTCTTGCTGAGATTCGAGATACAAATTTGTTTACAGTCGGTATTCGTTCCACTGTTGATGATTCAAAGTTGTTAGTTGTTGGATTGTCTAGGTTATTTTCTAAGGATCTTACTAAGTTTTCTCAGGCATATTTCGAGGATATTGTTGAGACATCTGAGTTGTTTATTGATGAGTTTATTGAGTTATTTTATAAGAGTCTTGATGATCCATCCAATTCTGAGCAGAAAACATTCATTGTAGACCTTTTTGAGATTTCACATGTTGAGCCTACAATAGCCACAATGGACAATACTCAAAGTGCAGATCATATACCTTCTACCAATGCAGTTGCAAAGGTTGTTGTAGAGTAGATTAAGACCCCACCTGAGCTCAAAGCTTTACCATGACATTGAAGTATGCTTACCTTACGTCTGCGCTCCAAATGTTTCCAGTCAACATCAGTTTGCAGTTGACCAACGACCAGGAATCTCGCTTGTTAGAGGTTCTTGAGAGAAATCCCAAGGTCATAGGCTAGAATATTTCAGATCTACATGGGATCAATCCAGCATTGTGCTTTCATCATATCTACTTAGAGGATGACAGCGATCCGACTTGTGAGTTTCATCATCGTCAGAATCCTAATCTTCCGGATGTTGTCACGAAAGAGATCAGGAAATGGTGTGATGCTGGCTTTATTTATCCCATTTTGTATTCTAAGTGAGTCGGCCCGTTACATGTGGTCCGGAAGAAAACCAAGATTAAAATTGTGACGAATGACCGTGATGAGGAGATTCCAACTCATGTACCCACTCGATGGCGTATCTACGTAGATTAACGACGCCTGAACTCATCGACTGAGAAAGATCACTTTGCACTGCCCTTATTAATCAGATTATTGAGAGGTTGACTTGGAAGGAGTTCTTTTATTTCTTGGATGGGTACTCGGGACATTCCAAAGATGTATGTTTGCTATTTTTACAGACATGGTAGGTGATTTTCTATAGGTCTTCATGGACGATTTATTGGCCTACGATGATAGTTTTGACACATGTCTTACTTATTTAGATCGAGCACTTCAGCGTTGCTGTGAGGTAAACTTAGTGCTCTCATGAGAGAAGAGTCACTTTATGGTGACTAATGGAATTTTATCGGGCCATGCCATCTCCAAACATGGTATGGAGGTTGACCCAGCTAAGATTGATGTGATCTCTAAGCTAGAGCCATCGCAAAATTTGAAGCAATTGAGGTCGTTCCTTGGTCACATTGGATTCTATAGGAGATTCATAAAGGACTTCATGAAGATCATCATGCCTATGACTGAGATTCTTTGAAAGGAGAGAAAGTATATTTTTGATGAGGAAGTCCTCCTTGCATTTCATCATATAAAAGACGTGGTTACTAGAGACCCTATCCTTCAACCCTCTGATTGGTCTCTTCCCTTTGAGATCATGACGGGCACGTCAGATTATGATCTTAGAGAAGTTTTAGGGTGGAGAAGGAATGAGATACCATTTTCCATACACTATGCTAGTAAAACTCTGGATGAGGCACTACACAATTATGCAGTTATAGAGAAGGTGATGGTAGTAGTGGTGTTTTCTTTAGAGAAGTTCTGATCTTACCTACTAGATTGTAGAGTTATTGTTTACACGATTCACACTGCCATACGGTACTTACATGTAGAAAAGGATGTCAAACCACGCCTTATCAGATGGATCCTTTTTCTCCATAAGTTTGATTTAGAGATTTGAGATAAACCTGGAGTAAAAAATGTTGTGGTAGATCATCTTTCTCAGATTACAGATGCATAGTCCCTTGAGCACCTACTACTTCCATTTCAGAGACCTTTCCAGATGATGTTATCTTGTTTGTTACTCTCTAACATGGTACACTGATATTGTGAACTATATTGTCCCCAAGAAAGTTCCACAAGATTGGTCCAAGCTAAAGGTAGACAGATTTCTGTCAGAGATTCATTTTAATCAGTGGGAGGATCCCTACCTATTTCGTGAGGGTACAGATTATATTTAGAGGAGGTGCATTCCTCATGAGGAATACATCAGTATGTTTGAGCATTGTCATAGATTAGAGACTTGTGGGCATCATTTAGGAAAATCATGACTTTATTTAGGGATGCTACAGATTATGTGAAGCATTGTCCTAATTGCCAGAAAATGGGAGGAACCGTTTGTTCCAAAGATATGATGACCCTGAGATATATCCAGATTTCAGATGTTTTTTATGCTTGGGGCATAGAATTCATGGGCGCATTCCCTGCCAGTTAGGGATTTCAGTACATCCTGCTTACCGTGGATTATGTTAGTCGTTGGGTGAAGGCTATCCTCACCCGAGTCACTGATAATCGTACGGTTTGTCACTTTCTCAAGGACAACATTATTGCAGAGTTCGGGATTCCCAAGATTCTCATTTTAGATGGTGGAAGCCATTTTATTAGCAAAGAGGTCATAAAGCTTGTTAAGGAGTACTACATTGAGCATCGTGCCACGTCTCCTTACCACCCATAGACTAACGACTTGGTTGAGATTTTGAATAGGGAGATCAAGATGATTCTTCAGAATCTTGTACATCCAGATAGGAAGAACGTGTCCCAGATGCTTGACTCAGTTTTATGGGCTTATGGGACGGCGTACAAGTCTCCATTAGGTATGTCTCCCTATAGATTGGTTTACGGAAAGACTTTCCATATGCCAGTTGAGCTGATACACAAATCATTATGGGAACTCCATATTTGCAATTTGGATTATGAGAGAGCAGGCCAGCGTATGAAAGTTGATCTGAACATATTACCAGAATTATAAGATTTTGCTTATGATAACACCCTGATGTATAAGGAGAAAGTAAAGTGTTGCCAGATAGACACATTGGGAGAAAGACTTTCGAGCCTGATCATAAGATATGGTTGTTTGATGCAAAATTGAAGTTGTTTCTAGGAAAACTTAAAAGTAAATGGTCAGTTTCGTTCATAGTTGGAGCTGTGTGTGATAATGGTAGTATTGTCATATGGTGGTTGTCATCTGACGCACAACCATTTATCGTGAATGGACAGTTGCTGAAGCTATATCTCGATCATGATACATTCCTGTTTGGAATCGATTCCATGAGATGATATTCTCTTGTATATATTCCTTTCGTTTTATTATTTCTTCTTCTGTTTTTACCATTCATCTATTTTTCATGTGTATATCATACTTAGGATGTACTCTATCCAAAGTATAGGGGAGGTGAATGACTTGAGTTGTTCTTATTTTTGTTCTATTACATTACTCTTGTTGTTTCCAATACGTAGGGATCCTTTACCCTAAGTATAAGGGGAGTGATGTCATTCATTTCATTCTTCTTTTTATTTCTGTTTATTTTTCATTTTTTTTTCTATTCTCTTACTTGTCCTTCAGCTTGTTGATATTCTTTTTCTATACTTAGGGATCTTTTACCCTAAGTATAGGGGATGACAAGTCGAGTCATTGAGTTTGTACATTCTTTTCCTCAGTTTTCCCTGTTTGTACATTCTTCTATACTTAGGATTATTTGATCCTAAGTATAGGGGGGATCATTGACTTCTATTCATTTTATTCTTTATTCTTTGAGTCGTCGTAGTATAGAATTCTTTCCACTTTTCTATGCTTAGCATGAGTTATGTCTTCCTTTATTGCTTCTTTGTCACTATGAGGGCATAGTTCGAGTTAAGTATAGGGGGTTGTCGTATATATTGTATATATACTTTAGCCACAACTTGTACTTTTGTTTTTCTAATAATATGACTAATAAACAGAAACAAAAAAGTTTAATAAAAAGTTTGTAAAAGATCTTTATAAAAATCCTCTTGTAAAATTATTTTGTAAACTTTTTTTTAAAAATTTTGTAAAATTATTTTTGTAGAAATCATTGTAAAATAATTGTAAATTTATTTTTGTTGTAAACTGTTTGTAAATTATTTTGTAACAAAATTATGTACACTGTAAAAATGTTTGTAAAATGTTTAAAATAAAATGGTTGTAAAAATTATTTTGTAATTTTTTTGTAAATTTTTGTAAATGTTTTGTAAATATTTTTATAAAATATTTTGTAAAGGTTTTGTAAAACATTTGTAAAAACTTTTGTAATATAGTTTATCAAATTATTTTATCAGCTTGTATATAAATAACTTGTTTATATATGTGTATGTGTATATTTGTTGTAAACATGTTTCTAAATAGACCTTGTAAATGACATTGTAAAACACGGGGATCAAATTCTTTGTTAATAAAATTCTTTTCTTTAATAAAATCTTTATATAAAAGTTGTATATAAAATTCTTTGTTAAAGTATGTTTATAAACTTCTTTTGTAGATAAAATACTTTTATAAAATATGTACATAAAACTTGTAAATAGAATATTCTTTTTTAAAAAAATATTATATAAAATATGTATAATTTTTTGTATGGTTTTTGTATAAAATTATTTGTAAATTTGTGTAAAATCCCTGTAAATTCTTGTAAATATATATTTTTCTATTAAAAATTCTATAAAAGTTGTAAACATAAAATCCATAATAATTAGCAAAATTCTCTGAAAAGCTTTTAAAAAGTGTATTGGAGCCGTGGTTTGAAATAAAGCTTTAGATAAGAAATGGTCTGCTCGAACAATTTTTTCTAAGACCTCAAAACATTAACAGAAAGAAAGATTCTATATCCATCAAGGTACAATAAAGATCAATACAGTTTAACAATTCTTCCAACCAAATAGAAGCCAAATGTATTCCAATAGAAAAAGAATAAGTATATTAACCATAATGGTCCAGCTTCAGAGAGAATGCATATCTTCGTGGAGACTTGGCTACACTGCCCGGCTTCACATGAAGATGTGGTTACACTGGACACACTCCACATCTCTTCTTATTCTTCTATCTTCAACCCCTCGATTGTGGACATAGCACATACCTGAACTTAGAAGGAAATATTCCGCACCTCATGGAAAGAGTAGCTAGACTGGGAATTAGGGTAACCTTGCTAGAAGGTTGTTTTTTGTCATTTCTGGTGTGGAGAGCTATATTACACTTACACAGTACATGTACATTCATAGTCATCAGAATTTGCATATGAGGACTTGTTGTGATCTGACTGTTGAGGCAACCTGAATAGAGATTTGTTGAAGTCAAAGGCTGTTAGGTATTAAATTCAATTCCTAATAAGGTTCCGCTAAACTAATCACTCAAAGGTCTTATCGAGATCCATACTTTGATTTTATGAAGACTAGTTTAAAAATCAAAATTGTTCTAAGTTCTTTATTTTTCCTTTCTTCTTTTTAGACACTTATTCTTCGAATAAGTGTTTGCTAAGGGACTAACAAAGGTAAAGTATATGGGGATGATGAATATGCATTTCATCATCTTTATTCATTTATTTTAGCTTAAAATCCCTTATAAAACACCTACAATTCTGCCTTCTATAAATCCGTATTCTTTTGTATATATTTATATTTATCATTGTGTTTTCCCTAAAATAAAGGAATACCTAAAGGGAAAAATAAAGAAAGCAAGAAGAATGCACATACGTAATAAATACGGACTGACTGTGAACCTGAGATGAGGTCAAGGTTTGACTTGATCGACAAGGAATAAAGTAGGGGGAGATAAGGTCTTCATCAGGAAAATCAAGAAAAAATATTTATCACTCATGTATATTCACCATTATTCATCATGTACATCCATCAATATATTGTATATATTTCTTATTTTATTTTCTTTATCACCAAATTCATCTAAAATAAAAATGTTTTCTTCTTGAAACTTGTCATAAAAATTAGTTGTAATTTTTAAATATAATTGCAAGAAGAAATATTATACATAGTAAAAATAACATCACTTTGAAGAAGGCGCAACATCAAACTTGTCAGATCATATCTTCTCCATAAACACTCAAAATAAATCAAACTCACTTTCACTATATTCCAAATCAAACAATCTTTAAAATGAAAGTGGTTTTACTAAAATCAGAGTTAAGATGTGAAGGCTTTTTGGAGTGTATTACATTCTTGTCTCTATTATACACTGTGTGATTTTATTCTTTTATTATTTTCTTTTATGTTTATACATATTGTATTTTTAAATATTTGTATATATTGTATTGATGTATACAAAATTCAAATAAAAATCACTAAATAAAAAATACACAAAAATAAAATCATACATATAATGTATATGTACCACATATCTATATTGTAAATATCTCTATTTATTTAACTTAATAAAATAATTCATAAAAATAAAATAAAAAATATATAAAATTCTTTAATAATGATGTGAATTAATAATATTTTAAATTATATAATTATTTGTAAAATAAATTATTAAAAATCCATTTGTAGTATATATAGGTATATATACCGATGAATAAAGGTAAATATTTATTTTTACTTAATTATTTTATTTCTTTAAATTATTAAAATTTACCATAAATAAGTTAAATTATTTATTAAAATATAAAATTATTTTATTTGCTAATTTAATTTAATTTTTACACTTTTTTGTCTACCAATGGTTTTGTCCTGTAGTGGGCAAGCCTTCCCATTTGCAAAACCACGTCTGTTGACTCGGGACAACTACCCATTCTCTAGCTCACCTGAATAAAATTACGTCACCATCAATCCTTCTTTGATTTTTCCCGACGGATCCATATCTTCAATCCACCCATCTTCCTCATCCATATTTTCTCCTGAATAACCAATAAATCTGCTAGAATAAAACTCTCGAGATCCAGCCTCGGTTCACGTGCATATTTGATTTCAAATTTCACCCAGCACTGCACCTATAAAACCTTCTCAAGATCGAAACCTCACCGTTTAATCTGTTTTCTGTCACTTTCTTCGTACATTGTTGATTCTAGTGAGCTGAGCGGTGACAGAGCCTAGCTCCCACAGCCAGGAGAGCGTCATAATCATCTGAGGCATGATCCAAACTACGATGGCGGAGTTCATCGGCAATGTTGAGTCACTTCAAATTCCACAGCAAATTGAGGCTATGACTTCTTCCAATATGTAGGTTAAGCTTAGGTAGTTTTCCTTTTAATCTTGTTTTTAATTCTATAATTTTCTTCCAGTTTAGCGTAAATTTGATCATCTTCCATTTAGCTCTGTTATGCTCGATCGGAGCCCTCTATTCATCAATTGTCACCATTGACTATACGATCACCTTCATCAGACCCTTATTCACCCTTCTACCAAATCTTGTCACCCCGATCACATCTGCACCAGAGACAACCATCCACCCCTCATTTACTTCAGTTTTTTGCTAATGATGTTTATCGGATTTATCGCTTCGAGCAAGAACATCACTTGCAGGGTACATGTCTTTCATTTGGGCATGATCGTAACACTTAGAGGTTGCATTACAGCTGCAGACCACCTGGTCATCCAAATCAAGGATTGGACATCATCAAACTTCTTTAACATATCTATTAGATGTTGAGGAGTAGCAAGAACCCATTCTATCCCTAAGGAGGCTCTTTGGAGGAATATCGACAGAGATCCGACTGATCGAACTTCACCGGCGATCTCCTTCTTTAGAGTTCTTCCTCAGCCTCTCGTTGCCATCATATAAAAAATGGCGAGTGTCAGATCCAATCCTAGCCATTGAAGACGTCCCAAATTTGAGCCAATCGATCAAAGCTACAACAACCATTGTATTAGCACGTAATCGCCACGCTCCCTAGTGTTAGTTGCTTCCAAGCCCCCGCCATATCTTTAGTTTGTAAATAAGTCCTTTCAAGGACATGTGTCATGCTTCTGTTGAATGAACATTTGCATAAAGGCCCTTTAGTGCTTTATTAATTGCTTTTGAGTTCAACTAAAGCTGCAACATGTGCTTTTCTGGTGATATTGCAATAAGACACTCGTAGATTTGTGTTACCGTGTAGTTCTTGGAAATTATTTAATCACATAATAGTCCATGCCAGCTCTACTCAGGTGCTCTAGCACGCGCTTTTCATGAGATATTTGCATTTTAAACCTTTTATTTTATAATTTTGTTATTCCTTCAGTCCTATAATTACTTTTCTTTGCACTTTAATCCATTTATTGCAATTTAGTTACTTGTTAATCCTAATTAATAAATCATTAATTGCATGCAAAAATTCCACAAAATTCTCTTACATTCCTACTAATAACCTTAATCACCACTAATTTTGGTTAACAAAATAAATCAGTTTTATTAATTCTAAAAATTTAAAAACCCCAAAAAGTGCCCTGTTTACAATTTATAATCAATAAAAAATCAAAAATAGTTTGAAAAATTCTAAAAAAATATTGTGCGTGTAAATCATTAAAAATTTACAATATACATAAAATAGCTTTTTTTAAAGCTTGAAAAATCTTCTTCCTACTTGTCTATATTTTTCTTATATTTACTTTTATTTTCTATTTTAAAAACCCAAAATTAGTGCACTAATTTTCTATTTTGTTTATTTCATGATTTTAATAGTTTTGAAATTACTAAAGAAATGTAAAAATCCTTTAAAAACATAAAAATAGTAAAAAATTCTTAAAAACAATTTTTTTAATTTTCTAAACTTTTTTAGCATTTTTGAAACTCCAAAATGAGTGTTTGTCCTTTATTTCATTATTCTTTTATTTATTTTATTTAAAAATTTAAAATATAGTAATTTACAAAAAAATCATTAAAAATGCAAAATCAAAAAATATAAAAACTATAAAAAATAAAATTTCATAAAAAGTATAGAAAGATAAAAAATCATAAAAACATCAAAAGTTGAAAAAGAAAAATATTTCTTTAATTCGTTGATTTTTCATTGATTAATGACCTTCCGGAATTGTAGCCCTTCTGAGTTCGATCATGTATGCTATACAGGTAAGTAAATAACACACTTCTTATTTTCTCTTTTTATTTCACTCTCTGATTTATTTTGGCTTGAGAATAAAATTTTTGTTTGAGATGTCTTTGGGTTGCGACGATTACATTTTACCTTGTGCATAATTCCATTGTAACAAGAAACCATAGAAAGTTAGTTCACATCAATATTTTGATTCAGGAACTACACATTCATCACTCGATTTGCATGTAAAATATGATACAAAGCACTGATATTACAGAAGTCATACTTAATATTAGTCCCTAGAGAATACTTATTTGTAGCTAATACAATTATGAGGGGTATTCAATTAAAATTGGAGCACAAGAGTTCTTGGTTGATTTAATGGTTATTAGGACAGTGGATTTTCTGTTATCCTTAGAACGGATTAGTCGTAAAAGAACCATACAACCATAGATTATTGTGATTAAAGGGCCATCATTAATATTCTGAGTGAACCGGTATTTGAATTCGGAATAATTATAGGATAAACTATTGTATAGAATCACAACACTATAAACTGAGAAACTGCTAGATAGTGGATGTCAAGGATATCTAACATGTGCTACTCTGCCATTTAAATATGAGAAGGACATAAGCACTATACCGATCACTCAGTAATTTCAAGATGCCTTCTTAAAATAATTGTATGGACTCCCTCCTAATCGAGAGATCAAATTTATGATTCATGTAATTCATGGAGTGAATCTGATGTATATTGCTCTTTATTATATGGTTCCAGCCAAATTGCGAGAGTTAAAGAGTCAAATACAATAATTATTAGAGAAATGGCTCATTGGACTCTGTACTTCTCCTTTGGTCCATTGGTCTTATTTGTGAAGAAAAAGTATGGCTCACTCAGATTATGCATTGATTATCACCATTTGAAAAAAGCAACTATAAAGAATAAGTACCCTATTCCTCATATTAATGATCTCTTCTATTGTGCAAGGTGCATGTGTATTTTCTAATATCTATTTGCATTCTGGGTATCATCGATTGAAAGTTAACTTAGGAAATGTATCCAAAAGAACCTTTTGGACATGCTTTTGGGTATGTAAGTATATATTTGGGAATATATGCACGTGCTTACTAAAGGGAGGCATAGAAGGCCTTGCACATTACAGAAGCATGTCCAATCGAAAGACATTTTTGTCATATAAGTTGCGATAACAATGGAAATTAAAAGAATATTCGATGGAACCACATGGATTGAGAACCATTCCCAATCCATTACATTTATATCACATGCATTTAGAATCACATATTTAAACGTGAATGTGATCCTCAAGTCTATAAAGCAAGAAACCTCCTGTCTGAAGTCTGGTCCGATGGAAATAGCACTTGTGGGCATGGAGATGAACCATGTACTTCCCACAATCCAACGAGATGATATGGGACTTCTTGCTCATGTTTTCATCATATGAAATCATCCATCTTCATCATTATACTTCAAAATGAAAGATGAAGAATCCCTATATGAGATCGATCAAATCAATCGGGCAGCGTAACAACATGTTTATCCACCATTAAGGGTATTATACCTATAAGGGGACATCCCTATTATGTTAGGTGGGATATCGAACATTAAGGGTATTATCTTGGTGTGGGGACATCCCTTAGAGAGAGAGAGAGAGATACACTTGTTGCTCCTTGAATGAATTGTATGAAGAAGGTAGGTTATACCTCTCCTTATATATTTTTCGGACTGCTAGGACTACAATCCTAATAGTTGAATCAATGGGTAGGATTAATTGAGCTCATAACCACTTTTAGGATTAGATTTAATAACAATTATCAATTTAGTATCCATTAATCCTTTGAATAATTTAATTAACAAATATATAATAAAAAAATAAATAGGAGGTTCGTAAAAGTTGGGGACATCCACCATAGTTGTTACAACCATGGTTGCCCCCTTTTTAGGGAGCTCCTTTTCATTTTCCTTTTATATTATAATAGTTTTAATATTTCAAAAACCATACAAATTATTTATTTATTAATTTATTTCGAAATTCAATTATCATTAAATAATTCCAGATTTTTTGTGATTATTGAAAATAGGACATTGATAAATATGAATCATATTCATAGGCCAAAAGCTAAATATAAATCATATTTTCATTAATTGTATAATGTGAATCCAATTCACTTCAATATTAATTCTCAATCATATTCAAAATCAAGTCTCAATTGGATATTGTGGATCTTATCCACATACTATCCATGATTATTATGGATAACACTGTCCATATTATCTTATCCAATATAAATAAATTTAATTTAATTATCGTGAAATCCTCTCTATACTTATCTAAAAATAATATGATCTTATCTATGATATTGCTGGATAACTATGAGTAACACTATCCAAGATAATGTTATCAAGGATAATTAAATCTAATGTAATCATCCTAATTAATTAATAGCTCCAAAAATTGCCAAAAATTCGTGGACAGTAGAATTAATTGATATTTACATTGTGCCCTAAAAAGAATTGCATTTGTGTGTATATTTTACTCTATAAAAATCATTTTGCATATTTCATTAATTAATTTTTAATAAGTATTAAACTCCACATTTTTATAAGATATTTCATTTATTGATATATCTTGTACAATTTTATTCCTGAAAATAAGTATATTTAATATTTAATATAATTAATTATTGAAAATCACATTATCTACATTCATAAATTAATTAAATATTCATCTTGCATCCAAAAATTCCAAAAAAATTACACAACATTAACATCATCATTCTTAACATCCTGGCCAAGTTTTGTAATTTTTGGACATTGTTTGATTGACATTAATTTTCTAGTCCTTAAAAATTGGTCTTATTTGCAAGTGCGTCCATTAATTGCATAAAAAATACCAAAAAATCCGCTTCGAAAACCATGTACAAAATTTGATAGACATTAATCTAGGTTGTTCCTTTGCCTCCTTGAGTTAGACCCTAGGGCTTGCCCAAGCTAAATAAACATAAAACTACTCGATTTAATTTGATTAATTAATTACGTTCTTATTTCTTGATTGATTCTGATTACCCGCCTACAACAAAACGACAAATTCATTTTAACGCACGATAATTCCAACAAATTAAAGAGGGTAATTTGCAAATAATCAGATGGCGCTATTACCAGGGAGGTAAACGGCTTAGGTTTTTGTTTAGAAAATTAGTGTTTGGTTTCCACATATTCGAGTAGTTTGACCCCCCAAGCCTCATCACTGTACATTTTCCATTTTTTTGCATTTATTTATTTTATTTTATTTTCACCAATTATTTTTTTAGTTTATTTTTGATTATTTTTGTGTCGCTCTCTTACTCTCACACACTCTCTCTTATTTTTCTTACAAGGTACTCGACGTACATGAATCAATTTTCACGAAACTGACGCTTCTTCACCGACCGCCAAGCCATAGTAAAATTAAGATCGAGTTGAGTCATGAGAGAGCGTTAAGTCTAGGATTTTAATTTCTACAATTTTAATTATTTGTAACTAATTGCTCATTTATAACAGTGCCCGTTTGGACTCTCGCGTGTGTAACAATACTTGAACTTTTTCTGTAGTGTGTCATGGACTGTTCCACTCTCCGGTGAGGGTGGGGCCCGACTTGAGTGGTTCGTAGGTTAGACCTACATCAGAGCTTCTAGGATTTTTCTGTTTATGCTCGTAAAACCTAGGACAACACTACACTTTAATTGAGATGCACATTAGCTCGTTCAATTTAGTCAAAGTTGAACTCATTTCTTCTCAGCTCATAGAACTATCTACTAGGTGCGGTTTTATCGGATTGCATTCTATATAGAGTAATTTTCCAATTCTTGTATTTCATCCCACATGAAGATTGCAAGGAATCACTGTAAGTCTTCTAACTGAGCATACACTATTGTTTTCGACGTGCTTCGACTTTTCCTGAATTTCTCCCTCTTGTTTTGTCATGTAAAATGTAAAAGGAAATTGAGACTGGACAGTAGACATGAATTTCTGCTCACCTATTTTTCCAGTTATCACCTAATTAAAATTGGAACTGCTAAACATGACCGACTAAATAAAACAATAAAATCAAGATTTTTTGCGGGAGAACAACCCCGTACTTGGATTGATTTATTGTTCTGAGTGAGTGAGATAAGCACACTAAAGGATAGAACCAAGCTCCGGGATTTTTGTTAGACTATCAATTCTATAAAAACGATTTGCTACTTCTCAGTGAGGAAACACGGGTAGTCGTTTACGGTCCTTCCTTCCTTAGCAGAGTGGGTGGTTTAAAGGACACTGCTCAAGGCTCCATCCCTAAGTAACAGGTAGCCATTTTATGGTCCGTACATGCGCCTATACTGACCGAAAGTATGTACAACTAGTCGTAAGAATTCGAGCCACAACCTTTAGAAAAATTTTCGGCACCTAACAACTCGCTAAATCTTTTCCAAGATAGAATTTATCATCAATGAAAATTGACAAGATAACTGGCTGAACTCTCGCGGCCCTCATTGTCTGAGTTGGTGAACTTGAGGTTTGAATTGTTTTTGCATTGGTGTACGTGAACCGAATTCGAATATCAAAAACCACACGCTTGTGCCATTACTCTCCCTCCTTGATTTAAAAATTAGGGTTTCTTTTTGCGAGTATCCCATCCAATTAAAACATCTTTAATCAAGTTCCATTATGTCAGCTAATCCATCTCCTTTGAAAATGACGAGACATTGGTCCGAGTACCCACCAGATCTATACTTTGAAAATGAATTCGTCTCGGTCAAACACAAATCATATAAACCCTCTTCCTCCAGACATCCTCCAACATATGCAGGAGACTCTCAACCTCAAATAAATCTCGTCCATTCTATGAATTCCAATCAATTTTACTTAGAACACCCGACTGAATTCATCAATACATCTTCATTTGAATCACTCCCATCTTGGGATGACCCGACTTATTCTAGATTTCTTTCTACAATCCAAGAACCATTTGAAGAACAAAACACCAAGACGAGTGACTAGCAGCAATATCGGCCCCAATCAACTTCATTCTTTCTCCACAATTTTGTTGAGATAGGCCAATACTTCACCAGTCCACATCTTGGCTTGACTTTAGGAAATAACATGGAAACCCGACCAAACTGAATGGAGCGGCTTGCACCTGATGATCAGCCATACTGGATTGACCCCAATGACCAAATCTCTATTGACCAACCTGTATACCACTC
Organism: Ottelia alismoides; assembly: GCA_037367405.1. Taxonomy (NCBI): domain Eukaryota; kingdom Viridiplantae; phylum Streptophyta; class Magnoliopsida; order Alismatales; family Hydrocharitaceae; genus Ottelia; species Ottelia alismoides. The sequence goes on from JAZKJV010000784.1 coordinate 760,704, forward strand.
CTTCAGATAACCTACACATATAGAGGATCGAACCGAAGATATTGACACACATGAACCACGTATGATTGACGAGTCGCTAAATACGATAAATAATTCGGTCACGTTGTAGCAAGTGTACTTAGCGATTCGGCCAGAACCGAGAGAAGATCTCCGTGAAGAGTGTCTCGGCTTAATTTATATCCCAGGCAAGTCCGGGGTCGAACTCAGGGAGGCAAAGGAATAACTTCGGTTTTAATTTAAAAACTTAGGTCTAGATATCAAATGCGGTATTTTTTTTATATTTTTTTATGCAACAAGAAATGCCAATGCAAGATGCGGTTGAATTACGACATTAAGAAAGCATACAACAAGGCCAAATTAATTTTAATGTTAAATTAATCCAATTCAGCCAAATTATATTTTTCCTAGGATCTTAATCCAGTGATGAACACAAAACACATTTTTTTTAGAATTTTAGGGGTTAAAATGCAATAATGAAAAATGCACACTTTTTATGGGTATTTTCACAATTTTTCATACAAACGGTAAGCAAAAAATATGAAAAAATTACTGGAATAAAAACATGATGCAAGGAAGCTATAGTAATTTTTTTGGATTTTTTTGGCAAAATATGAATTTTTTATGTATTTTTCAGTGGAAACAAAGTGAGAGTGAGTAATTAATTCCTAGTTAATCCACTATAGCAAATTAATCAAAGTGTCAAATATCTCAAAAAGATATTTTCATATGGAATCCAGGAGACTTGAAATTTTGCAAAAATGATGTCTGTGGATTTAATTACAAATCAAATACTAGATTCACTCTATGAATTATTTCAGGCACAAGAAAAGTCTAATTTAGATGAAATTTGGACAGTAAGTCAATCATATATCAGGGCATTATCTCAAATTTTTGTGGAATTTTTAGAGCAACCGTGTGTGAGATATAAATTTAATGGCACAGATTGGGTAAACTATGCAAAATTTCAGTTGAACAATTTTAATTAATTACCCAAATTTCATAAAAATACCAATAAATAGTCAAAATGTAGACAATTAGCTGCTCATCACAAAGACATTTTTCATTGAATAAAAAGATGCATAAATGATGTCCAAATTAAAACACCAACACAGGGTTATCAGTGCAAAACAGAAATTGGAATTTAACAATAGAAAACATGAACAGGGACTGAAAAGTAATTACAAAAACTTAACAAGAAATATATACAATTTTTACATAAAAAATAAGGAAAAGAAACTACCCTTCTTCTTCCTTGTACGCAGGTGGGGAGAACCCAACGGACAGCGGGGTCGCAGTGGCGGCTCACCGCCGGAGCTAGAGTCAGCGCCACCGCACGCGGGCGAGCGACGAAGGAGGGGCGGCGAGGTGAGGCACGGGAGGTGCCGCGGGTGGCCGCGGGGGCGGATGAACGGGGAACCGAGGGTGAGGCGGCAGGGCTGCGAGGAGGGCGGCGCCTCCGCGCGCGGTGGAGGAGAGGAGGGCGGCACCTCCGGCGGGGCGCGGCGGCTGTTGGCGTGGAGGTGGAGGGTGGCGCCGCCTGCCCGTGGAAGAAGGGGGGCGACGGCCGTCACCTGCAACTTTTTTATTATTTTTTATTTTTTTTTGCTGTGATGTTTTTTTTGTGATTAGTTTTTTTTTTAATTTTTTTTAATATATTTTTTAAAATAGATAATAAATGCAAATATATATAAAAAAAGGGAACAATGATGGAGGTAAATGGGGAAGAAAATGAAGATGGTGGTGATGGGGATGATAGTATACATGTGTGTCGCTGTCGGAGTCGTCCGCAGAGGAATAATAGTGAGGTGTGGGGAACGTCCAACGAGGGTCGACACACGGCTTCTTGCTCAAATATGGCTTCAGATAAGCCGAACTAAGTTCACTCATGTAGATCACCTCATCCGGACCTGATGAGGACTCCTCAGAAAGTTCCTTCTCTGGAGTATCGAAGGTAACCTTCTTAGTCGGTTTTCTAGAACCTGAAGCATCAAGAGGAAGAGGAGATTGATACGTCTTAAGGAGTTCAGGGGAACACCTCAAGGAATCAACACCCGTCTTCTTCTTACCATAAGTCCGACTAGAGGATGGAGCAACCGATTTATCAAGATTGGTCAATTTGGTCCCAGTTGTCTCCTTTGGTGTATGTCCTGGATGTGGTGTGTGAGGTTTTGACCAAAGGTTCATCATCAGATGAGTCACCATATGCATTGTAATACTCCTGCAGGGTCAGCACACGTCTCTGATAAGGCACAGTGTTCTCAGTTGGCTTTACATTGTTGGGTTCTTGTGTCGGATCATCGAAATGATCAAGGCAATCCACAAAGGTCATGTCCGACTCAATGATAGCTTCTGGTCGTGAGTCCTCTCTAGAAGTTGTCGCGGTGGTGGTGCAAGCAGTAGGCGGTGTGTGGTTGTAGGAAGTCTCTAAACCAATGGTCGTCTGGACAGTCGGTATCTCAGGTGTAGTAGAGAGACGGGACTCAACTGTCTCTCGAAGGTCACGACTGTCTGCAACTTTATGGGTTACCTTGGAATATCATGTGTCCTCAAAGATCGGGTGAGGTCGGAGTGCTCCCAATGCAGAGAAATCGATCTCCCGAGTCTTACAATCTATATTTTCCTTAGCCAAGGCTAAGAACGGCTTCCCAAGAATGATCGGCGACTGGGTGAACTCTCCTCGGTGGTCAATGTCAATGATCGTGAAGTCTATCTCCAGTAGAGCACCTTGGAAAGTGACGATGACTGAAATGGTTCCTCTCGACCGTTTAATGGTCCGATCTGCCAACTGAATGATCTCTCTGACTTCTTGGCAGATCCGAGTTTGAGCTTGGCAAACACGGAGGTTGGGAGGATATTAATCGGTAAGTCATCATCGTCTTGCATGGGGGAATGTGGTATCTTTGATTTCACAATCAGATCTAGGTAACCGCTTTACTCTACGGCTCTTGGTTTTTCTCTCTATCATCAAAGATGTGGCCATAGACACTATATGTATCTCAGTCCTTGTTCTCTTATTGCCCGACCTTTTAGGCATCAATTTACTTCTCACAAATCTTTTAAGGTCGGGAAAGTGCTCAATGGCCATTATTAAGGGAAGCTCAAAAATCAACTTTCTATCCAATGCTTCCCTAACCGCGGGATCCAATTTTTTTAGATCTTTTCCTTTTTCAATTTTTATGGTATTTTCTGAGTTTTCAATTTTTTTGGTCTTTTTGGTACGTGAAGGAGGACTAGGAGAATGTACAGACTCTGGTTTGGAGGGAAAGTGGTTAGTAGAAGAGGGAGGTAGAAGGGACTCCAGCTGTACATGATGTGTGGTCAATCCAGTGTCTTCTAGGTTTTCAAGATTCAATCCACAAAATCCATGATCCACATTCCTACCTGGACTCTTGATCGGTCTACAAATGTCATCCTCCAATAAGTTCTCATGACACTTCATGAGAGAAGTTGACGCAATTGGAGGATACTGCTGAGAACTCAAGATCTTATACTCAACACACCTTGACTCGGGTGTGCAATACTGGGTTGAGTATGGCCCATATGTGTGGCAGTTTTTGGTCGGAGCCTCATCAAGCGGAGTTAGTAGACAGGGGGTCTGTAAATCAGTCGCATGAATCCAATCCCCTGTATATGTCGGCTCTCCGAATGGGTGATATGAAGGTTGGTCAATGTGGTGTCTATCACTCAGGTCAATCAAGTCAGGAAGATCGTACGGTGTAGGCCTCTCCATTTGGTTTGTCTGGTCGACCATGTTGTACCCTAAGGTTAAGTCGGGATGTCTATATGGAAATTGTTTTTCTATCCCAACTCGAGGTGAAAGTGAGGTATGTTGGGTCAACTGATTATGCCAATCATTCATCTCAGCAGTCGCTTGCTCTTCGATTTGTTCCTTGATTTCAGCAAGCGGACGAGAATATGTTGAGTCAATACAGGATGGTTGCGGGTCATGGGTATAAGAATGTGGGGTAGGTGAGAAGGACGAAGAAGTACGGAAGTTAGTCGGAGTTCTGACTTCGCGGTCGGGGTATGGGTATGAGGAGGAATGAGAGGGTGGAGATGGTCGAAATATGATCGAAGAAGAATGACGTGGATATGATGACCAATATTCTGACATCTTGGAGGGAAATAGGAGAATGAAGCGGATCGAGGAAGAAAGCGTGCAAGTGCACCGAATAACACACAAACAAACAAACACAAGAGCAAACCCTGAGTTCACCTACTGAACACAGTGATAGTCGCAAAAAGTCCGACCGTTTATCTTTTCAGTTTTAATTAGGTGATAAATCAAGATATAAATCCAATTACGCAAGGCTAAAAAGTAGGTTTCGGGCACTATCCTAGGGATGCGTCATCACCTCTCAACAATCACAAATAGCCAAGCATACAATGAGGGTTTTGCTCTCCCAAAACAAGTGTTAGTTTTAATTAATTTTTTTTGGTCAACTCTAATTAGCAGTCCTGATTTTAAGTTTGGTTATCACTTGATTAGTCCAACAAACAAAGCACGCCTAACGATCAGTCCCGATTTCCTTTTAACCTAAGTTTCAAAAACCAAGGGGAGGGAGTCGAGAAAAGCCAATGCAAATAATGAAATCAATGATGCATGCCCAGTTCAGAAGACATACAGTGATCCTCGCGCTCTACATGCGGGATGCAAGGCAGAATTGAAATTTTATACTATATGAATGCAAACGAGAAAACCGTTCCTAGACAGGCAGTTCTATTAGCGAGTGATGAACAAGTTAAATTTGACTAATAGCTCTGCGGTCTACGTGCGTCTCGTTAAATGTGATGTGTGGTCCTAAAATTTACGAGCACATGTAATAAAGATATTCTAATAAAATAAGCTCTAAGAGCTGCGAGTGCAAGTCCTATTCTACGTCAAGCAACCACACGACCACAAGAGGGTCCAATGTCCAGTCCGGATACACGCACGAGCTCTCAAACAAGAGCCGCTGGAAAGTGTGAATTGCCTAAATTATTACAATAATCACAAAAACTCTCTCAAAAATAAACTAATTCTCCTTGATCTTTAGCAGTCGGCGTGCGTCACGTCTGTCGACCTCCGATGCACTCCAAGTCCATCGGGCCCTCGTAAGGAAAATAAGATTTATATTAGAGAGATAAAAAACAAAATATATACAAGAATATGGAGAGAAATAATTGAAAGAAAAAATGGAATAAATACAAGTGGCTCGGGGTCAGACTACCTGAGTAGAGAAAATCTAAATCCAAATTTTTAAATTAGTCCCTAAGCCGTTTGCCTCCCCGGCAATGGTGCCATCTGACGAGTCACTAAATACGATAAATAATTCGGTCGCGTTGTAGCACGTGTACTTAGCGATTCGGTCAGAACTAAGAGAAGATCTCCATGAAGAGTGTCTCGGCTTAATTTATATCCCGGGCAAGTCCGGGGTCGAACTCAGGGAGGCAAAGGAACAACTTCGGTTTTAATTCAAAAACTTAGGTCTAGATATCCAATGTTGTATTTTTTTTATATTTTTTTATGCAACAAAAAATGCCAATGCAAGATGCGGTTGAATTACGACATTAAGAAAGCATACAACAAGGCCAAATTAATTTTAATGTTAAATTAATCCAATGCAGCCAAATTATATTTTTCCTAGGATCTTAATCCAGTGGTGAACACAAAATATATTTTTTTTAGAATTTTTGGGGTTAAAATGCAATAATGAAAAATGCACACTTTTTATGGGTATTTTCGCAATTTTTCATACAAACAGTAAGCAAAAAATATGAAAAACTTACTGGAATGAAAACATGATGCAAGGAAGCTACCACAATTTTTTTGGAATTTTTTTGGCAAAATATGAATTTTTTATGTATTTTTCAGTTGAAACAGAGTGATAGTGAGTAATTAATTCCTAATTAATCCACAATAGCAAGTTAATCAGAGTGTGAAATATCTCAAAAAGATATTTTCATATGGAATCCAGGAGACTTGAAATTTTGCAAAAATGATGTCTGTGGATTTAATTAAAAATCAAATACTAATTTCACTCTATGAATTATTTCAGGCACAAGACAATTCCATTTTAGATGAAATTTGGATAGTAAGTTAATCATATATCAGGGCATTATCTCAAATTTTTGTGGAATTTTTAGAGCAACCGTGTGTGAGATATAAATTTAATGGCACAGAATGGGTAAACTATGCAAAATTTCAGTTGAACAATTTTAATTAATTACTCAAATATCATAAAATACCAATAAATAGTCAAAATGTAGACAATTAGCTGCTCATCACAAAGACATTTTTCATTGAATAAAAAGATGCATAAATGTTGTCTAAATTAAAAAACAAACACAGGGTTATCAGTGCAAAACGGAAATTGGAATTTGACAATAGAAAACATGAACATGTACTGAAAAGTAATTACAAAAACTTAACAAGAAATATATACAATTTTTACATAAAAAAATAAGGAAAAGAAACTACCCTTCTTCTTCCTTGTACGCAGGTGGGGAGAACCCAACGGACGGCGGGGTCGCAGTGGCGGCTCGCCGCCGGAGCTAGAGTCGACGCCGCCGCACGCGGGCGAGCGACGAAGGAGGGGCGGCGAGGTGAGGCACGGGAGGTGTCGCGGGTGGCCGCGGGGGCGGATGAACGGGGAACCGAGGGTGAGGCGGCAGGGCTGCGAGGAGGGCGGCGCCTCCACGCGCGGTGGAGGAGAGGAGGGCGGCGCCTCCGGCGGGGCGTGGCCGCGCGCTGGGGGGCGCGGCGGCTGTTGGCGTGGAGGTGGCAGGTGGCGCCGCCTGCCCGTGGAAGAAGGGGGGCGACGGCCGTCACCTGCAGCTTTTTTTTTTTATTTTTTTATTTTTTTTGCTGTGATGTTTTTTTTTGTGATTAGTTTTTTTTAATTTTTTTAATATATATTTTTTTAAAACAGAGAATAAATGTAAACATATATATAAAAAGGGAACAATGATGGAGGTAAATGGGGAAGAAAATGAAGACAGTGGTGATGTGATAACAAAGTGAATAAGTGAAGGGTGATAATGGTGTGATTTGACGTTAGATAAAATAAACTAATAATGGATGTGAGAGAAAATACTTACCTGAATCTTCACCGGATTGGCGGAGCAGCTACGCTGGACTCCTGTCGTCGCCTCGATCCGATTGGCGAAATAAAATCGGAGAAGCTAAGCGAGCTCGATGGAGAACTCGTGACGTGGAGCGGAGCTCCGCGGATCTCGCCTGAAGGAGGTCATCGCTTGAGGAAGATGCCTTGCCGTTGTCACCAACAAAACACTCCAAACTCTCTCCTTTTTCTATTAGAATGGCGGATACGAAAAAATGAGGATGTACAAATGATTATAAAGAAGAAGAGGAAGGGAGGTTAGAAAGATGGTGGAGATGAATGGAGGTTAGATTATTGGTGGAGTTGAATGGGAGGTTGGTGGAAGAATATGGAGTGGAATGGGAGTTATTAAAAATGGTGGAGTTGAATAGAAGTTGGTGGTAGAGAAGTTATTGTAGAGAATGTGATTAAATAAAGGAAAATAAAATGAAATAAAGTATTCTACTTTAAATACAACAAAAATAAAAGAAGGAAAAATAGTGGAGAATTTACAAAGGAATATATACAACATGTACAATTTTTTTGTTTGCTTTTCTAATATTTATTTTTTTTGTCTTTTTAGTAAGAGATATTTACAATGAAAAAATACAATAAAATAGGATAATTAAAATACAATACAAGTTTGATTTTTTTTTGTATTTTTAGTAATTAAGAAAGATAAAATAGAAATTAAAGAAAGAATGAATATATACATGGTATACAAAGTACATCTAGGTCCCAAAACCCAACTTTTGCAAACGAGCTCCGATTTTAATGAAACCACTTCCGTTGGATAGATAATTTTCTAACTTCAACTTTAAAAGTAAGTTTGGTGAATTTGGAGTTCATACGGAGCGGGAATTTAGCTTGGAAATTGGACTTTTCGGCTTTTTCTCTTTGGGATCTAGGAGCATTTATTTGAGATGAAATTTGTTTTATATTTTTTTTTATATACATTTTTATAAACAAGTTAGAGAAAGAATTAGGCAAAAAGGAGTTGAAATGAAATTATGAAAAATACATGAAGTTCTGGGCTATTTACAGGTATAAAACTCCTTTGATTTTGCGGCTTTTATTATTAAGTTATTTTGTACAATCTAATTTACAATAATTAATGTACTTTATTTACAAGAGTCATTTTGTTAATTTATGTATTTTATGGACATTTATTTGGAATTTTACTTAGGGATTTTGCTAAGATCAAGATATTAAGATGATGAATCGTGGATTCATTATTCCATTCTACGAGGATTCGCCCATTCATGACCTTGGAAATGGACTCTACTCAAACCAACAGTACATGCCCGGGTCACATACGCTGAGTATGAGAACTATAGATTCCCGCAGTATCCTCCCACTGAGCAGATTCCTTCCATAATTTTTCAAATGAAAATTTCAAAAGAGAATTTTAGAAGAAAATTTCAGAAGATAATGATCATATACTGGATATTCTGAGAGGATCTTCTCCCAGCTTATACATGAAAACGGAAGATGAAATGATTGGATCTCATGTTGAAAACCCAGAAATACCAAGGAACCCGCACACCCTAAGGATAATTCAGACAGTGACACCTCTGCATATTAATCCCTTAGATATGACTCTAACTCTGATTCAGCACATCGAAGACCCTCCTCAAATATGGAAATCAACACATCCACACACCACACTGAAAAGACTGAAAAATGAAAAATCCAAAAACTCCAAAAAATTGAAAAAACAAAAAAACCCATAAAAATTGAAAGTAGAGAAGATTTGGAAAATTTGGATCCTGTTATGAGGGAAGCACTGGATAAAAGATGGATTTTTGAACTTCCCTAGAAACAAGCAATTGAACACTTTCCTGACCTTAAAAGATTTGTAGAGAGTAAATTAATGCAAAAAAAGTCAGGCAGGAAGAGAACAAGGACTGAAAGATACATATTGTCAATGGCCACCTCTTTGGTGATGAGGATAAAGACCAAGAGACATAAAGTGAAGAGGTTTCCTATATTTGATCGTGGAATCAAATACACAACATTAACCCATGCCTGAATCGATGATGACTCAACAATTAATATCCTCCTGACCTCCTTGTTTAACAAACTCAAACTTGGACCAATCAGGAAATCAAAAGAGATTGTTCAACCGGCTGATCGATATATAAATCGATTAAGAGGAACTATTTTGTCCATCACTTCATTCTAATGTGTACCGCTCAAGGTGGATTTCACGATCACTATTATTGAGCATCGAGGAGAATTTACCCAGTCTCCAATAATTCTCAAAAAGTTGTTCTTACCCTTGGCTAAGGCAACTATTGAATGCAAGACTCGGGAAATCAATTTCACAGCATTGGGAGCACTTCAAGCTCAACCAGTGTTTGAGGTAACATGATATAAGGTAACCCACAAAGCCGACAACAGCCGTAACCGTCAAGCGTAAACAAACCCTACCTCGTTGATACACCTCAAATAACGATTGTTGAGTCGAACATTGGATTAGAGACACACCCCACACTCCCATTCCCCGTTGCTTGCACCTCAACCACTTCCTTGACAAACCTAATGGACGAGCACCTAATGCAGGATTGTTACCTTATATATGGTTATTATGATGAAGACACATATGCATGGGCTCACACCGAGTCGAACAAGATCTTCTCTAACCACCTTGACCAACTCAATCCGACACAGGAACTCACCAATGACATGCCAACTGAGAACACATATGTAGGACATCCACTGACCAGGGAAGAATACTACAATGGTTTTTCATCTAATGAGGACCCGATTATCAACACATCACAGACAACAAGGACCAAATTGACCCTTCTCGATAAACAAACTAAGAAAGTCACCTTTGACATTCTGAGAAAGGAATCTTCTGATAATTCCTCATCAAGGTCGGACAAGGTAATCTACATGAGTGAACTCAGTTCGGTAGCTCTAAAACCCTATCTGAGCAAGAAGCCAAATACCGACCCCTGTTGGACTTTGCTTCTCCTCACTATTATTCATCCAGAGCCGATTCTTCTGGTCTCAGTAGATATACCAGAATTATTTCTTATGAGCAGACTAAGACTGGTGCTTCAGAGTATTCATCATCTGAGGACGAATCATTTGACCCAAGACTGATCACATTCTGAGAAAACAACTTAAGAACAAAATATTTGGAGTACCTCGACCTTCAAGTATTATTCTTATGAGGATAACTCCTATGATAGTTGGGAATCATCTGATTCATATGTTTCATCTCCTTCCTATCAGAACATTATCCAACATGATTTGTCTGAGGATAACACTGATAATAGCTGGGACTCATCTACTTCATCTTCTTTCATTCGTTATGACTCCCGCCATAGGCTCACAACAAGATCTACCGAAAACCTCCTTAATCATCGGTAACACTCCCTCTCAACCCCATCGGTCCCCTTGTACATCTTCTTCCTCTACTTAGGTCAAGGCTTAAGTATAGGAGGGGATCAATGCCATATATATATATTCCACTCTCTTCATCCACTTTTGCCCCATCCCCACCCTTCTTCCATACTTAGGCTGACCAGAGCCTAAGTATAGGGGGAGCTAAGGCCCACTGTGTATACTCTCCTCATTCAAATTTCACATCCTCGTTCGCCTCATTTTTCTCCCTTCATCTATACTTAGATTGTTCACAGCCTAAGTATATGGGGGCGGGTTGACTTCTGTTTTTCTTTTTCATCCTCTTACGCTTAGCCAGAGCTATGCCTTCTCTGTGCTTCTTGTGCTCTCACGACATAGCACTGGCTAAGTGTAGGGGGGTGTATATGCTATGTATATATTTTACCCATAGCTCATACTTTCGTGTAAATCTATATTCTTATTTACGGGGTGGGTAACTAACTTATAGAAAAAACTAACTAACTTTGTGTTTTGTGCAACTAACACCAATGTGTAACCTAAGTTTTGAAAAAAAAGGCTTCTGACTTTTGAAAAAAAACAACCTTGCATTAAAAAATAAATAAACGAAAAAATTTCAAATTAAAAAACTCATAAAAAAGAAAGAAAATTTGTCTGCATTCCATACATTTGCACTTCATCCAGCATTTCATGCATCTGTGAAAAGCCCTTGGGTTCTGAACCGAGTTATGAGCATAGATTGAGAGTGGTCTGGACTTGACTTTAATCCACCTAATTTTCAGAGGAACTTCATTGAGAAAGAGGATTTTAGAAGCTTCAGGTCTTGACTTAATTCATCGAGTTCCGCATGACAATGTGCAGAGTTTGCTCTTAGTGTCTAACCAGGATGCCTCATTCTGGGTACGACTCTTGAATAAGGAATTAATTTGTACTCCTGTACTATGGACTTAGCTCAACTCGTATGGGGTGTTGGAATACTATGTGAGTTTCTTTTTTGGTAGTATGGACATCTAAAGACCGGAGTTGGGTTGAAATAAAGCGTCAGATAAGGGATGGATGACTGGGCAAATTTTTTTCTAAAATCCCAAAACATGTACGGAAAAAAAATCCGTATCCGTAAGGGCACAACAAGATCCATGGAGAGCTATCAAAAATCCAAACAAAAGAAGCCAACTACCAAATAAATATTTAACCCAAAAGGTCCAAGCTTCAAGACAACCTGCAGATCTTGGTGGAGACTTGGCTAAACTGGCCGGCTTCAGAAGGAGAGGTGACTACACTGGCCACCCTCCAGTTCTTTTCCCCTTCTTCAAATTTCTCCCCCTTTTCGATTGTGAACACAACGTGACATACCTTAGAAGGAAATACCTGACTCGCCGAGGACGAGGTAGTGGAGGAGAGGTTTGCATGGTAGTCCAGCATTCTTGATGGGAAGATGAGTCAATTGTTCAATGTTCATGGGGTATTCTTTGGGAAGAGGATTGATCCAAGATGACTTCTGAGCCAAAACTATGACAATGATGTGTAGAACTTGGAGGCTGTTGATTTTAAAAACCTAATTCTCACAGGAGTTCCGCCAAACTAATAATCCAAAGGTCGGGTCTAGTTTCATTGAAATCTTTTGCACATGGTCTTAGTATGGATCCCAATCTCATTTCACCTCATTTCATTTCTAGATGCTCGGGGATGAGCACTGTTTAAGTATAGGGTGTTGATGAATCTATGATTCATAACTCTAAAAGTGATTAATTAAGCTTAGTTCCCCAAAATTTATCTTTATTTATCCATTATCTTGCATAATTAACATCCATGCATATATAAATAATAATTTCATTTTATCATGCATAATTTCACAAATTAAGAAGTCAAAAATCCCAATCCAATTAACCTATAAAATAAGCTAACTTACCTGATTTTTAGTTAATTCATTCTAACTACAAATCACCAACCTCCATTGTGTACATATGACAAACAATAATAAAGGGAAAATATAAAAAAATCACTAATTGAAATAATTGAGAAATAAAGCCAAACCCTAATTTCAAAATGATTGGACTAAAACGTTGATATCTTCTTCATACAGTCTTTGTTTTGATACTACTCACTTTTGAACTAATGTACATTTAATTACCTTCAAAACAAGACCAAGTTCAAGTGAATCAGAGCTCATATGTGAAAGATGAGTTTTGGGCCTCTTTTGTACATTTTGTATTTTACACGATTTCGACCTATTATTTTATTTACATATTTAAAATTTTTATTTTATTTTTTTTCATTTATTTAATTTGACAAAAGTTTTATTAAAATGTGCAAAAATCCAAATCTAAAAAAGACAAAAAACAAAGAAACTAATCGAGTGTGAGTGTTCACTAATAGTTTGTACAAAAGTCGTCTTTTTCTTACATTATTTTATTTCTTCATTTTCTTAATTAATAAAAATTACAAAAAATTAAAGTAATGTATAAATATTTGTCTTTGATTTTATTATATTTTCCTCCAAATTTTATCTTATTTAAAAATAAAAAAATACAAAATCCAAAAATCAAGGTATTTTATACACATGGAGTACCCCCAAAAATACCATTGTGTGCAAATGACCTAATTTTGTTTTTGTTTCTTCTTGAAAGTTGTATAGCTCATCAAGACGAGCAACTTTTGTGAAGAAAATTTAAAAATAACAAAAATTACAAAATCTAAAATCAAGGTATTTTATACACATGGAGTACCCCCAAAAATACCATTGTGTGCAAATGACCTAATTTTGTTTTTGTTCCTTCTTGAAAGTTGTAGAGCTCATCAAGACGAGCAACTTTTGTGAAGAAATTTTTCGATCCAAAGTCGTTTGCTATTTCTTTTTTATTTATCTTTTTTTATTCTTCCAGTTTTTTAGAGCTGACACGTGGCATCTCCTGGAGTTGCTACATGTCACTCATTTTTCTTTCTTTGCTTATTTTATTATTTTATTTTTTAAAAAGTTGTAATAAAAAATTTAAAATCCACATGGAAAATTCAAGACCGTCTGATCTCGACCGATCAGACGACACATGTGCATCTTCCTTCTGCCCCAATTCTCGTTGCCTCCCTCCATGATCTTCGCCACCGCAATCTCCATGCTCCTCCATCAGATTGTGATCCCATCTCCGATCATCTCCGATATGCCTCTCTCTCAGATCTCCCCCTCGCCAGAATCAATTCGGTCGACCACCTTCCTCTTTAGGTCGGTCGCCAGTCACACCCAATCACCCCTCATCAGATCAGTCTCAACCGCCTTCCCTCCATAACCAACCGACCCCCTCTCCTATTTAAGAACCACGCCACCCCTTCGAGGAGAATCATCTGCCCAGCAGGGACTGGACCTTCGAGTGTGGCGGTGACAACGCCCGCACCATCTTCCTTAAGCGAGATCCGACAAATGCCGTCGCAATGCCTCTCCTTGCGTCTGCTCTCTCCAACTCCCGTCGTTGAGCCACTTGTGCCTTCGGGAACATATCCACTCAACCTTCTCTCCAGCTCTATCATTGTCGAGCCCATCCTAGTTATCCACCACCGTTCATCAATGCTCAATCAGCAGCGACCGACGACCAAGACCACCTCCAGTCGTCTTCGACATCTTTTGGAGATCCATGAGATTTGATCTTCGACGCCCACGCTTTACTTCACCGAGCTTGAGGAGAAACACCTCCAACTGCCACTACAGAAGTTCGCTCTGATCGTCATCAATGCCACTGCCTTCATGCCTTCGAACTCCGCTCTGCTCCAGCCTTCTCTGCACCGCATACAGTAGTTCCTCCACCTTCAGCAAAAGCCCCCTCCTCTCGCTCATGTGATCGCCTCCACAGCTGCATCGCTCTGTAGACGCTCCTCCCTCACCATCCATTGGGTACAGGTCCCGAGACCCTCCTCGCATGCATGGGACGTGATAGGGAGGGAATGTTGCACTCATGCCCTCCTCCTTTAACCAATCCACCAGAAGAACCCTCCGCATGTGATAGACACATGGGGAGTGGAACAATTGCTGAGGAACCTCTCCAGCTTCTCCATTTCACCAGAAGGACCTCATCATCCCAAGGACATGTAAGGAGCACGTGGTCTTTGAAAATTTTGCATGTAGCCCCCTAGAGGGCTTGGTAATTCAACTTAGTCCCTCACTGCATTTTATTTATAATATTATTATTTGCAGTTAGAACCCTGACTTCATCTATAATTTTGAATAATTTAATGCATCATTTTATTTATTAAAAACATGCATTTTGTTCTTCAATTAATTTTTTACATTGTGGTAAGCTCATTGTATTTTTATCCTATGTGATTGATTAATAATTATTAATCTTATGGAAAATTGCATATTTTACCCAATTTGTTCTTAGAAATTCATAATTAATAACCATAGCTCCAAAAATTGTCAAAAATTCACGAATAGCAGAATTAATTGATATTTACATTGTGTCTTAAAAAATTGCATTTGCATGCATATTTGCTCTATAAAAATCATTTTGTGTATTTTAGTGATTAATTTTTAATAGGTATTTAACTCCACATTTTTGGCATTTAGGATTTTCTTATGATATTTCATTTATTAATATATCTTGGATAATTTTATTTCCTAAAACAAGTAGATTTAATATTTATTATAATTAATTATTGAAAATCACAATATTTCAATTCATAAATTTAATAAATATTCATCTTGCATATACAAATTCTAGAAAAATTATATAACATTCATATCATCATTCTTAACATATCGACCAAATTTTGTAATTTTTGGATATTGTTTGATTGATATTAATTTTCTAGTCCTAAAAAATTGGTCGTATTTGCAAGTGCATCCATTAATTGCATAAAAAATACCAAAATATCCGCTTTGTAAACCATGTACGAAATTTGATAGACATTAATCTAGGTTGTTCCGTTGCCTCCTCCAATTCAACCTTGGGGCTTGCCCAGGCTAAATAAAATATAACCACTCGATTTAATTTGATTAATTAATTACGTGGTTATTTCTTGATTGATTCCGATTACCCGCCTACAATGAAACAACAAATTCATTTTAGCACGCTATAATTCCAACAAATTAAAGAGGGTTAATTCATGAATAATCAATGCCCAACTCTGCATTTCTCATCACCATTACCTCTCTTCTCCCAATTTCCCTACATGCTACGATCACCAAATCGCTCCACCTTCTTCTTCTAATTTCCATCGCTAACATTGACTCCTCCACCAACCCATTCACCCCATCACTTGATTTGCTCTCATTTTCAAAATCAAAACTTCATTGGACCTATGCCTATATATATTCCATCATCATCCCGCACCGCCTGCTTGATCCATTTTTAGCCCTAAATTTTCTGAGATCAAGTCAGAGAGAGTCAACTCTAGTGACATGGGAGCCGACCTCTGATCACGAGCATGATTCGAGGGTTTGATTTGTGATTCAAACCACTCGCCGAACCTTTGCCGGCGTAGATTCCCTCTCCGCCACCAACTGGAGATCGAGGCTGATCATGTCCATTCCTTTTACCTTAGGTAACAGTATTTCTAATCCATTTAGACTTTAGCATTTAATTTTGATTTTGATTCTTTACATATTCAAATTCTAATTTCCATCATCTTCCTCCGATCTGCAAAATCAGAGGTGTTTCGATCATCTACACGAACACCCGACTTGACCTTCGTGCTCACCACCCCTTTCTCCATCTCCTTCCATAGTTGCTCACCCTGAGGACCGACCTCCTTTCTGACCACCCACACCAGAGTTCTTCATCCCCTCACCATTATCTACCTCTTAAGCAATAATAAGCTCATTGGAGCATTGCCTTCAAGCATAGATTGCATAGCAGGTCCTTGGAGCGCACTTGGGAGAGAGGAAAGCGAATTTGAGCTCCACCTGGAGCTGTGCATCTTCTGGTCCCCAGCTCATGTTCTAGTTGTCGCCGACTGTCGTGGAAGCATTCTTTAGATGTGGAATCATCCTAGGGAGCCATAGAGCCTTTCAGATTTAATTCGAACGGAGATCGAGCAAGTATTGCTCGGTCAAAGTTCGTTGGAGTCAACCTTCAAGCCAGTTCTTCCAAGACCACCTGGAGTCATCCAATCAAGAACTTCATCTTTAGATTAGATCATGAACGTTGAAAAAGCCCCAAATTGCAACCTTGGATCTTACTTCCAGATCAGATCTGAGCTATCAACGCACACATCAACCCTGGCCGTTTGATCAAATCCTCAATGAAGATCAGTCATTCACTTCGCCACGTAGATTAATGGTAACGTTGCGTCCAAGACACTGCTTTGTTTTATTTTGCAAATAAGTCCTAGCGGGACACATGTTTACATTTGCACTTATTTCCATATTAGTTATTTTAATTGCATTCCGATCCTGTTTGAACTGAGCGCGTGCGATGCACGTGTTTGCTTGTGAAAATTGCAATAAAGACATGTCCTCTTGTGTTATTGAGTGGTCCCTAAAATTATTTTATTTACAAATAGTACAATCCATTGCAACTCACGTGCCTCCGCACATGTGTTTATAGACAAATTGCACATTTGGCCCGTACATCCTAGAATTATAATTATTTAATTCATAAAATAGCTTTCTTTGCACTTTGGTCCCTACACACCTGCATTTATTTTTCATGATTAAAATGAATTTAAAAAATAACAAAATGTCATGAAAAATCCTTAAATATTATCTTAGGCTCCTGCTAATCTCGAATTTTTATTTCGTATTTAGATTGTTTTTATTATTTTTAAAAATAAAAAAAACAACATTTAAAGTCCTTGTCTGTAATAAAAAATCAATAAAAATATAAAACTTTTGCGAAAAATCATAAAAAAGTATTATCTAATTATTTTCATTTATTTTAATTATAGTGCATTTTATATTCCTCATAAAAATCAAAAAAATCCTAAAATATTCACAAACATAAAATATTCATAGAAAATTATAAAAATTTCCAAAAAATAATAAAAAAACTTTATGGAAAATCAAAAACTTTTTCTTCATGTTTGTGTATATTTCAATAATTTTAGTTTCATTTGATATTTTAAAAATCCAAAAAACATTCACATTTATTTCTATTTATCATTTTCCCTATTTTTGATTTATTTAAAAGCCTTAAAAAACAAAAAATTCTGAAAAAAATTACAAAAACATTAAAAAATGTTAGAAACCAAAAATAGTTTTATTTAAATTTTTTATTTGTTTATGTTGTTTTCTAAAAATTCAAAAAGTTACCTTTTTCTTATGTTCTCTTCATTTCTTTTATTTGATTTCGTTTTCTTTTATTTTTAAAAACATTACAAAAATATTTGCAAAAATTTAAAATCACTAAAAAATTATATAATCAGAAAATCAAATAAAAATATGAAATTAAAAATTCCACATAAAAATTTACAAAAAATAAAAAAAATATACAAAAACTAAGAGTAGTGTTTATAGAATTCCCTTCTTTACATTGATTTTTCATTGAATTGAATAACCTTTGGGATTTTTGTAGTATCCCTGAGTTTGATCCTGTACGCTATACATGTAAATAAGTGGCACTCATAGTACTTGTGCTAACATTCTTTTTCTTGCTTGTTGGCTTGAGCTGTGAATTGTATGAAGGAACCTATTATGCAAATTATTTATTCTTCATTTCAGATTAAAGAGTGATATGCAATGACATTTGTTGCATAATGGCTTACCATGGGCACTTATGTCCAACATTACTTACATATGTATGTAAGTATGTATTTGAGTATGTAGGTATGCGCACACAAATATATTTGGGTATGTAGGTATGTAAGTATATGTACGTAAGTATATACGCATAACATAAATAAACAAAACAAACAAACAAACAAATATGCATGCATGCATACATAGATACATATATAAGGGTTGATCATGTGAAAGTATATCGTTAAGAGAGAATAAATTACTAATGATAAGCAATGGTGTAGATTATTTTTGCACATTTATTTAATTCCTCACCTATATTCTTTCTTTTTACTTGAGCTCAATCAAATACATCTCGGCATACCCCTTCCATCTTCATCCCTCTTCCTATTTTTTGTTTGTGCACAAATTTGACGGATGTGGATGTCATAGGTCATGAGTGCGCGATGTGTGACCCATCTGGTCACTCGAACATTGTGAGGTGGCATGAATTTAAGTTGGAGAGTGGTTGTGAATGACTAACTTTTCCAATTTCTTCGACAAGTGAGAGGGATTGAAAAATATAACTATTTGATTTGATTCATTCACAATAGCATAGTGTCCTATTCAGTTAAACCTAATCTCCCTCCCTTGGGAACATCTACTTTACACTTTCATCGGGTTTTTTGTTTGTGTCACCCACTTAGTCAACACTTTGTGACTCAACATGTGTGCGATTGTGGCCTACAAATGTGTCATGTCTCCATTAACTCCATATGATGTCTTCAGGTTGGTTTTTTTTCAAGATACAGTAAGGAAATCTAGAAATATACCCAATAACCTACCCAGTTCCAAAATGGATCCCATGTGGCCTCCATATTAATGTGGAACTTCGGTTTAATTGCAACAGATAGGCTAATATGGTGTTTACAGTCTGGTGAATAGTGATGCCATATGTTAGTTGCCTGAAAGACCATGATGTGATATTAAAGGCGGGAGACTTGAATTTAAAAATTTGCACACACCTCTATTTAAGGAGAGCATGTCAAACCTTTCTACCATTCCAATTTGATGATGTTGTTGAAGATAGACAAATAGCAGGTTGAATGGCTAATGTAATAGTGATTAATCACGGCAGTGATGCATGCACTAGTTTAGGTGGAAGGTGCATATGTTCTATTAGGAGTTGGAGGTGATGTAGGTGCTAATGTAGGTGGCAGGTGCTAATGCATTTTATATTTTATACATTGTAAGTCGTACTTATAGATGGAGTTATCATTGACGGACATGTTATTGAAGATAAGGACCTTACATTGAAAGACCTACAAATGAATGACATGGCATTTTATAGTATTTATAGATGCAATGGCAACTAAGTCCTATTGTTATACATAACAAACCATACGTAAGATGTAGTTCTACTACTACTACTACCATTGAAGGACAAGATGTAATGGTACTGCCATGTTGGACTTGTAAACCATTGGCAACCTATTTATAAAATAAAAGTTATTGTGTTATCATGTCCATCTGAAATGAATATTTGTTAACAATAATAACAACAATAAATCCTTTTCCCACATTAAGTAGGGTCAGCTACATGGATTCTTTGCCTCCATTCAAATATATCTTCGATCATTCTTGGGCTTAGATCCAAAAAACTAAGATCCCTTCATATAGTCTCATTCCAACACTTCTTGGGCCTTCCTCACCCTCTCTTAGTTGGCTCTATATATTAAAAACTCGCAATTTCCTCACCGGTGCATCAGCTGACTTCCTTTGCAAATGGTCAAACTACCTTAAGAGAATTTCTCGCATCTTATCCGCGATTAGATCTACACCAACTTTCTTTCTGATTGCATCATTCCAAATCCGATCTTTACGTCTGTGTGTGTGTCCACACATCCATCTTAGCATATCATTTTCTATTACTGTCATTCTTTGCACATGTCTATGGTTCACAGGACAGCATTCAAATCCATAGAGCACAACAAGTCTCATGATTGCTTTGTAAAACTTTGATTTTCAAAAGAATTTTCTTATCATAGAGAACAATAGAGCCTCCTCTCCACTTTAGTCATCCTGCATTTATTCTATTAGTAACATCTCCATCAATTTCTCGATCATGTTGCAAAATATATCTCAAGTATCTAAAATAATCTCTCTTCTGAATGTTAGTGTCACCAATCTTCACCTTGATTCTTTCATCATTGATTCCATCAAAAGTGCAATCCATATATTCAGTCTCAACCCTACTTATATGAAATCCTTTAGTCTCCAATGCATGTCTGCAGACCTCAAGCTTATCATTTACTCCATCTCTAGTCTCATGAATCAACATAATATCATCAACGAATAACATACACCAAGGTATCCCATTCTGATGTGACTTGTCAACTTGTCCATAATCAAAGTAAAAATGAATGGACTCAAAGCTGAACCTTGATGCGGACAAATATTGATGTCAAAATAGCCACTCTTTCCAAATTGTATCCTTACACAAGATGAAGCCCTATCAAACATTTTTAAATATGTATTTAAATATATTTTAAATATATAAAAATATGTATGTAATAATAAAATACAAAATAAAAAATAAAATATCCTAAATAAAGGTAAATATACTAGCCAATTTTGGGATGTTGAACCGGCTAAGAGAGGGTGAGGACGACCCAAGAAGTATTGGAATGAGACTATATAAAGGGATTTTAGTTTTTTGGATATGACCAAGATAGATCTGAATGGAGGCAAAGAATCCATGTAGCTGACCATATTTAATTGTGGGAAAGCCTTTGTTATTGTCGCGTGTTGTTGTAATAGTTAAATATACCTATATATCATCATGTATATATTAGAACCTAACAAATAGTATTGAAAAAATAAAGAAAAAGGTACATAAAATACTAAATAAAATAATATTTTTTTAAATTTTAACTTTTATTTAATAAATTCGTTTACTACTTGCTTTTTCTTTATCAAGGGATTTTCTCCCTAGAATTTCGTGGTTGGTCCACGTGGACCAACAGGGCTCAGCATTTATTGACCATGCTATCAATTGTACGCCCTTGATTCTAACTTTTGTCAGAGTGGGGGCCCGATCTTCTCCCCATTTTCATTCTTCCTCCATACTCCCTTCCTCCTCGAGACCTCTACCATACTAATCCTCCCACATCCCTACTCCACGCTTTCTCCCTATCATCCACCAACCATCTTCCTCTCGCACACAATCTCCCTCGTTCTTCTGCAAATCTAAATATCCTATAAATAAAATCCCATCCTCTTTTTGAAATTTTTGATATCATTTCACTCCTTGTAACCCCAATAGGAACGTTCTATGTCGAGTTCTAGTGACAAGTGAAGCTCCATGGAACCTTGTCAGTATGGACAAGGGGAGGAATTTGGTGATCTGGGCCATCGTCGGAGCACCTCCAACGAGGGACCCTCTGCTGCCTACTTTGAAGGTACGAGTTGTTTTTCTTTGCATTTTCTAGTGTTATTTCATTTTTTCTTCCTAGTGTAGCCTTTAATTCGTTCGATTAGCCAGTAGGTTAGGTTTAATTTTTAGATACTTATAAGCTGGAGCTTCCCGCTCCAGCTCGATTTCATCATATCCCTAACATTTATGACCCATTAGAACACCTCATCTTTGTTCCTCTTCAACTTCTTCACAAAAAGCCCCATCATATTACCATCGATCCTACATGGATTAGGGAGATCCGATACCCAATTTCACCATTACCTGGAGCATCTTTACCCATTTACTCTCCTTGCTTTTTAGTTTCAAAGATGGGCCGAAGAGATGCCCCTGGAACCCTTGAGCTATTAACTACATGACTAAGCACCTGAGGAGCCATCTAGGGCTTGAATCAATAGAAGAACCACTTCTAGGTCGTGTGGAACAACCCTGCCCTCCAAGCCCCTATCGATGGGGTACATACCACTTTAGGACCTCTTCCATGCGCATCAACCTCCAAGGAAGCTAAGGAGCTTGTCTACGAAGATTTTGGTGGTCGGAGTGAGGATATTTCAAAGATCAAAGTTCGCCCAGCACATGTTCTTCGGGTGTTCTGCGTGACATCCCCAGAACCGTTGGATTAACAAGAGTGGCCTAGATCTAATGTGGACTTTCAGGTGAACTATTATGCACCCATCACCAGATGATCATAAGTAAGGCAACATGGAGCTTCTTGTGCCATCTAATGGCAAATTAGTGGGTAAACTACAAAGACACCCACCTCCATTTTGTATTTTGTTTTAGTCCTGCTAATATGAACTTTTGTACAAAAATTTATATAATAGTTGCTTAGGACCCCTTGCATTTCTTGGATATTACAAATAGGTTCCTCACATGTGCATTATAAATTTTACACAAAATTCCCTTTGGCTTTTAGTTATTTGTGTTCAATCTTTAAATTTTATATATAAGTGTTATATTTTTCGATATTTAGTAAGAAACCTCTGGTACTTTATTTTTATTACAAAAATACTCCTGGTAGGATGTATATTTTATTCCTTGTTTTTTTTCAATAGCTCCTGCATGCTAAAAATTATGGGAAAATGTGGTAGATGCCTTTCACCTTGCTTGTACACGTACATACTTTTTTAGGAAATTATTTTATTTTCCTCTTTTCTAAAATTCAATTAGGAGCATTTATTCCATGTCCAAGCCTAAAAATCCAAAAAATATATAACCAACTTTAAAACTTCCAAAAAAAGTACAATATATATTATTACATATTCTAACTCCAGATTAAAAATCACAAAAAATCCAAAAAGAAATACTAAAAATCACAAAATCCAACAAAACTTATAAAAATCAGTAAAAAATCTTTAAAATCTGAAAAAATAATTTTCTATTTTATATTTTTATTTATATAATCTACTATATATTAAAAAAAGTTTTGGGATTTTTTGGACCTATTGTATTTTTTAATACCTAAAACTACTAGACCTATTTATATTACTCATTATTTCATACTTTTTATCAATTTAAAAATATATAAAAATATCAAAAATTATATAAAAATCACAAAAAATAAATAAAATATCAAAATAAAAAAAAACAATTTATTTTCTAAATTTTGATTATAATTACATCCATTTAAAATTATAAAACCATATATAATATATATGTCTTATATTCATATATATTATTTATTATCATTATTATTACCTGTAAATATATAATATATACTTAAAAAATTAAAAAAATAAAGGGCATCCCATTTATGTGTATTATATGTTCAATATATTATATATTATTTATAATATCTTTACTAGTAATATAACTATATATATAGACATTATATCTTTAAAAACAAAAAGGAATTAAAATTTTACAAAATTAAAAAGAAAATAACAATTAAAATCTAAATACATCAAAAAATATAAAAGAAATAAAAACTCATAAAAATAAATATAATTAAAAATTGTAAAAAAAATAAAAAATTGCATAAAAATATAAATATTATTGATTATCAATTAATAATAATTGTACGTATCCTCAAGTTTGCTCTCAGTGGTTCTACCCCTACACTTATTGATTAAACACATCTTTTGTAGGGTATAGTAAATTTCACCCAAACTAGTTTTCATTATTTAAAATATATCTGTGTTGATTGTTTTCTTGATGTGATTGGTGACTTGTTGAGAGCCGAGAGAGGACAGCTACATTGATTGTTGGATCTGACTTGTCAGACACCATAGGCTCCTCCAAGATTGGACGTTGGACACCTCTCACTTGATATGTCTATCAAATGGAGCCGTTGTCGGGGAGCAATGCGTAGGATATGATACTTGTACATATTAGCTATTGTTTGGAGGAGGAGCCAATTAAATAGAAAAATAATTGAATTTGAATTTGAATTTAGAAATTTGAAAAGAGAGGATAAGGAGGGAGTATATTAATGGTGGATAAAATTACATTATCTAAATAAATAAATAAATAAATTCATCACTTTATTTAATTAAATAATAACTGTCAATTATTTAATTTTTTGAGGTGGTGATTTAAGAATATCAACTATATACATATAGTACTTATATACATAGTTAAATAAAATAATTATTAAAAATACTCACAATTATTTACAAATAGAATATGTATAAAAATAAATATACGTGATAAATAAAAGGTACAATTGCACAAACCATCCCAGAGAACCGACTTTCGAATCGTAGCACCAAATATTATGAAACCACAACCATTTTAAAGATAATTTAATTTAGCATACAATGGAAGTGAGTTTGACTTAATTCGAGTTCATATGGAGCTAGAATTGGTCTTTCAATTATTGCTTTATGACTTTTTCTAAGTGTAGTTGCTTTTATTCTGTACATGATTTTATTTTGCAATTACTTTTATTACTTAGGGATTATTTTTATTTACAACTTTCGTTTTGAAAATTATTTAATTTGAGGTCAATTTATGTACAAATAAATAGTGTAAGTTTTATGCAAATATACACAAAAAAGTATTTACTAAACATTTTTTTGGATTTTCTGATTAAGGACCTTATCCCCCCTACTTTATTCCTGGTCGATCAGGTCAAGTCTTAACCTTCTCTCGGGGTTCGGGTTAGCTTGTATCTATTACATATATACAATTTTTTTAATTTTCTTTAATTTTTCTTTATTTCTTTATTTATTTGTTTTAGGTCAAAATAACAATATATGTGCAATATTTACACGCAGATGCAAGTTACTAAGAATATTTAGTTAGTATAATATACAAGTATTTTATAAGGGATTTTTAGCTAAAATAAATTAATAAAGATGATGAAATGCATATTCATCAACCACCCTCCCTACGCCCCTCTTGTTGCAGCCCCTCTCGATGCGTTGTCCACCCCTACTACAACCCCTCTCTACCTCCCACAATCCTCTCCTCCTGACGCCCTCCCCTATTGTAGCCCTCCCATGTCGCAGCCTCTCCCTCTCGTTCCCTCTACGCAACCCTCTCCTCACGCCCCTCCCTCCCCCTCCCTTCCCCTCCTTTCCGCAGCCCTCCTCTCACGCTCCCTCCCTCCCGACATCCGAGGGCTGACTTACCGTGCCTTCCAAATCTTCGATTGCGATATACCTGCACCCCTATCGCGCCCCACCTTCCCCCACCATGGACCCCTCGTCCGCCAAAACTCTATTGCATTTGCAATCAGATGTTTCTATTCTAATAACAGTAACAACTTCTCCACATCATGCATCCTGATGAGCACCAGAATCTCCTTGCTGATGCCCCCTTCTCCCATTGAGACATCATCCACTATGTATGACATTGAAGAAGGATAGGTTCCTCCTATATCATGCGCTCCTACGCTTCACTCACATAGTGAGCTCTCGTAATACAAAGGCATTGGATGCCTCACATCTTACATATGGCTTGATGTGTCCTTTTTGGAATTTTCACCGTTGCCCAGATGGTAGGGAAGGAAGTAATTGTTTTACATACTTAATCTCTCTATAAAAAGGACACATCTTTCCAGCGACAAGCATTCTACTTTTTTTGCGAGATGCCATCAAGAATGATCTTGATCTATATCTTTCTTTAGAAGGGACCTTGAAGGCCTTTGATTAGTGGTTGTGGGGAGGTGCATGAAGATTCAAGCTGTGACTCATGCTTGCCATCATGATGACGACCTTGTTTGGGTTGCAGATGACATTAGGGTGGCTTAGGGACTCATTATCGGCATCTTGAAACCACTCCTACTTGTTGAACCTGATGCCATAAATGGGTTAGTTGTTGATGCTACATTGCTTGATCGTTATGCAGCCTCATTAAGTCAATCTCTGGATTCTCTGATGGGAAACGGATTCAGTGAGAACTATTGTTGATGGCTCCTGAATAGCTGCGGGAGAGGCAGGAAATTTCAAATCTCATATCATCACAGTTAGGAGTATTCCTCCCAGTTGTCGTCTTGCTTTCTCTCAAGTTCTGAAGACAGCTTTGCACCAAGTTATCACGCGACAGAGATCCATATCTGCTTGGGTGATATTTCTTCTTCTTCCCCGTTGCACACTACTTGTATTCAGGCCTATGAATAGGCGAGACAGAAGATCGAGCAATAGAAAGTCTTTGCAACAATGACTTATTCTGATCTCACTCACTACTTGGGGCAGTACATACGGTTCACCAAGTTGTGGGTGATATTTTGAAACGTGATTTACAAGGGACTTCATGTCTTAGTCAAAACAACTCCTTGGAGGAGAATCAAACTTCCAACATTAGACATTGCCTTCGCAAAGTGTCAGATGGACACTTTTCAGTAGCCTTAACAGTTATGTGCTCTTAAGGAGTGTCTCCTTATAATGAATATACTATGAAAGCTTTAGAGGATGAACAACCATATAAGCCACCTCCTTCCTTGCCAGATATATTGGTTTCAGGGACTCCTCTTACAACCGATGCAGATGCTATTCTACAATCTATCAAATCTTTTCATAGGACATCATGTGGTAGAGACGGCCTGAGAGCTCAATACTTTTTTTATTCTCTTTGTGGGGAGGGGTCTGTAGTGGCCACTGATCTCCTATGTGTGATCACTACGGTGGTCAATTTATGGCTAGGTGGGAGATACCCCTTGAGTTTGGTTGAGTTTGTAGCCTCTGCACCTCTTACTCCACTACTCAAACTAACAACAGCATACATTATATTGCAGTGGGCACTATTTGGAGACGTCTAGTATCCAAAATTTCTATGATAGGGGTGGGAAAATAGATGTCTAAGTATCTCAATGACTATTAATTTGGGGTTGGTGTATCTGGAAGAGCGGAAGCTATTTTACACAACACCAATTGAATTTTGAGCAAGTTTCATGGTGATGGGTCTCTCTCTATGTTCACTGCAGATTTCTTACTTGTATTTCCTCTCCAAATAATTATTTCTCTATTCTGACCATTTCTTCTATTGACTTCTTTATGAGAGAACGCTATGTGAGGATGGTCTTCTAGGAGACCGAAGGAGCTAAGTAGAGAAGAAAACAACTTTCGTCGCTGAGTTGGTGTTGAGCAAGGAAATTCGGGGTTTTATTATAAGGAAATTATTTACGTGTCATTGCAACCCTGAAAATCCCTCAACAAAAATTATTTGATTTTTAAGGGTTATATACCATGGCCTTCTTGAGATCATGCAATTATTGATCCAAATGTTTGATTATAGAAGTGCATGGTTGGATATCTAAAGGGTTAGATTAAGGACACAACACATCATCAAGTGTTTACCAATAAAGGATCTTCAACATGAGAAGGAGATGGAAATCCTTACTCCAAAGGTTTACATCAGACCGACCTCTAGATGCAGGTCCTCTGTATATGAATAGAGATTCAGATGTTTTAGAGAGGTAGGTAAAAAGTTGACTTAGCGAGATCGAGATAACCAAGAACTATATCGTATGTTGTCATGATACATCCACACATCCTTTGACGGGAGACATATGTATTACTATATGTCTGGGTATGTACATTTGGAAGACCATTAGGTAGATGCCCTAATTAAGGTCTATACGTTGGCATGTTGGTGTGCGTACAAGGCCATATGAGTAATACAATCTCTCAAAAGGATCATACAAGTTCACTACTAAACCAGAAGACATGAGCTCACTCGTAAGATATTGAGATAAACTAAATTCTAACGTTAGTCATCTTGCTTTGGAAATGAGACATGATTTGAAGGCATGATACATGCTTTTGGAAAGCATATGATCGATACCATCTATCAATGATCGAATGAGAAACTAACCGACTAATCCATGAAGGAGACAATTCAAAATGAGATCAGGACTTCAAGTTTTAATCATATTCTTCAAGTATGCAGGATGTATGGGTATTAGGAATACTTAAGGGTGATGTGATCGTAAATGATTCTATGGCATAATGCTTCCATTTCGAGGAAGTTATGAAACATGTTTGGATTTTAGTGACTCCCTCAGTGTGAACTCATTATCCAATATTATTCCAATTGTTGGATATTGATCTGAGTTTGATTCAGAGACAATAAAAAGATTGGGAACTTTGCTTGACATGATCAACCACCTGTAAGAGGTTTTGTAGATCTGGATAGGAATATATCTCATTATCCAAGTCACTATACATTGATATACAATCACCCTAACCTGGTCTCCAAGTATCCATGAAGAAGGCACACTATCCTCAAAGGAGTTTGAGGAATATTCTCAAAGACATAAATCTGAAAATTAGATTGTTTAGGGATGTTTGAATTAATAAGTAAAGAGGATAACTTAGGATTGCCACAATGTAAAGAGTTAATTGAAGAACAAAGTGCTCATTTTTAAGAAATAAAATGATGTAATAAAATTGTTCAAAATTACAGATGAAGTCAGGGTTCTAATTGCAAATAATAACATTATGAATAAAAATTCAGTACAGGACTAAAGTGGAATTACCAACCCTTCTGGGGGGCTACTTGCGAAATTTCTAGAGACCACGTTCTCCTTAGGTGTCCCTGGGATGGCGGGGTCATTCTGGTTAAGTGGACTAACTAGAAAGGGTCCTCAGCAATTGTTCCACCCCCACATGCATATCACATGCGGAGGGGTCTTCTGGTGAATTGGTGAAAGGAAAAGGGCATGAGTTCAACGTTCCCTCCCCCGCACGTTCCATGCAAGTGGGGAGGGTCTTAGGACCTGTGCCTAGTGGATGGCAAGGGAGGAGCTTCTGAAGAGCAATGTGGCTATGGAGGCGATCACACGAGGGGCTGGAGGGCACTTTTGCTGACAGTGGAGGAGCTACTTCAAGCGGTGTGGAGAAGGCTGGAGCGGAGTTTGAAGGCGTGAATGCGGTGGCACTGATGACGATCAGAGCGAGCTTCTGGAGTGGTAGTTGGAGGTGCTGCTCCTCGAGCTCAGTGAAGTAAAGTGTGGGCATCGAAGATCAGAATCTCTTGGATGCTCTAGAAGATGTCAAAGACTACTGGAGGTGGTCTAGGGTGTCGGTCGTTGTTGATGGAGCGTTGGCGAACGGTGGTGGATCACTGGGATGGGCTCGACGGTGATAAAGCCAGAGCTGAGGTTAGGTGGATATGTGCTTGGAGGCACAAGCAACTCAACAACAGAGGTTGGAGCGAGCAGACGTGAGGAGAGGTACTACGACGCCATTCGTCGAATCTGGCCCGAGGAAGATGGTGGTGGCGCTGTCCTCGTTACGCTTGAATGTCCACTCCCTGCTAGTGAATGACAGATGAATCTCCTTGGAGGGGCTGAGTAGTTCTTAAATAGGAACGAGGGTCGACCGGTTATGGAGGGAAAGCGGTGCTAGATCGATCTGATGAGGGGCGATTGGGTGTGATTAGCGGCTGGCCTAACGAGGAAGGTGGTCAGCCGAATTGATTCTAAAGAGGGGAGATCTGAGAGAGGTATATTAGATATGATCGGAGATGGGATCACGAGATGGAAGAACGCGACAATTGTGGTGGCGAAGATCATGGAGGGCGGCGAAGAGAATTGGGGAAGATGGAAGATGCACATATGCCGTCCGATTGACCAAGATCGGATAGTCCTGAATTTACCACATGGATTTTAAATTTTTATTTTTATTATTTTTAGTTCTTTTAAATAGTAAATGAATTAAAAAAAGTGAAAATGAATGACATGTCGTGACTCCAGAAGCTACCATGTGTCAGCTCCAGAAAAAATCAAAGAATAAAAAGAAAAGATAAACAAAAAAGAAATAGCAAACGACTTCGGATCGAAAAATTTTCTTCATAAAAGTTGCTCATCTTGATGAGATCTACAACTGTCATGAAGGAACCAAAAATAATAATAGGTCATTTGCAAACAATGGTATTTTTGGGGGTACTCCACGTGTTTAAAATACCTTGATTTTTGGATTTTATAATTTTTTGTTATTTTAAATAAGATAAAAATCAAGAAAAAAATACGATAAAATCAAAGACAAATATTTACACATTAATCTATTTTTAGATTTTTATTCAGTAAGAAAATTAACAAATAAAATAATGTAAGAAAAAGATGACTTTTGTACAGACTTTCAGTGAACACTCAGACTTAGTTAGTTTCTTTGATTTTGCTCTTGTTTTAAACTTGGATTTTTGCACATTTTAATAAAACTTTTGTTAGAGAAAATAAATGAAAAATAAATAAAATAAAAAGAATAAAATATGTACATAAAATAATAGGTTGAAATCAGGTAAAGTATACAATGTACAAAAGAGGCCCAAAACCCAACTTTCACATGAGCTCCGATTCACTTGAACTTGGTCTTATTTTGAAGTTAATTGAATGTACATTAGTTCAAAAATGAGTAAGATCAAAATGAAAACTGTATGGGGAAGATATTAGCATTTTATTCTGATCACACTGAAATTTGAGTTTGGCTTTATTTCTCAATTTTTTCAGTTAGTGAATTTTTTATATTTTCTCTTTATTCCTATCAGTCATATGTACACAATGTAGGTTTTTTAAAGTGATTTGGAGTTATCATGAATTAATTAAAAAGGAGAAGTTAGCTTATTTTACAGGTCAATTAGGCTGGGATTTTTGGCTTCTTAATTTGTGCAAGGAAAAATTGGGGCTGCCCCCGCCCCATTTTTCGTTATAAAAATTATAAAATACAAATGAAATTATAAAATCAAAAACCAACAAAAATAAAATCTCATAAATATTGTATATAACTACTATTTATATGTGCAAATACCTCTATTTATTTTACCTAATTATTGACTTTATAAAAATCAAATAAAAACATCATTAAAATCCTTGTAAAATGTTGTAAATAAATAAATTATAAATTTATATGTATATTTATAAAAATAAGTAATTAAAAATCATAGGATTGTATATATAGGTATACATACCTATAAATAAGACATCGTATTTATTTTCACACATGTATATACCTTTTTTAATTAACTAAAAATCATCTGAATTAACTATATTTAATCCTTAACATTTTCTAATTATATTATTAAATTATATAAAATCATTTTATATTTTTAACCTAATTTATTTATCATGTTTATTGATTTTTGTCGTCAAGCCTATTTTGTCCTATCCCAAACGCGCTCCCATTGGCTTGCATGGATTTATTTACCTAGTTCAACTCCCTCATCCACACCTAATGAATCTGTTATTCATCACTCTAAAAGTGATTAATTAAGATTAGTTCTCCAAAATTCATATGCATTTTATCCATTATCTTGCATAATTGACATCCATGCATATATAAATAATAATTGCATTTTATCGCGAATAATTGCACAAAGGGTCATATGTGGCTGCCCCCAACTTATTTTGGTAATTTTTTTATTTTTTTGAAAAATATCACCATGTATATTTATCCCTATATCCCTCCTATCTGCCATTCAAATTTCGTCAGAAACAGAGACTCCTACGGCCTCCATCGAGATGATGTCGATTTAAAAAAGTTCTGTTACCGTTAAAAAATGACTGTCTGGATGGAGGCCGTAGGAGTCTCTGTTTCTGACGAAATTTGAATGGTATATAGGAGGGATATAGGGATGAATATACATGGTGATATTTTTCAAAAAAATAAAAAAATTACCAAAATAAGTTGGGGGCAGCCACATATGACCCTTTGTG
The DNA here is from genome assembly GCA_037367405.1 of Ottelia alismoides. Taxonomy (NCBI): domain Eukaryota; kingdom Viridiplantae; phylum Streptophyta; class Magnoliopsida; order Alismatales; family Hydrocharitaceae; genus Ottelia; species Ottelia alismoides. The sequence continues at coordinate 792,374 of JAZKJV010000784.1, forward strand.
CAATTATTCGCGATAAAATGCAATTATTATTTATATATGCATGGATGTCAATTATGCAAGATAATGGATAAAATGCATATGAATTTTGGAGAACTAATCTTAATTAATCACTTTTAGAGTGATGAATAACAGATTCATTAGGTGTGGATGAGGGAGTTGAACTGGGTAAATAAATCCATGCAAGCCAATGGGAGCGCGTTTGGGATAGGACAAAATAGGCTTGACGACAAAAATCAATAAAAATGTTAAATAAATTAGGTTAAAAATATAAAATGATTTTATATAATTTAATAATATAATTACAAAATGTTAAGGATTAAATATAGTTAATTCAGATGATTTTTAGTTAATTAAAAAAGGTATATACATGTGTAAAAATAAATACGATGTCTTATTTATAGGCATGTATACCTATATATACAATCCTATGATTTTTAATTACTTATTTTTATAAATATACATATAAATTTATAATTTATTTATTTACAACATTTTACAAGGATTTTAATGATGTTTTTATTTGATTTTTATGAAGTCATTAATTAGGTAAAATAAATAGAGGTATTTGCACATATATATAGTAGTTATATACAATATTTATGAGATTTTATTTTTGTTGGTTTTTGATTTTATAATTTCATTTGTATTTTATATAAGTCAAATATAATTTTTACAACTAATTAAAAATACAATATGTACAAATATGTACAAGAAAATAAATAAATAAATAATGTACATAGTATATACATATATTTTATACAATAGTACCCCAAATAGTTGCATGTCAGACCTTAATGATGACACAGATTTTGCGAGGGTCTAGAGTAGTCTACACAAGACGGGAACTTCAATGTCGCTAAAGCGACCGCTTGGCAAATCAAAAAATACCCTACTTTAATTTGTTAAATTATCTTTTAAATTATTGTTTCCTTGTAGGTGGGAATTCGGAATCAATCAAGAGATAACCACAATTAATTAATCAATTTTTAATCAGTGTGGTTTTATGTTTATTTTACTTGGGCAAGTCCTAAGGTCGAACTCAAGGAGGTAAAGGAATAACCTATAATTTTCTCTATCAAAATTCCATACACGGTTTTCGAGGAGATACTTTTTTTTGGTATTTTGAATGCAATTTTGGAATGTAAAATGCAAAATGTGGCCTATTTTAGGGACTAAAATGCAATTTCAATCAAACAATGTCAAAAAATTACGAAACTTGGCCGAGATGTAAAATATAGTGAAATGAACATCCTATAATTTTCTGTAACTTTCGCATGCAATATGAATATTTAAAGAATTTATGAATGCAAATGGTGTGAATTTCAATATTTAATTATAATAAATATTAAACCTATTTATTTTCAAAAGACAAAATTATCCAAGATCTTTCATGAGTTGATAGAACTTAGAAAAATCCTAAACATTGAAAATACAAGACTTAATTCCTATTAAAAATTAAAGATTGAAATCTACAAAATGATTTTTATAGAGAAAACCATGCATGCAAATGCAATTCTTTTCAGGCACAATGTGAAATATAATTAATTATATCATCCATGAATTTTTGGCAATTTTCGGAGCTATGGTTAATTAGTTATGAATTTTGAAGCACAAGATGGGTAAAATATGTAAATTTCCACAAGAATAATAATTATTAATAACCACTGAGGATAAAAATATCACAAACATGCCATAATGTAGATAATTAGTTGAGAAACACAATGCAATTTTTTAACTAATAAAATGATGCAAAATGCTTATTTCGAAATACAAAGGAAAATAAGGGGTTTTACTACAATTATAATAATTAAACAAAATGAAGGAAATGCAGTGCATGGACTAAATTATAATTACCAAAACTCAGAGGGTCTTCTCTACAAAATTTTTAGCAGGACACGTGCCAAGCACGTGACCTACCTGGCTTCAAATAAGGCGGGGTCCCATGGTCTTTTTACAAAAATCCGCAGGTAACACATGCGCCTCACTTGAGCAGGGATGCTTCTGGAGATAAGTGGACCTCTGGGGGGCTCGATGCAAGTTGTCCCCTCTCCTCATGTGCGCCTCATGTGGGAGTGTCTCGGGTGTTGTGCCCGACTGCACGCAGCAAAGTTGAGCTGCTATCATGTGGTGCTCCATCCACTGGTGTTGATTGTCGAGGTAGAGATTGGCCGAAGCTCCTGGAGGAGGCGAAGTACCTGTGAAGGTTGGTGGAGATGCCTAATGATGGATTTGGAGGATGGCGGGGCTCTTGATGGTTGCGTGGGCGGCTGGTTCCTGGAGGCTTTAGGAGGAGGCGCCTCCCGTCAACGAAGGTGGTTGGCAGCAGAAAATGCGTGGAGGACCTCTAGGTACAATAATTGGCGAGGAGCTGGCTGAAAGCTAGAGCTGGGTGAGGCCTCTGTGGGGGCAATAAAGGGACGCAGAGTGGATATCGAGGAGATGATTGTGCGTTGGTCGGAAGTAGAGAACGAGCGGAGGAATGGAAGGTGTATTACGAGGTATAATGGGCGTAGTTGGATCAACAACCGAAGATGGAGCAAGGGCAGGTGCAGAGGTGCTCCAGCGAGGCCCCAAAGCCTCGGATATCGCCGACCTGAAGGGGGGTCATCAATGGCGTTGTCACCACCAGGCCGCCCCTTGAGTAAATCGGTGGATGAAGAGCGAGTGAGGGGTGACACAGTGTTAAATAACACTAGGTGGCCGACCAAATCAGGAAATCATTAGCGATGATTGATTGGGAGATCTGGGATGAGATACGTGAGGGGAAGAGGAGATCGAATGGATGGGTGGCAGTTATTTGAGAAGGGAGGAGATCAGAGGTTGGATCAATTGGGGATTTGGCTTAGATCGGGATTGATTTATGGCGTACGGGATTCGCGGAGCTAACGAAGAGGGGAGGCGGCATGAGATTGAGGGGGGATCTGGGACGAGGAGGAGCGACCAAGGGGTGGCAGTGCTCGTTGATGGGAGGTGGTCAATGGAGGGTGACACAACCATATATGGAAAGGCAGAGGGCGGCGGAGCTTGCCGATCAGGAAAGGGGAAAGTTTGGAGGAGGGTGACACACATGTGCCGTCTGATCGGCCGAGATTGGATGGCCTAAATGTGCCATGTGGATTTTATTTATATATATTTTTATATTTATATTTTAATTTATTTTTTTAATAAAACAAATAAATAAAAACTGCATAAATGGGTAACATGCGGTGGGTCCAGGAGCTGCCACATGTCACCACCAAAAAAATCGAAAATAAAATACAAAGATAATTAAAAAGAAATAGCAAATGACATCGAATCGAAATATTTTCTTCACGAAAGTATTCGTCTCGATGAGATATACAACTTTTATGAAGAGACCAAAATCAAAATCGATCATTTGCATAAAGTGGTATTTTTGGGGTATCCCATGTACATAGAATACCTTGAATTTTGGCTTTTATATTTTTTTGTTATTTTTAAATCGGATAAAAAAAAGAAATAATATGATAAAATCAAATATAAGTATTTACACATTAATATATTTTTTGTATTTTTAATAAGTAAGAAAATAATAAATAAAATAAAATGAGTTAACGACAACTTTTGTACAGATTGTTGGTGAAGGCTCAGACTCAGTTAGTTGCTTTGATTTCAAGCTTATTTTGGATTTGGATTTTTGTGCATTTCAATAAAACGTTTGCCAAAAAATAAATGAAAAATAAATAAAATAAAATGAGTTAATTATGTACATAAAATATTCGGTCAAAAACCGTTAAAATACAAAATGTACAAAAGAGGCCCAAAACCCAACTTTCACATATGAGCTCCGATTCACTTGAACTTGGTCTTGTTTTGAAGATATTTGAATGTACATTAGTTCAAAAGTGAGTAGGATCAAATCAGGCACTGTATGAGGAAGATATCAATGTTTTAGTCCAGAAATCCTAGAATTAGGTTTTGAGTTTCTGGTCCACTTATTTAGGTTAATGATTTATTATTATTTTTTCTTATTAGTAATATGTACGCAATGGAGGTGATTTTAGGTCATTTGGATTTAACATGAATTAGTTAAAAATCAGGGAAGCTAGGCTATTTTATATGTCAATTAGGCTAGGATTTTTGGCTCCTTATTTTATTCAATAATAAGCGATAAAATGCAATTATTATTAATACATGCATGAATGCTAATTATGCAATATAAATGAAGACATGCCAATGAATTTTAGGGAGGAGATTAATTAGTGATTTTTATAGTGATGAATCTGAGATTCATCATCCCCCTATACATAAACCATGCTCATTCCTGAGCATCTAAAGAAATGCAATGAGGTGAAATGAGATTAGGTTCCATACCAAGATCATGAGCAGAAGGTGAAAATGGAGCTAGACCTGACCTTTGGATTATTAGTTTGGTGGAACTCCTGTGAGACTTTGGGTTTTAAAATCAACAGCCTTCAAGTTCTACACATCATTGTCACAATTTTGGCTCAGAAGTCATCTTAGATAAATCCTCCTCCCAAAGCATAACCCATGAACATTGAATAATTGACTCATGTGTGTGAAAGGTTTTAGCTCTTCCCATCCAAAATGTCGAACTACCATGCAATCCTCCTCTCCAATAACTCATCCTCAGGGAGTCGGGTATTTCCTTCTAAGGTCCGTCGTGCTATGCTCACAATCGAAAAGAGGGGTAAATTAGAAGAAAGGGAAAAGAACTAGAGGGTGGCCAGTGTAGTCACCTCTCCCTGTGAAGCTGTCCAGTTTAGCCAAGTTTCCACCAAGATCTGCAGGTTTTCTTGAAGCTTGGACCTTTTTGGTCAAATATTTATTTAATAGTGGATTCTTCGTGTTTGGATTTTTGGTAACTCTGCATATATCTTGTAGTGCCCATACGAATATAGAATCTTTTTTCCATACATGTTTTGGGGTCTTAGAAAAAATTGTGCCCAACCGTCCATCCATTTTGCGAAGCTTTATTTCAACCCGTACTTCATTCTTTAGATGTCCACGCTACCAGAAAAGAAATTCGCACAATCGTCAATACCTTGTCTAAGTAGAGCTAAGTGCATAGTGAGAGAGTACAAATTAATTCCCTATTCTAGAGTCGTACCCAGAATGAAGAGACCAGGTTAGACACTAAGAGTCAACTCTGCACATTGTCATGTGGAACTCGAAGAATTAAGTCAACGACCTGAAGCTTCTAAAATCCTATTTCTCAGTGAAGTTCATCTGAAAAATAGGTGGATTAAGTTTAAGTCCAAACCACTCTTGGTTCTACTCATAAGTCGGTTTAGAATCCAAGGGCTTTTCACAAATGCATGTAACGCTGGATGAAGTTCAAGTGCGTGAAATGCAGACATTTTTTTAATGCAAGAAAATGAAGAAGAAGCTGTTTCAAAATTTTTGGTTGGACACAATCAGTGTTAGTAGCAAAACTTCCTTTGAGGTTTTTTTCAAGTTAGTTACCCACCCTATAAATATATATAGACTTACACGAAAGTACTTGCTATGGGTAAAATATATACATAGTATATATACACACCCCCTATACTTAGCGAGTGTTGTGTCCTCAGAGCACAAGAAGCGTAGAAAAGACATAGCTCGGGCTAAGCGTAAGAGAGTGAAAAAGAAAAAGATAGCTTGTCTCGCCCCCTATACTTAGGATGTGAACAGTCTAAGTATAGAAGAAGAGCGAAAATGAGGCGGTCGGGATATGTGAATGAGGAGAGTATATACAGATGGGCATCTATTCCCCTTATACTTAAGCTTTGGTCAGCCTAGGTACGGAAGAAGGGTGGAAATGGAGCGATCGTGAGAAGGTGTTGATGAGGAGAATGGTATATATAGATGGCATCGGTCCCCCCTATACTTAGGCCTTGGCTTAAGTAGAGTAAGAAGATGTACAAGGAGACCGATGGGATCAGGAGGGAGGGTAGACGATGATTAAGGCGATTTCAGCTGATCTTTTTGTGAGCCTGAGGTGGGAGATCGTAATGATAAGAAGATGAAGCATATGAGTCCCAACTATTGTCAGTGTTATCCTCAAAAAAATCATGCTCGAGAGTAGATGAAATGTTTGAATCAGATGATATCCAGCCATCATCAATGTTATCCTCAGAGGAATAGTATTTGAAAGTGGAGGCACTCCAGATATTCTTGTTCTTAAGCTGCTTTATGAGTTTTCCCTTAGTCTTGGGGTCAAGTGATTCATCCTCGGATGAATATTCAGAAGCGCCGGTCTCAGTATGGGCATAGGAGATTATTACAGTATATTTAATGAGATCAGGAGAATAAGCTTTGGTCGAATAATAGTGAGGAACATGAGTCGTCCAACAGGAATCGATGTTTGGATCCTTGCATAGATAGGATTTTAGAACTGCTGAACAAATCTCACTCATGTAAATTACCTTGTCCGGACCTGATGAGGAATCATCAGACAATTCCTTTTTCAGCATGTCAAAGGCGAATTTTTTTTGATGGAGTAGACATTTTGTTTCGTGTTTTCTATGAAGGTACTAGTCCTGGGAGTGAGGTGTTGATAATAGAGTCTCTAGCTAAATAACCATTGAATTTTTTCTCCTTGGTTAGTGCACGTCCTACGTATTTGTTCTTAATTGTCTTAATGTTGGTGCACTCCTGAGTTGGATTGAATTGGTCAAGATGGTTAGAGAATATTTCGTTTGACTTAGGGTGAGCTCATGCACATGTCTCAGGATCATATAAGAAGTCAGTTCCCATGGTTAGAGTAGCGGGAAATGGAACAATGTGATGAGGCTCTAAACTACTAGTTAGTGCATGTCCCGCGTATTCATTCTCAATTGACTTGATGTTGGTGCATTCCTGTGTCAGGTTGATTTGATCAAAGTGGTCAGAGGAGATTTCGACCGACTCAGGATGCGCTCATGCATATGTCTCACGATCATATAAGAAGTTATTTCCCATGGTGAAAGCAGTGGGAAATGGAACAATGAGATGAGTCTCTAAACCGATAGTCTCTTCAATAGCCGTTATCATGGTTACGACTATTGACAACTTCGTGGGTTGCCTAAGAAAATCGTGGTTCCTCAAAGACTGATTGAGATCGAAGTGCTCCCAATGACGTAAAATTGATTTCCCGAGTATCAAACTCAATAATTGGCTTAGCCAATGCCAAGAATGGCTTTCCGAGAATGATTGGAGACTGGTTGAATTCTCCTTGATGGTCAATATCAATGATCGTGAAGTCCATTTTGAGCGGAACATCTTGGAATGTAACGATGACTGAAATGGTTCCTCTCGGTCGCTTTATTAATTGATCAACCAGTTGAACGATCTCTCTTATCTTCCTAATAGGTCTGAGTTTGAGCTTGTCAAATATAGAGGTTGGGAGGATATTGATTGGTGAGTCATCATCAATTCGAGCATGGGTAAATTTTGTGTCCTTGATTCCATAGTCAAATCTAGGCAACGGCTTCACTATGTAGCTCTTGGTTTTTCTCCTTATTATCAAAGAGGTGGCCATTGACAAGGTATGTCTTTCAGTCTTTATTCTCGTCCTGCCCAGCTTTTTTTCATTAATTTGCTCATCAAATCCTTTAAGGCTAGGGAAGTGTTCAATGGCCTGTATCATGGGAAGTTCAAAAATTAATCTTTTCTCCAGCACTTCTCGTAAAGCAGGATCCAAATTCTTCAAATCTTCCTCATTTTTAATTTTTATGAATTTTCTAGTTTTTTGATTTTTTGAGTGTTTTCTAATATTTCATTTTTTGGTATTTTTTGTGTGGTGTGTAGATGTGGTGCTTTCCGTAGATGATGAGGGGTTTTGATTCGCCAAGTAAGAGTCAGAATCAGTCATCCCTAGGGGAAAATATGCAAAGGTGTCGCTGTCAGAGTCGTCCCTAGGGTGAACATAGTCTATGGGTTTCTAAATATCCTCATGGCTTTCAACAGGAGATCCAATCTTTTCATCATCCATTTAGTCCGTTAGTGGAATTTCTAAATTTATCCTCATATAATTCATATGTCTTAGTAATCCTCAAAATGTCGTCCTTTAAAAACTTTTCATGATCAATCATTGGAGTAGTATGTATGGGTTCTTGTTTTTGAATTTGTGATCCAGTCATTTTCATCTTCCATTTTCCTGTATGAGTTGGGAGAAGAGTATCTAGGAATATCCAATATATGATCATTATTTTCTGAAATATTCTCCTAAAAAATCATGGAAGGAGTCTGCTCAGTGGGTGGATTTTACTGGAATATGTAGGTCTCATACTCAGCATACCCTGACTTAGGCATGCAATGTTGGTTTGAGTAGAGTCTACTTCCATGGTCATGATTGATCGTATCCCCAAACAATGAAGTCATACATGGTGCAAATGTATCGATATCATCTGTTTGGTCCTCTGTATGTACGGGTTGTCCGAAAAAGTGGTATTCTGGTTGGCCAATAGAGATGTGATCGTTACGGTTAATCCATCACTGATGATCATTGGTTGCATACCTCTCCTTGTGGTTTGATCGGGTTTCCATATTATTCCCTATGGTCAAGGAAAGATGTGGATTTATGTAGTGTTGTCCTATCCCAACAAAATTATAAGGAAATAATGAAGTTGGTTGGGGTCAATATTGCTACCACTCGTTTGTTTCTATGTTTTGTTCATCAAATGGTTCTTGGGTTCTAGAAAGAAATCCGGAATAAGTCGGGTCGTCCCAAGATGGCAGTGGTTCACATGTAGGAAAGGTCAGTGGAGATGGGATATATGTGGAAGTGGTCAGAAGATCAGGGTAAAATGGTTTTGAATTCGATGATTGGTCTGGATTCATCCGGGGGTCAAAGTCTTTTGCGAATGTTAGAGGATTATTGACAGAAGAGGGTTTAGATGCTTTGGGTCTGACCGAGACAAATTTATTTTCATAGTATAGATCAGATGGGTACTCGAACCATTGTCCCATCTATGTCAAAGGGGGTTGATGATGAATCGGCATGGTTGATCATGGTGCAAGTGCACAAGATACTCACAAGATTTTTTTTAAATAAAGGAGAGTGATGGCACAAGTGTTTGATTTTTTATCTTCGAATTCAATTCATGCAAATCAAACGCGCACCAATGCAAATGTAATACAATCCCCAGTTTCACCAACTCACACAATGAAGCCGTAAGAGTTCGGTAATAACCTTTTCAATTTTAGTTTGTGATAAGTCAATCTTGGAAAATAATTAGCGAGCTGTTAGATGCTGGAAATTTTCTTAAAGACTGACTCGACGACTAGTTGCAACTACTTTCATCCAGTATGGGTGTAAGTACAGATCATAAAAATGGCTACCTGTTACTTAAGGACGGATCCTTACAAATGAGTGAATACCCATTCATCACTCTTTATTCTTATATTTTAGCTACAAAAACCTTTGCAAATGCATGTAGATATATGTAAATACAAATAATTACCAAAAGCATGCATTGTGTAAAAACCTATAATTTGCATGTTTTTGTGCAAAAATAAAAGAATAAAGATTAAAAAGAAAAAGAGGGAAATATTTAGAATAAATATTGAGCAACCTAACCCAAGGGAGGGCTCAGCATGGGCCTGACCGCATAAAAATCAAAGTAGAGGGAGATAGGGGCTCATGTGTAAATATTTATGTAAATAAATAAAAATATTTTCCTCACCAAAAATATGCTTGTAAATACTTGTATATATTTATAAATATAAAATCAAAGAAAAAGTTTAAAATCAAAAAGAATTAAAACACCCCTTTTACCTTGTACATAAACCACATCTACATATTTATTTAGCCTTGTAAATATATAAAATTAACTTTTATAATTTTTGTAAATAAACTATGTTATATATTGTAAATAAATAAAATAAAAACAATTAAAAAAAATAAAAATAGCAAAAATCAAAAATACAAAAACACGTTGTACAAATACCATGTATATAGATGTATATATATATATATTACCTATGTAAATAAATAATAAAAATCAAATAAAAATACCTTTTTATTCCTTATTTTATAACGAAAATAAATAAAATATAAAATAGGAATAAAATTGCACAAAAATAACATTTAAAAATCAAAAATCAAAACCCTATATATTGTATATATACCTATATATAGTACATACTATGTATATAGCTTATTTTTATTTCCAAAAATTAATTAAAAATCACTAAAAAATAAAAAAATAAAATAAAAATATTTTGTGTTTTGAGTTTTTGCAAATTCGGCCCCTAGCTACCTTTAATTTGCCTTTTAAGATCCAGCCACGTGGCCGAATTCCATTGGGTCCTGGGGATGTTGACCGCCCGGTCAACTACCCCCCCAGGACCACCTTCCGCGGATATAAGCGCCCGACCCGACTTCCCTAATTTCTAGCGCCTAAACCCGATTGAATCCCACCTAAACCCCGGGTCCGTTTTGATCTTGACATATCCGACATCCTCGTCGGGCATCCACCTTGGGATCCGTGCGCCACCACGACCTACCCGAGCCATCTTTCTCGGACCCCTCCAGCATACTTAAGCGAGCTCCGCCATCCTCTCTCTCCATCTTTGGCCATTTGCTTCGTTCTCCAGTGAGCTCCAGAGAGTGCGTGAGGTGACAGCTCGCGTCTGAGCCTGTCGAAGCGAGGAGAGGAAGCTTCGCCATCGATCCGGCGACGTAGCCGCCGTACTCCGCCACCAGCGTGAGCTCCGAGCCTCGGACCGAGACGATCCTCGAGGCAACGACCGGGAGCTTCCCCAGCTCCTCCCCAGTCTCTCCGACCACCAAGGTAACCCCTTAGCCTTCCCGTTTCCTTTAATTTCAGTTTACGCCCAAATCGCTCTGCCGCCGCGCTTCTTTGATTCCGACCACTCCGTCACCCATTTCGATCATCGGAATCGTCCATTACGTCCGCCTCCTTCCGACGCACATTCTTCACCCACTCACTCAACCCAGCTCGCACAGGAGCAGGGAACCGAGCTCCTCCGTCCACCACCTTCGCCGGAGCTCGCCGCTTCGACCCATCGTTCACCCCCACTTCGCCTAACCGGGTCGAGGCAGTTTGCCCTCGACCCGCGAGTCTCCTGAGCTGCTTTGCAGGTGTACCGAGCCCATCTGAGGGCTTGGTCATTCAGGCCAGGAAGTCAAGCTCCGCCGACCTCGCCCGAGCTCTCCGGAGCTCGACGCGATCATCGGAGCATCGCAGCAGACGCAGGAGCGCTCCAGCTTGCTTCTCCGACCATCAGAGCGCTCCAGGGAGGAGCATCGCGCACGCACGAGCCCGGCGAGTCTCGCCGGGGACCTGTTCTTCGAGGACCCTCCTCTGCCGTTGATCGTCCCCCTCCGCTCCAGACTTCATCCGGGCAGTCCGTCCTTGGAGCCACCAGCACCGCTCGATCTGAGGAGAGGCGATCCGGAGCGCCCACCGTCAGCAGCCGTCCGATCTCCACGTGGCGCGCATCCAGCCATCCGCGTAATAAAGGGTAATTTACCCTTAGGCCCTGTCTTTGTTTTTATTTCATTTTAGTCCTGTAAATATTAATGTCAGTTGTTTAGTTTTAGGGTAATTTACATAGTGGACCATGTGCTTTCTGTTATTTGCATTTATACCCATGCCAGTTGTGGACACGTGCATCGACACGTGATATTTTGGGTTATTTGCAGTAGATGCCCCTGTAGTTCTGTATGTTATTGAATGAATGAAAACTTTTCCTTATTTGCATTTATACCCCTGTGCGTAATTTATTTCCATATGTGCGTTATATTTTGGGTAATTTGCAGGTAAGCCCCCTGGACTTTTGGTACTTGTTACCAATAAGTCCTTGGGACTTATTTTTCTTACATTTGGGTCCCTGAGTGCCCCAGGCACGCGCGTGGCGCGTGTTTTGCTGGGTATTTTGCACCAGACCCCCAGAACTTTGGGTATTTGCACTTTGGTCCCTATGCACAGTGCCCTTCCTTTATTTTTGAATAAAATATCAAAACACCTCCAAATCCAACGAAAATTTGACACATGGCTCCTGCCATTGTGTAGGATTTTTGTGGATTTTTGAGGACATTTTTGATTTCGTTTGATATTTTTAGAAAATCAAAAACCTCTATTTTTGTCACTGTCTAGCTTGAAAAATCACAAAAAATATTAAAACTCATTTAAAAATTTTATAAAAATTAGCTACTGTCTATTTTGCTTAGTTTGATTTTCTAGCCAATTTTGGCTATTTTGCATTACTAAAAATCACTAAAAACTTAAAAACACTCAAAAACCCATAAAAATTCTAGTAAATAAATTAATAATCCAAAAATAATAAAATTGGTACCTACATTTTCCTTGTTTTATCATCTTTACAGGAAAATTACCTCCAGGCCATTTTAAGGCCCTTAGATATTTTATCTAGGGCTTTTTGGCTCGGCTGGACAGTACCCTTAATTTTAGGCATTGTTTGATTTTTAGAAAATAAAATAAACATCAGAAAATTCTCAAAAATTCACCAAAAACCCTAAAAAATATAAACTATTTAAAAATATTTTTGTTTGAATTTTTGGTTGAATTTTTGTGCATTTAATAATTTGTTGAAGTGTGTGCCTTCTTTGTTTTTCTTATTCTCTTAATTACTTAAAAATCCAAAAAAATATAAAACAAATTAAAAACCACTAAAAATATTTTGTTCTTTTATTTTCTTTCTTTTTACTACTTCGTAGGCCTCTCGGCGAACCCGTGCTCCTTGAGTTCGACCCTGGGTGCTATACCAGGTTAATCTTATAGCAGGACCGCTATTTGTGTTTTGATCGATTTTATTTTCGTTAGTGGTTCATTTTTCTTGTTGACCCGAGTCCGATTGATTGAGGTCACAATGACCGTTTGATACCTTTACCTTAGTCATTTGGACGGTCATCAGAATGGCGACGTTGCCGGGGAGCACGGCTTAGTAGTTTTCCTTTGATTTTCGTTTTTATTTTCGCGGCTATTCGCGACTCTTTCAGAGCTCGCGGCTTTTTCGCGGCTTTTGTTTTTATTTTCTTTTTGTTTGATTTTGTTTTATTTCTTTTTCTTTTATTTTTGATTGTGTTTTATTTTGAGTGTTTATTTTATTTTGTATTTTTGCATATATATCCTTATTTTCATTTCCATTTCTTTTTCTTTTATTATTATTTGATTATCTGGTTCTGACCACTCTACCTTTTCTTGCAAGGGCCCGAGGACCGAGGCAGCCGATTTCGAGAAGCCGACGCAACCGCGGGATTCGGAGGCGGCTCCTTTCTTCGCGGAGCCGCAGGAGAGAGTGAGAGAGAGTTGAGTGGGAGAGGATTTTCTCTTTATTTTCTATTATTATTGTAATAATACAAGACACTATCAGGACTTGGACCTTGTGACTTAGCGGGTCTGTTTCGCCGAGCACCGGTGTGCTCGGGGGACCCTTAGGACTTTCACGGTTTTTCACGGTTTTGGTTTTCTTTTATTTTCTTACTGCTTTTTCCGGTGTTTACGCGGTTTTGCTCGAGCCCCTAGACTTAGGAATTTCTATTGCTCGTGCCGTAATTAGTATGATCCCCACACCTAATTGATTGACTGTTCCTATAGAACGTTAATTGGACCTACTAAAAATCATTAATAAAAATAACCGAATCATCCCCTTCGTAGCCTACGTGCCGCAGCCCGTCCTGTAAAGCGCTTTCTCCTACCCCCGATTTGTCGGACAAAGGAGGGACGGGCCAAGACCGGACTCTTTGGCTTGGAGGTAGGTGACCGGTTAGACGGTTCTTGCGCTAGAAATTGCTCATCTAGGACTCGGCTTTCCCGTTGCATCATATAGGTAGTTTACTTTCAGTCTTTCAATTCTGCGCGGATCACTTGCATGTATAGTGCTGGAGACAAGGTACGCATTTCTTACTCAGCATGCATCATTGATTTCATCGCGCATCGGCTTTTTCGTCTTCTCCCCCTGTTTTGGATTAAATAACCAGGAGAACCGAAAAATTCGTTAGGCCTTTTGTTTTGATTTGAAAAATATTAAAAAGAAAAACCATAAAATTGGGACTGGTTAACACTATCGATCTTAAAAGACGCTCACCCTAAAAATTTTTTCTTGGGGAGAGCAACCCCCTCATTGTATGGTTTGGATGCGCGAGAGAGTGACCCGCACCCTAGGTAGAGCCCTCCGGTGCTAGTCCCGACTGATTACCGACTCTTCCGTGCGGGCCAGTCGGTTGGGATAGCATCGGGTATCCTAACAGGTCACGTAAGCGCTCTGATATTTTGTGTGTTCACCTAATAAAATTGACAAGATAATTTGACCGAACTTTCACGGTCTTCAGCTCGCGTCGCGTTGGTGAACCGGGGGTTTGTTTTGTGATCATAGTTTCTCCAGATCTCATCCGCCCTACTCGCCAGATCAAGATGATGGGTAGACGCTCCCTTAGGCAGCCTCTGGCTGCACCGCTTCTGAGCACGTCTACCCAATTATCTAGGTTGGCCCACGAGAGCCGAGACCAGCTCTCCGAGCCCGAGTACGACTCTGCCCTGTTCCCCCTCGACCCCCTTTCTTTCAGACCTGAGAGACATGAGCCCGAGGAGAGATTGATAGATTTGACAGCACCTGAGTTGGGCTCATTTGATTTTGCAGCAGACGTTATGGCCGGCAGTTCCGAGGATCGTTCCCGTTAGACCGAGCACATCGTGATGGATCAGGGAGCGATCAACTCCACCTTGATCGCCTCATTAGAGACAGTTCAACAGCAGTTACGCGATCAGGGAGCGTTTATGATTGAGATGAGGAGAGAGTTGGAGCGCCTCAGAGCAGAGAGAGATCAGAGCGAGCCTGAGGACGGACCAGATGCATAGGCACGAGCCGCAGCAGCAGCAGCAGCAGCCGCAGCCGCCGCCGCAGCGGCAGCCGCCGCGGCAGGAGGACCACCGAGACCGATGCGGGAGTTGCACAACCCCGGATCTACACTGATGCACCATTGGGTGGTGGTACCTGCTATCGTGGGGGACTTCAAGTTCCCCCTGAACACCCTGCAGATGCTTCCCCGTTTTCACGGGCTTGCCACCGAGGAGCCCCATCTCCACCTCCAGGAGTTCCTGATGATTTGCAGTACTGTCCACGACCGCCATGTGGACCAGGATACGATTCGGATGATTGCCTTCCCCTTCTCACTAGCAGACAGAGCAGCCACCTGGCTGAAGCATCTGGGGAAGTTCGTCTACACCTGGGAGCAGCTCCGCACCGAGTACTTGAACAAGTACTATCCACTCGGGCGGACGAATGCAGCGAGGCCCTGATCAGCAACTTCTCCATGCTCCCCAATGAGCAATTTCACGAGGCATGGGAGAGGTTTAGAGAGCTCACGGACAGATGCCCGCACCACGACATCACGAAGCCGAACCTTGTGCAGAGCTTCTTCAGCGGGTTGACACCAGAGCTTCAGGGTCTGGTGAATGCTTCTTGTGGCGGGTCCTATTTCGCCAAGGACCACGACCAGGTCTGGGCCATCTTCGAGGAGATGGCTGAGAATTATATGGTGATGTCCCAGACCCGGTTGTACACTCAGGGAGACCCCAGCAGCAGCCAGGAACCGTGCAGTACCAGCGGATAGCACGGGTCGATGCAGGTCCTTCCAGTTCGTCCGCAGTCGCAGCAGCACAGACAGAGTCGTCCGCTGCGGACATGGGGATCATCAGCGAGAAGTTGGACCGCATGGAGCTGATAGAGAAGAAGCAGTGCCAGGGCATCATTCAGATGGAGCAGATGGCACAAACTCTAAGCGACATGAAGACACAGCTCATGTGTCTCCAGGAGGCACAGACGGCTTCACAGCCCCGTCTTCAGTCACGAGGCGACACCGGTAGCAGCAGCAGCTCGTCCCAGCGCTCCAGCTCCCTACAGCAGCCTAGACAGGTTCATCTTGTATAGGCGGAGCCGTACCAGCAGCCGCAGCCTACCTACCAGTCCCCACCATCTCCAGACATGCAGATGGTGGTCTACCAGCCGGACCAGCCTCTGGCAGTACTCCCGCCAGCCCCTTACGATGCAGAGCCGTTGATGGATGTCAACGGGATTTGGTATGACCGCCCCCAGCCTGGGATCCGATGAGATCATCCCGGATTCAGGTGGGGGAGTGGAGGTACCCAGCCCCAACAGCAGCCAGCCGGTCAGGGAGGGCAGTACGCCCAGTAGAGAGATCACCAGCCGCAGCAGCAGCCCCAGCTTACCAGTCACACCAGCCATCATCCTTCGTTCCTCGTCCCTATCAACAGCAGGGACAGTCGTGGAGACGTGAGCACAGCAGGCTCACCCAGCATACAGCAGCATCCCTCTTCCTACCCCTCTCAGCAGCATCACCAGCAGTTCCAGCAGCCTCAGCACCAAAGAGGCTACCCGTCGGGCTCCCATGAGAGCCCCGCCTTGTATGACGTCGCCTGCCTCCTCACGGATCAGCAGGCCACATTTAGACAGGAGATGGACGAGTTCCGCCAGGAGATGCGGGACCTGGTGAGAGGGAAAGCCGCCATTCCTGCACAGATCGAGCCGAACCCAAACAACCTCAAGAGGAAGTCTGAGCAGGTAGTTTCTACTGAGCATGCCACTCTAGTGACCCATTTGATGATACATCTTCGGATCTATTTGATGCTGATTTTGTTACACTTAGGAGCGGTAGGACACCAGCAGGCGACAGCGCCTCGTCTGAGCTACACCACGAGGATACTTCCGGGCGCCACATGAGGAGGAGGAGAGCGGTACTGAGGCCGCTCCAGATGACGATGGTGGTACTGATGCCACCAAGGATGCTGATTCCACCGGCGGTACTGAGGTTGCCGCTTCACCAGTTCGAGGAGGTGGTACTGACGCCACCAGTTTAGCCGAGCCAGCCCGCAGTACTGATGCCGCGAGACGTCCAGCAGCAGCAGCAGCAGAGCCAGCCCGTGGTGGTACTGAGGCCACCGGTGTGTGTTTTGATAGAGATGTTGTCTTTCCTCATGTTACTGGGATCTCAGAACTCTATTTTGAATAAAGGAAAAGGTTTATTTCTTCTGGTCCCACTGTGGTGAGTGATGTATGTGTGGATCCGGCCGTCGAGCCGTCTAGGTCTTTTCCTAGTCCTTCATCTGCGAAGGACCCTGTGATCCCCTTCCCTAGAGCCCTTCAGATGGGGAAGAGGAAGAAAAAAGAAAATGATCCAAAAAAGAGAGAGCAGGAGGAGTTCAGTCAGAGCATGATCGATAGATTCCACATCCAGCTGACCCTCCAGGAGGCTTTGCAGCACATCCCCCTTCTTCAGCGATCTTTGAGAGACAGGACCACAGTCAGGAGGAGGAGGAGGAACCACACTTCAGAGATTCATGTGCTGACGAAAGCCACGTGTTTTGCGATCCAGAACCGTCTGCCAGCCAAGAGGCCAGATTCAGGGCCCCATATGTCAGATGCCAGATTAGTGAGCAGAGGTTCGACCGGACTTTATTAGATAGCGGGTCGTCGATCAACCTACTTCCGGCAGCCCTTCTCGACCGCTTCGAGTTGGGCACTCTTCTACAGAGCAGGCTAGTCCTTCAGTTTGCTGATCGATCTATCAAGAGGCCGAAGGGGTTGTTGCGAGAGGTTATCGTCACGATTCAGGGACTGAAATTCCCCGTGGACTTCGTAGTGTTGGACATGGAGATCCCTGATTCACTGACCGATACCCCCATCATCCCCGGTCGTCCGTTCTTGGCCACAGCCAAGGCGGTGACTGATCATGACAGCGGGAAGGTGTACTTTCGCGTCGAGGGCGAGAGTATACAAATAGAGACGGTCGAGGACTACAAAGCCAGAGAGAGAGCACGCTCAGAGGCTAGCACAGATTCAGAGCAGCTGACAGACGCAGAGCCAGACATCCACCAGGACTGTGATTTTGTGATCACAGACGATGAGGCAGCATGGGCAGATCCTGCAGCACAGGCCATCCTCTCATTTTCAGATACAGCTGATGCCGAGATGATAGCAAAGGAGAGCCTGGAGAGCACAGCCCTGGTTCAGGATACTACAGAGGCAGCAGAGCCGGTCCTTGATCGCGACACGACTATCAGTGATGGTGGTGCTGAGGCCACCTTGTGTGATGGTGGTACTGACGCCACCGTATTTGATGCAGATCCCTCGGATTCAGAGTCTGATTGGGCAGATTGTGATGATCAGATGCCAGACTTGAGTCCACTTGAGCCGACAGATGAGGAGGAGGCAGATGCAGAGCAGATCAGAGACAGCACAGTTGAGCAGCCTTCTCCAGATCCAGTTTGCGAGAGTTCGCTTTCTTTCTCCCAGGCAGATTTGGCAGACTTAGCAGCATTCACTCATTTCTTTCCGCAGCCAGATTTGCCAGCACCCAGCCTTCCAGAGCTGAAGCCGCTCCCTACTTCGCTGAAGTATCGGTTCCTTGCGGGCGAGCCAGAGATGTACCCAGTCATCATCTCCGCCGATCTGACTGGAGAGCAAGAATCTCGTTTGATGGGGGTTCTTGAAAAGAACCGCAAGGCAATCGGATGGAGTGTAGCAGATCTCCATGGGATTAGTCCATCAGTGTGCTCCCACCATATCTATCTCGAGGAAGGGGCGAAGCCGTCGCGTGAGTTCCAGCGGCGACTGAACCCAACCTGAGAGAGGTTGTGATGAAGGAAATATCAAAATGGTGGAGTGCAGATTTTATTTATCCCATTTCCGACTCCAAGTGGGTCAGCCCCTTGCATGTGGTGCCCAAGAAGACGGGCATCACGACTGTGATCAGTGAGTCGGGGAGAGGAGATTGCTACACGAGTACCCACCTCTTGGAGGGTCTGTGTTGACTACAGGAGACTCAACCGGGCCACCAAGAAGGACCATTTCCCCCTGCCTTTTATTGACCAGATCATTGAGAGACTGGCAGGGAAGAGCCATTATTGCTTCCTGGATGGGTACTCGGGCTATAATCAGGTAGCCATCGCTCCTGAGGATCAGGAGAAGACCACCTTTACCTGTCCCTTTGGTACATATGCCTTTCGACGCATGCCATTTGGGCTATGCAACGCCCCTGCGACTTTTCAGAGGTGCATGCTGTCGATCTTTTCGGACATGGTAGGGGGAATGTTTGGAGGTCTTCATGGATGATTTCTCGGTCTACGGCGACGGATTCGACTCCTGTCTTGACTGCTTAGATCGAGTACTCCAGCGATGTATTGAGTATCAGTTGGTTCTATCTTGGGAGAAGAGTCACTTCATGGTGACACAAGGGACGGTGCTTGGCCATATCATCTCCAACAGGGGCATGGAGGTTGATCCGGCCAAGGTTGATGTCATTAGGAAACTCGCACCGCCGTCCAATCTGATGCAGCTACAGTCATTCCTGGGGCACGTTGGATTTTATAGGAGATTTATTCAGGATTTCAGCAGGATTGCCCGGCCGTTGACTGACCTCTTGACGAAAGACACCGAGTTCCTTGTCGATGACAAGTGTCTTTCGTCCTTCGCGACTCTCCAGCAGTGTGTGATAGAGGCTCCTGTCCTCCAGCCGCCGGATTGGTCTCTCCCATTTGAGATCATGACGGATGCCTCCGATTTTGCCGTAGGGGCAGTGTTGGGACAGAGGAGGGATGGAGTTCCATTTGCCATTAACTATGCTAGCCGTACATTGGATTCCGCCCATCGGAATTACACGGTCATAGAGAAGGAGATGCTAGCCGTAGTGTTCGCCTAGATAAGTTCAGATCGTATATCATTGGATCTAGAGTGACTTTGTACACAGATCACACACGCCATCAGGTACCTCATGGCAAAGAAGGATGCCAAGGCCAGATTGACTAGATGGATCCTTCTACTCCAGGAGTTCGACATTGAGATCAAGGATAAGCCTGGAGTCAAGAATGTGGTGGCGGATCATCTCTCCCGTTTAGAGCAACCTGAGGAGACTGAGCAGATTGACCCTATTCGAGATACCTTCCCAGATGAGGCGATTCTTGCTATCGCCTCACTCCCGTGGTACGCCGATATTGTGAACTTTCTCGTTGCTGGAAGTTCCACAAGATTGGCCCAGCCAGAGACTTGAGACCTTCCTTGCGAAGGCCAAGTGCTACCATTGGGAGGATCCCATCCTTTACCACGAAGGAGGGGATAGCGTCTGGCGTCGGTGTATTCCTCAGGAGGAACACCATAGCGTCCTCACTTACTACCACAAGCTTGAGGCAGGAGGACATCATTCTGGAGGAGAACGGCACAGGAAAGTTCTCCAATCCGGCTTGTGGTGGCCTACCCTCTTCAAGGACTCAGATGAGTTCGTGAAGAGGTGTACTGACTGTCAGAGGATGGGCACTTGTGGACAGCGTGATATGATGCCGATGCAGCCCATTCACTTCTGTGAGGTTTTTGACGCATGGGGCATCGATTTCATGGGTCCATTCCCTAAGAGTCAGGGATTTGAGTACATTCTGTTGGCCGTTGATTATGTTAGTCGTTGGGTGGAGGCTATCCCCGCCCGAACCGCTGATGCGAGGACAGTTTGCAGATTTTTGAGGAAGCACATCATCACGCGGTTCGGGGTTCCACGAGTTCTGATTTCTGATGGGGGATCTCACTTCATCAACGACCAGGTGAAGGCCCTTGCTAGCGAGTTCGGTATAGACCATAGTGTTGCTACACCTTACCATCCACAGACGAATGGTCTAGCCGAGGTGTCGAATAGGGAGATCAAGACTATATTGCAGAAAGTCGTCCGCCCTGACCGAAAGGATTGGTCACAGCTTTTGGACTCGGTCTTGTGGGCATATAGGACGTCTTTCAAGACTCCATTGGGCACATCTCCCTTTCGCCTCGTATATGGCAAGCCATGCCATTTACCTGTTGAGCTGAGGCACAAGTCACTTTGGGAAGTTACATATATTCTTATGGATCCAGATGGTATGGGAGACCAGAGGAGGGCAGAGTTAGCCGCCTTGGAGGAGCTTAGAGATACAGCTTTCTCAAACAGCCTACATTATAAGGAGAAAGTGAAGGAGTGGCATGATTCTCATATCAGCCACAAGCATTTTGAGATTGGACAGAGAGTATGGCTGTTTGATGCGAGGCTACGTTTATTTCCAGGGAAGCTACAGAGCAAATGGAAGGGACCCTACTTGGTCAGAAAGGTACACGACAACGGTAGCATCGACATATCTGAGTTGTCTTCTGAGAGTACCTTTAGAGTGAACGGCCAGCGGCTCAAACCATTTCTAGATCATGAGCCGCGGGTCGTTGATCTTGCCCCTATTCATTTTGCGTGAGATGTGGTCTTTGACTCACATCTAATGCATCTCACGCCTGAGTTTCACTGATCTTCCGCCTTGTATAGATCCAGATGTCCATATCGCTACAGTCTTTAGTCCCACATCCCTTTCTACATCTTGTGATTATGCTATACTTAGGGTGCACTTTACCCTAAGTATAGGGGGGATGTGAGACCTTATGAGTATTTCTTTTGTTTCTGTCTACCCCTGTTTTGCTGCTGATACTTAGGGGTCTTTCACCCTAAGTATAGGGGGGGTAGACCCTGTACATTCTCCACTCGGTTTTCCCTTAGTATACAGCCTGCTATACTTAGGATTATTTAATCCTAAGTATAGGGGGAAGACCCGAGATCCTCTTGACCTTCTATTTTATTCTTCCTCTTTGTATATAGTCTTTCTTTTCACTGCCCTATACCGAGCACGAGTTATGTCTTCTTCATCGCTCTTGGCTCTGAGGACATCGTTCGAGCTAAGTATAGGGGGTGTGTATATATTTCATATATACTTTAGCCATAACTCGTACTTTGTGTGAGTGTGTTTATAAATAAAATGGCTAAAAATCACAAAAATTAAAAATTTTTCATGTACATAAACTTCTTTTATTTGCACATAAATAGCTAGTGTACAAATTATTTTTGTAAAAATGATTTCAAAAATCTTTTGTGTAAAGCTTGTGTAAATATTTTTTGTATCAAATTATGTATATAGTACAAAATTTTTCCAAAATGTTTTGAAAATCAAAAGTTTGCAAAAATCTTGTGTAAATGTGTGTAAATATCTTTTTGCAAAACTTGCACTTCATGCATCATCCATTCATGATTTCAAAACATTTTTCAAAAATTTTGCATGATTGTAAAATTTGTGTAAATAAGCATCTTTTTGTACATAAGTATATAGTTTTTTCTGGATGATAGTTGACATTTAAACTAGCCTGGAATCAAATTGAGAAATGGAGCTTGATTAAGATCTTAATCCACCTAACTTCTAAGAGGAACCTTATAGGGCTTAGGTTTAAGGCTTTTCACGTCCATGGTGACTTAACTCTTTGAGTCCACTAGGCTATGATCACATGCCATCTCAATGCGCCTAAGTAGAGCACTTAACAACAACACATGACTCATATAGATTATGGCTTTACTTGGACACCAGCACTATGCACCGAGCTCTCTACGGATGAGGTGGTGAGGAGGCAGTCTTCCTTGACTTGGGGTAGCATATGAGGGTAGTACTTCTAGGCGGAACCTCTCTTCTTCTTTTAGTGAAGGAAGTGCGTCTCAACTTGGTCTGGTTGCCATGAGGTCTAACGACGAGAGTTGCGGGTTGCAATAAAGCTTCAAAAGAGGGATAGTCTACTGGCTCAAGAGAAAAAACTCCTTGTATATATGCTGCACATGTATATGTTGTACAGATGCACTTGAAAAAATGTGCAAAAAGAAAAGAACTCCAAAAAAGTGGTGGGTCTGAGAGAAAATGATAATCCCACCGGAGTATGTATATAGAGTGTAATAAGCAAAGCTTGGTTTCATGTTCCACCTGTTGTAGCTTGCAGCAGGGAGACTTGGCTACACTGGTCAAGCTCCCAAGGGTACTTGGCTACACTGGCCTTGACCCATTCTCTTCTTCCTCCTCTTCTTGAGCCGGTTGAACTTGAACTTAGAAGGGAATACCCCGCTCCTCGAGGAAAGAGTGGCCAGATTGAGGTCATAGAGTTACCTTGTTGGGGAGGGTTGTCAAGTTGCCATTTCTGAGGTGGAGAGCTTAGACTTCACATTCACAGGACAAGAAAAGATTCATGGTCTTCAGGGTTTGTGGTTGATGACTTGTTCTGATCTGGAGCATTGAGGAGTCTTGGTTATAGATTAGTGGAACTTAGAGGCTGTTGAGTTTTAAGCTTAAGTCTAAATAAGGTTCCGACACATTAATAATCCAAAGATCTGATCGAGCTCCATACCCCAATTAATGAAGGCAAGTTTAATAATCAACCTTGATCCATGTACATCCTCTTTTTCTTTTTCTTTCTTTCTTTTTCACTTCTTTTTCAAATAAGTGTTTGCTAAGGGACTAGCAAAGTTAAGTATGGGGGGGGGAGAAACGGACCCGGGGTTTAGGTGGGATTCAATCGGGTTTAGGCGCTAGAAATTAGGGAAGTCGGGTCGGGCGCTTATATCCGCGGAAGGTGGTCCTGGGGGGTAGTTGACCGGGCGGTCAACGTCCCCAGGACCCAATGGAATTCGGCCACGTGGCTGGATCTTGAAAGGCAAATTAAGGGTAGCTAGGGGCCGAATTTGCAAAAACTCAAAACACAAAATATTTTTATTTTATTTTTTTCTATTTTTTAGTGATTTTTAATTAATTTTTGGAAATAAAAATAAGCTATATACATAGTATGTACTATATATAGGTATATATACAATATATAGGGTTTCGATTTTTGATTTTTAAATGTTATTTTTGTGCAATTTTATTCCTATTTTATATTTTATTTATTTTCATTATAAAATAAGGAATAAAAAGGTATTTTTATTTGATTTTTATTATTTATTTACATAGGTAAAATAAATATATATATATACATCTATATACATGGTATTTGTACAATGTGTTTTTGTATTTTTGATTTTTGCTATTTTTATTTTGTTTTTGTTTTAATTGTTTTTATTTTATTTATTTACAATATATGACATAGTTTATTTACAAAAATTATAAAAGTTAATTTTATATATTTACAAGGCTAAATAAATATGTAGATGTGGTTTATGTACAAGGTAAAAGGGGTGTTTTAATTCTTTTTTATTTTAAACTTTTTCTTTGATTTTATATTTATAAATATATACAAGTATTTACAAGCATATTTTTGGTGAGGAAAATATTTTTATTTATTTACATAAATATTTACACATGAGCCCCTATCTCCCTCTACTTTGATTTTTATGCGGTCAGGCCCATGCTGAGCCCTCCCTTGGGTTAGGTTGCTCAATATTTATACTAAATATTCCCTCTTTTTCTTTTTAATCTTTATTCTTTTATTTTTGCACAAAAACATGCTAATTATAGGTTTTTACACAATGCATGCTTTTGGTAATTATTTGTATTTACATATATCTACATGCATTTGCAAAGGTTTTTGTAGCTAAAATATAAGAATAAAGAGTGATGAATGGGTATTCATCAAGGGTCTTATCTACAAAATTTTCAGCACGTCACGTGCCAAGTACATGACCTCTGATGGCGGGACCTGGCTGCAAATAAGGTGGGGTCCCAAGGTCTTTTTGCAAAAATTCCCAGGCATCACATACACCTCACGTGAGCAGGGATGCTTCTGGAGATAAGTGGACCTCTGGGGGCTCGACGCAATTTGTCCCCTCTCCTCAAGTGCGCCTCACGTGGGGAGGGTCTCAAGCATTGTGCCCGGCGACACACGGCATAGTCGAGCTGCTATCGGGTGGGGCTCCGACCACTGGCATTGATTATCGAGGCAGAAATTGGCCGGAGCTCCTAGATGGGGCAAAGTACATGTGGAGCTTGGTGGAGAAGCCTGATGACGACTTTGGATGATGGCAGGGCTCCTGTTGGTTGCGTGGGCAGCTGGTTCCTGGAAGCTCTAGGAGGAGGCGCCTCTAGTCGGCGAAGGTTGTTGGCAGTAGAAAATACGTAGCAGACCTCCAGGTACAACAGTTGGCAAGGAACGTAGTTGAAAGCTTGAGCTGGGTGAGGCCTCCGTGGGGGCGGTGAAGGGATGTGAAGTGGATATTAGGGAGATGGTTGTGCGATGGTTGGAATCAGAGAACAAGCGAAGGAGTGGAAGATGTATTAGGAGGTATAATGGATGTAGTTGTCTCATCAACTGAAGATGGAGCAAGGCAGGCGTGGAGGAGCTGCAGCGAGGCCCCAAAGCCTCAAATCTTGCCGACCTAAAGGGGGGGGGGGTCGTCAATGGTACTGTCATTGTCAGGATACCCCTTGAGTTGCATGAATCGACAGATGAAGAGCGAGGGAGGGGTAGCACGATGTTAAATAACACTAGGTGGCCGACCAAATTAGGGAATCGTCTGTAGTGATTGATTGGGAGATCTGGGTCTAGATACGTAAGGGGAAGAGGAGATCGGATGGATGTGCGACGACGATTGGAGAGGGGAGGAGATCGGAGGTCAGATCAATTGGAGATTTGGCTGAGATCGAGATTGATTGATGGCATGCAGGATTCCCACAACTAATGAAGAGGGGAGGCGACGTGAGATCGAGGGGGGATCTGGGATGAGGCGGAGCAATCAAGGGGCGATGATGCTCGCTAATGGGTGGCCGTCAATGGAGGGTGGCACGATTATAGATGGAAAGTCAGAGGGCGGCGGAGCTTGCCGATCAGGAAAGGGGAAAGTTCAGAGGAGGGTGACACACAGGTGTCGTTCGATCGGCCGAGATCGGACGACCCTAAATGTGCCACGTGGCTATTATATATATATATATATTATTTTTTATTTTTTATTATTTATTTATTTTTAATAAAATAAATAAATAATAACTCCAAAAATGGGTGATACATGGTGGCTCCAGGAGATGCCACGTATCACCACCAGAAAATTTAGAAATAAAATACAAAGATAATTAAAAAATAAATAGCAAACAACCTCGGATCGAAAAATTTTCTTCACAAAAGTTGTTCATCTTGATGAGATCTAAACTTTCATGAAGAAATCAAAACTACGATCATTTGAACAAAGTGATATTTTTGGGGTATCCATGTACATAGAATACCTTGAATTTTAGATTTTATATTTTTTCGTTATTTTTAAACCAGATAAAAATACAATTAAAATATGATAAAATCAAAGATAAATATTTACATATTAATATAATTTTTGTATTTTTAATAAGTAAGAAAAAGAATAAATAAATAAAAATGAGTTATCGACAACTTTTGTACAGACTGTTGGTGAAGACTCGGAGTCAATTGGTTTCTTTGATTTCAAGCTCATTTTGGAATTGTGTTTTCATGCATCTTAATAAAACTTTTATAAAAGAAAAAAATGAAAAATAAATAAAATAAAATGAGTTAATTATGTGCATAAAATATTAGGTCAAAAACCACTAAAATAAAAAAAGTACAAAAAAGGCCCAAAACCCAACTTTCACATATGAGCTCTGATTCGCTTGAACTTGGTCTTATTTTGAAGGTATTTGAATGCACATCAGTTCAAAAGTGAGTAGGATCAAATCGAACACTGTATGAGGAAAATATCAATGTTTCAGTCCGGAAGTCCTATAATTAGGTTTTGAATTTCTAGTCCACTTATTTAGGTTAAATGATTTTTTTGTCCTTTTTATTCTTGTTAGTAATATGTACATAGTGGAAGTTATTTCATGTCATTTGGAGTTAGCATGAATTAGTTAAAAATCAGGGAAGTTAGGCTATTTATAGGTCAATTGGGCTGGGATTTCTAGCTCCTTATTTTATGCAATAATAAGTGACAAAATGTTATTATTATTAATACATGCATGAATGCTAACTATGCAATATAAATGAAGAAATGATAATGAATTTTGGGGACTTGAGATTAATTAGTGACTTTTAGAGTGATGAATATGAGATTCTTCACCGCTCACGAAACCCGGGTCAATCAACAATTAACCCACAATAAGAATCATACAATCGGTAGCAAAAATGTGGAGTTAAAATTTATTATAACTCTACAGCAAATGTGTATAGGTGTAAGCATGTCTAAAGGTCGAACTCAGTGAGCAAATGACAGATGGGGGCAATTAAGCTAAAAAACTTGTCCTTTTCTCTTGTCCATTTTTATTATTTTTGTTGGTTTTTATGTTTATGTATTTTTTGGCTTTTTAATTTATATATTTTTTAATTTTATATTTTTATATTTTAATTTTAGATTTTTATATTATTATATACTTTTTCCTTCTAAATAAGTAATATAGAATATAGTAGACTATATATTCGATAATATAATATATATATAGATATAATAAAAAATAATTTTTAGTGTTTTGTGATTTTACTATAAATTTTGCTAAATTTTATGGATTTTTAGAATTAAAATATCACAAATAAGGGATTTAACAATAGGCTAAAATTGATTTGAATATTAAAAATATGAAATGAGGTCCAAAATAACCCAAATCATTTTTTAATATAGATAACTATATATAGAAAATTATAAAATAAAAATAAACATTTTTGGGATTTTTGTGGAATTTTTATATTTTTTGTCGGATTTTTGGGCTTTTTGATTTTTAGTCTTTTCTTTTTCTATTTTTAAGGGTTTTCGGTCTGGAGTTAAAATATACTAAAATAAATAACACATATTTTTAGGGATTTTTTCAAAACATTTTTCGATATTTGGTATTTTATAAGTTATATAAGGACAAAAACATGCTCATTTTAATTTTAACAAATGTTAAAATGCCAAAAATGTAGCATGAAAACACATGTTAGGAAGCATCTAACCCTATTTTTGGAGAATCTTTAGAGCATGTGTGCTATTTTTAGTAAATGAAATCCAAGCACTAATATTCATAACTAAAAAGAGCATAACTGCAAACAGAATAAACATCCGAGATCCAAGTGCAATTTTCCCAAAAAATATACAACGTATATTGAATTTTATTAGATCAAATGTAAATACAAAAAGGTGCAAGGTCGTCCTTGGCCACCTCACATGCGACGACACATGAGGTGACCTAGCGTGGGCCTAAATGGAATATGAAATAAATACATGGGCCTTCATGCAATTTTACTCTTTTATTTACACTATAAATTTAATTTATTGAATCGATAAATAAATACAAAAACTGACAGGGCTAGTTTTCACCCCATCCTTTGTGCGCCAACGGTTGGTGGTGATCATTTACTTAACACGTGGCACTCTCTCCTCGCCCGATGACGGTTCGGTGATGAAGGGCCTCGATTAGATCACTCTGGGAGATCTGACGGTTATGGCTGGGAGGGATCTAACGGTGGTCAATCAAACTGGGGGAAGACACCAATCTAACAGCAGCCACTCTTCCTGAAGAATAGGGAAGAACATCCCGAGATGCGAGCTTCAATCGGCGCTCCCCTCCATATCTATGCCGATCCGATGTTACAAAGATGCTCCGCTTGTTCGCCTGGCCGGTCTTCATCAGCAGGAAGCATTAAAAAGCTTCGAGGACTACGGACGGAGTCCCTGGAGGTCGGAGAAGGTGAGGTGCTCATGGAACCTCCTCCTCTGCCAAAATCGCCTCCTGCTATCTTTCTGCTCCAAGTACCTGCACATAGAGATAGAGGGGTCGAGGGAAAAGTGCCTCGATCCAATTAAGAGGGAAATGAATGGTTGGTGGCGCGTGGCGGTAGTAGCTCCGACGAGTGGGGGGTTGGAGATATTGAACTCCAGATCCGAGGGGAATCTGGGTGAGCAGAGTGGAGCGTGAGCAATCATAAGGGAAAGAAGATGAGGTGGTTAGGTGGGTCGAGCACAGGCGGAAGCATAGTGAACAAGTTCGCCGGAGCTACACTCCGACGAACTACGAATAACACATTTTACACTAAAGCAATCACTCTACAACTAATGTAATTGCATAATACTAAATCTAAACCTAAAATCTATCTAGAAAACATGAAAGGCACAGCTCATACCTGCCGGTGAAGGCAGGGAGCAGAGACGGCCGACGAACCATTGTAGGTGCACCTCTATCCTCCTCCATCCGCTTCAAGCTGCAGGGGACCACCAACTATCACCTGGATGTGCACTTTGCCAAAGTTGAAGAGATTTATGGCTCTAGAAGTGGCCAAATTCCAAGAGGAAGATGGAAGTTTTTACTTATAGCCATGACGACACACCCTTATTGACCGACGCATCAGAAGAATTAACACTATGTATAAACGATCTGAGGAAACGACTGAATCATAGATGGTCAAGGACCAGATCTTGTAAAGGGATCGAAGGCAATGGAGCAACAAGATGGTGGGAATATTTGGAGAAAGTAACTGGCTTGAGATTTCTGATAGAAGTCGGAGGAAAGAAGGGGAGTTGACCGGGGTCAACGATCCATGGAATCCTATTGGTCCACACAGACCATTACATGATAAAATAGGTCCTTTTATTCGGAAATAATTAACTAAACAGTAAATTATTATATTATTTTCAATTGTAAAATAAAAAATGTTTATTATTTTATGTAGTATTTCATTCTGATTGTTATTTATTTTTTGATGTTATTTATTATTAAATTTTTAGGGGTATATTTATATGTATATTCATCTATGTTTAGGCTATTTTATTTTGTATTTTTGATTTTATTATTTTATTATCTTATTTTATATATTTATAACTTATTTTTAGGTGTATAAATATATTTTTATTATATTTTTATGATCTTATTTGTACATTTAAATAAATAGGGGTGTAAATTATATATGTATAAGTATATGTATTTTATCTATGTATGTTTGTACATTATTTTATTCGAATGATTTCTTTAGGGTTTTGTTCTATTTTTCATATGTACACATGATATAAATAATATTTACAAAATTATAAAAATATAAAATTATAAAATAGTAAAGAGTAAATAAAATGAATATTTTTATCAGGTATACTGTACAATAGGGGTCCAAAACCTAACTTTCACACCTTAACTCCGAAAAATATGAAATCACTTTCATTAACTAGATTATTAAAAGTTATATACAATTAAAGGTGATTTTGATACATTTTAAGTTTTTATTTGAGAGATATGGGTCTGGGAGGTTTGGGTTTTGGCTTTTTATTGTGAGTATAAAAAGTGCACTTTGTATTATTTTTGTACAAACTCAATTTTGTATTTTTCTATATATTATTATCTACAACTTTCATGTACAAAGCTTCTTTATTTGATGAATAAATAATAAATATTAAATTAGGTCCCAAAAATACTTAATTTAATGAATAAAGGAATTGGGTTTTTATTGTATTCTGGACCCTCATCTCCCCCTACTTTATTCCTTGTCAACTAATTCAATTCTTTATTTGGTCTCGGGGTTTAGGGGTCATAAAATACATTTCGTATTTTATTCCTTTTCTTTTCTTTTCTTTATTTTATAATTTTGGTCTTAAAAATAGTATTATTTATACAATAAATGCAATAAATAATGAATGTTATTTTGTAGAAATTAATGCTATTTACATGCATTGGCTAGGGTTTTTAAGGCCACAATGATATAATAAAGGTGATAAAATGGCGATTCATCATCCCCAAGCAAACACTTATGCAATAAGTGCAAAAATAAAAACAAAGAAAAGAAAAGGAAAAAGAAAGAAAATAGATTAAGTTCAATTCTCAAGCTTGTCTTCACAAAATCAAAGTTTGGAGCTTAAGTCGGACCTTAGTGTGAAAGTGTCTGTGGAACCTAGTCGGGAACCAAATTTAAAACACAACAGCCTTCAAGAGTCACAGTACTCGATTCAAACCACCTCAATAGCCATGTCAGAACTAGTCTACATCATACACAAACCCTTATGACTATGAAGCTGACTTATACAATGTAAGTGATAGTGGCTCTCCTTAGCTGAAATGACAAAAGGATTGACTTCCCTAGAATTAGAACCCAATGATTCCCCAATCCAGCAACTCTTTCCTTGAGGAGCGGGGTATTCCCTTCTAAGTTCAATTGACAACCGACTCAAGAGGATGGGGTGAAGAGAAGAATGGATTGTAGCCAGTGTAGATACCTATCTTGGGATGCATGACTAGTGTAGTCAAGTCATCCAGCTGCGGGCTCACATGATATGACTTTGAAGCTCAAGCTTGCTTATTGACTATACAAATATGTACACTCTGGCAGACATTTAATTTTCAATAAAGCCTGTCCACTTTTTTGAGTTTTTTTTAAAATACTATGTACAACAACATTTACATAAGGAGTTTTTCCTCTTGATCTAGAAGACTATCCCTCTTTTGAAGTATTATTGCAACCCACACTCTCCTGTCTATAGACATCGACGCCACTGGATGGGTTGGGGTGCACTTCCCTCCCTAGAGGAGGATGAATGTTTCCATTCATGTGCATCTCATACCGACAAAATCCAATCCCCTCACCACTCCAACTGAGTTGAGACAAGTGAAAGGTGCAAATGTCCAAGTTAGGTCACGACCAACAAGAGTCATGCTTGCGTCTTGAAAATTTCTAGTTAGTCAGTTGAGGTGTCTTGAACCCAGCCCTAAGTCTCAAAGGATTTAGTCTGAATAGACCTGAAGTACCGTAAACCTAGTTCCCATAAGGTTCCAGTGAAGTTAGGTGCAGTAAGGTCCAACCAAGCTCCAATCTTCGACTTCATTTAGACTAGTTCAAACATCAAGCTCAATCCGAAAAAATATGAACGCTATGAAAATGCTATGTACAATGAAGAAAACATTTTGATGATGCAATTTTCAAAAGATTTTGAAATAAAAGATTTTTGTCACAAAATAGGAAATATGTGCAGATATTTACAAGGGCATGCTTCTTTTTATTTATTTACAATAATTAAGAGTTGAAAGAATTCACAAGTTAAATATTGGTCATTGTCATAGGTATGTTTATACAATTCATAAAGAATTTTTATTATTTATATATAATTTTTTATTATATATATATTGATGCATTTATTACTCAAATGTATTTGAAAACAATTTTGAAAACTATAGTACAAAATAATTTTTGCAAATATTTACAAACATTTAAAAGCCATTTTGCAAAGATTTCTCAAATAGTATATACAGATTTTTCAAAATATTTTTGCAAACATTTTCAAAATCATTTGCAAATAGGTTTTCAAAACATTTTATATCACAAAAAGAAATTTTACAAATCAGAATATTTTTACAAAGGTTGAAAACATTTTACAAAACATTTTCCAAATGAGCCAAACCATTTTTCAAATCATTTTGCAAAAATATTTTTAACTCGCTTATTAATCACTATACAAAAAGAATTTGAGGAATAAAATGCATCATTTTATTAATTTATTTAATTGAATTGTATATATATATATACATATATTAGCCATACTTATTTAAAATACAAAAGTGCGAGTTATGGTTAAAGTATATACAATTTTACAAAACATTTTCCAACCGAGTCAAACCATTTTTCAAATCATTTTGCAAAAATATTTTTAACTCGACTTATTAATGACTATACAAAAAGAATTTGAGGAATAATATGCATCATTTTATTAATTTATTTAGTTGAATTGTATATATATAAATATACATATATTAGCCATACTTATTTAAAATACAAAAGTATGAGTTATGGTTAAAGTATATACAAAGTATATACGACCCCCTATACTTTGCTTGAGCTATGTAATCATAGATCGAAAAGAAAAAGATAAGACATAACTCGTACCGAGTATAGGAAAGCCTAACGAATGACGAATGAAGGAATGAATAAATCAAGAGAAGTTGACCACCCCCTATACTTAGGATCAAATAATCGTAAGTATAACACACTATATCTACATGTAGGGAGGGTCGAGGGTGGGAATAAATAGATTACAGCTCGATTTGTCTCCCCCTATACTTAGGGTGAGATATCCCTAAGTATAGGAGAGCAACAAGAGAGGAGACAGTGGAGGGGATCAAAATCAAATAATAAGGGAAATATGGTGGGTGAATATATGCATCACTCTCCCTATACATAGGGTGAGATATCCCTAAGTATAGACAACAACAGAAGTGATGAAACAAAATGAAGAAAGAATAATGCGGGGCGTGCACCCCCTATACTTAGGACAAAGTACATCCTCAGTATAGTCACATAGATATGGCAAATGATCTGGGGTACACATGACATACAGAGGAAATAAGGAATGGAAAGACAGAACATATATATACAAGAGGTATAGACTGGTGAAGTGTAGGACGATATTTGACAAAGGGATACCATACTCTCGTCATTGTCTCCCTGTGAGAATGGTGACACAGTCAGAAGGAAAAGACACATGGTTCTTCAATCAAGTGGTTGTCCACTACCGGGGTCAACGGATAGGAAACTAAGCTAGGAACCGGTAGCATAAGCAGAACATCAACTCATAAGAACAGAGTGAAGAATCAAAGCCGATACCATACGACAAGGAGGAGGAAGGATCAGTACAGATTCCTCCATGTCAATCATAGTCTCATCAAGAAATGAAAAGTGAGGAACATGAGACTCTCTATGCAGCTCGATTTGGTGGACATAAGGTTGACAAATCAAGGATACACCGAACATCACAAGACATGTCTCAACCCTATGAGGGTCATCAAGGTAAGGAGACTCAGATGAGTTAGACATCTCATAATAATCAGAAGACTCGGTCCCGTGCTCCAAAAGATTGGACACACAAGCAGAGAGGAGACTAAGTACACACATTAAACACACGGCTTTGTGCTCCACGAGATTGGAGACACCAGAAGTGAAACCAAGTACCCACAAAATGATGTACCCTCCCACAAGTAACCCTCAGGGATTGATACATACTAGACAAGGAATATTTTGAACAGAACTCATCCTTATGAGATTCATCAAGGAGAGTGGACTCAAAGGAGTCGGATCCATCAGACAGATCATCAGAAGCGGTCTTCGTAGGCGACAGATTGACCACCCAACAAAAAGGATCGAAAGATCTAGAAACCGTCGTAGTCTCTCGCAGATAACCCTCGGAGAACTCTATGAACTAGGAAAGGAATAATAAGATAAATTTGGCTCATCCTTGCGAGGACCGTCAAGGAGAGAAGAGACTCACAGGAGTCCAGAAAGCTAGAAGAGTCGATCTTGTGCTCCAACAGATTGAATGCACAATCTAACAATGAGACCAATAACATATATCATACTACTCGGTTTAATGCAAACTAAGTCAGTGAAGATAAAGGGGATGATGGCATCAAATCTCAAATCCTCCAAGAATATCAATCAGTCACTAATAAGAGGGCATAAGACCAAGGGAGGGATAAAAGATCATCATGGCAATGATAGTGTGATCTCTCAAATCAACCAGATCAGCTGAGATGGATCAAAGTGCAGGAAAAGATCCTCTAAGTTCTAAAGGTGGATGGGAGAGTTAGAAGATGGAGGAGGGATATGTAAGAAGATGAGTGAAATCATGGGGGTTCCGGGCACCGTCGCTTTGAAGTACATGTAGAGATAGTACGTCATACCTCTGAATCAGGACGGGGGGAATCGCTGAATAAAGCGTACAATAAGAACTCATGGAATCATCATCAAATCATCAAAATAGATCACATCCTCAATCTGGCGTGCGAGATCAAAAATCCTCAATGACGAATCACACCTGTAATTGTGCCAAAATCAGAGTCCTCAATAGTTTCTATGCACATATCAAAAGTCAGATCCACCAGAGATAGCATATCAATCTCAACATGCATATCAATCTCAACATCTTTAAACATGCCCGACTTACTCAAATAATCAATGTAATCCATATAGCTTGATGTGGGCCTTATCTACTAGCTTGACAATTCTTGGTGAAAGAAGAGATGATACTGATGGGGACGAGGCGGGCATGCGAGATGTAGGCAGAACACAGATAAAATTTGGCTCAAGGAGAAACTCTCTGAGCCGGACAAGAGATGGTATGATATGAGCAAGGAGGCAATCGTGAAATCCGGCTGCAAGAGTGAAGATCAATACTCGATATCACAACTCAATTAAAGAATATAAAGAAAGGGAGAGAAGGACTCAAATCAAATGAAAAAACTCAAACACTCAGGAATGCACTAACTCAAAGAATGATAAATAAAGAAGGACCCAAAGTCACAATCAACGTATCAAGCAAACCCCATGTTCACCTACTCAACATAATGGAGACCGAGATAGTGGTCTTTTATCTTTTCATTTTTAGAGTTAGGTGATTTTCAACAAAGTTGTATAAACACGAAGATATGCCTGGGATTGGGGCACTAATCATTAGGGTGTAAGTGAGAATAAAATGCACAAACAATGAGGGGTTGCTCTCCCCATAGTAATGAATCCATTACGTGTATTTAAAAAAGTCAAATAGAATTAACAGTCCCGCTT
This sequence comes from Ottelia alismoides, assembly GCA_037367405.1. Taxonomy (NCBI): domain Eukaryota; kingdom Viridiplantae; phylum Streptophyta; class Magnoliopsida; order Alismatales; family Hydrocharitaceae; genus Ottelia; species Ottelia alismoides. Next base: position 827,612 of record JAZKJV010000784.1, read on the forward strand.
TTATTTAGGTTATCACTTTTTTTGTTATTTTTCAATGCACATGCCTAACAAGTTTCCAATTCCATTTAACATCCTAGGTGGTCAAAATTAGAGGGAGAAGGTTGAAGTCGGAAATCGATGATGCATGCAAAGTCAAAAGACTTACAATGTTTCCCAGCTCTCTCCATGCAGGATGCATAACAAAATTGAAAGCTATCCTATATGCAAATGTAAGCCGATGAAATCACCATAGATCAGAATATACTATTAGCGTGAAGCACCATATGCTAATTATTTAGAAAAGAGAACCAAGGTCTGGTCTTCGATGCCACTCCCTGCCTGCCGCAACGGGTCCTGCACGCGCTGTATGCGACCTCTCTCAGTACGCAGTCTCAAATCCAAATAATTAACAATTACAATTTGACTAAGTCCAAAAGAGAATCTATAGGTACATGCAAGTATATTAAGATTTGGATATTAATCTATTGATCAAGCATATCCTAAGCTAGGGCTCATTCACACAAAACGGATAAAAATAAAAGCGAAAACAAATGAAAAGAAAACGATGAAAACACGATAAAATTCAGTGAGTCCCCTAAGGGAACAATCCCTCGGACACTGGACCTCATGAAGTAGCAATGTCTATGAGAGTCTGTATTATTACAAATTAAATGTCTCTCTTTCACATGAATTACGCAATAATAAATGCAGAATAGAACAAATAAAATATAGGAAGAAACTGTCTCCAAAAATCCCTCCAAGTCTGCATTTGGTGCTCTCTCCTGCCGACTCAGTTAGAAAGCCGGCTCTGCCTTGCTTGGGTGTACATGTCCTTCTAAGAAGTCCTCCCTCGTGTAACGATCCCTCACAACAAATTCAAACAAGGGGAGGTGTCAAACAGTTCACAATTAATATCAAATAAATATGAAAATAATTAGACAAATCATCATGTATAGACAAGAGAGCATGAACAAATAAATAATCCCAATCTATGCAACGTTGCTTCTCGGCAACGATGCCATTTGATGAGATGGTTTTTGCGAGACAAGGCGAGAACTACAATGTCGCTGAAGCGACCGCTCACGAACCTGGGTCAATCAACAATTAACCCACAATAAGAATCAAACAGTCTATAACAAAAATGTGGAGTTAAAATTTATTATAACTCTACAGCAAATGTGCATAGGTGTAAGCATGTGTAGAGGTCGAACTCAGGGAGCAAACGATAGATGTGGGCAATTACGCTAAAAAACTTGTCCTTTTCTCTTGTCCATTTTTATAGTTTTTGTGACTTTATATTTTTATGTAATTTTTTGGCTTTTTAATTTTTATTTTTTTTAATTTTATACTTTTATATTTTCTTTTTATATTTTTAGATTTTTATATTCTTTTTTAATTTTAAACAAGCAATATAGATTATAATAGACTATATATTCAATAATAGATAATATAGATACAAATATAAATAAAAATAACTAAAAATTATAGAATTGTATATTTCTAGGTTTTAAATAATTTCTTTGTGTTTTTGTGATTTTCTGTAAATTTCGCTAATTTTTATGGATAATCAAAATAAAAAATATCCCAAATCAAGGATTTAATAATAGCTCGAAATTGATTTGAATATTAAAAATATGAAATGAGGTCCAAAATTACCCAAATCAATTTTTATATGTAAATAACTATATAAAGAAAATTATAAAATAGAAATAAACATTTCTGGGTTTTTTGTCAAATTTTTATTTTTGTTGGATATTGGAGATTTTTATTTTTTAGTCTTTTCCTTTTTCTATTTATAGGGGTTTTTGGTCTGGAGTTAAAATATACTAAAATAAACAACATATATATTTTTGGGAATTTTTCAAAACATTTTTATATTTTTTGGTACTTTATATGTTAGATAGGGACCAAAACATGCTCATTTTAATTTTAATAAATGGTTAAAATGCCAAAAAAATCTAAAATAAAAATGTGGTATGAAAGTACATGTTAGCAGGCATCTAACCCTATTTTCGGAGAATTTTTAGAGCATGGGTGCTATTTTTAATAAATGAAATTCAAGCACCAAAATGCATAAACTAGAAAGGCATAAATGTAAATAAAATAAACATCACGGTCTCAACTGCAATTTTCTGAAAAATCTACAACGTATATTAAATTTTATTGGATCAAATGTAAATACAAAAGGCGCAAGGGCATCCTTGCAATTTGGCCACCTCACATGGGATGACACGTGAGGTGACCTGGCATGGGCCTAAATGGAATATGAAATAAATACATGAGTCTTCATGCAATTTCACGTTTTATTTACACTACACATTTAATTTATTTAATCAATAAATAAATACAAAAATTGACGAGGAAGGTTTGCAATCCACCCCATTCTTTGTGTGCCAACAAACGGTGGTGATCATTTACTTGATACATGGCGCTCTCTCCTCGCACGATGATGGTTCGACGATGAAGGGCCCCAATTAGATCGCCCTGAGAGATCTTAATGATCATGGCTGGGTGGGATCTAACGTTGATCAATCAAATTGGGGTATAGATGCTGATCCAACGATGCCTGCTCTTCCTGAAGAACATGGAAGAACAACCCGAGATGCGAGCTTCAATTGATGCTCCCCTCCATCTATGTGCGGCTTCGGCATTCCAAAGATGCTCCACATTTTGCTTGGCCGGTCTTCATCAGCAGGAAGCGTCAAAAAGCTCTGGGGACTATGAGCGGAGTCCCTGGAGGTTGGAGAAGGCCAGGAACCTCCTCCTCTGCCAAAATCACATCCTGCTATCTTTCCGCTCCAAGTACCTGCACAGAGAGATAGAGGGGTCAAAGGAAAAGTTCCTCGACCCAATTAGGAAGGAAATGAATGGTTGGTGGCGCGTAACGGCAGTAGCTCCAACGAGTGAGGGGTTGGAACTACTGAACTTCAGATTCGAGGGGGATCTGAGTGAGCGGAGTGGAGCGAATCATGGGGAATCATGAGGGAAAGAAGATGAGGTGGTTAGGTGGGTCGAGCACAGGCGGAAGCACAGTGAACAAGTTCACCGGAGCTATGCTCCAACGAACTACGAATCGAACATTTTATGCTAAAGTAATCAATCTACAACTAATCTAATTGTAGAATACTAAATCTAAACCTAAAATCTATCTAGAAAACATGAAAGGTGCAGCTCATACCTACCGACGAAGGTAGGGAACAGAGACGGCTGACGAGCCACTATGGGTGGACCTCCATCCTCCTCCACCCACTTCCAGCTGCAGGGTACCTCCAGCTATCACCTGGATGTGCACTTGGTCGGAGTTGAAGAGATTTAGGGCTCTGGAAGTGACCAAATTCGAAGAGGAAGATGGAGGTTTTTTTATAGCCATGACGACACACCCTTATTGACCGACGAATCGGGAAGAATTGACACTATGTACAAATGATCTGAGTATACAACGTGAATCATAGAAGATCAAGGATCAGATCTTGTGAAGGGCTCGAGGGAAATGGAGGAACATGGCGATTGGGAATATTCGGAGAAAGCGGGCTGCTCAAGATTTCTGACAGAAGTCAGAAGAAAGACGGGGAGTTGACCGGGGGTCAATAATCCCTGGAATCCTATTGGTCCACACAGACCACTATAGGAAAAAATAGGTCCTTTTATTCAAAGAAATTTATTTAAAATAGTAAATTTTTTTTATTAATTTTTGATTATAAAATAAAAAAATGTATATTATTTCATGTATTATTTTATTATAATATTTATTTTTTTGATGTTATTTATTATTAGTTAATTTTTAGGGGTATATTTAGAGGTATATTCATCTATGTTTAGGCTATTTTATTTTTATTTCATATTTTGATTTTATTATTTTATTCTCTTATTTTATTTATCTATAACTTATTTCTAGGTGTATAAACCTATTTTTATTATATTTTTATGATGTTACTTGTACATTTAAATAAATAGTGGTGTAAATTATATAGGTATAAGTAAGGTAATTTATCTATGTATGTTTGTACATTATTTTATTCTAATGATTTTATAGGGTTTTATTCTAGTTTTAATATGTACATATGATATAAATAATATTTATAAAATTATAAAAATATAAATAATAAAAATAATAAAGAATAAATAAAACATATATTTTAATCGGGTATACTGTACAATAGGGGTCCAAAACTTAACTTTCACACCTTAACTCCAAAAAATATGAAACCACCTTCATTAAATAACTTTTTAAAAGTTATACCCAATTAAAGGTGATTTTTACACATTTTTAGTTTTTTTTGTGATATATGGGTCTGGGAGGTTTGGGTTTTGGCTTTTTATTGACAGTATAAAAAGTATATTATGTATTATTTTTGTACAAACTCAATTTTGTATTTTTCTATATATTATTATCTACAACTTTCATGTACATAGTTTCTTTATTTGATGAATAAATAATAAAGAATAAAATAGGTCCAAAAAATGTTGTATTGAATGAATAAAAGAATTGGGTTTTTATTATATTCCGGACCCTTACCTCCACCTACTCTATTCTTTGTCGATCAATTCAATTCTTGATTTGGTCTCACGGTTTAGGATCATAAAATACATTTGATATTTATTTTCATTTCTTTATTCTATAATTTTGGTCACAATATTATTTATACAATAAATGCAATAAATAGTTAATGTTATTTTGTACAAATTAATGCTATTTACATGCATTGGCTAGGGTTTTTAAGGCCAAAATGATAGAATAATGGCGATGAAATGGAGATTCATCACCTAACTCTGATTTTTATAAACCACTTCTATTTTTAAGTTATTTTAATTTGGAGTACAATGAATGTGAGTTTGATGAGTTTTGAGTTTTGGTTGAGAAGATATTTATCTTACAAGTTAAGCTTTGCAGTTTTTTTTCAGAGTGTTGTAATTTGCATAATATACACTGATTATTCTTACAATTAATTTTATTATTTACAGAATATTTTTATGCACAATTTTCATGAAGAAAATAGTTTTGTTTAAGGTTAATTTGAGTATAAATAAATTAGTGTGAGTAATATGTATTATATATAGTAATGTACAGATGACGAGTATATACAAGTGATGACCGATTTTCTGAAATTTCTAGCATTTAGACCTTATCTCCCCCTACTTTATTCCTTGTCTATCGGGTCAAGTCTTGACCTTCTCTCGGGGTCGGAGTAAGCCTATATCTATTACACATATACAGTCTTTGATTTTCTTTATTTTGCTTATTTCTTTATTTATTGATTTAGGTTAAAATTGTCACACATATATAATATTTACATAAGAATTAGGGTTAGTAAAATAATAGATTTATTTTGATTTACAGCTGTTTCATAAGGGATTTTAATCTAAAATAAATGAGTAAAGATGATGAAATGCAGTTTCATCACCCCCCTATGCTTTACCTTTGCTAGTCTCCTAGCAAACACATATTTGAAGAATAAGTGACTAAAAAAAGAAAAAAATGCTAAATGAAAAAATAAAGAACATAGAACCGTATTGAGTATTAAACGTATCTTCATTAAATTAAAGTATGTGGATTATTAGTTTGGGCGGAACCTTAGTGGGAAACTGATTCAACACCCAACAACCTCTAGAAACCACACAACTCATGCTCAAGTCTCCTCAATAGCCATGTTAGAATAAGTCAACTCATACGCAAACCCTTATGACTATGAATCTTTCTTATACAATGTAAGTGATATGTATATCTCCTCGGTTGAAGCGATAAAAGTCAATCTTCTCCAACATGGTGACTCTAATTCCCCAATCCAATAACCCTTTCGTCGAGAAGTGGGGTATTCCTTTCTAAGTTCAAGTTCAACAATCTCAAGAAGAGGAGGTGGAGAGAATAATGGACGGTAGCTAGTGTAGTCAAGTCATCCAGATGCAGGCTCATAAATATCTGACTTGGAAGCTCAAGCTTGCTTATTGACTATATATCTATATACATACTCTGATAGGCATTTTATTTTCATTAAGGCCTCTCTACTGTTTTGGAGTTTTTGATTTTGCATTTTTTTGAATATATACAAGGGTTCATCATGTACATAAAGAGTTTTTCCTCTTGATCTAGTAGACTATTCCTCTTTTGAAGCTTCATTGCAACCCACAACTTTCTGTTTTAGACCTAGTCGCTACTGGACCGAGTTGGGGTACAATGGCCACAAATGCTTGACTTCCTATGTTTCCATTGGCTTGTGTCTCATGTCGGCAAATCCAACCCTCTACCACTTCAACTGAGGTGAGCAAGGTGTAAGTGCATGAGTGCAAGCTAGGTCATTATCAATAAGAATCATGTGTGTGCTTCTATGTATTCTACTTAGGCAGTCAAGACGAGATTGAACTAAATCTTGTGATTCCCAAAGAACTAAGTCTATATACCTGAAGAATTTCATTTCCATTTCCTTTAAGGTTCCTCTGAAATTAAGTGGATTAAGATCCAACCAAGCTCCATTCTTTGACTTTATTCAAGACTAGTTTAAGTATCAATACCATTCTGAAAAATGCACATGCAAATGCAAGAAATATATACAAAACACTTTTTTTTCTTTTTTTCTTTTTTTTTAAGAAATAAAAGAATAATCTTTTTGAAAAAGGTTTTCAAAGAATTGTGCAAATTTTTATGGATATTAAACACATTTTTTAAAAAAAGAAAAAGGTTAGTAGATTTAATGTATTTATAAGAAATATATACAAGTATACACACAAGGATTATACAAACTTTATACAACATTTTACAAAAGGATTTATGCACAGGTTTTAGATACAAGTTTTATAAAAGAATTTTGAATACAACAAAGAATTTTATTTACATGAGGACGAGTGATTAAGGTTTTTAAACACATGTGGACTTTACAAATATCTTTACATCCCATAATCTATATCCCACGTGGAAAAATAAATTTACAAAAATTTTACAAGCCTTTTCAAAATATTTTACAAAAGATTTTACAAACATTTTTCAAAATATCCTGCAAAGATTTTTCAAAAGTTTTACAAATGTTTTGCAAACTATTTTACAAAAATTTTCACACATCCTTTTACAAACATTTTAAAAACATGTTTTCATAAACATTTTGTTTTCGAAAAAATTACAAACATTTTGTACAATATACAAAGTTTTGATATCGAAAATAATCTATAAACATTTAACAAACAAAATATTTTCACAAATATTTTTTGTAGATTTGTACAAAAATAGTTTTACAAAAAAATTTCATATAGTTTACAAAGAATTTTACAAAAGTTTTTACAAAATATTTTACAATACAAAACATTTTTTGCAAATAATTTTACAAAAGATTTTTGCAAAACAGTTTAACAAATCATTTTACAAATCATTTTTCAAAGCATTTTTAAGTAATAGCCATATTATTAATAAAAATACGAGTTATGGCTGAAGTATATATACAATATATACGACACCCCCTATACATAGCTCGAACTATATCCTTACAGTGAACAAACTGCTATAAAGGAAGACATAACTCGTGTTATATATAGAAAAGTAAAAATAATCCTATGCAACAACAACTACTCAAAGAATATATGAAAAGAATAGAAGTCGGTGATCCCCCTTGATGAATCTATGATTCATCACTCTAAAAGTCAAAAATAGAGCATTGTTCCCGAGTAGTTAGCTGCATTTGTCTATTTATTTTGCATTATTCTCAATCAAGCATCTAGAATTAATGACTACATTTTAGCATGCATATTTGCTTTAAATAAGAAGCCAAATTCACTTGTAAATATCACATGTATATTCACCATATTTTCACTATTTTTATCTATTTTCCACTAACTCAGAATTGAATAATTCAACTCCATAGTGTATATATTACTAACTATAATAAATAAAAAATATAAAAAAACTAACTTGTAAAATTGACCAATAAAACTCTAACCCTAGTTTGAGACTAAGAACCATAAAATGTGAATATTTCTCTCACTTTTGAATTAATGTATGCTCAATTACCTTGAAAACAAGATCAAATTCAAAAGAGTAGGAGTTCGTACGTGAAACATGGATTTTGGGCCGATTTGTATATTGTACTTATGTCCCTTTTATTTATTTTGTGTCTTTATTTTCTTTATAATTAAAAAAAGATTAAGTTGTAAAAAATTATTTCATATTTTTTTTGATTTTATATCTTATTTTTTTAAATGCCAAAAAATATACAAAAGACAAAAAAATCGATATTTTATATCGTATAGGATACCACCCAAAAATATTTTTATGTATAGATGGTTTATTTTTATTTTCGTTCCTTCTCGAAAGTTGTAGATCTCGTAGAGACAAGGAACTTTTGTGTTGACTACTTTTTGATTTGACCCCCTTTTTATTTCTTTTTGATTTTTTTGTTTACATTTAATTTTTGATTATTCTAGGTGGGATACGTGGCAGCTCCTAGAGCCACCACATGTCACCCCATTTTATATATTTTCGTAATTTAATTTAATTTAATTATTTATTTATTATTTTAATTAATTATTTATAATTATTTATTTTAATTTTTATACTTTTTTTGATTTTCATTCTCTTTTCTCTTCGTTATTTTTAGTAGCCTACTTATTTTGTTTATATATGTTTTTCTCCTTTTACTTACTCTCTACTCCAACTTCCCATCCAAGCCACCTTCTCCACCTCCTTTCTTGTAAGAGAGAGAGAGAGAGAGAGAGAGAGAGAGAGAGAGAGAGAGAGAGAGAGAGAGAGAGAGAGAGTCCCTTCCACCTCGGTGAGGAGTGCCCGACAGGGTCAAGCAATGATCTCCGCTCTTCCAGCACGATCCAAGGAGGCATCTCCTTTGTTGTAGGTGCTCCAACGTAACTGCTTGAGCACAGGCCAGCCATACCTTCGAGCAAAGATCAGAGAGGTGCAAGCTTGTCCATCCCAGGAATTGGATCATCTTCTTCAGGTAAAACCATTTTCTCCTTTTTCTCTTCTTCCCCAATTATCTTCATCCTCCCTTGGTAAGACCGACAACCTAATCAACCCAAATCACGAATCACTAGATCACCTCACGGCCTCTCCTCTGAATTACTCCGCTTCTTCATGCAATCCTTCATCGATTAGATTCCATCCCCACTGCGGAAGGAACCCTCGTCCATATTTCCTATCTTCTATGCTTCCAAAGCTCAAGTCATCTCTGCATTCATAATTCTAGGAGCATCAATGAAGTGAAGAACACACGCCAGTCATCCTCTTCGCCGCCATATATTCCTTACGCGTCGAGCAGCTGGAACCGTACCTCGCACCAGACGTCTCCAGCATAACAAAGATCCAGTTGTGCACCCACATCTCCATCATCCACCTTCGACTAGCTACATTGCCACTACTATGCCAGCTCCTTCGCTTCGTACCTCCAGTAGATCCACCCACAGCTCCGAGGAGCTACGACAGCAGCGGGCCTCCGCTCCACCACTCGCCCACTGCCTGGAGCGGTGTCTTGCCTCCCTCCGTTGCGACTGCCTGCACTCTTCAACGCCAAGTAGCATCGCCACCTCCAGTCGTGTGTCGACGGAGAAGGCCACCCGTGGAACCCCTTGACCCCCGCGTGCCCGCATATTCTTCACCGCCTCGAAGACATCGCCTTCCATGCGCACCACCTCACCGACCACCTGCCTTTAGTGAGAAGCTAGAAGCAGCCTCATCGACCGAGACACATCGTCTCGCGCCGCCTCGTCTCTCCATCAACCACAACCGCCATACACAGAGCCCTAGTTTCTGTCGACACCTCCCATCGGTTCCTTCGAATAAGGAAGGGGGCCGACTCCCCTCACGTGTAGGGCACCTCCTCTTTGATTATTTGCACCCACATCATACTGGCTAAATAGCAAGGGATGCATCCATCATTTATCAAATTACATTCACGCCCCTGCCAGCTGGAGATCAAGCACATGCCACGCACCCCCCCCCATCTGGGCAAATTGCGGCAAAACCCCCATGGGTCTACGTAATTAAAGATGCACATTATTACGTTATTTATTTTATTTTATTTATTTTTTAATTTGAAAGGATGCACCTATATTGAAGCTTTAATTTGGACCTCAATTTCACATCTTTATTTAATCAAAAATAGCATTCTTCTGCATCTAATTATGTATATTTTAGTTATTTAATTAGAATTTTATGAGCAGTGATTAATTAATTAAAATTGTTTTGGTGAAATATGCATATTTTACCCTATTCATGGCCTCAAATTTGTATTAAATTAACAATTCCTCCAAAAATTGTGAAAAATGTAGAAGTGATGCAGCTAAATGTGTTTCAATCTGTTTCCAAATTTCATAAAAATTGGGTATGTACTGTGCTTAAATAATATCTTCTTAAGTAAATTCTTAAGTGATTAAATTTAATGGCTTTTGTTTAAATCCACAATATTCTTTTTGAAAAATTTTAACTCTCATGGATTGTTTTTTAAAATATCTTTTTGAGATAAATCGCTCTCGGGATAAATTGCTTTTGTGGATTAATTAGGAATTAAATGCTCTCAATCACTCTCTTTTACTTAGAAAATTAATAAAAAATTCATCACTGTCAGAAAATTCCAAAAAATTACTATAGCTTCATTTCATCATATTTAACTTTTAAAAATTTCATTAATTTTGCATTCTGTTTGCACAAACATTGCATAAAAAATCTAAAAAGTTTGCATTTTTCACTGTTGCATTTTAACCCCAAAAATTCCAAAAAATGCATTTTACATTCATCATTGGATTAGGTTTTTAGGAAAAATATGACTTCGATAAATTGGATTAATTTCACATAAAAATTAATTTATCTAAGTTGTTTGATTTCTTAATAACATAGTTCTACTGCATATTTGCATATCCATTTATATTGCATAAAAAATACAAAAAATGCCTACTTGAAAACCTAGCTCATAGATCGCCTAATAATTAACGTAAGGAGAATGTTGCCTCCTTGAGTTTGACCTTGGGCTTGTCCAAGTAAAAAAATAAATTGACCGCTCGCTTTAATCGACAAATTAAGTAAGTAATGGTTGTTTTGATTAATCTGAATTGCCTGCCTACAACATTCACACTAAATGTTAATTTCATCAAATTAACCAGGGCAATTGCGGGTTTTTCCAATGGCCTCCTTGCCAGGGAGGCAAACATCTTAGGATCAATTTATAAAACTTAGAATTAGGTTTTCCATTCACTCGGTTATCTAACCTTTGAACCACCTTGTAATTATTTCATTTTTTCTCTTTTTTTCAACTATTTCTCTGTTTATTTTTGTATATATTTTGATATCTCTTTCTGACATAAATTTTATCTTTTTGTGTGAGGGCTTAGTGGACTTGGAGCAACTTTCTTGAATCCGACACATCTCGAAGTGCATCGGAGGCCGACAATTCGTGGAGCAAGCTAGTTGTTTAGGCATCAAGAAGAAGATTTTATTTAAGAAGAGAGATTTCAATTTTCATTTTTGAAAAAAAAATAGTTTGTAATAATTGCTTTATTTCTAGTGGATTCCGTTTAGAATCTTGTGTGTGTATTAGGACTGGACATTGGACCCTTCGTGGTCATGTGGTTGATTGACGTAGACTAGGACTTGCACTTGCGGCTCTTAGAGCATTTTTTAGTAAAATATTTTTTTACTTGTGCTCATACTTTATATGAACACACATCACACTTAACGAGACACACTTAGACGCGAAGCTATTAGTCAAAACTAAATTTTACATCACTCGCTAATAGAACTGCCTGTCTAGGAATATTTTTCTTGCTTGCATTTCATATAGTGTAAAAGTTTCAATTCTGTGTTGCATTCCGTATGTAGAGCGTGATAATCACTGTAAGTCTTCTGAACTGGGCATGCATTATTGACTTCTATCATTTGCATCGACTTTTCTCGACTTCCTTTCCCTTGGTTTCACTTAGGATTAAACAGAAATCGGGATTGATCGTTAGGCATGCCATGCTTGGTGGACTAATCAAGTGATAATCAAACCTAAAATCGGGACTGCTAATCAGATTTGACCAAAAAAATTGGCTAAAATTAACACTTGTTTTCGGGAGAGCAAAACCCACATTGTACGCTTGTGATATTGTGCATGTTGAGAGGTGAGGATGCATCCCTAGGATAGTGCCCAAAACCCACATTTTAATCTTGCGTAAATAAACTCATTTCTTGTTTTGTCACCTAATTAAAATGTAAAAGATAAAGATCGAACCATTGCTACCATTACTATGTTGATTAGGTAAACTCAGGGTTTGCTCTTGTGTTTGTCTGATTGTGTGTTATTCAATGCACTTGCACGTTTTCTACCTCGATCTGCTTACATTCACCTATTCCTCTTCGAAGATGTCAGGATATTAGTCATTATATCCAGGTCACTCCTCCTCGACCATATTCTGATCATCTTCACCCTCTTATTCCTCCTCATACCCATACCCAAACCGCAAAGTCAGAACTCTGACTGACTTCCCCACTTCTTTTTACTTCTCACCTACCCCACATTCTTACATCCCCGACCCACTTCCACCTTGGATTAACTCATCGTATTATTATCTACTTGATGGAATTAAGGAACAATTTGAAGAGCAAGCCACTGTTAAGATGAATGATTGGCAAAATCAATTGCCCCCCTATAACTCATTCTCACCTCAAGTTGGGACTAGACAATAATTCACAAATACACATCCCGACTTGACCTCAGGGTATAATATGGTCAACTGATCAAACTGAATGGAAAGGCCTGCACCACATGATCTTCCTGACTTGATTGACCTTAGAGATCAAGCCCAAATTGACCAGTCTTAATACCACCCATTCAGAGAGCCTACATATACTGGGGATTGGACTCATGAGATCGATCTACAGACCCATGTCTATTGAATCCACGACATGAGGCTTCAACCAGTTTCTGCCACATGGATGGTCTATACTCGACCCAGAATTACATGCCAAAGTCAAGGTGTGTTGAGTATGAGATCCCACATTCACAGTAGTATCCTCAAACTGAGCAGACTTCTCTCATGACGTGTCATGAGAAATTTTTGGAGGATGACATTTCTAGACCGATCAGGAGTCCATGTATGAAAATGGATCATGAAAATTGTGGATTGAATTTTGAAAACCTGGAAGATACTGGATTGACCACACGTCATGTACAACTAGAGTCACTTCTACCTACCTCTTTTACTAATCACTTTCCCTCCAAACTAGAGTTTGTACATTCTCCTTCACCTATGAAAAAGACCAAAAAATGAAAAACCTGAAAACACCATAAAATTTGAAAATGGAAAAGACGTAAAAAAATTGGACCTTGCAGTTAGGGAAGCGATTGATAGAGAGTTGATTTTTTAGGTTCTCTTAATAATGTCCATTGAACACTTTCCCGACCTCAAAAAGATTTGTGAGAAGTAAATTGATGCCTAAAAGGTCGGGCAATAAGAGGACAAGGACTGAGAGAGACATAGTGTCTACGACTACCTCCTTGGTGATGGGGAGAAAGACCAAGAGCCGCAGAGTGAAGCGGGTTACTAGGGTTGTCTGTTAAATCAAAGACACTTCACCCATGCCATAATCGATGATGTCTCACTGAGAAATATCCTCCCGACCACTGCGTTTTCCAAGATCAAACTCAGGTCAAGTAGAAAGATGAGAGAGATCGTTCAGCTGGCTGATCAGTCTATAAAATGGTCGAGAGGAATCATTTCAGTCATCATTACTTTCCAAGGTGCTCTACTATAGGTAGACTTCATGATCATCAGCTCCAATCATTCTCGGGAAGCCATTATTAGCCTTGGCTAAGGCAAATATAGATTGTGAGACTCAGGAGATCGATTTCACTGCATTGGGAGCACTCCGACCTCAGCCGATCTTTGAGGACACACGATATTCTAAGGTAACCCGTAAAGTCGCATACAACCATGAACCCCGAGAGACAGATGAGTCTCGTCTCTCTACTACACCTGAGATACCGACTGTAGAGACAACCATTGGTTCAGAGACTCCTTACACTTCCACATTACCCACTACTTGCATCAATACCATCGTAACAACTTCTAGAGAGGACTTACAACCAGAAGCTACCCCTGAGTTGGACACAATCATTTCTGATTTCTTTGACCAATTAGATGATCTGAGCAAGAGCCGACCAATGCCAAGCCAACTAAGAACACTATACCATACCAGAGACGTGTGCTGACCCTTCTGGAATTTTACAATCTATATGGTGACTCATCTGATGAGGAACCCATGGTAAGCACCGCACCACATCTCAAACCTGCAAAGCAGACAACCAGGACAGAATTGACCCCACCCGAAAACATGGTTGCTCCATCCTCTAGTCGGTTATCCAGTAAGAGGAAGCCGAGAATTGATTCCTTGAGGTGTTCCCCTGAATCCCTCAGTACGCGTCACTCTCATCTCCCTCTCAATGCTTCAGGTTCTAGAAAAAAGTTGCCTCCGACATACCGGAGAAGGAATTTCCCTAGGAGTCCTCATCAGGTCCGGATGAGGTGGTCTATATGAGTGAGCTCAGTTTGGCTATTCTTAAGCCATATTTGAGTAAGCAGCCATGTGTCGACCCTCGTTGAACGTTCCCTGCCCATCACTACTATTCTCCTAAGGATGATTCTGACAACGACACATATGTATACTACCCACCTCCTCGCTCTCGCAAGAAGGTCTGTCACAAACCTTCTTGATTGTTGTACATTCTCAGTCCATCTTGTATAGTCTTCTTCGTTCCCCACTCATCACTCTTTGTATATTCTCCATGTCTCATCGGTTCTCATACTTCCTCTTGTCATAGACTTAGGCTGACCAGAGCCTAAGTATAGGGGGGATCGATGCCCGCTATGTTATATGCTCATCCATTTCTCCTCTTGACCTCGTCCGCCCTATTTTCGCTCTTCTTCTACACTTAGGCTACTCAGAGCCTAAGTATAGGGGGGGCGGATCGACTTCTATACTTTTTGTTATTTTACCTCTCCTACGCTTAGCACAAGCTATGTGTTTTCATCGCTTCTCATGCTCCGAGGACATAACACATGCTAAGTATAGGGGGCATGTATATATTACATAAATAGTTTACCCATAGCTCGTACTTTCACGTATTTTTGTATATATTATGTAATAATTACATGGTGGGTAAAATTTTTTAAAAAACTTTTCATAAAGTACATGTATTCTTGTATAATATGTATATTGTATAGAAGCTGTATACTTGTATATTGTATAATATGTGTATATTTTTGTAAAATTCCTGTAAATAATACTTATATAAAATTTGTTGTAAACTAGGAGGTATACCACAAAAAGGAAAAAAACTTTAATAAAAAATCTAGGCTTCTTATTTACTCTTGCATATCATCCTTGCATTCATAAAAAATGTCTTGCACATCATTCATGTACGTTGCATGTCATCTGCATTTTATTTGCATATCTAGCATATGCAAAGTGAAAAGTTAGTGGGTTCTGAATCGAATTATGAGTATAAGTCAAGGATGGATTTGATTTTATCTTAATCTACCTAATTTCTGAGGAACCTTATAGGAACTGGAGTTAAGATTTTTCAGGTCGAGTGGCTTAATTATTTGAGTCCGCAGTCTATGTTCACATGTCATCTTGATTGGTCTAAATAGAATATTTCATACACACGCACGATTCTTTTAGATAGTGACCTAACTTGGACAAACACCATGCACGTCGCTCTTCATTGATGAGGTGGCGAGGAGGTAGAATTCTTTGGTTTGGAGTAGCACATGGGTGGAAAAATCCATCCTCCTCTAGGGAGGTTAGTGCATGTCAACCTAGTCTAGTGGCGTCGATGTCTAATGACGGGATTCTGTTGGTTGCAATAAATCTTCAAAAGAGGGATAATCTACTAGCTTAAGAAGAAAAACTCCTTATGTACATGTTGCACTTATATAAATATATATAAGGACAATCTCCAAAAAAGTTAGACGGGCAAAATGTAAAAAAAAGGAATCCCATCAGAGAAAAATGTGAATAAGCAAGGCATATGCTTCGAAGTCTCATACCATGGAAGCTTGCAACTAGAGACTTGGTTACACTAGTCAAGCTCTACAGATATGTGACTACATTGGTCACAATCCATTCTCTTCTCTACCCCTTTTCTTGAGCTTGTTGCACTTGAACTTAGAAGGGAATACCCCACTCCTCGAGGAAAGAGTTGTTAGATCGGAGAATTAGAGTTACCTTATTAGAGGAGGCTATTTCTTTGTTATCTCTGATGTGGAGAGTTATATTTCACTTAAACAGTACAAGTAAGATTCATAGTCATCGTAATTTACGTATGAGGACTTGTTCTGACCTAACTGTTGAGGCGAGTTGAATAGAGACTTGTGGAACTTAAAGGCTGTTAGGTCTTAAATCCTCTTCCCAATAAGGTTCCATCACATTATTAACCCAAAGGTCCAGTCGAGCTCCATGTTCACCTTTTGTACATGACCTTGGTATGGAACCAAAATCATCTCACTTTTGCATTTCATTTTAGTTGCTCAGGGACGAGCAAGGTTTAAGTATAGGGGGTTGATGGATCTATGATTCATCACTCTAAAAGTTAAAAATAGAGCTTTGTTTCTCGAGTAATTAGCTGCATTTCTCCATTTATTTTGCACTATACTCATTCATACATTTATAATTAATATTTGCATTTTAGCATGCATATTTGTATTAAATAAGAAACCAAATTCACGTGTAAATATCACATGTATATTCACCATATTTTCACTATTTTTATATATTTTCACTAATTTAGAATTGAATAAAATCAACTCTATAGTGTATATATTACTAACACTAATAAATGAAAATATAAAAAAATACTAACTTGTAAAATTGACCAATAAAACCCTAACCCTAGTTTGAGACTA
Organism: Ottelia alismoides; assembly: GCA_037367405.1. NCBI lineage: Eukaryota > Viridiplantae > Streptophyta > Magnoliopsida > Alismatales > Hydrocharitaceae > Ottelia > Ottelia alismoides. The sequence continues at coordinate 844,463 of JAZKJV010000784.1, forward strand.
AGAACCTTAAAATGTGAATATCTCTCTCATACAGTCTCCTATAGACCCCTATTCACTTTTGAATTAATGTACATTCAATTACCTTCAAAACAAGACTAAATTCAAAAGAGTCAGAGTTCGTATGTGAAACTTTGATATTGGCCCCTTTGTATATTGTACATATGTCCCTTTTATTTATTTTATTTCTTTTTTCTTTATAATTAAAAATCCAAAAAATTATATTACGTTGTAAATATTTATTTCATATTTTCTCTGATTATTTGATTTTTATCGTAAATGCCAAAATATATGCAAAAGACAAAAAATTCGGTATTTTATATCTATAGGATACCACCGAAAAATATTTTTTGTACAGACAGTTTATTTTGATTTTTTGTCTTTCACGAAGGTTGTAGATCTCATCGAGATGAGCAACGTTTGTGTTGACACTTTTGATTTGGCCCCTTTTGTTATTTCTTTTTAATTTTTTATTTACATGAAATTTTTTATTTTTCTAGGTGTAACACGTGGCAGCTACTCGAGACGCCACGTGTCACCCCATTTTATACTATTTTTGTATTTTATTTTATTTTACTTATTACTTATTATTTATTTATTATTCAGTCTTTTATTATTTATTATTTTAATTGTAACTAATTATTTAAATTTTTTATTTAAATTATATATTTTTCTTCAATTTTTGTTTTCTTTTCTCTTAATTATTTTTAGCAGCCTAATTATTTTTTTATATTTTTTTATCCTTTTACTTATTCTCTACTCCAACTTCCCACCCAAGACACCTTCTCCACCTCCTTTCTAACATCCTCCTCCTCCTTTTTATTCCCTTCTCCTCCTTCATTGTTCCCATCCGTCACCGTCAATGAGAGAGAGAGAGAGAGCTCCCCTTCCACCTCAGTGATAGCGAGTGCCCGTTAAGTCGAGTGACGATCTCCGCTCTTCCAAGCGAGATACAAAGGAGGCATCTCCTTCATTGCAGTTGCTCCAACCCAGCTGTTGAGCTCAGGCCAGCCGTACCTTCGAGAAAAGACCGAAGATGTGCGAGCTTCTTCGTCCCAGGAATTCAATAATCTTCTTCAGGTAAAACCCTTTTCTCCTTTTTCTCTTCTTCCCCAATTATCTTCCTCCTCTCTTGGTAATATCAGCAACCCAATCAACCCAAATCACGAATCACCAGATCATCTCACAACCTCTCCTCTCAATTCTTCCTCTTCTTCATGCAATCCTTCATCGATTAGATTCCATCCCACAGCTGAAGGAACCCTCGTCCATATTTCCTATCTTATGTACTTTAGGCAAAGCTCAAGCTTCCAAAGCTTGAGTCATCTCTGCATTCGCAGTTCCAGGTGCATCATTGAAGTGAAGAACACATGCCAGCCATCCTCTTCACTGCCACCTATTCCCTGCGCGTCTAGCAACTAGAATCGCACCTCGCACTAGACATCTCCAGTAGAACAAAGCTCCAGCTATGCACTCGCATCGCCATCAACTGCCTTCGACTAGATACATCGTCGCTGCTGTGCCAACTCCTCCTCTTTGTACCACCACCAACTCCACCCACAACTGCGAGGAGCAGCAGCAGCAGCGAGCCTCTGCTCCACTACTCGCCCATTGCCTTGAGCGGCATCTCGCCTCCCTCCACTACGATTGCATGCACCTCTTCGCCGCCAAATAGCATCACCACTTCCAGTCATGTGTTGGCACAGGTGTCCACCAACGGAACCCCTTGAACCCCACGTGCTCGCATCTTCTTCACCACCTCGAAGGCCTAGCCTTCCAGGCATGCCACCTCACCATCTAGCTGCCTTCAGTGAGAATCTAGAAGCAACCTCTTTGGCGGAGCCGCAATGCCCCGCACTGCCTCATCTCTCCAATGACAACTGCCATGTGTGGAGCCCCGATTTCCATCACCACCTCCCATCGGTTCCATCGAAGAAGGAAGGGGGCTAATTCCCCTCATGTATAGGGCGCCTCCTCTTTGAATATTTGCACCCACATCCCTGTAGATAAATTGCATGGGATGCCTCCATCATTTATCAAATTACATTCATGCTCCTGCTAACTGGAGATCACACACATGCCACACACACCCCTCGTCTGGGAAAATTATAGCGAAAGCCTTGTGGGTCTAGGTAATTAAAGAAGCGCATTATTACGTTATTTTTTTTATTTTATTTATTTTGTGATTTGTAAGGACACCCCTATATTGAAGCTTTAACTTGGACCTCAATTTCACATCATTATTTTAATAAAAATAGCATGTTCTTTTGCATCTAATTATGTATCTTTTGGCTATTTAATTAGAATTTTATGAGCAGTGGTTAATTAATTAAAATTATTTTGGTGAAATATTGCATATTTTACCCAATTCATGTTATGAAATTCGTATTAAATTAACGACTGCTCCAAAAATTGTGAAAAATTCGAAATAACGAGTCTAAATGCCATCTAAATTGGTATGTCCTTTTCATTAAATAAATTCTTTAGTGATTTAATTAAATGATTTTTACACAAACATTATTTTTGTAAAATTTTAACTCTCATGGATTGCTTATTAAAATATACTTTTGAGATAATCTCTCTCGGGATAAATTGCTTTTGTGGATAATCTAGGAATTAAATACTTACAATCACTCTGTTTCACTTAGAAAATTCAGAAAAAAAATCATGCAATGTCAGAAAATTCCATAAAAATTAGTGTAGCATCATTTCATCATGTTTAACTTTCAGTAAAAATTTAATTAATTTTTTATTTTTTTGCATGAAAAATTGCATAAAAACCCCTAAAAAGTTGCATTTTTCATTGTTGCATTTTAAACCCAAAAAATTCCAAAAAATACATTTTGGATTCATCATTGGATTAGGTTTCCAGAAAAATTATGGCTTGGCTAAATTGGATTAATTTCACATAAAAATTAATTTAGCTAAGTTGTTTGGTTTCTTACTAACCTAGTTGTACTACATATTTGCATTTGCATTTATATTGCATAAAAAATAAAAAAATATATCTTTGAAAACCTAGCTCCTAGATCGCCTAATAAATAACTTAAGGAGACAACTACCTCCCTGAGTTTGACCTTGGGCTTGTCCAAGTAAAAAAATAAATTAACCATTCACTTTAATCGACAAATTAATTAAGTAGTGGTCGTTTTGATTGATCCAAATTTCCTGCAAACAACATTCACATTAAACATTAATTTAACCAAATTAACTAGGGCAATTACGGGGTTTTCACCCCTATGCTTAGGATCAAATAATCCTAAGTATAGAAGACTATATAAATGGGGAAAACTGAGGGAAAGAATGAACAAACTCAATGACTCGACTCGTCCTCCCCTATACTTAGGGTAAAAGATCCCTAAGTATAGAAAAAGAATATCAACAAGTTCAAGGACCAGTGAGAGATTAGAAGAAATAAAAGAAAATAAAAACACGAAAAAGACGGAATGAACAACATCACTCCCCCTATACTTAGGGTAAAGGATCCCTAAGTATAAGCACCAACAGGAGTAATGAATCGAACGAAAATGGAAAAACACAAATCATTCACCTCCCCTATACTTAGGTAGAGTACATCCTAAGTATAGCACACACACACGGAAAAGAGGTGAACGACAAAAACAGAAGAAGAAAGAATAAAATGAAGGGGTATATACAAGAGACAATCAACTCATGTATTAGACATAAAAGATGTCAAAAAGTCATCGTCTGATACCACATTTGTGGAATCAACCATGGATATGAATGTATCATGATCTAGATATGACTTCAGCAACTGTCTGTTCACAACAAATGGTTGTGCATCATATGACAACCCATATATGACAATACTACCATTGTCACACACAACTCTCACAATGAACGATCCTGACCATTTTTTTTAACTTTTCAGGAAACAACTTCAATTTAACATCAAACAACCAAACGTTCTGATCAGGGGAGAGGGTTTTCCTTTTAATGTGTCTATCATGTTAACGCTTGACTTTCTCCTTATACATGAGTGTGTTGTCGTATGCAAAATCTCAGAATTCCAGTAGTCTATTCAGATCCAACTTCCTACTCTATCATGCATTATCATAATCCAAATTGCATACGCAGAGTGCCCATAATGATTTTTGAGTTAATTCAACTGGCAAGTGGCAAGCTTTCCATAAACCAGTTTGTAGGAGACATACCCAATGGAGACTTCTACACCTTCCGATAAGACCATAGAATTGAGTCAAGCATCTGGTCCCAGTTCTTCCTATCTGGATGTACAAGTTTCTGCAATATCATCTTTATTTCCCTATTTGAAATTTTAGCCAAGTCGTTAGTCTGCGGGTGGTAAGGAGATGTGACTCTATGCTCAATGGCATACTCCTTCACAAGCTTCTTGGCTTCTCTATTATTGCAATGGCTTCCCTCATCAGAAATGAGTATCTTGGGAAACCCGAACCATGCAATAATGTGGTCCATAAGAAAGGAACAAACCGTATGACTATGAGCAGCTCGGTGGAGATAGCCTCCACCCAACGACTAACATAATCCACGACAAGCATGATGCACTGAAATCCCTAACTGAATGGTTTAGATTGTTTTGTGCTTTTAATCAATTGCCAAGATTTTTTTGCCTAAATTTGCAACAACAATTAATTAAAATTAAACTTAATTTATTGAATAATCATCAATAGATTAATTCAATTAAATTAATAGTCATAGAAGGATTAGGAAGATCCTCCTTCCAATCATGGAGTGGATGACCATCTTAATTTTGGACTCAAGGGTGGCCCTTCACCCTACATAATTGGAAGGTGTCTTCCTTCTTCCAAATATGTAACATCTTATATCTCACATTATCCTTCATTATTTCTAAAAACTTTTATTGCAAATTTACTCATAAAAATAATTCCAAATTATTTTGTGATAATTTCAGTCGTGACATTGAAAATATGAATCATATTCATACATCCGAAATAAAATGTAAAATATATTTTCAATTACTTATTCAATATGAATACAATTCACATAAACATTTAATTTGTAAATACTATTTATAATTATCTCTCTCTAATATATTATAAATCATATTTATAATATATATGATTAACATGGATAGTGATATCCACATTATTCATATCTTTGATAATTAAATCATATCTAATGATCTTGGATCTCCATTCTCATTATTCTAAATGATAGGAATCATATTCATATTATTCAAATAAAATCACATCTAATTATAAATTTCCTAATGCTCAGATATATTATGAACAATGAATTATTCTCAAACTATTTCAAGAATAATGTGCTTTCTTCGCAAATATATGGAGATACGGACAATGCAATTATAAATTCCATGTATAGTAACTTGGATGTTGAGATCATAAATCAAATCCAGATCTCGGGAACCTCTCAAAGATGTTTGATTAAATCAAAGCCATAAATCTAATCTTCTCATTATTTCTGAATTATATTCAGATCGATGTCCAACATTTGGACTAAGATTAGATTACTTCTCTACTGAGAAGAATCACTAAAATCCAAATATGCTTCATCACTCCCTCAGAATGGAAGCGTCATGGTTATACAATCATTTATGATCACATCACCCTCAAGTATTTCTAATACATGTATGTCTTGCATAATGGAAGACCCAGAGTAAACCCTAAGCTTTAGATCTGAAATTGTCTTCTTTAGGGTTTTATCATTAAGTTTCTGATTCGGTCATTGGGAGTTGGTATCGATAATATGCTTTCAAAAATCATACATTAAAACAACAAATTCTTGTCATGCTTCCAAAGCATGACGACCATGCATGGGTTGATCAGTCCCAATACCTCTTGAGTGAGCTCATGTATTCCGGTTCAATAGTGAACCTGTATGATTTCTTTAAGAGATTGTATTACTCAAATGACCTTCTATCCACACTAGCTCGTCGGTGTATAGACCTTGATTAGGCCATCAACTTATCGATCTGCCAAGTGAACATATTTAGAAATATATCAATACTTCTATCTCCGATCAGAGGATGCATGCCTATATCATGCCAAATACGAGATTGGTCATGATTTTCCCGATCTCGTTAAGTCAACTCTTTGACCAAACTTATCTGACACCCTCGAATCTCTATTCCTATATAGAGGACCAACATCAAGAGGATGGTCAGATATTAACCTTTAAAGAAGGATTGACATCTCCTTCTCATGTTGGAGATCATCTCTTAATAATCATTGTCCTCAATCTAATTCTTTATATATCATCCAAGCACCAACCTCTATGATTCAACCATTGAATCAACAACTGTATGATTATTAAGATGGGCATGGTACATAACCCTAATTGTACTAAGGGGCCTTATAAATGCATTCAGTCATTTAATCTCACATAGGGATTGCAATAAACCAATAACTTTTACTGATATATCAAAGATTACAATAAAATCTATTGTAGAAATGATTCGACTCAGGATCGCATGTCTAACAGCCCGTCGACACCCACATCGATTCGATGAATTCGACATATTTGATAATTCGAGGCAATTCCTGAGAACATGGTTCAGACTTTGTGAACCGATCTCCAAACTACCCATCTTTTCTCATTCCTCAATAAACCAGGATTACTCTTGTCTCGACATTTGCCCCTTTTGGATGGAGATCAATTTGTCTTCATATCAAGTACTCCTTTCACAAGTGTCTAGAATTGACCCTAATTCTAGAATCATCTTATACTGTAGTGCACAACACTGAGCTGATCAGGGTACATTACAATGTGCAAAACAAGAGCCAAACCTAGACCCCATGCAGATCTATTCCTCTGAATGTTATCAGAGATGTCTCCTCATGGAAGAGGAAAGGGACCACAACAACCAAATCAGGGTCCTCAGCCGGATCAGAATGTTGTCAAATGTACAATTGCTTGCTTTTATACAGTCCGTCCAGCAGCAAGTTATAGATCATGCTCTTGCCCATATCACCTTTACCGACATGCTCAATGAGATGAGGAGAGAAAGAGAGAATCTAGGAGGAATAGGAGAAAATGTAGAACAAGAGATGGAACCCATGAAGGGAACGATGAGCCAAGAAGAGAGGCTCCAAAGCCTATGTTCAATGAGACATATAACCCTGATGCTGGCTAGGTAACAAAGTGGATCCAAATACCTCAGATCCACGCACATTTTGAGTTGAAACCGTTGCTCTTCTGTCTTCTGCCCTCGTTCCATGGGAATACGAACGAGGAACCATATATCCATCTTCAGCAATTTTCTCACATCAGTGGAACCACTCATTAACATAACATTCCGTTAGGTCTTGTTAAAATGAATGCCTTGCTATTTAGCCTTCAGAACAAGGCTTTATATTGGGCGAATCATTTGGGGAAGGTACCGACGAGTTGGGAGGAACTTAAGTCTACATTTCTCCATAAATCCTACCCTCTTCGTAATCTCAACCAAATGTATGCTCATATCAGCAACTTCTCCCATGGATCGCATGAGTCCATTCATGAAGCATGTGAGAGGGTTAAAGATTTACAAGAAAAGTGTCCCCATCATGGCATTCCTTGGACCATTTTGTTCCAACACTTATTTGGGGGTCTGACACGAGAAATCCAGAGGCTTGTTGATGCTGCATGTCACATATCTCATTTCAATAAGGATGCAGACATGGTCTGGAAGATATTTGAAGAAATGGTCGAAGGAGAGGTAGCATCATCCCGCGTTCCTACCAACATCAACCATAGATCCATCACAAGCCTGTCAACATGGCGGCATCACATGAAGCAGATATGGATGAAAGCTCCAATTTAAGCATCATTGGGAGTTACCTATCCAAGGTTGATATTATTCATAAGCGATTATATGTCCTGGAAAAATTATATGTGATTGAATAGAGAACCCACCATCTTGACAAGTTGGATTAGATTACCAAGTGATGAATCCTATATTTATCTACATTATTTATTTATATTATCGCACTAGCTTAAGAAAACTAATAAAATTCACTAACAACTAACATTAAATAACAAGCATTGTGTTGTAAATAATCAACCTTAATTATTATATATTATTATTCTAATTATTGTGCTATATTTTATGTATTTATTTTTTATTAAAATTCGAATAAAAATTAGATTGATATTGTACATGATAAATTTACCATAATTTACGAAATAAACATCCAAAAATTAAGAAAAGAAAAAAAATAAATAATTTAGTACTTTAAATTTCTTGAAAAAATATGTTTACAGATGACTTTATTTCTCTTTGAGTTCTATATGAATGTTGTAGATCTCATCATGATCTACAACATTCATGTTGATCATTTTTCTTTATTCATTTTCTAATTATTTTATTTGTAATTACTTTTATTTTTCACATTTCTCTCGATTCTGATTCGGCCCAAGCCTTTAGATCTCTCCATGTGGCCTCCTCTTGTTCAACCATCCGCCTCATTCCTCGTCGTTGGATCACATGATCCAATGACTTTGGAGTCGGCTCCTACCTCACGCCTTGCTGGTTGTTTAAATACCCACCATCTCCTAATTCTACCGACTACCTCATGTGTCTCAACCACCAACTCTTGCCACCAATCTCTCGCTCGTCCAAACTTATCCTTCACCCAACTTCCAGTGGTTACCATCTTCCTCAAGTGCACCTTGAGCGGCAGTTGAAACTTCCTCTCCAAGCACCTAGAACCACCAAATCCCCTCCATAAAAAACATTTTCTCTTACAATTATTCCAGCTATCCTACCATTTACGAGATTCCTCCTAGCCTTCCCATCAGACTATGACATAGATGAGAGAGAGATGTGAAGGTTATGAGAAAAATCTTAAGCACATCACGGAAGCGTGAAGATCACATCATATGCGATTGGGAGCGGCTAGTCACACTAGCTGCTCGGGGCAACCAAATTTAAAAGGTTTTATTGGATGAAACCACATGATGCAAGAACACTTCTTGAATCATTTCATCAATATCACAAACATGAATTAGGGTCACCTCTTGAAGCCTGAGTGTGATCATATCTCTAAACGAAGAGCATGTTTCAAGTCTGATCCGACGCAGATCGCACTGGCGGGTGTGAGGATGAATCGCGTGCTTCCTACAATCCATGTCAATGATCTGAGTATTGAATCTCCTCATTTCATCTCATGAAATCCGACATCTTCTCCACATGCGAGAGGCATCAAAGAAGACGGAGATCCACGAGCGGTCAAGGTGATGACACAAAAACGTAGCGACCATGACAATATTTTTCTCCAACAGTATATGGACGACCACAAGTGAGAGAGAGAGAATGTAGACATATTGAGAGAATTCCTAAAGGGAATGAATGTGTGCAGCAAAGGCAAAATCTACCTAATGAAGAGAAAATCTCCTTGCATGTCTAAAAGAATAATCCTCACTAATCAATGAGAAGTTAAAGTGTCACTGTGGTGACCCACAAGAAAATCCCTCGTTCAATCAACAGTTAACCCACAATATAAATCAAGCAATAAATAGCAAAAATGTGGAGTTAAAATTTATTATAACTCTATGAAAAATGTATATAGGTGTTGAAGGATAGGGGATGTTCCTTAAGTGCATCACGAAAGCATGAGGACCGCATCGTATGCTATCGAGAGAGACTTGTCGTACCAGTCGCTTGAGGCAATGAAAATTAAAATATTTCAAATGATGAAACCACATGACCTAAAAACACTTCTCGGATCATTTCAACTAAAATGCAAACAAGTATTAGGTTTACCTCTTGAAGCGTGGTTGAGATCGAGTCTCTAAACGAAGAGACCTCCTATCTCAAGTCCAATCCAACAGAGGAGATGCTTGCGAGCGCACTGATGATATGTGTATTCCTCGCAATCCATGTTGATGATTCAAGCGACGAATCTCTTGATCTCATCACACGAGATCTGACGTCTTCTTCACGTGCGAGGCACACCAAAAGAGATGGAGATCCACGAGCAAACAGTCCAGCAACATAACGAGGATGCTGTGACGATGGCGATTCTCTCTAGGGCTCCATAGTGGACGGTCACAATGAAAGAGAGAGTTGACATGTAAAGAATAAGAGATGGAGAGCATTTAATTCCCATTGGAACTATATGTGTTTGCTAAAGGCAAGGATTTCCCTTCCTTTTATACTAGTTGGATGTATATCGATGTCAATCCATGTGCCCTTTTAATCTAATGGTTTAGATTAAGAGGTTATTAATAGATGGTCATGATTTGTTGCTACAAATTTGCAACAACAAATTTAATTATAAATTAATTATATCTCTTTATCAAGATACAAATTAATTCATTTTAATTTCAATTATAATAAATAAATAATAAGGGAGGCAACCACCACCCTAAAAAGAGGGTGGCCATCCCCTCTTTGACTTTGGTTATGGTTGATGACCACCATAATGGTAATTTTTCCTTCCTTAATATATATTTAGTATATAGGATAAAATTCAACAACTATTGTTGCATTTATCTTTACAAAAAAATTTCCAAATTAAATTTGTGAAAACTTCAATCATGCCATTGATAATTATGAATCATATTCATATATCCAACACAATACGTAAATTAGATTTACAATTAATTGTTTATTGTGAATCCAATTCACAACAATATATTTCTATTTACAATTAAATATCTCCATCATATTATAAATCATATTTATAATATCCATGATTATTGTGGATAGTGATATCCACTTTAATCATATCCTTGATAATTAAATCATATTTAATCATCATGGATCTCTATTCTCTTGTGCCCAAATAACCTGAATCACATTCACATTATTCACATCTTTGATAATTAAATCACATTCAATTATCTTAGATAACTATAACATGGCGATTGTACTGTTCCACATATAGTGACTTGGATATTGAGATCACATCTCAAATCCAGATATTGCAGACCTCCAATAGATGCTTGATTAAATCAAGACCGCAAATCTAGTCTTCTCATTATATTTGAATCACTTTCAGATCAAGGTCCAACTTTTAGACTAAGATCAGATTACTTCTCTATAAGAGGAGTCACTAAAATCCAGACCTATTTCATCACTCCCTCGGAATGGAAGCGACATGGTTATAGAATCATTTATGATCACATCACCCTCAGATATTCCTAATACGTGTACATCCTGCATATTGGAAAAACCCATATTAAACCCGAAGTTTTAGATCTATTTACATTGTCTACTTCATGGTCCTATCATTAAGTTTCTCATTTGATAATTGGGTTCCTAATACATGTACATCCTGCATACCGGAAAAACCCATATTAAACCCGAAGTTTTAGATCTATCTACATTGTCTACTTCAGGGTTCTATCATTAAGTTTCTCATTTGATAATTGGGAGTTGGTATCGATCATATACTTCCCAAAAGCATATATCATACCCATTTGTTGATCATATACTTTCGAAAAGAATATATATCAAACCTTACAAATTCAGTCAAGCTTCCAATGTGAGATGACCGTGCATGGAATTTGATTCTCAATATCTCATGAGTGAGCTCATGTCTTCCGATTCTGTAAGTGAACCTATATGATCCTTTTGAAAGATTGTATTACTCATATGCCCTTTTATGCACACCAGCGCGCTGGCGTATAGACCTTGATTAGGTCATCAACCTATTGGTCTACCAAATGTACATACTTAGACATATAGTAACAGATCTGTCTCAGTTTAGATGATGCGTTCCTATATCGTGACATCATACGACATAGGTCTTTGGTTTCCTCAATCTTGTTAAGTCAACTCTTTGACCTAACTTATCTAATACATCCGAATCTCTATTCCTATACAGTGGACTTGCATCAATAGGTAGGTTAGATATCAACCTTTAGAGAAAGGATTGTCATCTCCTTCTCAGGCTGGAGATAATCTCTTAATTATCATTTGACAATACTTGATGAGTCCTCAATCTAACTCTTTAGATATTAATCCAAGCACTAGCCTCTATGATTTACTAATTGAATCAACAACTGTATGATCATTAAGATGGCCATGGTACATAACCCTAATTGTACTAAGGGATCTATTATGCAAATTAATTATTCATCATTTCAGATTAGGGAATGATATTTGTAATTACATTTATTTCATAATGGCTCACCGTGGGCTCGCATGTCCAATAATCTCCAACTAGCCCAAAGAGCCATTAATGGGCTAATCTTTAAATACACACTCATGTGACAATCATAGGCTATTTAGGAAAATAGCTAGGTAAGATGATCAGTCACTCTGTTCCCGAGAGACTATGCCAAGTCCTTTTACGGTACTTGCACATCTCCAAGTAACAGTGCTCGCATCCAATGCGTATGTTGCATCTTATGCAAACAATACTCAATATTGTCAGTTATAGTGTCATTGACATTTCAACTCACTATTTATTATAATCAGTATTTCCGTTATCCTTGTCAGAATACCCTTATTCCTGGAGATCTCTATCTCCTAAGTTATCCACAATTAACACCTTTTAGATCTCCATCTATAAAGTTTTATTTTCTTGAAGATAAGACTTAGAGATCACTATATCTAAAGTCTTGTCATCTTTAAAGATATTGTTATTACTGTAATCAAGTGTTTTATCTCCATAGCAGGATTAGTAACAGTTTACTACTCCCACTGCATGGCAGGCATATGGCTTTTGTACACATTTAACATACACTCGGCTTCTCGTAACTGATGCACAAGGGCAAGCAGTTCTAGCATTCAGTTACTCAACTCTTTGAGTTGATATCCCATCAGATAGGTCAGTACCATATCGTAAGGAAAAGAAGTCTTTCTTGGAATTTTCCAAAAAAAATGGAAATGTCTAAGGTGTACCACTAATGTGACGGTCCCAATACCCTCTTCTCTTTGCTTCTGAACAACTTCAGAACTAAGATCTAAGAGGTATCCTTGAGATCATATCTCAAGGTGTGGAATAGCCAGTTAATAAAACATTTATTATCATCCTTATATCATTCCAAATGATTAGGATATTATCTACATTTAGCACAATGAACACAATGGCACTCCCACTAAGCTCCACGCGGTTCATCAAGATTCTATAGGAAATCATAACTTTTATAATTTTATCAAATATAATGCTCCATCTATAAGAAGCTTATTTTAGTCTATAGATGGAGTTCAAAAGCTCGCACACCTTGCTTTCCTCAAACATGAAGCCCTGGAGGCTACTTCGTATGAATATCCTCAGAGAGTTTTTATAGAGGAATGCAATATTGACTTCCATCTTGAAGATGTCATAGTCAAGTTGTGTAGCTATAGTTAGCAATATTCTAATGGGTTTTAGCATTATCACTAGAAATCAAGTCTCATCGCAAGCGATGTCTTCTTTCTGTGCGTATCTTGAGGATACGAACCGTTCTTTAAAGGTCCCTACCTTCTCATCAGGTTCCCTCTTTCTCTTAAAGATCCATTCACACCTAACATGTTTTACCCTTATTGGTGAATCCTCGAGGGTCCATATACAACACTTGTATATGAAGTCTACTTTAGACTTTATTTCTAACATCCATCTCTCCATGCCATGATCCTCAGAAGCTTCATCACATGAAATCATATCATTGTCAGATTTTTCTAAAACATGGAATCCATCCTCAAACTCATTTGAAGAGGCATCAATGTTTCATCTTAAATTGTCCTTTTAGTTTTGGACTTTAGGAGCCTCATTATCTTCTCAAGATTCAATAAGTTCCTTCACTTCATTTTCATTTTGATTCTCAAGAAAGTCATCATCTAAGAATCATATTCTTAGAGATCAAATTGTTTAAAAATCTCAAGGTCTTAAATTAGGTATCCAATACCATCATTTATTTTCCTAATGAAGTAGCACTCTCTAGTGCTAGATTCCAGCTTACTTGCATGGAACCTAATTAAGGATATATATTGTAGTCTCTACTATATATATACCTTGGAAACTAAGAGGTAATTATGCTAAGATTCATCATTGATCAAATCATGTCACACATGATCCATATTTATCTCTCTACAACTCTGTTGAGTTTAGGTGCATTAGGAGTATTGAGATAGGAACAATATTCCTGTCTCTATAAGGTATTCTTTGAATTCATCTAATAGGTACTTGCTACCTAGGTTAGATCAAATTCATTTCATCTTCTTTCAAACTTTTGTTCTAAATCAAAATTGTGAAATCTATGAACACTTCAAAGGTTTCTAAAGTGAAATGAAGAAAACTCCCATCACAAATAATCATCAATATATATCCCATATCTTTAATGTTTATTTTGATATAGAAGATCTACATATATCAATATGTATGAGATCTTGAATACCAAAGCATCTGACACCATTCCCAGAGAAGAGTGCAGTGGACATTTTCTACCTTTGAATACAATATTCACAAGTATGTAAGATTTGAAATTTTAGATATTCTAAAGCTTCATCTCTTACTAGTCCATTGATCTCATCAATAGACATATGTCCAAGGCTTGATGCCATACCATCGTCAAATAATTTTCCTCCTCCTACTAATCTTTAAAGGTTTTATTTTTAGTATTAGAAATGCTAATGAACAATTCATTAATTTTTTAATTTAGCAGAGTCCTCTAGATGTCATAATACTATCTAAAATTTTATCCATCATAACTCTTTATGGTAGGTCTATTCCAGAATTCTTTTTTATTTCCAACATTTAAGAATAAACAATAAATGTATTCTAATATCTAGGTCATAGGGACATTATCTAAGACTAAGGGCTCTCCTACTTAAAATATGAAGTTTATCTATCCAATAGAGGTTGCTGTAACAATTGCATTAATATCCATATGGATGACTATTAATCCTTAAGATCAAATTTTCTAGTCTTTGTGGACACAGGATCATCGAGGATTAGTTATTAATGATACCAAATCGTCGTTATCCCCAAATAATCCCGGATCAAACAAACAATTTTTTTCTTTTCTTCTCAAGTTGCAAAATTAACTACAAGAGAATAACGAAGCAAGAGAAAGTTTTACTACTTATTTACCTATATAGCGGATATGATCAAAGTCAGGGAGGCTACAATTCCCGAGAGTTATTCAAATAATCGACGAAAAATCAATTATGAGAAAAGTAGGAATCTCAAAGGCAAACTATTCTTGGTTTTTGTGGATTTTTTATCTTTTTATTTTTTTATTTCTAATTTTTTATTTTCCGATTTTTAAATTTTTAGTTATTTTTAATTTTGCATTTTTTTTAAAGAACACTATGCACAAGATAAGAACTACGCATACCAAACTATTTTTGTATTTTTCAATTATATCAAAAATACTCAGAAAAATCTAGAGAAAATATTTTTTTGAGCTTTAAAGACTTTAAAATATTTTTGGGATTTTTTGTAGAGTTTTCAGAAGTTTTTTGCATTTTTCTAAAAATTAAACAATGGTAAAAATGACAAAAAAGTGCACATCCTGGAGTAATTTACAACTTAAAAATACTTTAATAACTAAAACTCCTAGAAACTTTTTTTATGATGAAAAGAGATAAATATCTACAACCAGAAAGTGAAATCATGATTTTTAGATTTTTGTAAAATTGTTTATGATTTTTATGAGATTTTTAGTATTTTTCAATTTTTTGGGTTTTTGAAAATAATTAATCCATAAAATTTGGATAGAAATTAAAAGGCAATGAAATAAAACTATTCTAATTTTTTAGATTTTTTTGAGCAATATTCGAATTTTTATGAATTTTTGAATTTCAAATAGGGAAAATGACATATTTTTAATTTTTAAATAATATTAAATAATGACAAAATGCGATGAAAAATTCATGCTAGAAAGATAAACACATTAGCATGATTTTGGAAGATTTATTGACCAACAAAAAGATTTATCCTAATGAAAAGCACATGCATAAAAAATGTCTGGAAGCAAGGACTGAAATGAAAATATTCAATGTTTTTGCATGAAAAATCAATAAAAGTCAATTCACGGACAGAAAGTGAAAATTTCCCAGAATGACGCGTGCATCGCACGTGCTTGAGGCCCTGGGGTTCTTCTTTGCAATTGTAGAACGTCTAGGGGGATAGTTGTAGTTTTTCCAAAAAATTTTTATATTTTTGTAACTAAGGTTCCCTTTGCTACTTCGTTCTTCACCAAATAGGTCTAAATAGGGCCGCTTGTCTTCTTCAACCTCAAGGAGGGGATCACCGCCTTCTGTGGCAGTGAACGACGGTCTTTGGGCTTCACAGCGCGGGGGTGGAGATGGCACTTGGGTGTGATCGGCAGAGCGAGCTCACGGAGGACAGCTCCTTTGAGCGGGCTGGCGGTGCTACCATGATGGCTATCGAAGAAGAGCCTCACGCGTGGGCATGACGCAATGGCGGAGTCTGGAAGTGCGGCGGTGGAGGCGCGAAGGACTTCAGCCGAGGGTGGCGATGCAGCACAGGGTGCGCCAAGCACGGAGGAGCGACGGGCAGTTGGCAGAGGTCTGAACGGCGCCGCTCTCGTGCGGCGGAGATGCTGCTCTGAAGGGCAGCGGTCGACCGGAGCTGGGATTCACGCAGCCCTGGAGGGCTGAGCGGCGGTGGTGCTGGCCACAGATCAAGGGCTGCCCGCGGTGGAGCAGAGGATTGTGCGGTAGATGCCGCTGAGTTTTTTTAAAATGTAAATACACAACATAGAATATATTTTTTTGTTTTTTTTGTTTTTTTAAGAAAGGCAGAAATTGGAACTATTTTTTTATTTTTTTTAATTTTTTTTATTTCTTTTTTTAAATTTTCTGCAAAACGAATGTTAGAGGAAAAGAATAGATATCTTATTTTTAATTTTTTTTAAATTCATTTAAACAAATTAGGATACGATCATGATGACTTGATCCTAAAATCACACAAAAGACGTGAATGCGAGCGGTTCCGAGGGGAATGGCAGATGGAACCGGATCTCCTACCACCGTGTGTGGTCGGAGGTGGGAGATCGTGCGAGGTAGAAAAGAATGCATAGAGATCAAGAAAATGAGATTAAAAATCGAGTTGGTGGCAGATCAAATTGTGATGGATTTTAGGATCTAGAAAAAAATGACAACGAAGCAGAAATGCGAGAGAATAAAACTACGATTAAACTAGGATAAAAATAAGAGCAAATGTGGATTCATCTTAGGAGCGGAAAAGACCTTGATCACCTCGACGAAGGCCGACTCGTTGTTGACGGACGGCTCAGAGGCTAGGCACCCTTCTGCGACAAGAAGACTCTCAGAGATCGATCTCCTCTCACTAAAGATTTATCAAGTTGAAAAGAGGGATGAGGAGCCATTTTAATAAAAAGATAGGAATTGAAATTTGAATTTTTGAATTTTTGGATGAAGATAAGAGATAAGAGAGAGAAAAAATTGAAATGAGATAAAGTAACAAGATAAGTGTTAAAAAATATTTACAAAAATTAACTTTTTTTTTTGGATTTTCATCACTTTATTTATTTGAAAAATAAATGTTAAATTTTTTATGGTAGCTAGTGAAGAAAATTATTTATATACATAAACAATATACATATAGTACACTATTTACATAGTTAAATAAGAAAAATATTTTTTTGTTTAAAATTTTTATTTTTTTATTTTTATTTTAAATAATTAGTAAAAATATTTACAAATATTTACAAAATACAATATGTACAAATAAATGGTGAAATTGCACAAACCACCTTAGAAAACCAACTTTTTATTCGTACCTCTAAAAATTATGAAATCACATCCATTTTAAAGATAATTTAATTTAGAATACAATGGAATGAGTTTGGTTTAATTTGAGTTCATATGAAGCTGGAATTGGTCTTTTAAATATTGCTTAGTGGCTTTTTCCATGTGTGGTTGCTTTTATTCTTTACATGATTTTATTGTACAATTATTTTTATTAATTAGGAAATATTTTTATTTACAACTTTTGTTTTGAAAATTATTTGATTTGAGGTCAATTTATGTACAAATAAAATAGTGTAGTATACATATATACATCGCACATTTTTTTGTATTTTCTGATTAAGGACCCTATCTACCCCTACATTATTCCTGGTCGATCAGGTCAAGTCTTGACCTTCTCTCAGGGTTCGGGTCAACCTGTATCTATTACATATATACAATCTTCCTTCTCTCTTTTTTTTATTTTCTTTTCATTTTTTTCCTTTCTTTCTTTTTGTATTTATTTTAGGTTAAAATGATAAGAAGTGTACAATATTTACATACAGATGCAAGTTAGTAAGAATATGGAGTTAGTGTTATATACATGTGTTTTATAAGCGATATTAATCTAAAATAAATGAATAAAGATGATGAAATACATATTCATCATCCTCCTATGCTTTACCTTTGATAGTCCCTTCGAAAACACTTATTTGAAAGAATAAGTGAATAAAAAGAAAAAGGAAGGAAAAATAAAGAAATCAGGATAATATTGAGTATTAAACTTATCTTCATAAAATTGTAGTATGGAGCTCTGTCAGACCTTTGGATTATTAGTGTGGAGGAACCTTAATGGGAAATGGATTTAAAACCTAACAACCCCTATGTTCCATAAGACTCCTATTCAGGTCTCCTCAACAGTCAGGTCAGAACATGTCTACATACACAAATTCTTATGATTATGAATCTTTACTTGTACGGTGTAAGTGAAGTATTGCTTCTCATCTCAAAAGTAGCAAAGAAGCAACCTCCCTGAAGAAGGTAACTCTAGTTCCCCAGTCTAGCAACTCTTTCCTCGAGGAGCGGAGATATTCCCTTCTAAGTTCATGTACAACCATCTCAAGAAGAGGAGATGGAGAAAAGAATGGATGGTAACCAGTGTAGCTACCTATCCTTGGATTCATGACCAGCATAGCCAAGTCATCCAGCTGCAAGATTACAAAAATTTGACTTTGAAGCTCTTGTTAATTTTTTTAATCCTTGTATATACACTTCGGCAGGCATTTTACTTTTCAATCAGGCCATTCCACTTTTGGAGATTCTGCATTTTTTCCCTTTTTTTGAAAGTATATAGAAGGTGCAACATGTACATAAGGAGTTTTTCCTCTTGAACTAGTGGACTATCCCTCTTTTGAAGCATTATTGCAACCCCACAGCATCCTGTCTTTAGACCTCAACATCACTAGACCAGGTTGAGACGCACTTCCCTCCCTAGAGGAAGACGAGATGTTCCATCTAGAAGTTCTATCCCCGTATGCTCCCCCAAGCCAAAAGATTCTGCCTCCTATCTACCTCCTCCATGCAGAGCTACGTGTAGAGTGCTTGTCCAAGATAAGCCACGATCTAAAACAATCATGCGTCTGTTGTTAAATATTCTACTTAGACTAATCAAGATGACATGTGAACATATTATTATGGACTCAAAGAATTAAGTCACTAGGACCTAAAAAATATTAACTCCAATTCTTATAATGTTCCTCTGAAATTAAGTGGATTTAGGCCCAATTAAGCTCCATTCTTCAATTTTATTCCAGACTTAGTTTAAATGTCAATACTATCCTGAAAAATGCACATGCAAATGCAAGAAATATGCACAATGCAAAAAGAACGGAATTTTTTTGAAACAATTTTCCAATTTTGAACTTTTCATGGGTTTTTGGAAAAGAAAGAAAAAGTGATGCACATGCAAAAGATTTTTTTATGCAACTTCTTATAGTTTTTTGTTTTTGTAGTTTTTTTAGAAAGAAAAAAAGGGTTAGTAAAATATATACAAGTATATACAAGAATATTTTTTGCTTTGTTTTATTTTTTTCTTTTTTGTTTTTTTCTATTTTTTCTTTTTTTGTTTTTTTAATTTTTGGGGCTTTTTTTATTGTTTTGTTGTTTTTTGTTTTTGTTTTTTGTTTTTTTCAAGGTGATCAAAGTTTATATATGCACACACACAAGGATTTTACGAATTTATGTACATATCCACCAAATAAACATATTTAAAAGTACGAGTTATATCTAAAGTATATATACAATATATACGACACCCCTTATACTTAGCTCGAACTATGTCCTCATAGTGATCAGAGAGTGGCAAAGGAAGACATAACTCGTGCTAAGTATAGAAAGGTGAAAAGACTCCTATGCTACAATGACTCAAAGAGAAAATGAAAAAATAGAGGTCGGTGATCCCCCTATACTTAGGATCAAGTAATCCTAAGTATAGAAGACTGTACAGAAGGGGAAATTGATGCAGAGAATGTACGGACTCAAAAATAAAAAGACACGATATGAACAACATCATCCCCCCTATACTTAAGGTAGTATCCCTAAGTATAGGCAACAACAAAAGTGATGAAAAGGACGAATATGAACAACACAAACCACCCACCCCCCTATACTTAGGATAAAGCACATCCTAAGTATAGTGTATATACACATATAGAAAAGGGGTGAATGATAAAATGGGAGAAGAAATAGTGAAATGAAAGGATATACAAGAGGAGTGGATGCTTAAAGGTCAAGAAGCTCGAAAGCAAACCTTTCTTGCGGGACTGATGGGGTATGGATTTGACAAGGTGTAGGTCGATATTGGGGTTATCATTGGATATGAAATGATCATGATTGACCAAGAATGTATCCTCCGCAGTCTCAGAGTGTGCAGGCATGAATCAGTTAGTGGAAGTAGTGTGGTCATGTCTTGCCTGGGAAGTCTCGCAAACATCAAAGTAAAATGGCTCGAAATCATTATCAGAAAAAGTAGGATCAATTTTAGCATGGCGAGCCTCTACTGGATCATCATATTTATCAAAAGGGCCATATTCATTTATAAAAGAAATCAAATCAAATTTGGCTTGATCGATCTTGTCTGAATCATGGTGAATAGGAACAGACTCATAAGTGCAAGTAGTCAAATCATGTCCGTTCTATCTAGTCTCCGAGTCTGCCTTCCACTCTAGGGTGTCTATCGTGTAAATCTCGCGGATGTCATCAATGCATCTCCGCATACCAGAAGGGGGAACTCCAAGGTCTATGCTTTCCGAGTATTCCTCCTTGAAGAGGAATTCTTGAGTTTCATTATCATCCAACATATGACCAGAATCTCTAATTTTATCATCGAGGTCAGAGTCCTTAGGGTTAGCTAACACGGGCAGGCTCTCATGCGTTGCAAGTATCTAGTCAGTAATGGGTGTAGTGATCAACACATCGCTCCCTGAATCAGAACGAAAGCGAATCTCTCCTGATCCATAATCAATCATGGCTCACGTAGATGCGAGGAATGGCTGTCCCAAGATGATTGGAGGGTGCTCCACAAGGGTGGAGGTCTCCATGGGCAATACAACAAAATCAGAAGTAAAGTTCATGCCCTGAATGAGAATGACAACATTTTCTAGACTACCCTTCGACCTCTTGATAGATCCATCAACAAATTGAACTATCATCCTAGTTTTCTTGAGAGGCCCAAGATGAAGAGATTGTACCATAGATAAAGGTATTATTCCGTCGACCTTCAATGCGTCACTCGAAAGGCAGATCGGCTTGACTGACAAACCACTATCAAGGAGAGTATTATCATAAGAATAGTCAGATATGGAGCAACGCATAAGAGGTATGACCGTGTTCCCTTTCTTAAAATGTGGACGGTGGGGGATGGCATAGGTAGTGGCCATGGTCAAGATGTGACACTCAGATCTACTCCTATGCTTTCTCTTCTTGTGTTGAGGAGCAGATAAATGGGTCATGGACTGGTGAAGTGGGGCTTTAATGATCTCATGAATGGTGGCCACCACTTCAGGTTCAATCAACATTTTTTTGAATTTTTGGACCTCCTTCATACAAGGGAGGAGATCAGAATCAGCATGTACATAAGGATTGCCAAGAGCAGTCTGTATAGTGGAATCCTCGGGGTCAAAGTTGGGACATGTGGTGAATGATTGTGTGGGAAAATGGTTTGGTATGGGTTCCCTCTCCTCACAAAATGAATCAATAATATGTCATCCCGAATCTTTTTGGTTTTTTAAAATTTTCTCATTTTTTGTATTTTGGGCGATTGTAAGCTCTCATGATTATCCTCAAGTAAATCCATATCCTCAAATAGTGGAGCAGCATTTTGGCTTGTATTTATGTTAAATAGATTGTTAATCCCCGAATTCATATGATCCATCATCTAGTTCAGGGTCTCAAGTATTTAAATAATGAAAGGTGACTCCAAAATCCCAAGGTCGGGTGAGTGGAATGAGGGGGGGATCATCATCCGATTCCGGAAATAATGGGTTAGGCAGATATGCACAAAAATCAGGGGGAAATTCCTCCTAGAAAAAGGAAGGTGGATCAGCTGGAGAGTGCGAGAAGTCCGTGAAGATCGGATTAAAATAACTCCAGTCAGCCATCTACAAAACAAAAGACAGGATCAGGAGAACACAAGGGCCAAGTCAAAAGATATGGAGAAAATGTGCAAATGCAAATCTTATCATGTACAAAGACAGGATCAGGAGAACACAAGGATCTAGTATGCACACAATCAATCAAATACAATACAAACCCCCAGTTCACCAACTCAACGCAAAGTAAAGACCGTGAAGGTTCGATCAATTATCTTATCAATATTTAGAGTTTAATGAAAAATACAATATATCAGAGCAGTTAAAACGAGCTGTTAGGAACCCAATGCTCCCAGAAGACTGTCCCAATCTCACAACTACTTTTTCCCATCCAATATGGGTGCGGAATGTTTACCGGCTACCCGATCTGCCCACTCTGCTAAGGAAATCCCGGACCGATTACCGGCTACTCGGTGAAGTCCTCACTGGAGAACAACTAATCACAAGACAGTAGTCTCAAGAGAGTTCAGGTGTGGTTCGATCCTGGTGTGTGGGTCGCTCTCTCGCCATAGATAAATCAAACAAGACAGGGGTTACTCTCCCCAAAATAATGATTTTCTTTACATTTATTTTAGGGTCGAGTTTTCTTTAGCGGTCCTGGTTTTAGGAAGTTATCACTTGGTTTGAGTATTTTCACTGAATCGCCTACTGAGTGTCCAATTTCCTTTTTAACTTATATGAGTGAAAACAAGGAAGGGGATTGGAAATGCCAATACACGATTAAACATAATGATGCATGCAGGGGTTAGAGATGCGAACCTTGTCGCCAACACTCTACATGCAAGTGATCCGCGTAGAATTGAAATACAGAAAAATAAACTAACCTATATGCAAATGCAAGTGAGCCGTCCTAATCAATAGCTTCTATTAATGGGCAAGAACAAGTTAATTTGACTAAGTCCAACCACGCTCTATTCTATAAGTACAGAAATTCTTGTTTAGGGTGTTTGGACCTAATTAATTACCTGTCTCAATCAAATTAGTTAAAGCAAACAATAGGTAGCTCACGAAATCTGCGTGAAATAAAGAAAAATAAGGCGATGAAAACAAAACTGGTGAGGTCTCAGAAGTGCACCGGTACTTGGCAAAACAGACCCCACAACAAATGAATTTCCGTTTACAAGGGTTCAAATGCTAAAAAAATAAATAAAATAAAGAAGTCTTTTTTTGGTCTCCTTCAATTCTTCTTCTCCTTCTCTCACGCTATCCTGCGGCTCAGTGAAGAATCAAGCCGCCTCCGCTTCGCTTGGGTGCTTCGGCTCTCCTAAGATCACCTCCTTTGCTCCGCAAGCCCTCGCAAGGAAAAGAAAAGAGAGAATGTATAAGAAACATACTTATCAAATATAAGCAGAAAAAAATGAAATGAAACAACGAATATGAACAATGAAGTAATGTGGCAAAATATAAACATATATTCACAACCAAGAAATAGCAGGTAAAAAGAGAAACCTAACTACCCTCACCATGCCTCCCCGGCAACGATGCCATTTTGTTGACACAGGATCTTCTAGGATTGGTTATTAATGATACGAAGTCCTCGTTATCCCAAAATAATCCTGGATTAAACAAACAAATTTTTTTTCTTTTCTTCTCAAGATGCAAAATTAACTACAAGCGAATAATGAAGTAAGAAATTTTTTCTACTTATTTACCTATATGGCAGCCATGATCGAACTCAAGGAGGCTACAATTCCTGAGGGTTATTCAAATAATCAACGAAAAATCAATTAAGAGAAAAGGCAGGAATTTCAAATGCAAACTATTCTTAGTTTTTGTGGATTTTTTTATCTTTTTATTTTTTATATTTTTATTCTATTTTTTTATTTTCTGATTAATAAATTTTAGTGATTTTTAATTTTGTATTTTTTATTTCAAATAAAGAACAATATGCACAAGATAAGAAGTATGCACACCAAACTCTTTTTATATTTGTCAATTATATCAAAAATACTCAGGAAAATACAATGAAGATATTTTTGGGTTTTAAAGACTTTGAAATGTTTTTGGGAATTTTTGTAGAACTTTCAGATATTTTTGTATTTTTCTAAAAATTAAACAATGGAAAAAATGATAAACATTGCACAGCCTGTAGTAATTTGCAATTTAAAAATACTTTAAGTGTCGAAACTCCTCGCAACTATTTTTATGATGAAATAGAGACAATTATGTATAAATAGGAAGTGAAATCATGATTTTTGGATTTTTTTTCTAGATATGTTTTTATGATTTTTATAAGGTTTTTAGTATTTTTCATTTTTTTTGAGTTTTAAAAAGAATTATTGCGTGAACTTTGGATAGAAATTGACAGATGAAATAAAACTACTCTAATTTTTTAGATTTTTTTGGAGCAATATTCGAATTTTATAAAATTTTGAATTTCAAATAGGGAAAAATGACATGTTTTTATTTTTAAATAATATTAAATAATGACAACATGCGATGAAAAATTTATGCTAGAAAGATAAACACATCAGGAACATAGAATGATTTTTGGAAGATTTATTGACCAATAAAAAGATTTATTCCAATGAAAAGAACATGCATAAATATTGTCTGGAAGCAAGGATGAAATGGAAATATTCCAAGTTTTTGCACGAAAAATCAATAAAAGTCAAGTCACAGATAGAAAGTGAAAATTACCCAAAATGATGCGTACATTGCACGCGCTTGAGGCTATGGGTGTATTCTTTCCAATATGTAGAACATCTAGGGGGAGAGTTGCAGTTTTTCCAAATTTTTTGTATTTTTGTAACTAGGGTTCCCTTTGCTACTTCGTTCTTCACCAAATAGGTCTAAATGGGGCCACATGTCTTCTTCAACCTCAAGGAGGGGGCGCACCGCCTTATGTGGTGGTGGACGACGTTCTTTGGGCTTCGCGGCGCGGGGGTGGAGATGGTGCGCGAGTGCAATCGACAGTGTGGGCTCGCAGAGGATGGCTCCTTTGCGTGGGTTGGCAACGCTACCGTGATGGCGGAGTCTGGAAGTGCGGTGGTGGAGGCGCGAAGGACTTCGACCGAGGGTAGCGGTGCAGCATAGGGTGCACCGAGCGCGGAGGAGCGACGGGTAGTCGGCAAAGGTCTGAAGGGCACCGCTCTCATGAGACGGAGATGCCACTGGAGGGAGGCAATTGGCCAGAGTGAGGATGCGCGTGACAATGGAGGGCTGAGCGGCAGTAGTGCTGGCCTCAGATCTAGGGCGGTGGAGCGGCGGATGCCGCTAAGGTTTTTTAAATGTAAATACATATTAGAGAGCAATTTTTTATTTTTATAAAGAAAGGTAGAAACAGAAGCTATTTTTTAATGTTTTTTTATTGTTTTTAATTTCTTTTTTTAAATTTTCTGCAAATTAAATGTTAGAGAAAAAGAAAAGATATTTTTTTATTTTTTTAAATTTTAATTTATCAACAAATTAGGACGCGAGCATGATGACTCGATCCTAAAATCATAAGGAAGATGTGAATGCGAGCGGTTCCAAGGGGAATGGCGGATGGAACTGGATCTCCGACCACCGTGCGTGGTCGGAGGTGGGAGATCGTGCGGGGTAGAAAGGAATGCATAGAGATCGAGAAAGTGAGATGAAAAATCGAGTTGGTGGCGGATCAAATTGTGATGGATTTTAAGATCTAGAAGAAAATGACAATGAAGTAAAAAATATGAGAGAATAAAATTATGATTAACTTAGGTAAAAATAAGAGAAAATATAGATCTTACCTTAGGAGCGGAAAAGACCTTGATCACCTCGACGAAGGCCGACTCGCTACCATCGAATGGCTTGGAGGCTATGCACCCTTTTGCGACAAGAAGACTCTCGGAGATCGGGCTCCTCTCACCAAAGATTGATCAAGTTGAAAAGAGGGACGAGGAGCCATATTAATAGAAAAGATAGGAATTGAAATTTGAATTTTTGAATTTTTAGATGAAGATAAGAGATAAGAGAGAGAAAAAATTGAAATGAGATAAAGTAACAAGATAATGTTAAAAAATATTTAAAAAATAAATAAATTTTGGTATTTTCATCACTTTACTTATTTGAAAAATAAATGTTAATTTTTTTATTTTTTTGCGGTAGTTAGTTAAGAAAATTAACTATACACAAACTACATACATATAGTACATTATTTACATAGTTAAATAATGAAAATACTTTTTTGTTTTAAATTTTTTATTTTTATTTATTTTTGTTTTAAATAATTAGTAAAAATGTTTACAAATATTTACAATATAAAATTGTACAAATAAATGGTGAAATTGCACAAACCACCCCAGAAAACCAACTTTTCACCCGTAACTCAAAAAATTATGAAATCATAGCCATGTTAAAGATGATTTAATTTAGAATACAATGGAATGAGTTTGGTTCAATTTGAGTTCATATGGTGCTGGAATCGATCTTTCAATTATTGCTTAGTGGCTTTATCCAAGTGTGGTTGCTTTTATTTTGTACATGATTTGATTGTGCAATTATTTATATTAATTAGGAAACATTTTTATTTACAACTTTTGTTTTGAAAATTATTTTTTTGTGGTCAATTTGTTTACAAATAAAATAGTGTAGTAGACATCTATACACAGCACACATTTTTTTTGAATTTTCTGATTAAGGACCCTATCTCCCCCTACATTATTCATGGTCAATCAGGTCAAGTTTGGACCTTCTGTCGTGATTCAGGTCAGCCTGTATCTATTACATATATACAATCTTCCTTTTCTCTCTTTTTTTAATTTTATTTTCTTTATTTTCCTTTATTTATTAATTTATGTTAAAATGATAAGAAGTGTACAATATTTACACACAGATGCAAGTTAGTAAGAATATGGAGTTAGTGTTATATAAAGGTATTTTATAAAGGATTTTAAGCTAAAATAAATGAATAAATATGATGAAATGTATGTTAATCAGTCTTCTAAAACATATGCAATCAATTGCAAGTGTTATTTGAAGAATAAGATACAATTACCTTACTTTGATCTTATCAAATAAGAAAGTCAATTCCAATGATTATATGTATATTGTTGCGATGCACTATCTGAGTCCTTCTCTAAGGATTTTTAGATAGTCTAGATAGACATACTATCAATACATCAGCTTATTGTATTATTACCATTCATCCAACTCTTTGGATGTCATATGGAAGTTATTGAAGTATAGTCAACTCTTTGACTTTCCTTCTTACTTGGGTCGGACCCATGCTTCCACTACGCTCTCTTCGTCTATAAACAACCATTGCTTAAGACAAAGGATCTCTTATATTGAATTAATATAAATATAAAAGTATTTCAACATTTATATATGCTTCATTAAATTCATACAATATAAATATTATAAAGCTTCATGAATGACTCGAGTACAGATAGTACAATGATGACATTCATCATATTTACATACATATTAACTTAAACACTTTGGTTCAGGTATGTAAGTAAACATTTTGAGTACATCATCTCTTATCAAGACACCATTCTGCATAATTTAGTGAACCATGTCATTCATGATTAAATGTTGAGAGCATATATGTACGCCAAAAACATCTTCTTCAGTTTTTATAAGGTTTATTTGAAAATTGCAATCATCATCGACAAGTCATTTCCAAAGTACATTTGATGTGAGATCATGACTATAGAGACATACAACCCCTAGGGTTGCAGTCCTATTGTCTATTTAATTGTCATTTCTCATTATTATGAGGAAACCTGCACATTGCAACTACATACATTATGTGTCCAACTGCAAGTATAATATCTTGATCGTGGATCAAATCCATGATATTTTACTATTTGTTATTGAGTATAGTATTGAGTGGGTTTAATGAAGGATTGTCTGAAATAAGAAATTTGCATAAATACATATAAATATATATTTTACTTTGATTTGGAAATTTTTATATCAAAGTTGTCTTGCCTTGTCAACACTGAAAGTTCATTTCCTTACTCACTTTCAATGTAAGAGATATACTAACCATTATATCTCAAGCAAGATATGGGATCTCCTTTCTTATCTTTGTCACATCCCAATAATATGAGAACATGTAACTCGGATAAAAATAAGCGGGAACACATTCCACCTTGCAAGTCCAACTTGCATTCCAAATTCGATCTTTAATACCTGGGCCCACCACCTCTAAGGTGATGTTGACCCGTCATTAATTGAACCAACCATCAATAGGTTTAAAACTCGCTATACGCAATCTAATATCGCCCCAATAATATGAGGACCTGATATTGAGGTCACTACATATACAAACTTACTCTTTTGAGAAGTAAAGAGCCTGACCCAGATGTGCTTGTATGCAGGAGTTATCACTTCAGACATCGTCTCCTACATACAACCCCTGATGATGGAACCCTTTGCCTTGACAGGAGACCATGGATGTCACTTATGTGATCCTCCAAATCATGTTCAAATTCTAATTAATTATTATTAATCATATGCACATAATTAATTCTTCCAAGGAAAATACAACTCTATTCGTAATAGAGTGTTTTAATTTAATTGGATTCCAATTAATCTAATAACATTAAGTCAATGATCCAATTAATATCCAACAAACATTCTTTATTGTTACTTGAAATATGATATTATCTCAAATACGTATTATTCAACATAATAATTAGAAAAATACATCATGATCGCTTCAAGCATTATCCCTTCCTTACCGACTGTCATGGCCAGTACCGACGGGAGTGGGACAGACCCCTCACGGAGCAACCTACTACCCCAACGCTCCCCGACTAGACACCGTATCTGCCTCAGGTTAGGATAACACCAATTGATCACTTTGTACTTGAGATGATAATCGGTCTTTCACCCAAAGTTATACCATATAATAATAATCAAAATATTTTTTATTAACACTATACAGAGATTTGCTAAACAAATCTCCAATCCTATTTAAGCATCAACATTTGTTGGAAGGTTCATGTAACCAACTGTGATCAAGATCATATCCAATCAAGTTGGTTATGGTCAATGTCATTCAAGGAAATACTCACCATCTTTAAATATTTTACAAATATTCATCAATAATTATCTCTGGAATTTAACCATTAATTTTCATTAATTTAATTGAATGACAATCACAAGGTTCATGATCAAGTATGTAATTTCCAACAATGACCTCTACTTACTAAAATTAACATATCTCAATCAATTTAAATCCAAATCAAGCAAAATAAGTTTACAAAGTTTGCTAAATTGATTTATAAGAGAACCCAAGTGATAAAAACACATTTCTAGGAATTTCAAAACAGTATATAACTCTTTATTTACGTTAAGATTCACCATCCCAAAACAATGGATATATGTTCATTAAAATGATCATAACTTGAGCAATCTGATTCCAAATCATGCAAACTAAAATTTCATGTGTCCTTAATTAATGTGGAACATCATACATGTGAAAATTTCATGTTTAAACATTTTGAATAGATCCTAAAAAACTTACAAAAAGAAGGCTGCGTGAATGAAGTGCAATAAAATTTTCACAACCATAAAATGCCCAAGTTATCTTGGGTTTTTCCAACATATGGCTCTGATACCACTTGAAGGATATGGTAAGATCCTTAAGTGCATCACGGAAGCATTATGATCACATCGTATGCGATCGAGAGCGACTAGTCGTACTAGTCGCTCGAAGCATCGGAATTTAAAAAATTCAAATGATGACACCACACGATCTGAGAATACTTCTCAGATCGTTTCATCGAAAACTCAAACAAGTATTAGATTTACCTATTGAAGCGTGGTTGCGATCTCGTCTCTAAATGAAGAGACCTTCTGTCTCAAGTCCGATCCAATGGAGGATACACTTGCAAGCACATTGATGAGATGTGTACTCCTCGCAATCCATGTTATTGATTCAAGCGATGAATCTCCTGATCTCGTTACACGAGATCCGACATATTCTTTACGAGCAAGGCGTACCGAAGAAGATGGAGATCCATGAGAAAACAATCCGGCAACAGAACGACGATGTCGCGATGATGACGATTCTCTCTAGGGCTCCATGGTGGACGGTCACAAAGAGAGAGAGAGAGAGTTGGAGTGTAAAGAATGAGAGATGGAGAGCTTTTAATTCCTCTTGGAATTAAATGTGTTTTCTAAAAGGCAAGGGCTACCCTTCCTTTTATACTAGTTGGATGTATATGGATCTCAATCCATGTGCCCTCTTAATCCAACGGTTTCGATTAAGAGGTTATTAATCAATGGCCATGATTTGTTGCTACAAATTTACAAAATTTAATTAAAATAAACTAATTATATCCCTTTATCAAGATACAGATTAATTCATTTTAAATTCAATTATAATAAATAGAAAATAAGGGTGGCAACCACCACCCTAAAAAGAGGTTGATTGTACCCCCCCTTGACTTTCGTTAAGGTGGACGGACACCTTGTTGGTGGTTTTGCCATCCTTAATATATATTTATTATATAGTATAAAATGCAACAACTATTACTACATCCATCTTCACAAAAATAATTCCAAACTAAATTTGTGAAAACATCAATCATGCCATTGACCAATATAAATCATATTCATATATCCAACATAATATGTAAATTAGATTTACAATTAATTGTTTATTTTGAATCCAATTCGCAACAACATATAATTTGTAGTTCTAATTACAATTAAATCGCTCCATCATATAATAAATCATATTTATAATATCAATTATTATTGTGGATAGTGATATCCACATTAATCATATCCTTGATAATTAAATCATATTTTATCATCTTGGATCTATTCTCATGTACCCAAATAAAAAGAATCACATTCACATTATTCACATCTTTGATAATTAAATCATATTTAATTATCTTAGATAACTCTCCTTATAATATGAATCAAATTCATATTATTCATGATAATTAAATCACATTTAATTATCAATATCTCAATGCTTAAAAACATAATATCAACAATGGAATTGTTCTTGAACCATTTCAAGAATAATGCTCTTTCTCTGCGGATACTTGGAGATAAGGTCAGGGTGATTGTATTGTTCCACATATAGTTACTTGGATATTGAGATCACATCTCAAATCCATATCTTGTAGACCTCTCATAGACGCTTGATTATGAACACCGCAAATCTAATCTTCTCATTGTATCTGAATCACATTCAGATCAAGGTCCAACATTTGGATTAAGATCAGATTACTTCTCTATGAGAGGAGTTATTAAAATCCAAACCTGTTTCATCAGTCCCTCAGAATGGAAGCGCCATGGTTATACAATCGTTTGTGATCACATCACCCTCAAGTATTCCTAATACCTATACATTCTACGTACTGAAAAACCCAGATTAAACCCGAAGTTTTAGATCTATTTATACTGTCTACTTCAGGATTTTATCATTAAGTTTATAATTTGACTATCGGAAGTTGGTATCGATCATATACTTTCCAAAAGCATATATCATGCCCAGGTGTTCATCATATACTTTCCAAAAGCATATATCAAACCTTACAAATTCAGTCAAGCTTCCAAAGTGAGACGACCGTGCATGGAATTTTATTCCTAATATCTCATGAGTGATATAATGTCTTCCAGTTCAGTAAATGAACCTCTATGATCCCTTTGAGAGATTGTATTACTCATATTCCCTTGTATGCACACCAGCATGTCGGTGTATAGTTCTTGACTAGGTCATCAACCTATTGGTCTGCCAAAATGTACTTACTTAAAAATATAGTAACACATCTGTCTCCAGTCAGAGGATGTGTGCCTATATCGTGACAGCATAAAACGTAGGTCTTTGGTTATCTCAATCTCGTTAAGCCAACTCTTTGACCTAACTTACCTAACACCTTCGAATCTCGATTCCAATGCAGAGGACCTGCATCAAGAGGTCGGTTAGATATCATCCTTTAAAGAAAGGATTGCCATCTCCTTCTCAGGCTGGAGATCATCTCTTAACAATTATTTGATGGTACTTGATGAGTCCTCCAACTTACTCTTTAGATATTCATCCAAGCACCAACCTCTATGATTCAATAATTGAATCAACAACTGCATGATCATTAAAATGGCCATGGTACATAACCATGATTATACTAAGGGACCTATTATGCAAATTAGTTATTCTTCATTTCAGATATGGGAATGATATTTGCAATAACATTTATTGCATAATGGCTCGTCGTGGGCTCGCATGTCCAACATGTGTAAGCATGTGTAGAGGTCGAACTAAGGGAGCAAAAGGTAGATTGGGGAATTGAAGCGCAAAATGTGTTGTTTTCTCTTGTCCATTTATTGATTTTGAGGGTTTTGAATTTTATATATTTTTTATTTTTAAATTTTATATTTTTTTATTGTTTTTCATTTTATAAATTTTGTTTTCTTTTTATATTTTCTGATTTTTAATTTTCTATTTCTTTTTAAATCCATAATACCATAAATAAGGCTATATACACAATATATAGTAATATAAATTATAAATACTAGTAAAAATAAATAAGATACAGAAAATATTTTTTTTTTACATATTTTCTAATTTTTTATTTTTCTGGAATATATGTTGATTTTTTTGGAATTTCAAAGTCAAAAATATTCCAAATCAGGGATTATCTAATCGGCCGAAATTGACATGAAGATTAAAAATAGTAAAATAAGTCCAAAATAATTCAAATCAATTTTAATAGAT
Organism: Ottelia alismoides; assembly: GCA_037367405.1. Taxonomy (NCBI): domain Eukaryota; kingdom Viridiplantae; phylum Streptophyta; class Magnoliopsida; order Alismatales; family Hydrocharitaceae; genus Ottelia; species Ottelia alismoides. Next base: position 877,371 of record JAZKJV010000784.1, read on the forward strand.
AGGTAATAATATGAGTAACATTTAGTAATAGAAAAATGTATTTTTGGGATTTTTAATGATTTTTCACATTTTTATAAAGGATTTTAGAGCTTTTAAATTTTTAGTCTTTTTCTTTTTTCTATTTTAGGGAATTTTTGCTATAGTGTTAATAAATACTAAAATAGAGAATATATATTTTTTGGGAATTTTTCAAAACGATTTTCTTTTTGGTATTTTCGAATTTAAACAGGGACAAAAATGTGCTCAATCGATTTTTAATAAATAGTTAAAATTTAAAAATTCTAAAATAAATATGGGTCGTGCATGCATCTAAACCTATTTTTACATAGATTTCGGAGTACGAGTGTTATTTTTAATAAATGAATTTCAAGCACAAAAAATACATGTACTAAGAAGGGTGTTTTTGCAATTAAAATAAACAACAAGGCCTCATGTGAAATTTTCTCAGAAATAGGCAATGTATATTAAATTTTATTGGACTGAGTAGAAATACAAAAAGTCACAAGGAGATAATTGCAAAATGGGCACTGATCGTCGGGATTTGCGATGAGGTAAAGGTGTAAAATAAATGCTAGGTCGTTGCGACCTCAATCACAAACACGGAGCAATCCAGAAAAATAACCACTCAAAGAAATAAATCAATCAACACACAAGAAGGAGCGGTCTGCTATAAGATTAACCTGGTATAGCTCCCAGGGTCGAACACAAGGAGCACAGATTGGCCTTGCGGCCTACGATGTAGTCAGAAATCCAAGTGAGTCTCTTTTTGGTTTTTATTTGTTTTTGTATTTTTTTTTTTTAGATTTTTTTTTTTTTTAAAAGATGAGAAAATGAGAGAATGTAAATACAAGGGGACTTCAACAATTTATACAACACACAAAACTGATGCAAAAATTATGGAAAAATGGTTTTTAGGTTTTTTATGTTTTTTACTGTTTTTGGTGAATTTTTGGAATTTTTCTAATGGGTAAAATATTTATTAAAAATCAAACAATGCAACAAACAAGGGGTACTGTCCAGCAAGGTTAGAAACTCAAAAATAAAATATTTAAGAGCTTCAAACAACCCTGTAGGTAATTTTCCTATAAACTATGAAGAACAAGGAAAATTTAGGCACCCTAATTATTGTTTTTGGATTTTTAATTTATTTATTACAATTTTTATGAGTTTTTAGAGGTTTTTCAATTTTTAGGGTTTTTAAGTGATGAAACTTAGCCAAAATTGGCTAGAAAATCAAACAACCAGTAAACAACAATACCTAATTTTTTTGGAATTTTTGGTGGAGTTTTTATATTTTTTTGGTATTTTTAAAGTCAAACAGTAGCAAAAATAGGGGTTTTTGAATTTTTAAAAATAATAAATGAAATCCAAAATGTCCCCAAAAATCATAGAAATTCCTACACCATGGCAGGAGCCATGTGTCAAAATTTCATTGGATTTGGAGGTCGTTTGATATTTTATTCAAAAATAAAGGTGGGGCACTGTGCACAGGGACCTAAGTGCAAATACCCAAAAGTTCTGGGGTCCTGATGCAAAATACCCAAGAAGTCACGTGCCAAGCACGTGTCTGGGGCACACAGGGACCTAAATGTAATAAAAACCAAGTCCTAGGGGTTTTTGATAACACGTATCAAAAGCCCAGGGGTATGGTTGCAAAATTCCCAAAATAATTCGCACATGTGCAAATTCAGTGCTCACAGGGGCATAAATGCAATTTCACAAAACTTTTCATTCAATAAATAACATTCCAGAACTACAGGGCCAAAGATGCAAATAACCCAACAAAACACGTGCCAAAGCACGTGGGTCTCTACTGGCAGGGGTATAATTGCAATTAAAATAAAGTACGAGGTCCTTGATGCAAATAACCCAGAAAATAAACAACTAGAATTCAAAATTACAGGACTAAAAAGAAATACGACAAACAGAGGGGGCCCTATGATATTTACCCCTTTATTAATAGCCGACGGTCGGATGGGCGCCACGTGGGTGATCTGACGGTCTGGATGGCGGCGCCTCTTCTCTCTTCTCCTCTTCGGCTCTGATCGACGGTGGAGGGAGAGGCACGTGGCTGATCGAGCGGTGCGGGGCTCGGGTGTCTCTCTCCTCTGCTGCAACGGTCCAGATGTCTCCTCAGATAGATCAACGGCTGCTGCTCCTTCAAGGATGGACGGTCACGATCAGATCTGGAGCAGAGGGTGCATCGGACGGCTCTGGAAGGTGGAGGAAGAACTCGACGCCGGCGAACTTCGCCGACGTCCTGCGTGCGCTCGGGTCCTCCTCAGCTGCGCCTGAAGGTCGGAGAAGGTTCCTGGTGGCTGCCCGCAACTGATGGTGATGGCCAAGGCCTCGGCCGAGTCCTGGAAGGCTCCGGCGAGGTCAACGAAGAAGAAGCTCCTGGGAAGATGTCGGGGGGGCCTCAGACGGCCTCCTCTTGACCTGCAAAACAGTTCAGAAGCTTCGCGGGTCGAGGGCAAAGTGCCTCGACCCAAGAAGGCGGGGTGAAGGTGGAAGGTGCGGCGTGGCGGAAGAGCTCCGGCGAAGCGACGGCGAAGGAACTCGAATCCCAGATCCTGTGCGATCTGGGTTGTGCGAATGGGTGAAGAAGGTGCGTGAGGGGAGTGCGAAGGTGATGGTCGGGTCGGGAGGTCGAGATGATAAGCGAGGTGGTCGGAATCGAAGAAGTGCGTCGGAGATGGAATTTGGGCGTAATCGAAAATTAGAAGAAATTAAAAAGATCTAAGGCTACCTGGTGGCTGAAGTAGACTGTGCTGGAGCGTGGCTGTCTCCGGGTCGTAGCTTCGAAGGACGTCAAGGCCTGAAGCTCGGTGCTCAACGCTGGTGGCGGAGCAAAGGCGGCGAAGTTCGCCGGATCAGAGGAATCACCTTCTCGCCTCACTGCTACAAAGGCAACGGCTTGCTGTCACTCTTGCGAGGCCAATGGAGGTCACGGGGAAGAAGGAGAGGGTCCAAAGATGGCGCGCGACGGCGGCGGAGGTGAAAATATATAGAGTGACAGCGTCCATTAGGGTTGAGTCGTGACGGCGATGGAAGGTATTGATTTGATAGCGGAGGATCCGGCGAGGGAGAGGGATGTGCGGCGAAGGATCTGGGCGCGGGGGTTGAGTGGAAGACAGGCTGGACGCGCGTGGATAAATCGGGGAAGAAGGCGCGGCGCGCGACGGCCAGAAAAGGAAAGAGTCGCGGGGGAGTTGACCGGGGTCAACATTCCCCCGTGGACCAACCAGCGTCTGCCACGTGTTATTAATTTTTGTTTTATTTTTTTAGGGCATAAATAGGTCGAATTAGTGAAAACTCAAAACATGAAATATTTTTCTTTTATTTTTTTCTATTTTTTGGTGATTTTTATTTAATTTTTGGAAATAAAAATAGGTTAGCTCTATATATAGGTATATGTACACTATATGGATTTTTATTTTTGATTTTTTTATTTGTTATTTTTATGTGTTTTTATGCCCATTTTGTATTTTATTTATTTACAAGATAAAATATGGAATAAAAGAATATTTTCATTTTATTTTTATTATATATATACAAGGGTGAAATAAATAATTGAATACACTTATATACATGGTATTTATAAAATGTATTTTTGTATTTTTCATTTTGTGATTTTTATTTGATTTTTGTTTTGTTTCTTTTTATTTATTTTATTTACAAAGTATGCCATAAAATATTTACAAAAATTTTAGAAAATAAATGAATTTATTTACAAGGTTAAATAAATACAAGATGTGGTTTATACACATGGTGAAGGAAGAGTATTTTTGAATTTGTGATTTTTATCTTTTTATTTTGTTTTTAATAGAATATTCACACAATATGTACAAGTATATTTTTGGGTGAGGAAAATATATAGTTTTATGTATTTACAAATATACAAATGAGCTCCTATCTCCCTCTACTTTGGCTTTTATGCGGTCAGGCCCATGCTGAGCCCTCCCTTGGGTTAGGTTGCTCAATATTTATTCTAAATATTTCCCTCTTTTTCTTTTTGCTCTTTTATTCTTTTATTTTGTGCACAAAAACATGCTAATTATAGGTTTTTACACAATGCATGCTTTTGGTAATTAATGGTATTTACACATATCTACATGTATTTGAAAAGGGTTTTTGTAGCTAAAATAGAAGAATAAAGAGTGATGAATGGGTATTCATCACCCCCCTATGCTTAACTTTGCTAGTCCCTTAGCAAACACTTATTTGAAAAAGAAGTGAAAAAGAAAGAAAAAGAAAAAGAAAAAGAGGATGTACATGGATCAAGGTTGACTTATTAAATTTTTCCTTCATTAAATTGAAATATGGAGCTCGATCAGATCTTTGGATTATTAATGTGTCGGAACCTTATTTGGACTTAAGCCTAAAACTCAACAGCCTCCAAGTTCCACCAATCTATGGGCAAGACTCCTTAATAAACCAGATCAGAACAAGTCTACATACACAAACTCTAATGACCATGAATCTTTTCTTGCGGTGTAAGTGATATGTGGCTCCCCACCTCAGAAGTGACAAAGAAACAACCTCCCTCAACCTGGTAACTCTAATGCCTCGGTCTAGCAACTCTTTCCTCGAGAAGCGGGGTATTCCCTTCTAAGTTCAAGTGCAACCGGCTCAAGAAGAGGGGGTAGAAGTATAGAGTTTTGGAAGCTTAGCCAGTGTAGCTAAGTCTCCCGCTGCAAGCTTCATGAGATGTAACAAAGATACCATAAGCTTTTGCTTCATACTCCGGTGGGGTTATTAAATTTTCAATCCGACCCACCACTTTTTTGGAGTTCTTTTTGCATTTTTGCATTTTTTTTTTTCAACAACTTCTGTACAACATATCTACATGGTGCAGCATATATAAGAAATTTCCCCTTGAGCCAGTAGACTATCCCTCTTTTGAAGCTTTATTGCAACCCACAGCTTCTGTCTTTAGCTGTCAACACCACTAGACTAAGTTGAGGTGCACTTCCTTCACTATAAGAAGAAGAGAGGTTCCGCCTAGAAGTACTACCCTCATATGCTACCCCAAGCCAAAGGAAACTGCCTCCTCACCACCTCATCCATGGAGAGCCATGTGTAAAGTGCAGGTGCAAGTTAAGCCATTGTCTCTGAGAGTCATGCGTGTGTTGTTAAGTGCTCTACTTAGGCTCATCAAGATGACATATGCTCATAGCCTAGTGGACTCAAAGAATTAAGTCCTTATGGACCTGAAAAGCTCTAACCCTAAGTCCTACAAGGTTCCTCTTAAAGTTAAATGAATTAAGATCTTTTTCAAGCTCCATTTCTCAATTTAATTCCAGGCTCAGTTTAAATGTCAACTTTCATCCAGGAAAAACTATATACATATATGTACACAAGATGCTATTTACAAATATTTTACAATCATGCAAAAATTTTGAAAAAAATGTTTTGAAATCATGAATGAATGATGCATGAAGTGCAAGTTTTGCAAAAAGATATTTACAAACATTTACACAAGATTTTTGCAAACTTTTGATTTTCAAAACATTTTGAAAAAAATTTTGTACTATATACATAATTTTGATACAAAATATTTTACACAAGCTTTACACAAAAGATTTTTGAAATCATTTTTACAAAAATACTTTGTACACTAGCTATGTATGTGCAAGAATAAAAGAGGTTTATGTACATGAAAAATTTTTAATTTTTGTGATTTTTAGCCATTTTATTTATTCACACAAAGTACGAGTTATGGCTAAAGTATATATGAAATATATACACACCCCCCCTATACTTAGCTCGAACGATGTCCTCAGAGTGATCAAGAGCGATGAAGAAGACATAACTCGTGCTTAGTAAAAGGGAAGTGAAAAGGAATGGCTAAGTACAGGAACGAATCAATGAATAGAATGAGAAGAACTCGGTGGTTTCCCCCTATACTTAGGATTAACTAATCCTAAGTATAGAAAGCTGTACATGAAGGGAAAGCCGAGTGAAGAATATACAGAATCTGCCCCCCCTATTCTTAGGGTAAAATATCCCTAAGTATAGGCAGCAAAAACAAGAGCAGAAAGAATGAAAAGAATACTCACAAGTCCGACATCCCCCCTATACTTAGGGTAAAGTACACCCTAAGTATAGCATAATCATAGGATGAGAGATGGGGTGTGGGACTAAAGAATAGAATGATATGGACAATTGGATCTATACAGGCGGAGGAATAGTGAAAATCAGGCGTGAGATGCAAAAGATGTGAGTCAAAAGACCACATCTCACGCAAAATGAATAGCGGCGATAATAACGTCCCGCGGCCCATGATCTAGAAATGGTTTGAGCCGCTGGCCGTTCACTCGGAAGGTACTCTCAGAAGATAACTCAGATATGTCAATGCTACCGTTATCGTGTACCTTTCTGACCAAATAGGGTCCTTTCCATTTGCTCTGTAGCTTCCCTGGAAATAATCTAAGCCTTGCATCAAACAGCCATACTTTCTGTCCAATCTCAAAATGCTTGTGGCTGATATGAGAATCATGCCACTCCTTGACTTTCTCCTTATAATGTAGGCTGTTTGAGAAAGCTGCATCTCTAAGTTCTTCCAAGGCGGCTAACTCTGCCCTCCTCTGGTCTCCTATACCATTTGGATCCATCAATATGTCTGTAACTGCCCAGAGTGACTTGTGCCTCAGCTCCACTGGTAGGTGACAGGGCTTGCCATACACGAGGCGAAAGGGAGATGTACCTAATGGAGTCTTGAAAGACGTCCGATATGCCCACAAGACCGAGTCCAAAAGTTGTGACCAATTCTTTCGGTCAGGGCGGACGACTTTCTGCAAAATATTCTTGATCTCCCTATTCGACACTTCAGCTAGACCATTCGTCTGTGGATGATACGGTGTAGCAACACGATGGTCTATGCCGAACTCTCTAGCAAGTGCCTTCACCTGGTCGTTGATGAAGTGAGACCCCCCATCAGAAATAAGAACTCGTGGAACCCCAAACCGCATAATGATGTTCCTTTTCAAAAATTTGCAAACTGTCTTTGCATCTGCGGCTCGGGCGGGGATAGCCTCAACCCAACGACTAACATAATCTACGGCTAACAGAATGTACTCGAATCCCTGACTCTTAGGGAATGGACCCATGAAATCGATGCCCCATGCGTCAAAAACCTCACAGAAGTGAATGGGCTGCATCGGCATCATATCACGCTGTCCACAAGTGCCCATCCTCTGACAGTCAGTACACCGCTTCACGAACTCATCAGAGTCCTTGAAGAGTGTAGGCCACCACAAGCCGGATTGGAGCACTTTCTGTGCCGTTCTCCTCCCAGAATGATGTCCTCCTGCCTCAAGCTTGTGGCAGTAAGTGAGGACACTATGATGCTCCTCCTGAGGAATACACCGACGCCAGATGCTATCCCCTCCTTCGTGGTAAAGGATGGGATCCTCCCAGTGGTAGGACTTGGCCTTCGCAAGGAAGGTCTCAATCTTCTACTTGGGCCAATCTTGTGGGACTTTCCCAGCAACGAGAAAGTTCACAATATCGGCGTACCATGGGAGTGAGGCGATAGCAAGGATCGCCTCGTCTGGGAAGGTATCTCTGATCGGATCAATCTGCTCTGAATCCTCAGGCTGCTCTAGTCGGGATAAATGGTCCGCCACCACATTCTTCACTCCAGGTTTATCCTTGATCTCAATGTCGAACTCCTGGAGTAGAAGGATCCATCTAGTAAGTCTTGCCTTGGCATCCTTCTTTGACATGAGGTACCTGATGGCGGTGTGATCTGTGTACAAGGTCACTCTAGATCCAATGATATATGATCTGAATTTATCTAGGGCAAACACTACTGCTAGCATCTCCTTCTCTGTGATTGTATAATTCCGCTGGGCGGAATCCAATGTGCGGCTAGCATAGTGTATGGCAAATGGTACTCCATCCCTCCTCTGTCCTAGCACGGCCCCTACGGCAAAATCAGAGGCGTCCGTCATGATCTCGAATGGGAGAGACCAATCAGGTGGCTGAAGGACAGGAGCCTCAATTACACACTGCTGGAGAGTCTCAAAGGACGAAAGACACTTGTCATCAACAAGGAACTCGGTGTCTTTTGTCAAGAGGTCAGTCAACGGTCGGGCAATCTTGCTGAAATCATGAATGAATCTCCTATAAAAACCAACGTGCCCCAGAAATGACCGTAACTGCTTCAGATTGGACGGCGGTGTGAGTTTCCTAATGACATCGACCTTGGCCGGATCAACCTCCATGCCTCTGTTGGAGATGATGTGGCCAAGCACCGTCCCTTGAGTCACCATGAAGTGACTCTTCTCCCAAGACAGAACTAAGCGGGTGGCAATGCATCGCTGGAGCACTCGGTCTAGGCAGTCAAGACAGGAATCGAATCCGTCGCCATAAACAGAGAAGTCGTCCATGAAGACCTCCAAACACTCCCCTACCATGTCCGAAAAGATTGACAGCATGCATCTCTGAAAAGTCGCAGGGGCGTTACATAGCCCGAATGGCATGCGTCGAAAGGCGTAAGTACCGAAGGGACAGGTAAAGGTGGTCTTCTCCTGATCCTCAGGAGCGATGGCCACTTGGTTGTAGCCCGAGTACCCATCTAGGAAGCAGTAATGGCTCTTCCCTGCCAGTCTCTCTATGATCTGATCAATAAAGGGCAGGGGGAAATGGTCCTTCTTGGTGGCCTGGTTGAGTCTCCTGTAGTCAACACAGACCCGCCAAGAGGTGGGTACTCGTGTAGCAATCTCTTCTCCCGACTCACTGATCACAGTCGTGATGCCCGTCTTCTTGGGCACCACATGCAAGGGGCTGACCCACTTGGAGTCGGAAATGGGATAAATAAAATCTGCACTCCACCATTTTGATATTTCCTTCATGACGACCTCTCGTAGGTTGGGGTTCAGTCGCCGCTGGAACTCACGCGACGGCTTTGCCCCTTCCTCGAGATAGATATGGTGGGAGCACAACGAGGGACTGATCCCATGGAGATCTGCTACGCTCCATCCAATTGCCTTGCGGTTCTTTTCAAGAACCTCCATCAGACGGGATTCTTGCTCTCCAGTCAGATCTGCAGAGATGATGACTGGGTACATCTCAGACTCTCCCGCAAGGAAACGATACTTCAGCGAAGTAGGGAGCGGCTTTAGCTCTGGACAGCTAGGTGCTGGCAAATCTGGCTTCTGAAGAAGATGTGTGTATGCTGATAATTCTGCCAAATTTGTCTGGGAAAATGATATCGAACTCTCACAAACTGGATCTGGAGAAGGCGGGTCCTCTACATTGTCTCTGATCTGTTCTGCCTCTACCTCCTCCTCATCTGTAGGCTCAGGTGGATCCAGATCTGGCATCTGATCATTACAATCTGCCCAATCAGACTCTGAATCCGAGGGATCTATATCAGACTCAGTGGCATCAGTACCACTGGAGAACAAGGTGGCATCAGCACCACCATAGAGCAGGGTGGCCTCAGTACCACCATCACTGAAAATCGTGTCGCGATCAAGATCCGATTCTGCTGACTCAATAGTATCCTGAACCAGGGCCGTGCTCTCCAGACTCTCCTCTTCTATCATCTCTGCATCAGCTGTATCTGAGTATGAGAGGATGGTCTGTGCTGCAGGATCTGCCCAAGCTGCCTCATCATCTGTGATCACAAAATCACAGTCCTGGTGGATGTCTGGCTCTGCGTCTGTCAGCTGCTCTGAATCTGTACTGCCATGTGAGCGGGGTCTGGATCTGGCTCTGTGGTCCTTGACCGTCTCTATTTGTATACTCTCGCCCTGGATGCGAAAGTACACCTTCCCACTGTCATGATCAGTCACTGCCTTGGCTGTGGCCAAGAATGGGCGACCGAGGATGATGGGGGAATCGGTCAACGAATCAGGGGTCTCCATGTCCAGCACTACGAAGTCCACGGGGAATTGCAAACCCTGAATCGTGACGACAACGTCTCGCAACAACCCCTTTGGCCTCTTGACAGACCGATCAGCAAACTGAAGGTATGTCCTGCTCTGTACAAGAGTGCCCAACTCTAAGTGGTGGAGAAGGGCTGCCGGAAGAAGGTTGATCGATGATCCGCTATCTAGTAGAGTGCGGTCGAACCTCTGCTCACTAATCTGACATCTGACATACGGGGCCCCTAAATCTGGCCTCTTAGTCGGCAGATGGTTCTGGATCGCATAACACGTGGCTTTGGTCAGCACATGGATCTCTGCGGTCTTGTTCCTCTTCGTCCTCCTGACTGTGGTCCTGTCTCTCAAGGACCGCTGAAGAAGAGGGATGTGCTGCAAAGCCTCATTGAGGGTCAGCTGGATGTGAAATCGGTCTATCATGTCTTTGCTGAACTCCTCCTGCTCTCTCTTTTTTGGGTCTTTTTCTTTTTTCTTCCCCTTCCCCAACTCAAGGGCTCTAGGAAAGGGGATCACAGGGTCCTTCTCAGATGAAGGACTAGGAATAGGCCTAGATGAGTCGATGACTGGATCCTCACAAACATCATTCACAATAGTGGGATCAGAGTAAACTAAACCTTTTCCTTTATTCAAATCAGAGTTTTGAGATACATTCAAGCGAGGAAAGACAACAGTTCTATCAGAAGAAATGTTGGTGGCATCAGTACCACCTCTAGCTGGCTCTGCATCTAGACGTCTTGCGGCCTCAGTACCGCGGGCTGGCTCGGCTCTGCTGGTGGCGTCAGTACCACCTCCTCGATGTGGTGAAACGGCGGCCTCAGTACCGCCGGTGGAATCAGCATCTCGGGTGGCATCAGTACCACCCTCATCAGGATGTGCGGCTTCAGCACCGCTCTCCTCTTCCTCATCTGGCGCTCTAGATGGATCCTCGTGTTGTCGCTCAGATGAGGCGCCTCCTGCTGGTCTTCTACCGCTCCTAAGTGTGACAAAATCAGCATCAAATAAATCCGACGAGATAACATCAAATGAGTCACTAAAAGTGGTAGGCTCAGTGTGAACTACCTGCTCAGATTTCCTCTTCAAGTTATTCGGATTAGGCTCGATCTGTGCAGGGATGGCGGCCTTCCCTCTCATCAGGTCCCGCATCTCCTGGCGGAACTCGTCCATCTCCCGTCTAAATGTAGCCTGCTGCTCTGTGAAGAGGCGGGCTATATCATCCATGGCGGGGCTCTCATGGGAGCCCGACGGGTTGCCTCTCTGGTAATGAGGCTGCTGGACCTGGTGCTGCTGTGGTTGAGAGGGGTAAGAGGAATGATGCTGCTGCTGGTGAGCCTGCTGCTCACGTCTCCAACTCTGTCCCTGCTGCTGATAGGGACGAGATACGAACGATGATGGCTGGTGTGCTGGGTGCTGCTGGTGATCCCTCTGCTGGGCGTACTGCCCTCCCTGACCGGCTGGCTGCTGCTGGGGTTGGTTACCCCCATTCCCCCACCTGAATCCGGGATGGTCTCGTCGGATTCCAGGTTGAGGACGGTCATACCAAATCCCGTTGACATCCATCAACGGTTCCGCATCGTAAGGGGCTGGTGGGAGTACATCCAGAGGCTGATCCGGCTGATATACCACCATCTGTAAGTCTGGAGATGGTGGTGACTGGTAAGAGGGCTGCTGCTGCTGGTACGGCTCCGCCTGTACAAGGTGAACTTGTCTAGGCTGCTGCAAGGAGCTGGAGCGCTGGGACGAGCTGCGGCTGCCGCCAAAATCGCCTCGCGACAGAAGACGGGGCTGAGGAGCCGTCTGTGCCTCCTGAAGACACAAGAGCTGGGTCTTCATGTCGCTCAGAGTCTGTGCCATTTCCTCCATCTGAGTTATGCCCTGGCACTGCTTCTTCTCTATTATCTCCATGCGGTCCAACTTTTCACTAATAATCCCCATGTCCGCAGCGGCCGACTCTGCCTGTGCGGCTGCAACTGTGGACGAACTGGATGGACCTGCATCAACCCGTGCTATCCGCTGATACTGCACGGGTCCTGGCGGCTGCTGAGATCTCTGGGTGTACAACCGAGTCTGGGACATCACCATGTAATTCTCGGACATCTCCTCATAGATGGCCCAGACTTGGTTGTGGTCCTTGGCAAAGTAGGACCCGCCGCAAGAAGCATTCACCAGACCCTGAAGCTCTGGTGTTAGCCCACTAAAGAAGCTCTGAACTAGGTTCGGCTTCGAAATGTCGTGGTGTGGGCATCTATCCAGAAGCTCTCTGAACCTCTCCCATGCCTCGTGAAATTGCTCGTTAGGGAGCATGGAGAAGTTGTTGATCAGGGCCCTTGCTGCATTCGTCCGCCCGAGTGGATAGTACTTGTTCAAGTACTCGGTGCGGAGCTGATCCCAGGTGTAAACAAACTTCCCTAGATGTTTCAGCCAGGCGGCTGCTCTATCTGCCAGTGAAAAAGGGAAGGCCATCATTCGAATCGTATCTTGGTCCACACGACGGTCGTGGACAGTGCTGCAGATCATCAGAAACTCCTGGAGATGGAGGTGTGGTTCCTCAGTGGCGAGTCCGTGAAAATGAGGAAGCATCTGCAGGGTGTTCGGAGGGAACTTGAAATCCCCCACGATAGCAGGAATCACCACCCATTGGTGCATCAGTGTAGATCCGGGGTTGTGAAGTTCCCGCATCGGTCTTGCTGCGGCGGCGGCTGCCGCTGCTGCGGCAGCTGCTGCTGCGGCTGCTGCCTCTGCATCAGCATCAGGGATGTCCTCCGGCTCGCTCGGCTCTTCTCTCTCTCTTCGGAGTCTCTCCAACTCCCTCCTCATCTCTATCATAAATGCTCCCTGATCGCGTAACTGGTTCTGAACTGTCTCTAATGACGCGATCAGGGTGGAGTTAATCGCCCCCTGGTCTAAGACAAAGTGTTCGGGCTGGCGATCGTCTGAACTACCGGCTCCAGCCATAGGGATGTCTGCAAAATAAGAAGAGCCCAACTCAGGTTCAGTCAAATGAATTCGTCTCTCCTCGGGCTCATGTCTCTCAGGAACAGAAGAAAGGGGATCGAGGGGGAACAGGGTGGATTCGAACTCGGGCCCGGAGAGCTGGTCTCGACTCTCACGGGCCAACCTAGATAATGTAGTAGACTCGCCTGAAAGCGGTGCAGCCAAAGGCTGCCTAAGAGATCGTCTACCCATCATCTTGATCTTGGCGAGTTGGGCGGATGGGATCTGGAGAAAATATGATCACAAGCAAACCCCCGGTTCACCAACGCAACACACTGTGAAGACCGTGAAAGATCGGTCAATTTATCTTGTCAATTTTATTTGGTGAACATACAAAATATCAGAGCGCTTAATCGTGACCTGTTAGGATACCCGATACTCTCTCAACCGACTGTCCCGCACAGAAGAGTCGGTAATCAGTCGAGATGAGCACCGGAGGGCTTTACCTAGTGTTCGGGTCACTCTCTCGCACAATCAAACCAAACAATGAGGGGGTTGCTCTCCCCAAGACAAATTTTTAATTGTGAGTGTCTTTTAGGGTCAATAATGTTATCCAGTCCCAATTTTTTGTTTTTCTTTTTAAATATTTTTCAAAAATAAATACAAGCGGCCTAACGATTTTTCCGATTCTCCTGATGATTAAGTCCAAAAACAGAGGGAGAAGACGAAAAAGCCGATGCGCGAAGAAATCAATGATGCATGCAGAGAAAGAAATGCGTACCTTGTCTCCAGCACTCTACATGCAAGTGATCCGCGCAGAATTTAAAGACAGAAATAAACTACCTAAATGGTGCAGCGGGAAAAACCGGATCCTAGATGAGCAACTTCTATTGATCGTGAAGAACAATAGTCAGCTAATCGAATTGAGTCCGGAGTCCGATCTTGGGAGTCACTCGGTGCCCGCCACAACGGGTCCTGCCAGCGCTGTATGTGACTCCTCACGGCACGTGGTCTCAAATCCAATTAAACTAACTTTTTCAATGAATTTTATTAAGGTCCAATTACGTTCTATAGGAACAGATATTCTATTAGGTGTTGGGCCTTAAAAATCTACGTCACAATCAATCAAAATTCCTAAATCTAGGGGCTAAAACCGCGAGAAACACCGGAAAAGGCAGCTAGCTATGAAAACCACGATAAAAGCCGCGAAAATCCAAGTGGGTCCCCCGAGCACACCGGTGCTCAGCGAAACAGACCCGCTAAGTTACAAATGTCCAGAGTTCAAAGTTCAAGTCCTAAGTTATTACAACAAGAAATGTTCTCTCTCTCTCTCTGAAATGAAACTTTCTTCTCCTCTCTCTCTCTTCCTGCTCTTCTTCCCGTGCGGGTCCTCAAAATAGTAACTCCAAGTTCTCCACGTAGTACCTCGCACAAAAATCAAAGAGAGAGAATGGTCAGAAAACAACAGTAATATAGAGAGAGACAAAATGGAAAACTGACTACAAAGCCGTGCTCCCCGGCAACGGCGCCATTCTGATCGTCGGGATTTGCGATGAGGTAAAGGTGTAAAATAAATGCTAGGTCGTTGCGACCTCAATCACAAACACGGAGCAATCCAGAAAAATAACCACTCAAAGAAATAAATCAATCAACACACAAGAAGGAGCGGTCTGCTATAAGATTAACCTGGTATAGCTCCCAGGGTCGAACACAAGGAGCACAGATTGGCCTTGCGGCCTACGATGTAGTCAGAAATCCAAGTGAGTCTCTTTTTGGTTTTTATTTGTTTTTGTATTTTTTTTTTTTTTTAGATTTTTTTTTTTAAAAGATGAGAAAATGAGAGAATGTAAATACAAGGGGACTTCAACAATTTATACAACACACAAAACTGATGCAAAAATTATGGAAAAATGGTTTTTAGGTTTTTTATGTTTTTTACTGTTTTTGGTGAATTTTTGGAATTTTTCTAATGGGTAAAATATTTATTAAAAATCAAACAATGCAACAAACAAGGGGTACTGTCCAGCAAGGTTAGAAACTCAAAAATAAAATATTTAAGAGCTTCAAACAACCCTGTAGGTAATTTTCCTATAAACTATGAAGAACAAGGAAAATTTAGGCACCCTAATTATTGTTTTTGGATTTTTAATTTATTTATTACAATTTTTATGAGTTTTTAGAGGTTTTTCAATTTTTAGGGTTTTTAAGTGATGAAACTTAGCCAAAATTGGCTAGAAAATCAAACAACCAGTAAACAACAATACCTAATTTTTTTGGAATTTTTGGTGGAGTTTTTATATTTTTTTGGTATTTTTAAAGTCAAACAGTAGCAAAAATAGGGGTTTTTGAATTTTTAAAAATAATAAATGAAATCCAAAATGTCCCCAAAAATCATAGAAATTCCTACACCATGGCAGGAGCCATGTGTCAAAATTTCATTGGATTTGGAGGTCGTTTGATATTTTATTCAAAAATAAAGGTGGGGCACTGTGCACAGGGACCTAAGTGCAAATACCCAAAAGTTCTGGGGTCCTGATGCAAAATACCCAAGAAGTCACGTGCCAAGCACGTGTCTGGGGCACACAGGGACCTAAATGTAATAAAAACCAAGTCCTAGGGGTTTTTGATAACACGTATCAAAAGCCCAGGGGTATGGTTGCAAAATTCCCAAAATAATTCGCACATGTGCAAATTCAGTGCTCACAGGGGCATAAATGCAATTTCACAAAACTTTTCATTCAATAAATAACATTCCAGAACTACAGGGCCAAAGATGCAAATAACCCAACAAAACACGTGCCAAAGCACGTGGGTCTCTACTGGCAGGGGTATAATTGCAATTAAAATAAAGTGCGAGGTCCTTGATGCAAATAACCCAGAAAATAAACAACTAGAATTCAAAATTACAGGACTAAAAAGAAATACGACAAACAAAGGGGGCCCTATGATATTTACCCCTTTATTAATAGCCGACGGTCGGATGGGCGCCACGTGGGTGATCTGACGGTCTGGATGGCGGCGCCTCTTCTCTCTTCTCCTCTTCGGCTCTGATCGACGGTGGAGGGAGAGGCACGTGGCTGATCGAGCGGTGCGGGGCTCGGGTGTCTCTCTCCTCTGCTGCAACGGTCCAGATGTCTCCTCAGATAGATCAACGGCTGCTGCTCCTTCAAGGATGGACGGTCACGATCAGATCTGGAGCAGAGGGTGCATCGGACGGCTCTGGAAGGTGGAGGAAGAACTCGACGCCGGCGAACTTCGCCGACGTCCTGCGTGCGCTCGGGTCCTCCTCAGCTGCGCCTGAAGGTCGGAGAAGGTTCCTGGTGGCTGCCCGCAACTGATGGTGATGGCCAAGGCCTCGGCCGAGTCCTGGAAGGCTCCGGCGAGGTCAACGAAGAAGAAGCTCCTGGGAAGATGTCGGGGGGGCCTCAGACGGCCTCCTCTTGACCTGCAAAACAGTTCAGAAGCTTCGCGGGTCGAGGGCAAAGTGCCTCGACCCAAGAAGGCGGGGTGAAGGTGGAAGGTGCGGCGTGGCGGAAGAGCTCCGGCGAAGCGACGGCGAAGGAACTCGAATCCCAGATCCTGTGCGATCTGGGTTGTGCGAATGGGTGAAGAAGGTGCGTGAGGGGAGTGCGAAGGTGATGGTCGGGTCGGGAGGTCGAGATGATAAGCGAGGTGGTCGGAATCGAAGAAGTGCGTCGGAGATGGAATTTGGGCGTAATCGAAAATTAGAAGAAATTAAAAAGATCTAAGGCTACCTGGTGGCTGAAGTAGACTGTGCTGGAGCGTGGCTGTCTCCGGGTCGTAGCTTCGAAGGACGTCAAGGCCTGAAGCTCGGTGCTCAACGCTGGTGGCGGAGCAAAGGCGGCGAAGTTCGCCGGATCAGAGGAATCACCTTCTCGCCTCACTGCTACAAAGGCAACGGCTTGCTGTCACTCTTGCGAGGCCAATGGAGGTCACGGGGAAGAAGGAGAGGGTCCAAAGATGGCGCGCGACGG
This sequence comes from Ottelia alismoides, assembly GCA_037367405.1. Taxonomy (NCBI): domain Eukaryota; kingdom Viridiplantae; phylum Streptophyta; class Magnoliopsida; order Alismatales; family Hydrocharitaceae; genus Ottelia; species Ottelia alismoides. The sequence goes on from JAZKJV010000784.1 coordinate 894,193, forward strand.
CGGCGGAGGTGAAAATATATAGAGTGACAGCGTCCATTAGGGTTGAGTCGTGACGGCGATGGAAGGTATTGATTTGATAGCGGAGGATCCGGCGAGGGAGAGGGATGTGCGGCGAAGGATCTGGGCGCGGGGGTTGAGTGGAAGACAGGCTGGACGCGCGTGGATAAATCGGGGAAGAAGGCGCGGCGCGCGACGGCCAGAAAAGGAAAGAGTCGCGGGGGAGTTGACCGGGGTCAACATTCCCCCGTGGACCAACCAGCGTCTGCCACGTGTTATTAATTTTTGTTTTATTTTTTTAGGGCATAAATAGGTCGAATTAGTGAAAACTCAAAACATGAAATATTTTTCTTTTATTTTTTTCTATTTTTTGGTGATTTTTATTTAATTTTTGGAAATAAAAATAGGTTAGCTCTATATATAGGTATATGTACACTATATGGATTTTTATTTTTGATTTTTTTATTTGTTATTTTTATGTGTTTTTATGCCCATTTTGTATTTTATTTATTTACAAGATAAAATATGGAATAAAAGAATATTTTCATTTTATTTTTATTATATATATACAAGGGTGAAATAAATAATTGAATACACTTATATACATGGTATTTATAAAATGTATTTTTGTATTTTTCATTTTGTGATTTTTATTTGATTTTTGTTTTGTTTCTTTTTATTTATTTTATTTACAAAGTATGCCATAAAATATTTACAAAAATTTTAGAAAATAAATGAATTTATTTACAAGGTTAAATAAATACAAGATGTGGTTTATACACATGGTGAAGGAAGAGTATTTTTGAATTTGTGATTTTTATCTTTTTATTTTGTTTTTAATAGAATATTCACACAATATGTACAAGTATATTTTTGGGTGAGGAAAATATATAGTTTTATGTATTTACAAATATACAAATGAGCTCCTATCTCCCTCTACTTTGGCTTTTATGCGGTCAGGCCCATGCTGAGCCCTCCCTTGGGTTAGGTTGCTCAATATTTATTCTAAATATTTCCCTCTTTTTCTTTTTGCTCTTTTATTCTTTTATTTTGTGCACAAAAACATGCTAATTATAGGTTTTTACACAATGCATGCTTTTGGTAATTAATGATATTTACACATATCTACATGTATTTGAAAAGGGTTTTTGTAGCTAAAATAGAAGAATAAAGAGTGATGAATGGGTATTCATCAGGCACCTCACATGGAATGACACGTGAGGTGACCTGGTGGGGACCTAAGTGTAATATGCAAGAAATATAAGGTCTCCATGAAAAATACCCTCATTTATTTACACTACAAATTTTATTTATAGAATTAATAAGTAAATACGAAAAAATGGTGGGGTGAGATATGTAATTTACCCCAATTAAGCGCACCATTAGATGATGCAAAGTATTTCACTTATACACATGGTTGGCCTTGGAGACTTGATGATGATTCGCCGATCTACAATGTTGATCTGATCTTGGGCTTCATCAGACGGCCGGAGCGGTGCATGATTGAACAATCAGGATTAGAACTAGGCGACCACCTTAATCAAACGGTCACTTCTATCCACGAAGAACAGGGAAGAAGGACCTCCGCTTCGAGCTTTGTTCTGTGAATGCTCGCTCCTCCAACAGTCTCCGACAATGATCCAGGGCTCTACGTGATCGAGACGCTTGTCAATATCGACTGTTGTGATCAAGAAGCTCAAGGAACCAACGATGTTGTCTTGGCATGTCGTGGAAGATGAAGCACCTGAAGACCTTCATCCAAGTTCAAATTCAACCCAAGAAGGGTCCATTTGGTGCGGAACCTGCACGAAGATATTAATTATCTTGAAGTGACTCGCTTTGACCAGAATTGAAGCTAAAATACATGAAGGATGAGGTGGGCGATGAAGCTTTGGCATGCGGTGGTGGAAGGGCTTCGATCTCGAGATCACATGGGTGATATGGGTGGCTAGAGCGTAGGGACACATGGAGAAATGGAAGAGGAAGGTATTGGGGTGGAAAGGATGGTCGGCGACAGGGTGGTACGATGAGGAACATACGGCCAGAGCTCAAGAGCTTCGACGAGGTAGTGATGAATCCACATTTCATCATCTTTATTCTATCATTTGGCCTCAAAAACCCTGGCAAATGCCTGAAAATAGCATTAAATAGAGTAATTTTGCATTCATGCATATGTGTGTAAAAATTGTATAAAATACTGTTTTTAATGCCAAAATTATAGAATAAAGAAAAGAAAAGAAAAAGAATAAAATATTGTAAATATTTTATGACCCGAAACCCCGAGACCTAGGCATCTTGATGAATAGGTCGACAAGGAATAAAGTAGGGGGAGATAAGGGTCAAATACCTATATTATTCTATTCATTCTTTATTCATTTTGGGACCTATTTTTGGTTCCACTTTTTATACATCAAATAAAGAAACTTTGTACATGAAAGTTGTAGATAAATTAATAAAGAAAAATACAAAATTGATTTCACTGAAAAATGATACACAGATAAAAAGTTATGGTCTGAATGAAATTCCAGAATGCCAACTTCCCAGACCCGTATCTCATAAATGAAAATTCCAAATGCAGCATATTCACCTTTAATTGTATATAGATCAAAATAATCTATTTTATGGCGGTGGTTTCGCATTTGGCGGAGCTACGGTTTGGAAGTTGAGTTTTGGACCCTCATTGTATAGTTGTACTGATTAAAATATTCAATTTATTATTTATTCATTATTTTTGTATATTTATATTTTTATAATCTTGTAAATATTACTTATAATATTTATGTATATTAAAATTAGAATAAAAGCCTAAATAAAATACAAAATAAAAATATCTACATAAAGCAAATAGATATAATACCTATATACATACATATACAATATCTACTTATATTTTATTACATATACAAAACATATCAATAAAACAAAATAAAAATATATTTATGTATATAAAAGTATTCTATAATTTTAGAAAATAATAAATATAAATAATAAAATTAAAATACACAAAATAAAAATAAAGTAATAAAATACATAGCTATATGTACCTATAAAGGGCTAAAAAGACAACTTGTAAAAATACACCTAATTAAAATAAATACAAAAGTACCATAAAATAATTTATAAAATTATAAGCATTTTTTATTTTGTAACCATAATTAAATAAAGTAATTTACTATGTTATTTTGATTTTAGAATCTTTTTTCAGGTTTTTTCCTAGTTGGTCCACGTGGACCAACCAGGAGGGCTGGAGAGTTGACCTCGGTCAACTCTCTGCCCAACACCTGGACCGTGTCAGAAGATGCATTTGACCCACTTTCATCCATTTTTCGAGGATGCTTCGATCACCATTTGGTGATGGTATCTTCATGAGATCTCTTCCTCGATCAATGGTGAATCACGCCCAAGTGATTCCTTGGGCTGAGGACCACTGATTGAGGCGTTTGACCCTTGTCTTCCACGCCGCCCGTCAACCCTTCAAAAGGGCACCCTAGACTTCGATTTAAAGTTTGATCCTTCTTTCGCCATTTCCACCCTAAAACCCCTAGCCCTTCGTGTTCCTGGTGACAGCAGGCATCGAGTCGAGCCTGGGTTTGCGTCGTTTGGCGTCGAATCGAAGAGATCCATCCCTCGCCGGAGCTCCTCCCGAAGCCATCCACTTCCGTCTCCGGTGAGCTTCTCCCTCTTCTTTTTCCTTTTTCTTGTAGCTCTAGCGTAGCATAGCTTAGCCTAGGAGCAGTTTTGATTTTTATCGCGTCAATCACCGTGAATCCTCGATCAAACCCCACAGCGGAGCTGAGCTCCGCCCGCCGTTTTCGGTCATACCCTGCATCTATCCGACCACCTGTCGCCCCCATTTTCTTCCCCTTCACTCTGTCGCTTCGCTCCACCCCTCTATTCATCTCGATCTCGCCTAGATCGAGTCAACAGAGCTCCTCTCTCCGCCGCTCGTCGGAGCTTCACGCCCGAGCCACCTTCCGCCTCCATCGAACCATCAGAACCTCCCTTTTTGCTCGCATGGATTTTGCGCACCTAACCATGCAGGTCTGAGCCAAAGAGAAGGCTCCATCGACCCTCGAAGACCCCAGGAGCAGCTGCCCATGTCTCCTTCGCCGTCCGAGCTCCCCACGCCGTCTCCGCCTCGCCGGAGACCACCATCAGACGCGGAGAGGCCCCATGATCATTTTGCCCTTGATCCTAGGGCCGGAGCGGCCGTGTGTCGGCCGCAATCGCCAGCCAAAGCTTGCCGGGGGAGGTGTTCTTCGTGACCCTCTCCCCGCCGTTGGATCAGGAGCTCCTCCAGACGTCACAGCCACCGTTGGGTCTTGGCTGCTCACCACCGTCCGATCGCACCGCCAAGATCTAATCCTAGCCGTCACGGCCGAAGCGTCATCGCGCGTCCCTGAGCTGACACGTGTCCAAGTGAATCTCCATCGGCCGCACGATCCGCCCCGTGGGTATTTTGCATCTTTCACCCACGTGTTTTTGTATTTACGTTTTAGCCCTAGAACTTTTATTTCCAGTTTAAAAGTTTTTGTAATAATTGCACTTAGGCCCTCGCACTTATTTTATTTGCACTTTAGTCCTCGCCACGTCACCTAATGTGACCGGGGCGCGTGACTTTTGGGTATTTTGCACTTTTGTTCCTCAGTTTTTATGTTTTTGCAGTTATACCCCTGTGCGTAGTTAATTAAATATGTTTTTGGGATAATTGCATGTTAACCCCGTCGGTTTTTTTATTTGCAAAAATGCCGCTGTGAACGACAGAACACCTGCTTCGCGCGTGTCTTTTGGTGAAATTTGCACCTAAGCCCCTATATGTTTTTATAATTACAAATATACCCCTGCCAGGCTTAGGATTTTTGTGTGCTTGATCTATTTAATTCACGCATCATTTTAACTCCAAAAATTCTCAAAATTTAAACTTAAGCTCATGTGTGCTTGTTCTTTAACGCCATATTTTTAGTTTTTAATTTTATTACATTTTTTATTTATTAAAAATAAAAAACATGCTATTTCAGTACTGTCCAGCTTAGAAAATATCAAAAAATATTAAAATATCTTTAAAAATTCCAAAAAAATACATATTATGTATTTTAATCTCTTTTAGTGTCAGTCCAAAAATCACTAAAAATCTCAAAAGAAAAACCTTAAAAATTCGAAAATACACAAAAACTTCAAAAAAATATATAAAATCATATAAAACTCAGAAAAATATAAACTCAGTTCCTGTTTCTTCTATATTTTATCCTCTTTATTTTGAAATTAGTTGGAAAATTTTGGTGGCTGTTTGCTATTTTTAATTCCCATTTTATCCCCAGCCAGTAGCTTATTCACTGTTTTACTTTATTTCGTTATTTAAAAATACCAAACACATTCTGAAAAATACCCAAAAATCACAAAAATAGTAAAAAATTATAAAAAGACCAAAAATATTTTATTTCTGAATTTTTGACTATTTTGCATATTTTTATAAATATTTTATCTTATCTTTTATTATATTGCTTTCTTATTCCAATATTGAAAAAGAACAAAAAAATATAAAATATAAAATTATAAAAATTGGAAAATTAAAAATCAAAATACAAAATTAAAAATAATAAAAATTAAAAACCCATAAAAAAATTAGATTGGCTAAGTGGTTTATTAGACCTAGGTTGTGACTCTTGTCTATACTCTGCACCGTTGTTTCCTGTGTTCGATCCCTACTTGCTTGCCATTGTACACTTCTTAGTAGGGTATAATAAATTTTAATCCTTGCTATTGATTGCCGGATTGATTGTGTGGGTTAATTGTTGACGAACGAGGAGGCTTGAGTAGTCGCATCAGCGACAGTGAGTCTGATTTGTCAGACAATTATTTAGCGGCCTCGGTTCTATCGTTTTTCAAATGGCGCCGTTGCCGGGGAGCATCGGCTTGTAGAGTACTTTTGAGTCTATTATCTGCTTAGCCATTTTTGCTTACTTGTTTTTTGTGCATAATTTGTTTTGAACTATCTGACACCTCTCTTATTTTCTTGCGAGGGACCGCTGACCGAGGAGGATCGCCTAGGGGATCCTGCGCATCATTGGGAGGAGGAGCCGGCTATTCTATCCTAGACGGCAGGAGAGAGCAAGAGAGCTAGAGAGAGAGACAGTAGATTTTTTATTTTTGTGAGAGAGAGTGATTTGATTAATTTGTAATAATACAGGACTTGGACACTCGTGCCTAATTTCTGGGTGTTTGTTCACCCGGGGGCTCACCGTGGCTTTCTCGTGTTTCTCGACTGTCATTTGCCGGTTTTGATTTCTTTTCCATTTCTTTTGTGAATTGAGCCCTTAGACCTAGGTATTGCTTGATCGATTAGATTAGGTCCAAACACCTTAACAACAATTGCATGTACCTATAGCTCGTGCTTGGACTTAGTTTAGTTAAACAGCTAATTCACTCTTCTTTGATCCGCACACCGTGAGCTCATCCCGCCAAGCGCTTCTCCTAAACTCGATGTGTCGAGAGAAGGAGGGATGAGGCTAGACCGGACCTTAGGATTGGAGATTAGTGGTTAGCTTGTGGTTCTTCACGTTAGCAGTTGCCTATCTTAGGACGATTTCCGCCTTGCATACCGGCATGTAGTTAGGTTTATAAATTCTACTTTGCATCCCGCATGGAGAGAGCTGGGATTCGCTGTAAGTCTTCTTACTTTGCATCCATCATCTAGGCACAAAGGTGAGATTTCCACCTTGGTGTCGACTTGCATTGGCTTTTCTGACTCTATTCTCCCTCTGTTTGTGGACAAAGTAGGATCAAGAAAATACAAAATCGTTAGGCACTTGTTTGAATTCACTCAAAAGAAGCGATAACACCAAAAAAATTAAAAAAAGGACTGCTAAGAAAACTTTAACCTAAATAAAATTGGTAATTGGACTCATTGATTGGGGAGAGCAATACCCTCACATGTATTCAGGTTGCATGGGAAGGTCTCCTTCCAAGTGAGTAGAGTGCTTCGTAAGGATTAGAGCCCAAAACCCAGCTTGTGGCTGCCTTGTGTATCGCCTGGATTTCCGAAGTATTGGCGCTACTATCGTACGTAGGCGAGTAGGGCTTGGTCACCATTGGTGACTCACTATTGTGTGAGCATCGACCTTATCCGAAGTACCGAGCATAGGCCACGCCTTCACAGATGTGTCTGTCTCACCGTCTGCGTCTGAGTAGGATCTTGCAAGCCCACGGGTGATTCCGTTGCGAGCAAGATCCGAAGTATCGGTTTCGATTATTGGCTTCCTCCCTCTTATTCTTTGGCTGAGTAGGGATCCAGGAAGGGTTACAAGGACCTTAAAAAGCGCAAGCTACATGTTACACAGGAGGAGGACAAGTACGGGAATACTCTTCCGGCAGTACTCTCGCTCCTATAGGCGTAGCGCTCTAAGGACTCGTTGAAAGATAACTTCATGAATTCAAGATAAAAATTACAAAGATAAAAGCCGAACCTTCACGGCTTCACGTGTTGAGTTGGTGAATCCCCTTGCTTTGTGTTTGATTGCTAGTTGCATTTAGGTCAAGATCAAAAATATTGCGCCTTTGCGCAAATTTTATTCTCCTTCTATTTGACCCTTGCTCATTGTGAGCCTTCTACTATTTTACAATCCTTTTATTTCTTGTTCACCATCATGCTCTTCATCTAACATCTTTTCCTCTTGGCCTTCTCGAGATGTCGTCATACGGATGGTTTAGTCGGGACCTCGCCGACGCCCACATCGATTCCGTGTCAGCAACATCTTCAATAAAGAGGGGTGATCTCCGAGAAGTTAATTCGGATCTTGCGAATGTCTCCTTGGACTCCCCTATTCTCCCTTATTTCAATACTTGCCTTTCTCCAATAAATCCGATATTCGGGATGGACTCGCAACCCGAACTAGCTCTTCCCCTTCAGCTAAACCAGGATTACTCTTGTCCCCGAAATAACCCCTTGTGGATGGAGATCGATTTCAGTCAATATCATATGCTCCATTCACAACATTCTGGGATTGAACTTAATCCCAGATTCATCTCGACAGCAGGTGCTCAGGAAGATACTGATCAGGGTTTACTCCGTCATGCAGATCCTCCACCCGATCACGAGTCAGAGATTCAAGTGCAGTTTGAGATGGCAGGTGGAAGAGGAAAGGGACCACAACCCCAGCATGAGCCTGAAATCAATACAGGAGAAGGGTAGTACACCACGCAGAATGAGGTTAACAGTCAGCTGCTGGCTTCCATTCAAGCCATCCAGCAGCAGTTGACTAACCAAGCCCTTGCCCAGACCGCCTTCCAAGATATGTTGAACGATCTGCGGAGGAGGGCCGATGCAAGAGACGGCCGACGAGAGGATGATCCGAACTATAATCTGAATTTTCATGAAGTCAGAGATGAGTTCTCAGTGGGAGGACCCGAATTTGAAGCAACAGAAGAAGATCCACTGCAGCCAAAGCCGACAATCAAGGAAACATACAACCCAGGAGCGGGACGCATCACTGAGTGGATTCAGGCATCACTGAGTGGATTCAGGTTCCACGTATGCATGCCCACTTCGAGCTGAAGCCGCAATTTTTGTCGCTACTGCCCACATTCCACGGGAACACCACTGAGGAACCGTATATTTTTCTCAAGAAGTTTAGCCGCATCTGTGCCACTGCTTACTACCCTGGTATTCCTTTGGGGGTAGTCATGATGACCGCCTTTCCCTTCAGTCTTCAAGACAAGGCCATATATTGGGTCGACCATCTTGGGAAGGTCGTCACGACCTGGGAGGAGCTGAAGTCTGCCTTTCTCCATAAATTCTATCCTCTCGGGCGATTGAACCAGATGCGCGCCCGGATGTCCAGTTTCTGCCAGCAGCCCCACGAGACCATCCATGAAGCGTGGGAGAGATTCAAGGACTTGCAGGAGAAGTGCCCACACCATGAAATTCCAAAGACCAGTCTCGTGCAACATTTCTTTGGTGGGCTATCACTCGAGAGCCAAAAGCTTGTAGATGCCGCTTGCGGCGGTTCGCATTTTAACAAGGACGAGGACATGGTATGGAACATCTTCGAAGAAATGGCTGAAGGAGAAGCCGCGCAAACCTCGTCCCGAGCATACATGAAGCCACCAACCGCCATCAGCAAGCCAGTGAACATGGCTTCTCACACCGAGGATAAGGATGAGAGCTCCAACCTGAGCATCATTGGGAGCCACTTGTCCAAGGTGGATATCATTGAGAAGAGGTCGCAGGACCTCAAAAAATTGGCAGTCATTGAGAAGAGGAACCAGGGTCTGGAAAAGCTCGATCAGATTTCCCAACAGCTGGAGCAACTCGTTCATGCCTTGAATGCAAACATGTGCAACGATGTGTCTACTTCTGCCGAGCCGAATGCTGAGAAGAAGGAGCCCACAATGCAGCAACACCCTCAGCCGACTCCACCGCAGCCCCATCCTGTCCAGCATGTGTACTATGTGCAGGTTCCGGAGCAGCCCCCGCAGCCCCAGACACAGATGGTTGTATATCAACCAAAGCCCCAGCCAGCATACTCCGAGCAGTTCTCTCCACCCCCGCCACTGATTCAGGAGATCAATGGCGTATGGAACGACGAAGCGCAACTGACCCGTCCTCAGGGACATTCTCAGGGTCAGAACATGGGCAACAAGCCCTATCAGCAACAGCAGCAGGGTGGGAGACCCTTCCAGCCCTTTACTAGTACCAGCCTCCTTCTCACGGAACCACCTGGAGACAGAATTACCAGCACGGTCCTCAGCAGTCCGGATATCGCGGACAGGGATATCACCAGCAGCCGGCTGCTCAATATAGTTAGCAGAATGCACAATATTTCTCCAACCCTCCTCCTCACCAATTTTCACAAGGTTATCAGTCGCAATCTCAGCCGCCATATCAGCATTCTAGACCCCAGCAGGGGGACTCCTCTGAGATTGTGCCGGTCAATCCGGCCCTGGCCTGTTTAGAGCATCTAATGAAGAACATGGCTGAGATGACCCAGAAGATCGACGACCTAACGGCAGCCAAGACCGTCATACCAGCCCAGGTCGAAGCCAACCCGAACAACTTCCGATGTAAGGAGCAGGTATCCGGCAGTGTCCAACCCGAATCAGGTGAATTAAATTGTTTTTTATCTAATGTTGTTACTCTCAGGAGCAGTAGGACACTCCAACCATCAGCGACGGCGAAGGGAAAGCATCTTGCATCTGATGGGGAATCATCAGTCCAGCCAACACCAGGGCCAGCCAGCATTTTGGGAACAGCCCCAACATTCAGAAAATCACAAAAAAATGAAGAAAATAGCAAAACACAAAAAGATAGCAGCAACCTCGGTGGAGATCAGCCAGCATTGGAGACGCCTGCACCTGCCTCACAGCCAGTTCCTGACAGGAGGAGCACTACACTTGTAGTGAGTCCAATGCCAGCACCAGAAGCCGAGCCTGTCATTTTTGGTCCACAAATTGTAGATGAATCCATTCCTTTTTGCCATCTACCTGTACACAACAATATGGACACTATTTTGAATGAAAGTGGTGAAGACTTTGTAAATATTCCTTTTCCTGAAGCAATGAAAAAACATAAAAAAAATGAAAAATTTGAAAAATGCTTTGTCTGATCCTGCCATCATAGAAATCATTCAGAATTTAGTGCTGAATATGCCATTGATGAAAGCTCTTGAGTACATGCCAGCCATGAAGAAGGGATTAAAAGAGGCATGCACAACCAAGCACAAGCCGCACCTCCACAATTCCAGAAGCAAGGGTGGCAAGTCCGAAAAGCATATCCTCACAATGGCCACCGTTAATGCCATCAACAACCTCCCGGATAAAAAGCCAGATATGGGAGCGCCTCTTGTACGTTGTCAGATGTTCAATTAGGAGTTCGAGCGAACACTTCTCGACAGCGGATCGTCTATCAATTTGATGCCAGCTTCGCTACTCATGGAGTTCAGGCTAGGACCGCTCAAACCTACAAAGATGATTATGCAGTTCGCAGACAAATCAGTCAAGCGGCCTAGAGGCCTGTTGGAAGACGTGATCGTCACGGTTCAGGAAAAGTCATTCCCGGCTGATTTTGTGGTCTTAGATATGGGCGTCCCCTCTCCATTGCTCCTTACCCCAATCATACTTGGAAGACCATTTCTGCGGACATCAAACGCAGTAGTGAATTATGGTACAGGAGAAATCACTTTTGGCGCTGGCAATGAAATAATCAGAGTAGAGACCCTGTCTGAGGGAACACCAACCGAGCAGACATCCACATCATATGCAAGGGTGATTGAGTATGCTGACGACTGCGACTTTCTTGCAGAAATTCAAGATACCAACTTATTTTTGGATGACAATGAGATCCATGAACTCCTCTGCCCCAAAGAGGAAGTAGAGACCGCAATCGAATTTCCCCTTATCGATCAGGATGAGGAGCTCGCTGATGTGCTGCAAGAGACTGTCGTGGGAGTGATGTGCCTTCAAAATCAAGAGCAGAAATTTGAAGTATCTTTTTGATGAAGAAGACATCATTGAGGAATTCTGTCAGGCTTTGAGAGAAGAAGCAGATCAGACTATGGTGGACACCGAACAGTTGAATGAATCACCACCTGCACTAATAGCTGAGGTCACCACTGAAGCAGCTCAGACCCCGCCAGAGCTGAAACCCTTGCCCTCCAACATGAAGTATGACTTCCTTGCGGGAGAACCGAATATGTACCCGGTCGTCATCAATGCACATCTGACCGAAGACCAAGAATCTCGTCTGATGGAGGTTCTTGAACGCAACCGCAAGGCGATAGGCTGGCGAACATCCGATCTCCATGGGATCAATCTGTCATTATGCTCGCACCGCATCTTTCTGGAAGACGATTGCAGGCCCTCTTGAGAACTTCAGAGATGATTAAATCCTAATCTGCGGGAGGTCATTATGAAAGAGATCCAGAAGTGGTGTGATGCAGGATTTATCTATCCCATCTCCGACAACAAATGGGTGAGCCCTCTGCATGTTGTTCCCAAGAAATCAGGGATCACCATTGTGAAGAATGAAAAGGGAGAGGAGATCGCAACCAGAGTACCCACTTCTTGGCGAGTATGTGTGGACTACAGAAGACTTAACCTCGCTACCAAGAAGGATCATTTTCCTCTACCCTTCATCGACCAGATCTTGGAGAGATTGGTCGCGAAGGAATATTTCTGCTTCTTGGATGGATACTCTGGGTATAATCAAGTTGCTATTGCTCCTGAAGATCAAGAGAAGACCATGTTCACCTGTCCTTTTGGCACATATGCCTTCAGACGGATGCCGTTTGGGCTATGCAACACCCCATCCACATTTCAGAGGTGTATGCTTGCAGTTTTTGCCGATATGGTGGGCAACTTTCTCGAGGTCTTTATGGACGATTTTTTGGTCTACGGGGATTCCTTTGATCAATGCCTGGATTATTTAGACCGAGTCTTACAGAGGTGCTGCGAAGTCAATCTTGTGCTTTCATGGGAGAAGAGCAACTTCATGGTGACCGAAGGAATTGTGCTGGGTCACGTTGTTTCTAAACGTGGTATGGAAGTTGACCCAGCCAAGGTGGACGTGATTTCCAAACTTGAGCCACCCACAAACATCAAGCAAGTCCGGTCATTCTTGGGCCATGTCTGTTTTTACCGACGTTTCATCAAAGATTTAAGTAAACTGGCCAGACCGTTGACTGAGTTGCTCGGTAAGGACAATGAATTCATTGTAGATGACTGTGTGCTCCTTGCCTTTAATCAGTTGAAAGAGCTCATCACGCAGGACCCTGTCTTACAGCCACCGATTTGGACTCAGCCTTTCGAGATCATGACCGACGCGTCAGATTATGCCATCGGCGCTGTATTGGGACAGAGGAAAGACAATGTACCATTTGCGATTCACTACGCTAGTCGAACGCTCAATGAAGCCCAGCGGAACTACACTGTCACTGAAAAGGAGCTGCTAGCGGTAGTCTTTGCCTTGGAAAAGTTCAGATCCTACCTCCTTGGGTCTAAAGTAATCATTTACACTGATCATTCGGACATTCGGTACTTACAGCAGAAGAAGGACACCAAACCACATCTCATTCGGTGGATTCTTCTCCTCCAGGAATTTGACTTGGAAATCAAAGATAAACCTGGGGTGAAGAATGTAGTGGCCGATCATCTGTCAAGGCTTCCGGAACCGGAATCTCCTGAGCTGAACCTGTAGCCAATCACAGAGACCTTTCCAGATGAGGCAATTCTGTCTGTCGCCTCACTTCCTTGGTATGCGGACATCGTGAACTACCTGGTTGCCAAGAAAATTCCACAGGACTGGCCTAAATTGAAAATAGACAGTTTCTTGTCTAAAATCCATTTCTACCAGTGGGAAGACCCGTATTTGTTTCGTGAGGGAGCAGATTGTATCTGGAGAAGGTGCATTCCTCATGAGGAAGTTCCAAGTGTCCTCGCTTTATGTCACTACCAAGATTCTGGAGGACATCATTCAGGCAAACGAACGACAGCAAAGGTTCTTCAAAGTGGCCTCTGGTGGCCTTCATTATTCAAAGATGCAGATGAGTATGTCAAATGCTGCACTGACTGCCAGAAGATGGGCGGAACCATAGGAATGAGAGACACGATGCCTCTGAAATACATTCAGATTTCAGACGTCTTTGACGCATGGGGCATTGACTTTATGGGTCTGTTTCCCAACTGTCAGGGTTATGAATATATTCTACTTGCTGTCGATTATGTAAGTCGATGGGTGGAGGCTATTCCCGCCCGAGCCGCCGACAGTAGGACTGTCTGTCGATTCTTGAGAGATCACATCATAGCACGGTTCGGGATTCCCAAGATTCTCATATCTGACGGGGGTAGTCATTTCATAAACAGAGAGGTGAACAAGCTGACTCAAGAATTCTGCATTGAACATCGTGTTGCTTCACCCTACCACCCGCAGTCCAATGGCTTAGCTGAATGTTCAAACAGGGAGATCAAGACAATCTTACAAAAGCTTGTGCGTCCGGATCGCAAGAACTGGTCTCAGCTGCTTGATTCCGTTCTTTGGGCTTATAGAACAGCGTACAAGTCACCCTTGGGAATGTCTCCCTACCGCCTTGTGTATGGCAAGCCATGTCATTTGCCCGTCGAACTAATTCACAAATCCTTATAGGCCATTAACATCTGTAATTTGGACTCCAAGCAAGCGGGAAAGAACAGAAAACTGGATCTGAAAAGATTACTGGAATTCAGAGATTATGCATATGACAACAACCTGATGTACAAGGAGAAGGTCAAAACATGGCATGACAAGCATATCCGTCGCAAGTCCTTTGATCCATGTCAGAAGGTGTGGTTGTTCGATGCGAAATTGAAGATCTTTCCAGGCAAATTGAAGAGTAAATGGACTGGGCCGTTTATGGTTAGGCAGGTGCGTGACAACGGAAGTGTATTGATATCCAATCTGTCAGCTGACGCACATCCATTTGTAGTCAATGGACAGCATCTGAAGCCATACCTTGAACATGATACATTCATGGCTGTCGTTGACTCGGTTCAAGTAATCTATGAGGATGAGCTGAATATTTCCAAAGAAGCAGAGGAAGGCCAAGCACAATAAAACATTTTTGAATGAGTTTTCTTCTTTTCTTCTTTTCTTCTTTTCATTTTCTTTTATCTTCTTCGACCGAATTGATGCCATCCCTTTCATCATTGCTACACCTAGGATGTACTTTATCCTAAGTATAGGGGGGATGCGCATCCCGAGTTGTTCATATCCACTTTCATCCCTTTTCTTCTTTTCTTCTTTTCCGTTTCTATTTTCTTTATCTATCAAAAAGGTGTCGCCCCTTGTAGACAGTTTTCTATACTTAGGACGTACTTTATCCTAAGTATAGGGGGGTGTGCACCCCGAGTATGTCCATTCTTTGATCCTCTCCATTGTCTCCTCTTCTTGTCTATACTTAGGGATATCTTACCCTAAGTATAGGGGGAGACAATCTGAGTATGATCTGTTCATTCCCACCCTTGACCCTCCCTGCTTTGTGTACAGTCTGCTATACTTAGGATTATTTGATCCTAAGTATAGGGGGGACGGTCAACTTCTCATTCGTTCATTCATCTCGTATTTATTTATTCTTTGGTCTTACCTATACTTAGTACGAGTTATGTCTGCTCTTTTCTCTCCGATCTATGAGGACATAGCTCAAGCTAAGTATAGGGGGGTCGTATATACGGCATATATACTTTAGCCATTACTCGTACTTTCGTATTTTCCTAATAATATTACTAATAATTCTTTAAAATTCATTAAAAGCCTTTAATAAAAAGGTGTTCTGTTCCTCAAATTCTTTTATGTATTTACTGATTAATAAATCAGGTGAAAATATTTTTTGCAAAATGTTTGAAAAATAGTTTGAAAATCTTTGTGAACATCTATTGAAAGCTATTTTGAAAATATTTTGTTACATGTTTTCAACCTGTGTAAAATGTGTGTTTTGTAAAAATTCTTTTCTTTGTGTGAAATAAAATGTTTGAAAAATGATTTGCAAATGGTTTGAAAAATGGTTGCAAAAATATTTTGAAAAAAATCTATTTATATTGTTTTGAAAACCTTTGCGAAATGATTTTCAAATGTGTGTACATGTTTGCAAAAATGTTTGTAAAAACTATTTTGGACTATAGTTTTCAAAAATTGAGTGAAAAAGACTTGTGCCAAATAAGTTTGAGGAATATTTACATCACACCAAAATCCACTATGTACTTATAAAATTGATCACTTACCCTGTAAATTCTTAAAATACACTTCTTGTATATATAAAGAAGCACTCCCGTGTACATATTTTTCACCTAGTTTTTAGCCAAAACTTTTTTGTTCTCAAAAATCCCAAAAACATTTGCAAAAGTAAAATCCAAAAACAGTTGAAAAATCTTTTTGAAAAAAAATACAAAAAAAGGCATATGCATCATCTTTTCAAAAATCCATAAAAAGTTCAAAATCTTTGAAAAATTGCATCACAAAAATATTTCTACATTCTGCATCGCATTTGCATAGCCTTCGCATTTTTCGGATTGAGTTTGATAGTTGAACAAGTCTAAGTAAAATCAGGAGATTGGAGCTTGATTGGACCTTAAAATCTACCTAATAACAGGAACCTTATAGGAACTGGGTTTGAGGTACTTCAGGTCTAGTTGACTTAATTCTTTGAGGATCACGGGACGTGGTTCAATGGATTCTTGATTGCCTAAGTAGAGTATTTCGGAGCACACGCACGACTCTTGTTGATAATGACCTAACTTGGACACTTGCACCTTTCACATGGATCAACTCAGTTGGAGTGGTGAGGGGATTGGATTTGCCGGTATGAGACGCACACAAGTGGAAACATTTGTCCTCCTCTAGGGAGGGAAGTGCACCCCAACCCATCCAGTGATGAGGAAGTCTAAAGACAGAAGGCTGTGGGTTGCGATAAAGCTTCAAAAGAGGGATAGTCTACTGACTCAAGAGGAAAAACTCCTTATGTAAATGCTGCTGTGAATAGTATTCAAAAAAAAGTGTATGTTCAGGCATGTAAAAAAAATAAAAATCCTGCAAGTATGTACAAAGTCAATAAGAAAGCTTGAGTTCCAAAGTCATATCATGTGAGCCTGCAGCTGGATGACTTGACTACACTGGTCTTGCATCCCAGGATAGGTAGCTACACTGGCTACCGTCCATTCTTCTCTTCACCCCCTCCTCTTGAGCTGGTTGTCACTTGAACTTAGAAGGGAATACCTGCTCCTCGAGGATGGAGTTATTGGATTGGGGAATCATTGGGTTGTCGTACTGGAGAAGTCAGTTCCTTTGTCATTCTAGTTGGGGAGAGCCACCATCAATTACACTGTACGAGTCAGATTCATAGTCGTAAGGGTTTGTGTATGAGTTGAAGTATTTCTGACCTGGCTATTGAGGAGACTTGGACAGAGTTTTGGGATTCTCAAGGACTGTTGGATTTCAAATTCGGTTCTCATTAAGGTTCCGCCCGCACTAAAATTCCAAAGGACCGATTTAAGCTCCAAACTTTGATTTTGTGAAGACAAGTTTGACGATCAAATAAAATCCAAGTTCTTCTTTTTCTTTTCTTTCTTTTTCTTTTTGCACTTATTGCATAAGTGTTTGCTAGGGACTAGCAAAGGTAAAGTATAGGGGTATGATGAATCCACATTTCATCATCTTTATTCTATCATTTTGGCCTCAAAAGCCCTGGCAAGTGCCTGAAAATAGCATTAAATAGAGTAATTTTGCATTCATGCATATGTGTGTAAAAAGTGTATAAAATACTGTTTTTAATGCCAAAATTATAGAATAAAGAAAAGAAAAGAAAAAGAATAAAATATTGTAAATATTTTATGACCCGAAACCCCGAGACCTAGGCATCTTGATGAATAGGTCGACAAGGAATAAAGTAGGGGGAGATAAGGGTCAAATACCTATATTATTATATTCATTCTTTATTTATTTTGGGACCTATTTTTGGTTCCGCTTTTTATACATCAAATAAAGAAACTTTGTACATGAAAGTTGTAGATAAATTAATAAAGAAAAATACAAAATTGATTTCACTGAAAAATGATACACATATAAAAAGTTATGGTCTAAATAAAATTCCAGAATGCCAACTTCCCAGACTGTATCTCATAAATGAAAACTCCAAATGCAGCATACTCACCTTTAATTGTATATATAATAAAATAATCTATTTTATGGAGGTGGTTTCGCATTTGGCGAAGCTACGGTTTGGAAGTTGAGTTTTGGACCCTCATTGTATAGCTATACTGATTAAAATATTCAATTTATTATTTATTCATTATTTTTGTATATTTATACTTTTATAATCTTGTAAATATTACTTATAATATTTATGTATATTAAAATTAGAATAAAAGCCTAAATAAAATACAAAATAAAAATATCTACATAAAACACATAGATACAATACCTACATACAAACCTATACAATATCTACTTATATTTTATTAAATATACAAAACATATCAATAAAACAAAATAAAAATATATTTGTGTATATAAAAGTATTTTATAATTTTAGAAAATAATAAATATAAATAATAAAATAAAAATACACAAAATAAAAATAAAGTAATAAAATACATAGGTATATGTACCTATATAGGGCTAAAAAGACAACTTGTAAAAATACACCTAATTAAAATAAATAAAAAGTACCATAAAATAATTTATAAAATTATAAGCATTTTTTATTTTGTAACCATAATTAAATATAGTAATTTACTATTTTAGTCTGATTTTAGAATTTATTTTCAGATTTTTTCCTGGTTGGTCCACGTGGACCTACCAGGAGGGCTGGAGAGTTGACCTCGGTCAACTCTCTACCCAACACCTGGACCGTGTCAGAAGATGCATTTGACCCACTTTCATCCATTTTTCGAGGATGCTTCGATCACCATTTGGTGATGGTATCTTCATGAGATCTCTTCCTCGATCAATGGTGAATCACGCCCAAGTGATTCCTTGGGCTAAGGACCACTGATCGAGGCGTTTGACCCTCATCTTCCACGCCGCCCGTCAACCCTTCAAAAGGGCACCCCAGACTTCGATTTGAAGTTTGATCCTTCTTCCGCCATTTCCACCCTAAAATCCCTAGCCCTTCGTGTTCCTGGTGACAGCAGGCATCGAATCGAGCCTGGGTTTGCGTCGTTTGGCGTCGAATCGAAGAGATCCATCCCTCGCCAGAGCTCCGCCCGAAGCCATCCACTTCCGTCTCCGGTGAGCTTCTCCCTCTTCTTTTTCCTTTTTCTTGTAGCTCTAGCGTAGCATAGCTTAGCCTAGGAGCAGTTTTGTTTTTTATCGCATCAATCACAGTGAATCCTCGATCAAACCCCACGGCGGAGCTGAGCTCTGCCCGCCGTTTCCGGTCATTCCCCACATCTATCCGACCACCTGTCGCCCCTATTTTCTTCCCCTTCACTCCGTCGCTTCGCTCCACCCCTCCATTCATCTCGATCTCGCCTAGATCAAGTCAACAGAGCTCCTCTCTCCGCCGCTCGCTGGAGCTTCACGCCCGAGCCACCTTCTGCCTCCATCGAACCATCAGAACCTCCCTTTCTGCTGGCCTGGATTTTGCGCACCTAACCATGCAGGTCTGAGCCAAAGAGAAGGCTCCATCGACCCTCGAAGACCCCAGGAGCAGCTTCCCAGGTCTCCTTTGTCGTCCGAGCTCCCCATGCCGTCTCCGCCTCGCCGGAGACCACCATCAGACGCGGAGAGGCCCCAGGATCGTTTTGCCCTTGATCCTAGGGCCGGAGCGGCCGTGTGTCAGCCGCAATCGCCAGCCAAAGCTCACCGGGGGAGGTGTTCTTTGTGACCCTCTCCCCGCTGTTGGATCAGGAGCTCCTCCAGACGTCACAGCCACCGTTGGATCTTGGCCGCTCACCACCGTCCGATCGCACCGCCAAGATCTAATCCTAGTCGTCCCAGCCGAAGCGTCATCGCGTGTCCCTGAGCTGACACGTGTCCAAGTGAATCTCCATCGGCCGCACGATCTGCCCCGTGGGTATTTTGCATCTTTCACCCACGTATTTTTGTATTTATGTTTTAGCCCTAGAACTTTTACTTCCAGTTTAAAAGTTTTTGTAATAATTGCACTTAGGCCCCCGCACTTATTTTGTTTACACTTTAGTCCTCGCCATGTCACCTCACGTGACTGGGGTGCGTGACTTTTGGGTATTTTGCACTTTTGATCCTCAGTTTTTATGTATTTGTAGTTATACCCCTGTGCGTAGTTAATTAAATATGTTTTTGGGATAATTGCATGTTAACCCTGCCGGTTTTTATTATTTCCAAAAATGCCCCTTTGAACAACAGAACACGTGCTTCGCGTGTGTCTTTTGGTGAAATTTGCACCTAAGCCCCTCTATGTTTTTATAATTACAAATATACCCATGCTAGTCTTAGGATTTTTGTGTGCTTGATCTATTTAATTCACGCATCATTTTAACTCCAAAAATTCTTAAAAATTAAACTTAAGCTCCTATGTGCTTGTTCTTTAACACCATATTTTTAGTTTTTAATTTTATTGCATTTTTATATTTATTAAAAATCAAAAACATGCTATTTCAATATTGTCTAGCTTAGAAAATACCAAAAAAATATTAAAATACCTCTAAAAAATCCAAAAAAATACCTATTATCTATTTTAATCTCTTTTAGTGTTAGTCCAAAAATCACTAAAAATCTCAAAAGAAAAACCTTAAAAATTTGAAAATACACAAAAACTTCAAATATATATATATATAAAATCATAGAAACTCAGAAAAATATAAGCTCAGTTCCTGTTTCTTCTATAAATCCTATTTATTTTGAAATTAGTTGGAAAATTTTGGTGGTTGTTTGCTATTTTTAATTCCCATTTTATCCCCAACCAGTAGCTTATTCATTGTTTTGCTTTATTTTGTTATTTAAAAATACCAAAAACATTCTGAAAAATACCCAAAAATCACAAAAACAGTAAAAAATTATAAAAAGACCAAAAAGATTTTATTTCTGAATTTTTGACAATTTTTGCATATTTTTATAAATATTTTATCTTGTCTTTTATTATATTGCTTTCTTATTCCAATATTGAAAAAGAACAAAATAATATAAAATATAAAATTATAAAAATTGGAAAATTAAAAATCAAAATATAAAATTAAAAAATAATAATAATAATAATAATTAAAATCCCACAAAAAAATTAGATTGGCTAAGTGGTTTATTTGACCTAGGTTGTGACTCTTGTCTATACTCTGCAACGTTGTTTCCTGTGTTCGACCCCTACTTGCTTGCCATTGTACACTTCTTAGTAGGGTATAATAAATTTTAATCCTTGCTATTGATTGCCGGATTGATTGTGTGGGTTAATTGTTGACGAACGAGGAGGCTTGAGTAGTCGCATCAGCGACAATGAGTCTGATTTGTCAGACCACTATTTAGCGGCCTCGCTTCTATCATTTTTCAGGTAGCCAGCTTAATCTATGCGAAATCACTAGCTAAAACACAAAATAAAATGCAGAAAACTAATTACGCTAACAAACTCTATCTAGGATAAAAGAAAACACAACTCTCATACCTTCCTTTGAGGAAAAGGAACAAGGAGGCCAGAGCTCGCCGTGGGTGCACCTCTCCTCCTCCTCCAACCATGCCGACCCCTCAGGGGTATTCCCTCTATCAGCTGGAGACTCACTAGGCCAAGGTTAGGGGGGTTTAGAACTTGGAAGGGGACCAAATTATGCCAAGGAGGTTGGAGGTGATTATTTGTACTCATGATGCACACCCTTATTGATAGACTATTTGGAAAGAATCAAATCTATATATAACCAATCTATTGAGTCGGCGAGATTGATGGATGAGCAAGGATCAAAATTGGTGAAGGGCTCGAGGGTGATGGAGCAACGAAGTGACGAGGAAAAATTAGAGAATGCAGCCCACTCGAGACTCTGACATAAGTCAGACAAAAGAATGAGGAGTTGACCGGGGGTCAACATCCCATGCGTTCTTATCGGTCCACAAAGTATAGATCAGGATAAAATAGGTCATTTTATTCAAAAATAATTAATTAAACATAGTAAATGATTTAATTAATTTTTGGGTATAACATAGAAAATATTTATTATTTTATGTAGTATTTTAATAAGTTTTTATTTTTTGGTGTTATTTATTACAAGTTAATTTTAAGGATGTATTTATCGGTGTAATCATCTTTGTTTTGGTTATTTTATTTTTATTTTGTATATTTGATTATATTATTTTATTCTCTAATTTTATATATTTATCACTTATTTCTAGGTTTAGAAATATATTTTTATTATATTTTATTGATGTCATTTGTATACTTACATAAATATGGGTATAAATTATATAGGTATAAGTATAAGTATTTTGTCTAGTATTTTGTATATTATTTTATTTTTATATTTTCTTTATGGTTTTATTCTAGTTTCAATAGATACATATACTATAAATAATAATTACAAAATTATAAAATGTAAAATTATAAAAAGGATAGAGAATAAATAAAATTGAATATTTTTTCAGATATATCGTACAATAGGGGTCCAAAACCTAACTTTCACATATTAACTCCAAAAAAAATAAAATTACCATTATTAAATAGCCTGTTAAAAGTTATATACAATTAATTAAAGTGATTTTTTGACACATTTTGAGTTTTTATTTGGGAGATGGATCTGGGATATAGGGATTTTGGAATCTTATTTAGAGTATAACTTGTACACTGTATATATCTCTCATTATGCCCTTGACACATCATCAGTGATGTCAACCTTACTTGACTACAGAGTTCCTGACAGATCGTCGAAAGAAAAAGTACCTACCCCCAAGGGATGGAGAAGCAGTCCGACAGCTCATCCAAGGTTTACCCATGAGGTCCCCCTTGCGAAGTGGTAAGCTACTTTCCCTGCCTTTCGTCCCCTCTCAGTACCAGACTAGCTATCTCAATAGTGGGAGAGGCTACCCGTCTGTCAATAACAGCTTATCGACTTAGCAACAAAGGCTAGAGGTTGACTATTGAGAAGGGGTCTGCACCACATGGAAATCTATCTGATTAGGTTTGATCCCCTTATCACTAATATCAGCCCGTCCTGTGTCGACTAATTGCTCACCCTCAGGTATGAGACTCTTTTCTTCAATGATATGGAAAATCCTGAAAAACCTCATCCTGCGTCCTTTCTTGGCGTCCCTGCTGGTCTGGTTCTTTCGTCATCATCCCAACTTCTTCTTGCTTGGCGTTTGTATGAAATTAATTTTTTATTTTTCTGTATATTTTTATCTACAAATTCGTTGCTTGGATCATCAATGTGGATTGTGGGAAGCACGCAATCCATCCTTGCGCCCGCAAGTATGATCTATGTCAGATCAGACTTGATACAGGAGGTCTCTTCATTTAGAGATATGATTACAAGCATGCTTCAAGTGGTAACCCCAATTATCACTTGTGGTCTTGATGAAATGATTCTATAAGTATTATTGCATCATGTGATTTCACCACATAAATTTTTTAAATTCTGCTACCCCGAGCAACTAGTATGACTAGTTGCTCTCGATCGCATATGATGCGATCTTCATACTTCCCGGATGTACTTAAGGTTTTTCCCATAAACTTCAAGTGGTATCAAAGCCTTGGTAAGGGTCTTGGATGAGATCCAAACCCTGAGGTGAACAAGTATATTTCGGATGCGCATGACTCGTTACTTTTCCACTGGATGCAAGATTTGATTGATTTTTTGTTGAAATAAAAACCTACTATTTGTTAACTGTTTGGGTGTGTGATTTGGTTATTAAAATATATTTATAATGTGTAAATATGTCCCAAAAAATAGTAACCTATGATTGGTACAAAAAGTGCATAAAAATGATTCGAAGAGATTCTGTCGCGATATTGTTTTTGCTTGTATTCATGAATCTGTAAGAAAATTATATTTTTCTTACTATTTTACCATAATGAAACATGAAATAAACACTTGGATTAAGTAGAAAATCAAACTAGAAAACCTCTCGAATTTGTTTTGCATGATTCTGACTCCCTTTAGCCTAGATATTCCATATTTAGTGGAGATGGCTCAGATGATGATCGGATCATGAATTCCCTTTGCTTAACACGTTTACCATTCAATGGAAATCATAGAAATTGTGAATTTTCCTTGAAAAATTTAATGACTACTAATTATAAAAATAATTTATTAAACATCATTGCCCATTGAATATACGCTTTATTAAAAACTGGAGTTTATCATACAATAGTTATAGGACAACATTACATGCAAAACAAAGAACATGTTTACTTGATATGACTAGAAATTTAGGATCCTTCATTTTTTTGAAGATGCCTAAATCTTTGAGTGATTACTATATATAATAAAATGTTGGTCATCAAATTTGATCGATAAAACCACACGTACATTGTTATTATTTTGCATTGTTCTCAATCAGAGTGGTGAAGGTGTCTAGCATGGGTATGTTAGCTTGGTTTACTTATTAGTGCCTTACAGGACGAGGAAACGCTCCCTCCCATCATAACTCGAGTGTACTGGAGGAATCCATTTTTGACGAAAGAATGGTATGACTAAGTCAAGTGTACTCTAATTATCAAAATACAAAATAATACGTACTTGTGAGAGCCTATACTATATAGTAATATCAAGCAAACCCTAATTGTTTGTTGGTTGATTGATTGGATTGGTAATTGATTTAATATGATCAAATTAATTAGATATAATTAAAATTAATACTATATTATTAATAGAGTTGTATTTTCCTTAGATGAATTAATTATGTGAATATGATTCATAATAATTAACTAAAATTTGAATATGATATAGAGGATCACATAAGTGACATCAATGGTCTCCCGTCAAGGCAAAGTGTTCTGTTGCTATGGATTATATGGAAGAGACGCCAGTACAAAGCGATAATTTCTGCATACAAGCGCACATGGATCGAGCTATTTGCTTCTCCAAAGAGTAAGGTTGTATGCATAGTGACCCCGATATCGGATCCACGTATTATTGGGGTGACATTGGATTGCGCATAGCGAGTGCTATTCCTATTGATGGTTTGTTCAATTAACAACGGGTCAACATCACCTTAGGGGTGGTGGGCTTGGGTGTTGAAGACTGAATTGGGAAGTGAAAGTTCGACTTGCAAGGCAGAATGAGTTCCCGCTTCCTTTTACCTGAGTTATAGGTTCTCATATTATTGAGATGTAACAATGGTAAGAAGGAAATCCCAAATCTTGCTTGAGATATAATGGTAAGTATTTCTCTTACTTTGAAAGTGAATAAGAGAGTGAACATTCAGAGTTGAAAAGGCAAGACAACTTTGACATAAAATATGTAGTCAAAGTAAAATATGCATTTATGTAAATTATCTTATTTCAGATAATTAAAATTAAACCCACACAAAATTAAACTCAATAACAACCAGTGAAATATCATGGATTGGATTCGTGATCAAGATATTGTACTTACAGTTGAACACGTAATGTATGTGGTTGAAATATGAAAGTTTCTTCATAATAATGAGGAATAATAATTAGATAGACAATAGGATAACAACCTTAGATTTGTATGTCTCTATAGACTTGATCTCTCATCGAATGTGCTTTGGAAGTATCATGTTAATGATGATATTAATTATCCAAACTCCTTATAAAATCAAAGAAGATGTTTTGGCATACATATGTGCTCTTAACATTTAATCCCGAATGACATGGTTCACTACATTCTGCAGAATGGTGGCTCGATAAGAAAATATGTACTTGGAATAATTGATTACCTGCTTGAACCAAAGTCTTTAATAGTTAAGATGGATGTAGATATGATGAGTGTTATCATTCTACTATCTATACTCTAGTCATTCATGAAGCTTCATAATATTCATATTGTATGAATTGAATGAAGCATGCATAAATGTTCAAATACTCTTATATTGAAATCTTTTGAGTTCAACATAGGATATCATTTGTCTTAAGCAATGGTTTCTTATAGATGAAGGAAGCGTAGTGAAAGCCTGGGTCTGACCCAAGTGAGAAGAAAAGTCAAAGAGTTGGCTATACTTTTGTAATCCACACATATAACATTCAAAGAGTTGGATGAATGCCAATACTGAAACAAGCTGATGTATAGATAGTATGACTAGCTAGACTATCTAGGATGCTTAGAGAATGACTCAAATAGTGCATCGTCATATTATACATATATATATATATCATTGAAATTGACTTGCTTATTAGATAATATCAAAGTCTAATAATATCTCATTCCTCTAATAACATTTGCAATTGGATGCATATGTTTTGGAAGAGTAGAACCATTGATATTAAGGTTTAATAGTCATCCACATGGATGTTGATGCAATTGTTGTAACAATCTCCATTGGATAGATAGAATACATATTTTCAGTGGGAGAGCCTTTAGTCTTAGGGAATGTCTATATGTCCTAGATTTTATAATACATCATTGTTTATGGTTCATTAACATTTCTAAATACAGAAAAAAATTAAACCTTAAAGGATCAAAGGGGGGATGAAAAACATTTCACAATTATCTGGTATGAAGCCTTGGACATATGTCTATTGATGAGATCAATAAACTAGTGAGAGATGAAACTCTAGAATGTCTGAACTTCAAATCTTACATACTTGTGAATTTTGTATTCAAAGTAAAAAAGTCCAATATACCCTTCTCTAGGAATGGTGTTAGATGCCAAGGTATTCAAGATCTCATGCATATTGATGTATGTAGATCATCTTCATAATGAACAATAATGATATGTGATATGACTTGATGATTATTTGTGATATGAGATTTCTTCCCTTTACCTTAGAAACCTTTGAAATGCTCAAAGGTTTCACAATCTTGGTTTAGAACCAATGTTTGAAAGGAATATAAAGTAAATTTGATCTAACCAAGGTAGCAAGTACCTATTAGATGAATTCAAGAAATACCTTATGGAAAAAAGAATATCATTCCTATATCACTCCTCCTAATACACCTAAACTCAATAGAGTTGTAGGGAGATGCAATTGGATCATGTGTGGCATGATTTGATCAACGATGAATCTTAACATAATTACCTCTTAGTTTCCAGGTATATATTTAGTAGAGACTACAATATATATCCTTGATAATACTCCATGCAAATCGAAACCTAAAAACCTCATAAACTATGCTTTGAAACCTAGCCTAGTGTTGGACACTTGAGGATTTAAGGTTGCTTGGTCCATAACCATGTCATGGATGCAAGTATGTTGGAATCTAGCACCAGAAAGTGCTATTTCATAAAGAATATAGAGGATGGTACTGGATACCTACATTATGACCCTTAGATTCTAAAAAGTTTTCATCTCTAAGAATATGATTTTTATAAGATGATTTTCTTGAGAATCAAGATGAAAATCAAGCAAAGGAACTCATTTAATCTTGAGAAGATAATAAGGCTCCTGAAATTGAAAACTAAAAGGATAATTAAAGATAAAACACTCGTACCTCTTCAAATCAGTTTGAGGGTGGAAAGACCACCTAAAGGGTATGGATTCCATGTGTCAGATAAGTATGAAATGATCTGACTTCATATGAAGAAGCTTCCAAGGATCATGACATGGAGATATGGATTTTACCAATAATGTCTAAAGTAGACTTCATATACAAGTGTTGTATATGGACCCTCGATGATCCACCTATAAGGGTAAAACCTATTAAGTGTAAATGAATCTTCAAGAGAAAGAGAGAACCTGATGAGAAGGTAGGGACCTTCAAAGCACAACTCGTATCCACAAGATACACATGAAGAGAAGATATCGCTTGCGATAAGACTTGCTCTTCAGTGATCATGCTTAAACCCATCAGAGTATAGTTAACTATAGCTACACAACTTAACTATGACATCTACAAGATGGAAGTCAAGATTGCATCCCTCCATGAATACATCTTTGAGGATATTCATATTAAGTATCCCCAGGGCTTCATAATTGAGGAAAGCAAGATGTGAAAGCCAAAGAATTCCATCTATGGGCTCAAATACGCATCTAGTATTTGGAACATCATATTTGATGAAATTATAATTACGATTTTAGATAGAATCTCGATGAACCATGTGAAGTTTAGTGGGAGTGACATTGTGTTCATCGTACTAAATGTAGATAATATCCTAATCATTTGAAATGATATAAGGATAAGAATAAGTGGTTTATAATCTGGTTGTTCCATACCTTGAGATGAAAGATCTCAAGAATACCTCTTAGATCTTAGTTCTGAAGATATTCATAAGTAAAGAGAAGAGGGTATTGAGACCATCACATTAGTGGTACACATTGGACATGTTCCATTTTTGGAAAACCCCAAGGAAGGCTTCCTTCCCTTAAGATAAGGTACTGACCTATCTGAAGGGATATCACCTCAAAGAGTTGAGGAAGTGAATAATAAAGTCGCGTGCCCTTGTGCATCAATTACTAGAAGGCTAGAAGCCTAGTGTATGCTAGATATGTACAAAAACCATATGTTTGCCATGCAGTGGGAGTAGTAAACTGTTATTATTTCTACTATGGAGATAAAACATTTGATTGCAGTAATAAGGATATCTTCAAGGAGGAAAAGACTTTTGATATCAAAGTCTTATCTTCAAGAAGTTAAGACTTTATAGATAGTGATCTAAAAGTTCTTAACTATAGATGCCTTACAAGATTTAAGATTGGGTCTTAGTCTAGGAGATATAGATCTCTGGGAATAAGGGCAAATCTGATAAGGATAATAGAAATTACATACTTGTTATAATGATTAATGAATTCTAGTGTCAAAGACACTATAATTGCATTAACAAATTAGAGTGTTGGTTGCATAAGATGCAACATTCGCATTGGATGCGAGTATTATTACTAGATATGCAATTACCGTAAAAGTGCTTGATGTCGTCTCTCGAGAACATAGTGACTGGTCAGCTTTCTAAGCTATTTTTCTAAATATCTTATGATTAGAACTTCACTATGGATTTAAAAGATTAGTCCATTAATGGCTCTTTGCGCATGGGAGATTGTCGGACATGCGATCCCACAACGAGCTATTATGCAATAAATTTTATTGCAAATCATTCCCTGATCTGAAATGAAGAATAATTAATTTTCATAATAGGTCCCTTAGTACAATTATGGTTATGTACCGTGGCCATCTTCATGATCATACAGTTGTTGATTCAAATATTGAATCAAAGAGATTAGTGCTTCGATAATATCTATAGATTAAGATTGAGGACTCATCAAGCACTGTCAAGTGATTGTTAAGAGAGGATCTCCAGTCTGAGAGGAAGATGGAAATTCTTTTCTAAAGGTTGATATCTAACCGAGCTCTTGATGCAGATCCTCTGGAAAGGAATAGAGATTTAGAGATGTTAGATAGTTAGGTCAATGAGTTGACTTAATGAGATCGAGATAACCAATTCCTATGTCGTGTACTGTCACGATATAGTCATGCATCTTCAGACTGGAGACAAATGTTTTACTATATGTTTGAGTATATACATTTGGCAGATCGATAGGTTGATGATCTAATCAAGGTCCATACACCAGCGAGCTGGTGTGTATACAAGGGTATATGAATAGTATGATCTCTCAAAGGGATCATACAGGTTCATTATTGAACTGGAAGACACGATCTCACTCATGAGATATTGGGATAAAATTTCATGCACGGTCATCTCGCTTTGGAAGCTTGACTGAATTTGTAGGTTAGATATATGCTTTTGGAAAGTATATGATCAATACTTGAGTATCATATATTCTTTTGGAAAGTATATGATCAATACCAACTTGCAATGCTCAAATGAGAAACTTAATGATGAAACCCTAAAGAAGACAATATTGATTTGATCTAAATCTTCGGGATTATTCTAAGACTTCTAGTATGCAGGATGTACGAGTATTAGGAATACTCAAGGGTGATGCGATCATAGACGATTGTATAACCATGATGCTTCCATTCCGAGGGAGTGATGAAACAGGTTTGGATTTTAGTGAGTCCTCCCAAAAGATAAGTAATATAATCTTAGTCCAAATGTTGGGCATTGATCTGAATAGGACTCAGATGCAATGAGAAGATTAGGTTTACAACTTTGATCAAATCATGCAACTATAAGAGGTTCTGGAGATATGGATTTGAGATATGATCTCAATATCCAAGTCATTATACGTAGAACGTACAATCGCCATGTCCTATTCTCCAAGTATCTGCGGAGAAAGCCCATTAATCTTGAAAGAGTTCAAGAATATTTCCATTGTTGCTATTGTATCTGATCATTGAGTAAAATGGATAATTAAATTTGATTTAATTATTATGAATAATATGAATGTGATTCATATTATTTGGGTACATGAGCACGGACATCCAATATAAAGAAATATAATTTAATTATCAAGGATGCAAATAAATTGCTTCTTTATTGGTTTACTTGAATTGAAATATGTTGATTGATTTCAATATATTTAATTTAATTTAAATCCAACAACTTTATTGTTTGTAATTAAAACACAAAAAAACATGGCTATTGATTGAAAGCACAAATCAATGTCAACCATTGGATTTGTGTGTAAACATGGATTGAGATCCACAGATATCCAATTAGTATAAATGGAGGGGTAGTGATGAATCTCTATTTCATCACCTTTATTCTATCATTTTGGCCTTAAAAATCCTAGCTAATGCATGTAAAAAACATTAGTTTGTACATATTAACATTCGTTATTTATTCCAATTATTGTATACAGAACACTAGTTTTAATGACAAAATTTTAGAATAAGAAAATAAAAGAAAAATAATAAAATACGAAAGGTATTTTATGACCCTAAACCCCAAGAACAAGTCAAGAATTGAATTGGTCAACAAGAAATAAGGGGGGAGATAAAGGCCAAGAATCACCAAAAAACCCTATTCTTTTAATTCATTAATAAAGTATTTTTGGGGTCTATTTTACTCTTTATTATTTATATATCAAATAAAGAAACTTTGTACTTGAAATTCCTAATTTCATCTCATGAAATCTGATATCTTCTCCACAAGAGAGAGGTAGCGAAGAATACGGAGATCCATGAGCGGTCGAGGCGGCAACACAATGACGTAGCGATGACGATGATATTTTCTCCAACACTATATGGAAAGCCACAAGTGAGAGAGTGAAAGAGAGAGAATATAGACTTGTGGAGAAAGTTCCTCAAGGGAATGAATGTGTGCACCAAAGGCTAGGGTTGCCTCTCCTTTTATACTAATTAGATGTTCGTGGATCTCAGATATTGTGCACACAGAAATCCAATGGGTAACATTGATTTGTGCTTTTAATCAATGATCATGTTGTGTTTTAATTGACAACAACAAATTTTTTGACTTCAAATTAAATTTAATACATAGAAATCAATAAACATATTTCAATTCAAATTAAACTAATCAAGAAGGAATCGATTTGAAGTGGATGGAGTGACATAGCATAAAGGGGGTGGACGACCACTAAGTTGAGCGGGCTCAACATGGCTGTCCTCCCCATATATGGCGAGGATGCTCCAACATACTAATTTTGAGAGCATATTTCCCAACAAATATTCCACATATTTTGAGACCATTTTGGTCATGATTCCTATATGGACAAACCTAGTCACAAAAACTGACTATATCTCGGTTCAGGAGAAAATGTCAATGTCGCGGCATACCGAGCATAGTCACTCATCTCCGAGTCATGAGATGATAATGGATGACATAGCTCAGATCAATAAGAGGATCGAGGTTTTGATTGAACAATTTGATAATGTCATCCAAATAGTAAAAGACATGATCATCAACCAAGAGGAATCAAGACGATCACAGAGCGAACCCAAAAATCATCATGTGCCTAACACCTACACACAAACACCACAGACCACTAACCCTTCTACTGACTTTAGTGAAAATTCTAAAAAATTTAAAAAATCAAAAAATTCAAAAAAATACACAACATCAATACAGAAGTATTTTGCAAAAGTTTGATCTTAGAGCTTCCATTAATCAAGGCCATAGAGTATGTTCCCGATCTTCAGAGATTTGTGAATAGTCGATTATCACCTAAGAAAACGAGAAAGAAAAGATCTAGAATAGAATATCATTTAATAATTATGGCCAGTTCAATGGTGCTGACCCCGGCAAACAAGGTCTGGAAAGTTAAACGGTTGACCAAGGAGAATTGTGACATTGAGAATAAAAAATTTAATAATGTTTGGATTGACGATAATTCTACACTGAATATCCTGAAGGATATGGGAAAATCCTCAAGCGCATCACGGAAGCGTGATGATCGCATCAAATATGATCGGGAGCAACTAGTCGCACTAGTCGCTCTGGGCAACGGAAATTAAAAATTTCTATGTGTCGAAACCACATGATCCAAGAACACTTCTCGGATCGTTTCATCTAAACCACAAACAAGTAATATGATTACCTCTTGAAGCATGGTTGCGATCGAGTCTCTAAACAAAGAGACCTCCTGTCTCAAGTCCGATCCGACGGAGGAGACGCTTGCGAGCGCAGGGATGAATCGCTTGTCCTCGCAATCCATGTTGATGATCCAAGCGGTGGATCTCCTGATCTCGTCACACGAGATCCAACATCTTGTTCACGAGGCGAGATACACCGAAGGAGATGGAGATCCACGAGTAGATCATCTGGCAACATAACGACGATGTTGCGTCGATGACGACTCTCACAATGGCTCCATGGTGGACGACCATTATAAGAGGGAGGCTTGGCATGTGGAGAGAGAGAGAGCATTCATTATTGTGTGTCTTGAATAGCAAGGGGTGCCTCTTCTTATATAGGGTTTTGGGAGTCCATGGACAACACACAATCAATGGTTGAGATTGATTTATGTTTCTTTCAATGGTTAAGATGTTGTTGTAAAAGTACAACAATAATTGATTTAATTTTTAATTAATTTATATTGATAAATCAACATAATTAATCCCAATTTAAATCACTTTGACTGGTCTTGGAGGTAATGAGATAGAATGAGTCTATCTCCTCAAAAACTCATGAGATCTCATTATCTCATGAGATCTCCAAGATTTACAACAACAATTGTTGTAAATATTTCTCACAAAAATAATTCACAATTATCTTGTAAAAAACTTCAATCAGGCCATTAAAATTATGTGAATCTCATTCACAACCCAAAACAAAATGTAATTATATTTTCAATTAATCAATCAATGTGAATCCAATTCACATTAACAAATAATCAACAAATATAAATCACAATATACTCTCTTTAATATATTATAAATCACATTTATAATATATATGATTAATATGGATAGTGTTATCCACATTATTCATATCCATGATAATTAAATCACATTTAATCATCTTGGATCTCTATTCTCGTGTGCCCAAATAACATGAATCACATTTACATTATTCATATCTTCGATAATTAAATCATATTTAATTATCTTAGATATCTCTCCTTATAATATGAATCAAATTCATATTATATATGATAATTAAATCACATTTAATTATCAATTTTCTCGATGCTTGCATACATATATCAACATTGAAATTATCCCTGAACTCTTTCAAGGATAATGCACTTTCTCCACGGATACTTGGAGATAAGGACAGGGTAATTGTATTGTTCCATGTATAGCGACTTGGATATTGAGATCACATCTCAAATCCAGATCTCGGGCCTCTCATAGATGCTTGATTAAATCAAGACCACAAATCTAATCTTGTCATTGCATCTCAATCACATTCAGATCAATGTCCAACATTTGGACCAAGATCAGATTACTCTCTACTGAGAGGAGTCACTAAAATCCAGACCCGTTTCATCCCTCCCTAGGAATGGAAGTGTCATGGTTATACAATTGTTTATGATGACATCACCCTCAGGTATTCCCAATTCCTGTACATCCTGCATACTTGAAGACTCTGAATAAACCCAAAGTATTAGATCAACTTTATATTGTCTACTTCAGGGTTTTATCAATAAGTTTCTCATTTGATCATTAGGAGTTGGTATCGATCATATACTTTCTAAAAGCATATATCATACCTAGGTCTTGATCATATACTTTCCAAAAGTATATATCAAACCTACAAATTCAGTCAAGCTTCCAAAGAGAGACGATCGTGCACGGAATTTGATCCTTCCCATGAGTGAGATCATGTCTTCCGGTTCAGTAATGAACCTGTATGATCCCTTTGAGAGATCGTATTACTCATATGCCCTTACATGCACACCAGCGCGCCGGTGTATAGACCTTGGTTAGGTCATCAACCTATTGGTCTGCCAAATGTACATACTCAGACATATAGTAACACATCTATCTCCGGTCAGAGGATGTGTGCCTGTATCGTGATAGCATACGATATAGGACTTTGGTTATCTCGATCTCGTTAAGTTAACTCTTTGACTTAACTAATCTGACACCTCCGAATCTATATTCCTATGCAGAGGACCTGCATCAAGAGGTCGGTCAGATATCAGCCTATGTGAGAAAGGATTGCCATCTCCTACTCAGGATGGAGATCATCTCTTAACAATCATTTGACGGTACTTGACGAGTCCTCAATCTAACTCTTTAGATATTTATCCAAGCATCAGCCTCTATGATTCAATAATTGAATCAACAACTGTATGATCATTAAGATAGCCATGGTACATAACCCTAATTGTGCCAAGGGACCTATTATGCAAGATAGTTATTCTTCATTTCAAATCAGGGAATGATATTTGCAATAACATTTATTGATAATGGCTTGCCGTGGGCTCGCATGTTCAACATATCCTCCCAAAGTCCGTGTTTGACAGACTCGAACTCGAACCACTCAAAAAGACCCGAGTGTCGTTCAATTCCCCGGTCGATCCACAATAAGATCGAGAGGAATCTTTTCCGTCAACATTAATTTCAAAGGTGTCACACATAGAGTGGACTTTATTGTCCTGGACATTGGACACCGAGGAGATATATATGAGTCTCCCATTATTTTGAGAAAGCGGTTTTTAGCTTCTGCTAGAGCGATTATTAATTGTGAGACTCAAGACATTATTTTTCTGAACCCTAACCAAGTCGTTCAAATTCTCAAGGGCACACCAAACCCTGAGACAACCGAACCAAAAACCATCAGTCATGACATAGAAGAATCTTCATATGTTTAGATCTCTCCACTTATCACGGACACAAATGAAGGAGAGACGTCTTATGAAACAGCTAATGAGCTTACGAAGGTGAGTGATATCAAACGAGACACACCCATTTCATCACAACCGGACATAGCTATGTTGGATCTCCCTGAGTCCACACACGCAAAGCCAACAAAGAATAAACACACAGGACGTGTGCTGACCTTACAAGAATATTACTATTTATACGGAGACTCATCTAATAGGGAACTCATGGGAAACACCTCACAAAGAATACCTCTTGAACCAATTAAAAATTCCACCTCCAATATTCCAAATAAAGCATCTTCTGGGGATTACTCATCAAGTTCATAGGATAAGAGAAATATGAGAGAGCTCAGTTTGGAGAATCTACAGACTGATCAGAACAAGAAGTCATATATCGACCCACGTTGGACTTTCCCTGTCTCTATTTTTTATTCGTCTAAGGCCGACTCCCATGGTCCCATTCAATACACGAGAACAATACGTTATGACCAGACCGGCACTTGTTCATCTGAATATTCAGAAGAAGAAAAGATTGAGCCGAAAACTGAGCGAGCTCTAAGAAAAAAGCTCAAAAATAAAAATAGTTGGAGTGACGTGACCTTTAATTATTATTCCAATGACAGCTTCGATGGTGGCTGGGAATCGTCTGATTCATCTCCATCCAATCAATATTCCCTTCCACCACATTTCCTGAAAAAGATCATTCGTAAACTGCCTTGATCATCGGCCAGCCTTCCCCCTGCCCCCATTGGTTCCCTTGTACATTTTCTTCCTAGACTTAGGCCAAGGCCTAAGTATAGGGGGAGACCGATGCCATCTGTATTTACTCACCATTCTAGTATCAATAAACTATGTATATTCTCCAAATCTCATCAGTTCTCAGACTCACTTGTGCCCTATACTTTGGCTGACCAAAGCGTAAGTATAGGAGGGACCGATGCCTGCTCTGCATATATCCATCCATCTCTCCTCTTGACCTCAGTCGCTCCGCTTTTTTGTTTTCTTTTATACTTAGGCTATCCATAGCCCAAGAATAGGGGGCGGTCGACTTCTATCCTCCTTTTATTATTTTTCTCTCTACGCTTAGCACGAGCTATATCTTCTTGTCGCTTCTTGTACTCTGAGGACATAGCACATGCTAAGTATAGGGGGCTTGTATATATTATATATATATACTTTACCCATAGCTCGTACTTTCACGTATTTTCATATATATTATTATGGATGGGTAAAAGTCAAAAAAAACAAAACACACAAAAAAATAAAAAAATGAAATGAAAAATGAAAAAATCTCTCGTGCATATCATTCTTGAAAAAAAACATCATATTGCACCTCATATGCATCTGCATTGCATATCTAGCAAATGCAAAGTGGAAAGTTATTGGGTTCTGAACCAAGTTGTGAGTAGAAGTGGAGAGTGGTCTTTACTTGGCCTTAATCTACCTAATTTCCAGAGGAACTTCACCGAGAAAGAGGGTTTTAGAAGCTTCAGGTCTTTTGACTTAATTCTTCGAGTTTCGCATGACAATGTATAGCCTTTGACTCTTAGTGTCTAACATGGTCGTTGGATTTTGGGTATAGCTTTTTAGTAGGGAATTAATCTGTTCACTCGTACTATGTACTTAGCTCAACTCAGACGGGATGTTGGAAGACTGTGTGAGTCTCTTTTCTAGTAGCGTGGACATCTAAAGACTGGAGTATGGGTTGAAATAAAGCTTTGGAAAATGGATAGATGGCTGGGCACACTTTTTCTAAGACCCCAAAACATGTACAGAAAAACGATTCCATATACGTAGGGGCATAAAAAGATCTATGCAGAGTCACCAAAAATCCATACTAAAAAGAAGCCAAATTACCAAATAAATATCTGACGAAAAAGGTCCAGCTTCAAGAAAACCTGCAAATCTTAGCGGAGACTTGGCTAAAATGGCTGGTTTTGCAAGGAGAGGTCACTACACTGGTCACCCTCTAGTTCTTTTCCCCTTCTTCTAACTTCTCCCCCTTTCGATTGTGAACATAGCATGCCAGACCTTAGAAGGAAATACCTGACTCTCCGAGGACGAGTTACTGGAGGGGGGGTTTGCATGGTAGTCCGGCATTCTTGATGGGTAGAGCTAAACCTTTTCACACACATGAGACAGTTGTTCAATGTTCATGGGATATGCTTTGCGAGAAGGATTGATCTAAGATGACTTCTCAGCCCAATCTGTTACAATGATATGTAGAACTTAAGGGCTGTTGATTTTAAAATCCTAAGTCTCACAGAAGTTCCGCCACACTATCAATCCAAAGGTCGGGTCTAGCTCCATTTTCACCTTTTGTTCATGACTTTGGTATGGAACCCAATCATTTCACTTTTGCATTTCATTTTAGTTGATCAGGGACGAGCAAGGTTTAAGCATAGGAGATTGATGAATCCATAATTCATCATACTAAAAGATTAAAATGGAGCTTCGTTCCCAAGTAATTGGTGGCATTTCAACATTTATTCTGCATTTTCATCATTCATGCATTTAAAATTAATATTTGCATTTTAGCACTCATAATTGCATTCATAATCATCTTCACATTTGCATCCAATTTCATGCATTTTTAACTAATTCATGATAACTCCAATTGACCTCAAACTACTTCCATTGTGTACATATTAATAACAAGATTAAATAAAAATACAAAAAAAATACTAACTCAAATAATTGGCTCGTGAGACAAATCTCCAATTTCAGACTAGACAGACTAAAACACTCATATCTTCCTCATACATTGTTCGATTTAGGTTTACTCATTTTTAAAGTAATATATATTCAAAGACCTTCAAAACAAGACCAATTTCATAAAAATCGGAGCTCGTACGTGAAAGTTGGATTTTGGGTCTCTTTTGCACGTTTTGTGTTTTACCTGTTTTTGACATGATATTGTATGCACATAATTAACCCTTTTTCTTTTATGTGTTTTTCATTTGTGCTCTTTGATTAAAGTTTTAATAAAATCCACAAAAATATAAATTGAAAATAAGACGAAAATCAAAGAAACTAACCAAGTCCGAGTGTCCTTTACAAGTCGGTACAAATTTCTTACTTTTTCTTCTTTATTTTATTTCCCTATTTTCTTATTTCCTAAAAATCCAAAAAAAAATAGATTGTTGTGTAAATATTTATTCTGATTTTATCATTATTTTTCTTGATTTTCCTCTTCATTAAAAATCACAAAAATTTACAAAACCCAAAAATCAAGGTATTTTATGTACATATAGTACCCCAAAAATATCATTTTGCAAAAGTGGCCTCCTTTGCTATTGGTCTCTTCATGAAAGCTGTAGATCTCATCGAGACGAGCAATATTTGTGTTGAGCACTTATGATCAGAGGTCGTTTGCTATTTCTTTATGATTTATTATTGTCTTTTTATTTTCGATTTTTTTGGAATTGACACATGGAAGCTCCTAGAGCCGCCACATGTCACTCAATTTTCGACATCTTTTTATTTCATTTTTATTAAGTAAAAATCAAAAAATAATAAATTAAAAAATATTAAAAAAATCACCTCACGTGTCATGCACGTGAGGGCTCCCTCTCATCCCTCTTCCTTGGTCAAAGCTCCCCGTCTTCTCCGCCCAAGCAGCAACTGCCCGTGCGCGAGCCTCCCTTATCCTTGCGCGATCACCAGTCGTTGCACAACGGACGTCGCCTCCTTATCTTCACCAACCACCATATCCCCTCCTCATCCCTATAAAATCCATGGAAACCTGCTGCTCCAGGTACGCCAATATTCCAAGGAGGGAGACAAGCTCGCGGAGCGGCCAGTTATAGGGGTCGACTCAGTTACGGCAAAGACCACTGACGTGATTATCTTGAGCTTCTCGAGGTTTGTTTCCAACCTCGATTGAGGCGAGAAACATGAGTGTTGATTAACCCTCCATATCCCAGGCGATCCACTTTCCCCTACGTCCGTCTTCTTCCCTTGATTCCCTTGTTTTTCACCCAATACTCTATTTCTCTTATCGTAATATCTTCTCCTCCATCTATCGCACATCGAACCCTCGCACACACAAATCGATCTTCCAGGAGCTACGACCGTGAGCTCAGTATTGACCCCCTTCATTTAAAGATCCCCAGCACCACAGGTCGCCTCCTCCACCACTCCCGCGAAACCCCGCCTCCTGCCAGTCGGCGCCACCCTCACCACCTCCTACAGAAGCGGCCCTTCCTCTGCCGGTCAGTGCCTCCACCAGCCACCTATGCGCTACGACGTCACGTCGCTTCGCACCTCCGTATAGAGCTTCACCAACAACACCCATCCCCCTCATCAATGCTCCACTAGCCAGCGGGCAGCGTCCGCCACTACGCCAACACCCGGGCGGGGGGACCCATTTCAAGCTATAGCCTGAAGCCATCCGTAGAGGAGAGCAGGAGCCCTCCGTTCTCCGCATGAAGCCGCATCGCCCGGAACCACCGCGCACCCTAGGCAACCTTACCGGCCATCTGACCGTCGTGGTCTCCTCCACGACTCCATCCGGCGCGCCTTGCGCGGCCATGAGCTCCCGCGCCGCCGGCCTGAAGTCCTCACAATCTCTGCCTAGAACAGGGGTCTCTCGCCTCATCTCCTTTACCGAAGATCAAAGCCCCTAGCATATGAGATCCACGTAGGGAGAAAGGCCATTTGCAGAAAAACCCTGGAGTCTTCACATCTACGCAGAGGTCCCACCAACAAGAGGGCACCTACTGCGCATGTGCCATCTGGAGTCATTTGCGTCAAAAACCCCTGCGAAATCTCCAAATCACGTGCATTTCCCCGCTAGTTGAACATCGCGTGAGATGCACGTGACTTCCAGGGAAAAATTGTAGAGACGCCCGCTCAAGTATAGGTAATTATTTTTGGGTCCTACACTACAGTTTCTTTTTTTATTGCATATAGAGCCCTGTATTCTCCATTAGTTTTGAACCTCATTCTGGCATCATTTCATTTATTAAAAATAGGTATTTTGTTCTACAACT
This sequence comes from Ottelia alismoides, assembly GCA_037367405.1. Classification (NCBI taxonomy): domain Eukaryota; kingdom Viridiplantae; phylum Streptophyta; class Magnoliopsida; order Alismatales; family Hydrocharitaceae; genus Ottelia; species Ottelia alismoides. The sequence continues at coordinate 933,908 of JAZKJV010000784.1, forward strand.
AATTTTCTACAATGTAGTTCTTTGTGATTAATTGATAAAAATTGTTCTTGCGAAAATTGACACATTTTACCCAATCTGTGCTTCAAATTTTGTATTTAATCAACCACAGCTCCAAAAATTGCCAAAAATTCACAGATTGTAGAATTAATTGGTAGTAATATTGTGCCCAAAAACAATTGCATCTGCATGCATAGTTACCTCTCTAAAAATCATTTTGTACATTATATTGATTAATTTTTAATAGGTACTAAATCAAACATTTTTAGGATTTAGGATTTTTCTACGATAGATCACTAGTGACATATCTTAGATAATGTTACTTCGTGAGAATGACTAGATTTAATATTTATTATAATTAATTACTGAAAATCCCATTGTTGCATTATTTTATTCACAGAAAATTCATCTTGCATCCAAAAATTCCAAGAAAATACAATAGCTTAATTTCATTTTTTTTCACATTTTTGCCAAGTTTAATGATTTTTGGATGTAGTTTGATCGAAATTTGCAATTTAGCCTCTGAACTTTGCTAAAATTGCATATCACACATTTATCGCATTTAAAAATACCAAAAAAATCCTTTTTGAAAATCTAAATTTGAGATTGACTAGAAACCAACCTAAGGAGACAGTTGCCCCCCCGAGTTTGACCTTGGACTTACCCAAGTAAAAAAAGAAGAAATTGACCCTCGCTTTAATTTGACATTCATTAAAATAAGCAGTTTTTTATTAATCGTGAAATTGCCTGCCTACAATGAAATCATTAATTTGACATTATCAAAGGGTAAATTTGTAGTTCGTTAGTGATGAAGCATCAATCCACAATAATAATATGCTCTCGTGTAGAACGTGCCAATTGACAATAAACAAAACCAAGAGAAGATCTCCATGAAGAGTTCTCGGCTTTAATTTATACATAGTAAGTCTAGGGTTGAACACAGGGACACTAGCCATAATATAATTAATTAATCATCAATATTAAAGCAAAGTGATAGATTAACCATCTAGGTCAAAGAAGAGGCAAATAAAGCAAGCAAACAATGCGAAACACACATCACAAATTTATGCATAAATGACACAAAAATGTGTTTTAAAAATATTTTTATGCAAGTTAGAAAATAACTACAAAGTGAACAGGATGACTTCACTAAGCACATGCAGATAAACACATAAAAAATGCCCTAGAATTTAGTATTCGGTTTAAGTAATAATCAGAATGAAAACTATATCTAATCAAGCAATTAATTTAAAGACAAGTTTCATTTGGTGTGAATAAAAGAACCAAAATCATCTCTAATTAATTAGTTAATCATAAAGTCAGGCGCAAATCATAGAATTAATGAAGCCATATAAAAGAGAATTAAATTAGCTTTGTAATGCAACCGTAATCCCATCGATTAGACATCATATGCTCAAGTTATTCAACACTGAAACCATGTGCATAAATGTAATGAAACATAATAAAAATCTTACTAATAGTTCCCTGTAGAGAATAAAACATAAATATGAGAAATCGACTGATGAATTTAAGATTCCTAAGCAGGGATGTTTTTTCAATAATGAAAATCGATGGGGGAAGTGCTGCAAATTTTCCCAGGACCACGTGCATGCGGAACATGATGCCTAGGCTTGAATGAAATACGTGACTTGGGCCACGTGTCTGCTCCTGAAACTCTGACTAATGGCTCGGTGGTGTCCATAGCGATAAGTTCGGATTACGTTTAATAAGACTTATCCAACGATAATTGCAATTCGGGGATTCCTCCTTGCTCCTCCGTGTGCGGCGGAGGAGGTTGGAATCCGACGAAGCTCGAAATCCCCCGCCTTGGTCATGCGCTCAGCTTGGTGGTCGGAGAAGACTCCTCAATGGCTCGCAAAGACCCTCGACGATAAGAAAGGGTGTGGAATGCTCTGAATCAAGCAAGCCGCATCAGATCAACGGAGGCAGAGCTCCAGATCAGAGCTCTGTCCAAATTTCCAATCATTGAAAGATCTTCACATGCAACTTTTTAGAGATATATATAGCTTAGTCTTACTTGATGTGTGCGTACGACAATGGGGTGGAATGAGGGCCGATCGAGGCGAAGGTGAAGGCCCTTGTGGGTCTCCTCCGCCATGAATAGAGAAGACCAATTGAAGTGTAAGTCGTGCTAGAACAAGAATTACAATGAATATGGCCACCCACATGGATGTTTGACCCACAGTGATAGTCGAAAACACATTGGTGCGCTTGATGGATCAATATGCAGTGTGATAAAACTAAAAAAAGCAGATCAAATAAAAACCTCTTTAACATCCACAGCAGATGGAAGAAGCTCGAACGGCCGCATCACGACCGTAGCATGGCTTGTTTGTAATGGGTCAACACCGGGGATCTTTTGCCATCATCATACTCCAGTGGCTCCTCGGACCTATCACAAAGACGAGTCGGGGGCTAGGCGAAGCCTCACACAAGGGTGGACCACCTCCTCCTCGGGCAGCGGAGGAGTATTTGAAGAGGATATCTTGAGGTTGAAGGTGGTTTTACCAATAGCTACAAACGCTGCCACTGATAGAGAAGTTAGGATTAGGAAGAGGTTAGGGATACAACATGGAAGATGGAAGTTATGCGAAGGAGTTGGCGGAGATATCAAGGAGAAGGGTTCACTGAGGACATCTGGAAAATGGGAGAAAGATGGGCGGTTCAACAGTTTGCACTGCCTGAGGAAGTTTAGCCGGAGGTTGGGGATGAAGGATCGGTCGTCTGATCAAAGATCAAACTATCACCCTTTAGGCAAAATCTGGTGGGTGTGATCTGATATGGGGATTGGATCATAGGGCTGAGATTGGGGCAGCATTGAATGCTCAAGATCAGATCATGGCAGAAGATTAAACGATTGAGAAGAGATGCAGGTGGAGAAGAAAGAGATGGGCTACGTGGGCAGCCTAAAGGGCACCATCTGGCCCAATCGGGATTAAAGAAATTAAAAAAATGTAAATAGAGAAATAATAAATAGAATTCAAATTAGAGAAAGTGGTGAACACAAAAGTTGTAGATATCGATGAGATATACAACTTTAACGTAGACATCAAAAAGTAATAAAGCCATCTATATACATAAAAGATTTTTGCAAGTGCCTTAATGAATTAAATTACTTATTTTTAATTTCTTGACTTATTTTTTGGACTTTTAATATATAAATAATGTTAGAATAATTATATGCAATATTATTATAATTTTTATCGAATAATTAATAAATACATAAAAAATAGCGCAATAATAGCGTAAATAATATACAATAATAACATGTATTTATTCACAACATATAATATGTTAATTATTGTTATTTGTTAGTTATTTTTATTGCTTTTCTTAAGCAAGAGAGATAATATTAAAGAATAATGTAGATGAATCTCGAATTCATCACCCCTATACTTAAGCTAATCTCGTCCTCAAGCTAATAAAATAAAGAATTAATTAGAAAGTTAAATTAATCAATGAATTCCATGACATGTGCATGTGAAAAGACAAGGCTTAAGAAAATTAGAACACTTGGTTTTAGATATTCTAAGACTCTAAGCTCAACCCAGTCTTAATCAAAAGGAATTCAACTCCTCTAATTATTGGACTCTCAATGTATACATATATGTAAGCGGTATGACATTAATGTGCTGACTGCATTCACGAGAGTAGAATCGAAATGTCACCTAAAGTTCTAATACCAGAGAATCTCCTAAAGATCCAATCCTCAGCACTAGGGATTAAAACTAGTCTTGCTTCAATTCACCATCTCTTTAGTTTGTCAGAGTTCAAAATGTGGATGGCAAGCCAGATAAGGGACATATAAGGATGGTGTCATTTCTTCTCTCCCTCTCATTGGAACAAGGTATCTCTCAAGTGCCTTATTAACTCAACACAATTTATTTTTGTTGTTGATCAGTACGTCCGTCAAAAGAGACCGACATGTCTTTGTACTTATTTTCCTTGGAGTACATCGGGGTCCATCTTCTTCAAGTATGTAATATACTTGCACCCAAACTTGTATCTCTTACGATCTAGAGCCCTTTTTGAGGTACTAGCTTGACTCATAAAAGCCTAAGGATTTGGTCCAAATGGACACTCAAAGGTTAGGAGAACTCACCATTGGTGTAAGCTCATATGATGTAACTTTGTATTGCTTTGAATTTTATTTTCATCATAATCATATATATATATATATATATCTTTTTATCTAGCTCCACTACTTTTACCAAGGATTAGTGCACACTAATCAATAAATTAATTTAATGATTTACACACCCTGACACTTAGGTTTTGGTCAAGATATTAGTATGAAAACCATGTCCCATACTGGCTAAGATGCTAACACTCAGGTTTCATGAAGCCTTCATAAATCTTATCCCATCCTTGAGTATCATAAAATAGGATCCAAACTTGAATCTCAAATCCCAGTTCCTCAAGTGAAACCTCAACTCATATCAATCATGAACACAATCGTGCAAGTGATGGTCATATTCTTTAAAGAGGAGATTAAGCATGCAATATAGCACACAAGTCTTTATAACTAGGGAAGTTTGAATTATTAAGTCTAAAACCTTAATGATTAAGACATGTTAACTCTAAGTCTCTAGACCTCACAAATTAAGTGTTAAATATCTCAACAATCCTTTAGTGCAAAGTGAAAGTGTCAGGGAATAACACCAACTAATAAGTTAATCCTTTTTGTGAATTTTATTTTATATAATTTTTTAGCTTCTTTAGAGGAATAATGAAAGTCCTAAACTCATATGATTAGTTGCATCTATTTTCATCCAACATGTAAGTACATACCGTTATACTTTAAGATGGTGCCATATGCATTGTCTTTTAGCCACCCACTCTGCTAAGGGAGATCGTAGTTCCCTCACTGAAAAGTAGCTAATCATCTTTAAGTCTCGTAGTCACAATTAATACAAAAGAAATGTTTAATTTTTTCTGATTTCTAATTGGTTTTTCAATAAAGTTGGCACGCTAGTTTTAATTACAAAACAATTTGTTAATCTCAATTTACTCCCTTAAAGTTGAAAACAATTTGAAAAACTTTTTACAAACCTTGTCACATAATTATAGATTTTCCAAACATTTTATAAAGATTTTCAAAAAAAGAAAACCCCAAATTTTCAAACCTAAGTAAAACATTTTTCAAATAATGTCACATAAATATAGGTTTTGAAAAATATTTTACAAAAGATTTAAAAACATGTAAAATCATATTTTTACAAACCACATAAAAACTTTTTGAAAACCTTATTGAATAAGTATATAAAATTTTTCAAATCATTTTCAAATCATTTTACGAAAATCAGTTCCAAATAATACAAAATCGGTAGCCGAAAAACTTTACAAAAATTTAAAAATAAGAGCTATGGCTAAAGTATATATGAAATATAAATGGTACACCCCCTATACTTAGCTAGTGTTATGTCCTCATAGCACAAAATGATATGAAGCCATAGCTCATACTAAATATAAGGATATATATAAGATCTGAAGAAGAACATGTGTATGAATGAATAAAAAGAATAAATGAATAGAATACAGGGACTCAGGTACCCTATACTTAAGCTGAGAAATAGCTTAAGTACAAAGATATGATAAATATAAGGAACTCGAGGTGACCAATTTGAGACAACTTGGTCTCCTCCTATACTTAGGATGAAAAGTAGCCTAAGTATTAAGAAAGTAAAGCTTAAAGGTGGGGAAATCGAGACACAAAAAATTAGCCGAATCTTATTGGATGATGAATCTAAGGAGATGTGAAATGGAGTTAGGGGATTTTTGGAAGAGTAAAACGAATCACAACCAAGTGCAAGAAAACTCAATTTAATTCAAACCCACACATGAAGACCAAAAAGTATGGTCAAATTATTTTCTCTCTTTCATTGGTGATAATACAAAATTCGAGTTCACTACGAGCAGGTTTAAGTAGGATTTGGACACTATCCTATGGACGTGTCTTCACTTCTCAATATTTAGAACATACATGTAAATAATGAGGGGTTTTCTCTCCCGATACAAGGTGAATTTTAACTCCTTTTTAATTAAGTAAACTTGCATTTAACAGACCCAGTTTTAGAGCTTAGGTTATTACTTGATTAATTATATGAGCTCATAATTCAATGTCTACCGACCAGTTCCTTGTCCTTTAAATCTTAAGTTATAAATCAAGGTAGGTTCGAGTCAAATCTAATGCATATGAGAAACAATGATGCATGATCATGTTCAGAGTTACTTATAGTCATCCCAACTCTCTTCATGCAAATGTGAGACTGAATAATAAAAAAATTAATATCAAATTGTATGCAAGTAGATGACAAATCCACATCAAAGCATAAGTTCTATTAGTGGGATAGAATTAAATTAAATTCAGCTAAATCAAATGTAGCTTAAATGTGTCTCATGAATCTTAGAGGTGAGTGAATCTCTTAAGATAAATTAGTGTAACCTAGCTTACGATTCAAGCACAAAGAATAATATGTCAAGAAATAGCTCTAAGAGCTGTTGCTTAAATCCTTAGTCTACCACTCAAGTTGAGTCCCACACAACATGGATGAAATAGACTCAACACACAATAAATGTCCAAGTCCACGATAATTACAATAATACACAAATAACCACATAGAATAAAACAACTTGATAAACATCAAATCTAGAAGGGGTCTCCTACATCTCCTTTCAGCTAACAACCTTGAAAACCAGCCTCCGTAGGTCTCTAAGTGTTCTTGATTTCATGAGCCCTAACACAGAAGAGAAATGATTAAAAAAGAACAAAGAATTATCAAGTTAACATGCAATCAATAAATCAAACAATGCATCAAAATAACACAAACTACTTTGACCTACATAATAAATAATCAACTTCACACAAATAATAAATCAAAATTAATCATATTAATGAAGTCGTGTCCCCGACAATAATAATATGCTCTCGTTGTAGCATGGGACAATTGACAATCAACAGAATCGAGAGATCTCTATGCAGAGTTCTCGACTTTAATTTATACCCGGGTAGGTCTAGGATCGAACAAAGAGATACTAGCCATAATATAATTAATTAATTTTTGATACTAATGCTAAGTGGTCGATAAATCATCTAGGTTAAATAAGAGACAAATAAAGCAAGCAAACAATGCAAAACAATTCACATCACAAATATATGCATAAATAAGCTAAAATGTGTTTTAAAAAGATTTTTATGAAACTTAGAAAATAAATGATAAAATGGAAAGAATGACTTCACTAAGCACATACAGAGAAACACATAAAAAATGTCCTAGAATTGATTAGTTGATTTAAGCAATAATCAGAATGAAAACTAGATCCAATCGAGCGATTAATTCAAAGACAAGTGTCATTTGATATGAATAAAAGCATCTAAATCATCTTTGATTAATTAATCAATAGTCATGCATGAAATTAGAGAATTAATTAAGCTATATGAAAGAGAATTAAATTAGCTTTGCATTGCAACCGAAGTCACATCGATTGGACATCATATGCTCAAGTTATTCAACATTGAAACCAGGGGCATAACTAAAATGAAACATAAAAAACTTACAAATAGGTCCATGTAGGGATTAAAACGTAAATACAAGAAACTAGCTGATGAATTTAAGAAATACCATCTAGTAGGGGTGTTTTTGCAAAAATAAAACCGATGGGGCAAGCGCTACAAATTTTCCCAGGACCACGTGCATATGGCACGTGATGCCTAGGGTCGGATGAAATATATGGCTTAGGCCACATGTCTGCTCCTGGAACTTCGGCTGGTGGCTTGGTGTTGTCCATAGCGGTAGATTCAGATATGAAGACGTGGCTCGTCTAAGACCGTCGGATTACACCCAATAAGGCTTATCCAATGGCAACTACAACTCAGGGATTCTACCTTACTACTCCTTACGCGACGGAGGAGGCTACACTCCATCAAAGCCAAAAATCGTTTGCCTTGCTACTTTCCTCAGCCTGGTTGTCGAAGAAGACTCCTCGACATCTTGCGAAGACCCTCGATGGTAAAGAGGGTATGGAATGCTTTGAATTAGGATGGTCGTGTAAGATCAATGGAGGCAGAGCTCCAGTCCGTGTTTCTAATCACTGAAAGATCTTCACATGCAGATTGTTAGAGAGATATATATAGCTGAAGCTTACTTGGTGTGTGCGCATGATAGAGAGGTGAAATGAGGGTTGATCGAGGCTTTGAAGGTTAAGGCCCTTGTTGGTCTCCTCCGCCATGAATGGAGCAGACGAATCTAAGTGGAAGCCGAGCTAGAGCAAGAATTACAGTGATTATGACCTCCGCGTAGATGTTTGACCCACGGTGAAGTTCGAGAACACATTGGTGCGCTTGATGGATCAATATACAGTGTGATAAAACATGAAAAAAATAAATTAAATAAAAATCTATCTTGAAGTTGTCGCTGAGGATGGAGGAATTGGCTTGGGGTTGAGAGTCGAAATGGCTCTCGGATCGTCGCTTAACTTCCACAGTCGCTGGAAGAAGCTCGAATGGCCACATCGCGACTGTAGCATGGCTTGTTTCCCATGGGTCAACATTGTGGGTCTTTTTCCATCGTCACAGTCGAGTGGCTCCTCAGACCAGTCACGAAGAGGAGTCGGAGGCTAGGTGAACCCTCACACAAGGGTGGACCACCTCCTCCTTGGGCGGCGGAGGAGTATTTGAAGGGGATATCTTGAGATTGCAGGTGGTTTTCCCGAAATTTACAAACCACTACCATTGGTAGAGAAGTTAGGTTTTGGAGGAGGTTAGGGATACAACGTGGAAGTTGGAAGTTATGCGAAGGAGTTGGCAGAGAGATCAAGGAGAGCGATTCACTGAGGACATCGAGAAAATGGGAGGAAGATGGGTGGTTCAACAATTCGCACTGCCTGATGGAGTTTAGCCAGAGGTTGGGGATGAAGGATCAGTTGTCTGATCAAGATCAAGCGGTCACCCTTTAGACGGAATCTGGTGGTTGCGATCTAACATGTGGATCACATCATAGGGAAGGTGAAGAAGAAAGAGACGGACCACTTGGCGGATCAGAGGGGTCATGTGGCCCAATCAAGATTAAGGAAATTAAGAAAAAGAATTTAAAATAGAGAATAAATAAATAGTGTGAAAGTTAGAGAAAGTTGTGAACATGAAGGTTGTAGATCTCGATGAGATCTACAACTTTCATGTAGACATCAAAGAGAAATAAAATCATCTATATACATAAAAGTTTTTTGCAAGCAATTTAATGTATTAAATTACTTATTTTTAATTTATTTTCCTATTTTTTAATTTTTATAATGTTATAATAATTATATACATTATTGTTATAATTTTTATTATATTTTTAATAATTAATAAATACATAATATAATAGCACAATAATAGGGTAAATAATGTACAATATAATGGGTATTTATTAACAACATATAATAAGTAAATTATTGTTTTTTGTTAGATATTTTATTGGTTTTCTTAAGCAAAAGAGATAATATTAAAGAATATTGTAGATGAATATGGAATTTATCAGCTGGATATTGCCTTTTATTATCTCATGGGTTCATGAAGTATTAACGCTTCTATCAGCGTTTGGGTGTGTAGGACCAAGTCCTCTTACAGGTTTGGTCTGAATGATTGAGCATAGGGGAACTATGACAACGAAACCCTATCTCATCATGCCTCGTCCAAGTACCCTTCAGGGGAAGTACATGATTCGCTATATCGACTTCATTTCCCCTTATCCTTTGGCTGGGTAATGGGCCCAGATCTGATTGCAAGGATTGTTTAAAAAGTATAGGCGACAGGCTACAAAGGAAGTGGGGAGTACATGACACTTGTGTGGTAGTACCCAATCTCCTATAGGGGTACCGCTTGGCTTAATCTGACAAGTTTGCTTGAAAACAAATAATAAAAAGTACCAAGATAAATGGCTGAACTCTCATGGCTTCACGTGTTATGTTGGTGAACCCACCCTTCTTTTGAGGTATGATTAACTTAATTTAGGTTAAAGATAGAAAATCACATATTTTCACCATCTGTCTTCACTTCTTTTCATTTTGCTTTTTTTTCTAGCATTCACTTCCTTTTCCTCTTCATTTTATTTCTTGTTTATCTCTGTGCTCTTAATTCCTCATGTCATTTCTTTTTTATTCTTAAGATGTTGAATCTGGAAGAATTTTGTCCATACTCCATGAACACCTACATCAAATCCATGATGCCAACATCTCCAACAATTCAACACAATTCTAGAGAGGTTGGTTCAAACTTTGCAAATCGCTCACAAGACTCTTTGCTTCTTCCTCACCTAGAATTCAGGATGATTCTCTTTTCGAGTTCTCTTCTTTTTGAATGGAGACTGACCAGTCCCCTTTCACATCCCCTACTCTAATAAAGTTTAGGATTGACCCTAATCTTAAACAAATCCAATAATCGTGTACATATTTCAACACTGATCAAGGTATATTTCATATTACAGATGAAGAACCCAATCTAGATCTCTCGTCATTATATCCTAAAATGGAAATGGCTCCTTGGAATGGGAAGGCACAACAAACCGATCAGAAATTGGTCAACAACCAGATGCTCGTCTCCGTTGAGATGATTCAATATAGTTGAATGCATAGGACGAAACTCAGACCGTCTTCCAGGAAATGCTCATGGAGACGAGGAGGGATAGAGAAGAACGAAGGAGGAGGAGGAGAAGAAGAATAAGAACACCGGGCAGATGGACACCAGAGAGTAGAGGAGGAGAGAAAAGAAGTACCAAAACTGAGTCTGAAAGAAATACATAGTCTTGAAGTCGGTCAGGTCACTGAGTGTATCTTTATACCGCAGATCCGTAGACACTTTGAACTCAAGCCACGATTACTCTCTCTCTCTCTTGCTGACATTTCATGGTAATACAAATGAAGAACCCTACATCCGCCTGCAATAGTTTAATCATATCTGTAGAACCATGCACTAGTCCAACATCACTTTGGAGGTTGTTAAAATGATCTCATTCCCATTTAGCCTTCAGGATAAGGCTCTCTATTGGATAAATCACTTGGGGAAGGTGGTACCGACCTGGGAAGAGTTGAAACCAACTTTTCTTTATAATTAATATCTCTTGGGTCATTTAAATCATATGTGTGCTTTGATTTCAAACTTCTCATAGTTGTTTCGTGAGCCTATTCATGAGGTGTGGGAATGATTCAAAGATTTACAGGAGAAGTGCCCCCATTACGACATCAGCTTGGTCCAGAACTTTTTCGGGAGCTTGAACCAAGACAGTCAAAGGCTAGTTGATGCCTCATGTGAAGGCTCTCATTTTAGTAAGGATGAAGATGTCGCTTGCCAAATCATTGAGGTGATGGATTAGGGATCAACGACATTATCTTCATCTGGTGCTTTTCAGAAGAATCCCTAGATCCTATACGATCCTATCAACATGGCGACATCTCATGAAGAGGATAGGAACAAGAGTTCCAACTTCTGCATCAGTGGAAACCACTTATCAATGGTTTGTATAATTGAGAAGTGATCATAGGACCTCGAGAAACTCAATGTGATCAAATAAATAACAAATAATGTGGACACGCTTGACCATGTTACAAAGCAACTGAAGCTCCTAGTGAGCTTGATCAACTCGTGTCAGTCTGCGAGTTCTATAATCAAAACCTCTGCCATCGAGAAGGAAGAACAACTACAGTAGCAGAATCCCAGGCAATCGCAATCAGTCTTGCATGCGTATCACATGCAGGAATCGACCAGAGCACACCACTACAGCAATAGGAGACACAGACGGGTATGTACCATCTGAAGCCCCCAACCATTATCCCATTCTTCCCACATCCATCCTAAATTCAAGAGGTGAACGATTTATAGGGTGATGAAATGCAATTGACCGATTCAAGCGAACATCAGCAATGTCAATCATCTGCATCCAGTCGTTCCACCAATATCAAGGTGGAAGAACAATCCAGCATCAACCTTCTCAATACCAGTCTCAACACAATGCTAATACATGGAGACAGAACTACCGGTAGTTAGCATACCGCCAACCGTAGTACCACCATCAATAGTAGACTGCCCAATATCAGAATCAGTATCCCCCTCCACAACCATATAAGCAGTTCCCTCCTCACCATTATTCTCAAAACTACCATTCCCAACCTCTGCACTATTATCAGAATCAACGATCATCCAAGTAAGAACCTATAAATCATGATCTTGATTGCTTAGCTCAGCTTGTCAAGAACATGTTGGAGATGAGCCGGAATTTGGATGACTCGGCCGCCGCAAAAACCATCATTCTCGTGCAGATCGAATCAAGCCCCAATAATTTCTATCGTAAGGAGCATGTAGCTTGTCACGAATCCTCCCCATAGAGTCATGTATGAATAATTCAATTATGTTATCTAATGCAGTGACTCTCAAGACCGATAAGGCATTACAACCCTCTGCAACTACGAAGGGAAAGAATAAGGCTTCCGAAGGCCAGCTGACTGATCCCGCATAAAGACTTGAATAAGAAGAAGAGTCAGGAGCCATACAAGATCCAAAAATACAAAAAATCAAGAAAATGAAAAATATCAAAAAGAGAATAACAGTGGTGGCCGATCCATGCAAACCAAAGAGATGCCAACACCTACAGGTGCTCCCATATAAGCTGACAAGGCCATTGTATCTACTATTTGTCCTTCATTTATTTTGAATAATTGTATCCCTTCTAGTTATCCATTTATAAAAGTTGATTCCCCAATACATTTTAAATCTAGCAATGAAAATATTATGTTTCATGATGCAATGAAAAATAATAAAAAATCAAAAAAGTAAAAACAACATTATCTGATCCAGGTAGTGTAGAAATTTTACAGAATCTCTTTCTAGAAATATATTATTGAAAACCGTGGAATACATGCCTAGTGTGCAAAAAGGACTGAAAGAGGCATGTACATCACAATGTCAACCCCAGAAAAATATACACAACGGAGCAAAGAAGCGCGTCTTGACCATGGCAACAATGAATACGATCAACAACCTCCCAACTAAAAAGAAAGACATGGGAGTGTCTTTAATCAGATGCAAAATCTTTGAACAAATTTTTGAGTACACGCTTCTTGATAGCGGCTCTTCAATAAACCTCATGACTATATCTCTTCTCAAGGAATTCGGGCTAGGTTTGCTGAAATAAACCAAGATGATCCTTCAGTTTGATGATTGATCCATTATGCGACCCTGAGGTATATTGGAGGATGTTTTTATAATGGTGCAAGGCATGAAATTCTCAATGGACTTTATTATCCTAGACATGGAATCCTCTGCACTGTTACTCTAGACTCATATCCTACTTAGTAAGTCATTCCTTCAAACAACCAAAGTGGTAGTTGATTACACGTATGGAAAGATTACCTTTTGCTCCCTCAGTGATAAGGTTACTATAGAGGTGATCATAGAGCTGAAAGTTGTAGATCAAACATCTGAAAGAAGTGCACCAGAAACACCACATGTAGAAGACTGTGACATCACTAAAGATATCAGAGATTCAAATTTATCCTTGAATGACATTGAGATCTAGGAATTCCTCTTTCTGGAGGAAGACTTAGACAACACAGTCAATTTTTGTTCCTATGCTGATAGGGAAATTCATGCAGACGAGTTTATCAAATTCTTTGCAAAAAATTCATCCCAAATCGAATAAGAGGGAAAAATTGCAGATATGTTCGGTATTTTGTTATGTGAGCCAAGGGTGATAGAGGAAGATACCAAATTATTGGAAGACATTGCATCAACCACCATCCCAATCTCAGAAGTTATTAATAAGCTGACTCAAACTCCACATGAATCAAAGCCATTTCCAGCAAATCTTATCCTATCTCCGATTCTAAATGGGTGAGGCTAAGGAGAGGAGATCCCTACTTGAGTACCCATGTCCGGATGTGTCTGTGCAGATTACCAACCCTTGAATTCATCTACCAAGAAGGACCACTTTCCTCTTTCCTTTATTAATCAAGTTCTCGAATGGTCGACAGGAAAGGAGTTCTTTTTGTTCTTGGATGGGTATTGTGCGTACAACTAAGTGGCAATCGCCCCTGAAGATCAAGAGAATACCATTTTCACTTCTCCTTTTGGCACCTATGCCTTTAAGCAAATGTCTTAGCATTGTGTAACACACCCACGACATTCCAAAGGTGTATGTTGGTTGTGTTCTCTGACATGGTGGATAGTTTTCTGGAGGTTTTTATGGGTGATTTCTTGGTCTATGGTGATATTTTTTATGCATGTCTCTTGCATCTAGATTGAGTATTGTGGAGATGTTGTGAAATGAATTTAGTGCTATCATAGGAGAGAGTCACTTCATGGTGATCGAAGGGATTGTGTTGGGACACACCGTTTCTAAATGAGGTATGGAGGTCGACATGGCTAAGGTGGATGTCATTGCTAAACTCGAGCCACTGGAATCATTGAAATAAGTGAGATCTTTCCTAGGGCTTGTCGGATTCTATAGAAGATTTATTCGGGACTTCAGCAAATTTGTCCAACCTCTCACTGAATTGCTAAGCAAGGAGATTGATTTCATTGTGGATAACAAGATTCTCCAAGCCTTCAATAATTTTAAAGATTTGGTCACTCAAGCGCATGTCCTAAGCTACATGATTGGTCTCTCCTATTCGAGATCATGATGGATGCATCAGACTTTGCCATTGAGCCGTGTTAGGACAACGAAGGGATGTATTACCTTAAGCTATACATTATGCCAACATAAAGTTAGATGAGGCCCAAAAAATTATAAATTTACAGAGAAATAGAGCATGTAGTGTTTTTCACCCTTGAGAAGTCCAGGTCTCACCTTCTTGGTTCCAATTTAATCATATTCATCGACCACTTTACTATCTGGTATGTACAACAAAAGAAGGATGCCAACTCATGGATGCTCCTTTGGATCCTTCTTCTCCAGAAATTTGATTTGGAGATAAGAGATAAATTTGGAGTCAAGAATGTAATAGCAATTCATTTATCCAGAATTGAATGTACAGAGAATCTATTGAGCAATGTGTCGATTACAGAAATCTTTCCAGACGAATCAATTTTAGTGTAGTATCACTTCCCCTGGTATGTTGATATTGTGAACTGTCTCGTTTCTTGGAAAGTTCCACGAGATTGGACGAGAGTAAAGAAGGACAAGTTTTGTTTGATACTCATTTCTACTAATGGGAAGATCCACACATTTTCAGGGAAGGTGCAGATTGCATTTGGCTTCGGTGCATTCCTCGAGAGGAGTGCACTAGTGTCCTTAAGCATTTTCATAAGCTCGAAGAAGGAGGACATCATTCTGGAAGAAGAACGACAACGAAAGTATCACAATGTGACCTCTGATGGCTTACACTATTCAAGGATGTCGCAACATATGTAAAAGGTTGCATTGACGGTCTGAAACTGGGAGGAACCATTAGTTCCAAAGATTCAATGTCACTCAAGTTCATCCAAATATCTGATGTATTTGATGCTTGGGGTTTTGACTTTATGGACCCTTTTTGTAATAGTCAGGGATATGAATACAACATGCTTGATGTTTATTATGTGAGTCATTGGGTGGAGGCTATTCCCACCCGATCGGCAAAGAGAAGTACAGTTCGTCGTTTTCTCAAGGAGAACATTATCTCATAGTTTGGAATTTCCAAGATCTTAATCTTAGATGGGTATGGTCATTTCATTAATAGAGAAGTCAAGAAATTTGTGAAGGATTACAACATCGATCATCATGTCATATCTCCTTATCAAACACAAGCTAATGGCCTGACTGAGCTTTCAAATTGGGAGATTAAGACTATTCTGCAGAAACTTGTATGACCAGATAGGAAGAACTTGTATCAACTTCATGATTCTCTTCTATGAGCTTATCGGACCGCCTACAAGACTCCATTGGGTATGTCTCCCTATCATCTTGTTTATGGTAAGCCTTACCATCTTCCAGTCGAATTAATTCACAAATCTCTTAGGCAGTACATATCTTTAATATAGACTCATAAGAAAGTGGTCAGAATCGAAAGATTGATCTGAACAGACCCCTGGAATTTTGAGACAATGCATACAATAACAACCTGATGTACAAGGGGAAAATCAAAAAATGGCACAAAAAGCATATCATATGAAAGACTTTCGATCTTGGTTAGAAGGTGTGGTTATTGGTGCAAAGTTGAAGATAATCCCTAGTAAATTAAAGAGCAAATGGACTGGGTCGTTCTTATGAAGACTATGCATGCCAATGATAGCATCATCATATCTGAGTTTTCATCTGACACACAGTCATTCATAGTCAATCGATAGTTGCTGAAGACATGTTTAGAGCATGACATATTCCTATTTGTTGTCGAATCAATTGATATGGCATTTCAAGGAGATCTCCCATCAGCAAAAGAGTCAGACAATTAAGGAACACAAATATTCTTCCATTTATTATTTTTCATTTCTTTTTCTTGTTTTCATTCTTCTATTTTATCCATTCATCCCTTTCATAATTGTCATACTTAGGATGTGTAGATCCTAAGTATAGGAGGATGAGTGATTTGAGTTTTTCTTTTCATTCTCTCTCGCTTGTCTTTTAACTTGTTGATACTCTGTCTATACTTAGGGACTCTTTACCCTAAGTATATGGGGAGAGAAAACTGAATTGTTTGATTTTGTATATTATATCCCTTGATTATCCATGCTTAGTATACACTCTTCTATACTTAGGATTAGTTGATCCTAAATATAGGGTAGACGATCGACTTCTTATTCTTTGATTCAGTCATTGTAGTATGGTATACTTCTGCACTTAATACAAGTTGTCTTCTTTTGTTACTCCTTGGTCACTATGAGGACATAGTTCTAGCTAAGTATAGGGTGTTCATATATATGGAATATATACTTTATCCATAAATCATACTTTATTATATTTTCAATGATATGGCTAGAATACATTGGGTAAGGGAAATCAATAAAACAATTGAAAAACTAGTGTAAATATGTGTAAAACTTTTGAAAATTGTTTGTAAAAATTGGATTGAATATGTTTTGCAAATGTTTTTTGGAAAATGATTACGAATCACTTTGAAATATCTTTTGAAAACCTTTGAAAAATATTTGTAAAATATTTGCAAACCATTGTAAAATATCATTCTGTAAATGTTCGAAAATGCTTGTAAAAAGTTTTGGAAAAGTGTTTGTAAACAAGTCGTAAAATTATTTTCAAAACAAGTTTCAGAATTTTTTTGTAAAATATTTGTGAAAATATTTTCAAATGATTTTGAAAACCTTGTATATAATAATGTTGTAAAATTTGTCCAAATAATTGTTTTAAATAAAATCACATATAAAACTTTTATATACTTGTATAAAATCCTTTGTAAATATGTACAAAATCCTTGTGAATACATGTAAATACATGCAATTCACTAACCCTTCCAAAAATACCTAAAAACTTAAAAAATTTCCAAAACTCGAAGAATTTTACAGAACTGTTCAAAAATCACATAAAAAGTTAAAACCCGAAAATTTACTACACAAAAATATTTTTGCATTTGCATTTGTGTTTTTCATAACGATTTTGGCAATTAAACTAGTTTATAATAAAATCTGAAGATTGGAGCTTAGTGTAGATATTAATCCACTTAATTTCACAAGAACCTTATAGGAACTAGAGTTAAGACTTTTCATGCCAATGTGACTTAATTCTTTGAGTCCACAAGATTATGTTCACATGTCATCTTGATTAGTCTAAGTAGGATATTTCATGACACACACATGACCCTTGTTGACAATGGCCTAACTTGAATAAGCACTCTACACATAGCTCAACTCAGATGATGTGGTGAGAGAAGAATTCTTTAGCTCGAGAAGCATGCGTATGGAAACATACACTACCCCAGAAGGTGGTCAGTGCTCCCCATCCTAATCTTGGGGTGTGAATATCTAAAGACATGATGTTTTTATTGCAATAAAGCTTCAAAAGGGGATAGTCTAACGTCTCAAGAAGAAAATTTCCTTATGTAAATGATATTGTACATATTTTAAGAAAAAAGAGAGAAAAATATATGAAATAAAAAACTTTGAGACAATAGACGGGCAAAAAGTCAATGAAAATTCATTTCCATCGAAGTTATGTATCAATAAGAAGGGATTATGCTTCAAAGTCAAAGTTACAAAGGTTGCATGCAGCTGGAGACTTGGCTACACTGGCCAAGATCAAAAGGATATGTGGCTACACTGGTCACAGTTCATTCTTCTTTCTCTACCCCCTCTTCTTTGAGTCGGTTGCACTTTGAACTTAAAAGGAATTACCACGCTCCTCGAGGAAAGAGTAGTTAGATTAGGGAATTAGGGTTACCTATATGAGAAAATTGTTTCTTTACCACATCCAATGTGGGGAGCTACGTTCCATATAAATTGTACAAGTGAGTTTCATAGTCATAAGAGTTTGCATATGAAAAGACTTGTTCTGACCTTAATATGGAGGTGAACTGAATAGAGAATTTTAGAACTTGAGGGTTGTTAAGTTTTAAATTTTAGTCTCAATAAGGTTCCGACAAACTAACAATCCAAAGTTTGAATAAGCTCCAAACTTTGATTTTATGAATGTAAGTTTAAAAATCATAATCATTCTAAGTTCTTTATTTTTCTTTTCTTTATTTTCTCTTTTAGCACTTTTTCTCCTAAAAAATGTTTGCAAGGAACTAGGAAAGCTAAGTATAGGGAGTGATGGATAGTCATTCATTGACCTTTATTCATTCATTTAGGCTTTAAATATCCAGTTAAATGCATATAAATATCACTAACTTGCATAAAGTAACAACTAATATTACTGTATAAATATTGTATAAATACATGTATATAAACCATAACAAAAAATAAAGAAAATAAAAGAAAAATAAATAAAGTATCTATGATATTGACTGACTCTGAAACCTGAGACCAAGTCAAGTATTGAATTGGTCGATCATGAATAAAGTAGAGGGAGATAGGGTGAAATACTGCACAGAAAACCCTAATTCTTATAAGTACCATTTATTGTGTAAATAGCTCAAACACGTACTATTTTATTTATCATTATACACACCTCAAATAATAGAAAGTTAAACAAAACTTGTACATATTAATATATAGAAAATAAAAAAATTGGCCAAAATAAATCATGCACAAGTCACCTAGTACACTAAGTTGAAAAAGCTGCAAACATAACTTCATTGATCAATATCTTCTCCATATGAATCGAAATTGAACCAAACTCACCTCCATTGAATTTAAAATTAAATAATCTTTCAAATGAAAGTGATTTCATTTGAATTAGAACTAAGATATAAAAGCCAGCTAATTGGGGTATATGGGTACTTGTACATTTGTATTTAAAGCCATCATATTTAATCCTTTATAATTTTAGTCTCTTTATATTTTAAAATCATTGTACATATTATATAACATCTTTAAATAATAAAATACAATATAAAAGCATTTAAATATACCAAAAATAAATAATAAAATCTAATATATGTATAATATATCTTTGATACAGATACTTGTATTTATTTGAAGATATAAATCAAATAACAAAAATCCCATAAAATATGTATTAAATAATGTTGTAAATATATAAATTATATAAATATGGTATTATGCATACAAATACAAAATAAAATAGAAATAGAAAATGTTTAGTCATATAGACCAATAAATAATATTATATTATAATGGACTATATTAAATAAGGTTGTAAAAATAAATAAAAAATCATCATAAAATAGTTTATAAAAAAAGAAACATTTTTCATGTTTTGAGTTTTTAAAGATAAATTCCTTTAGTATTATATTTTGAATTTCATTTCATTTTTATTTTCTTTAAGCCTATAGTGGTCTACGTGGACCAATCAGGACTCTGATAAATACCCCCTACTGACCTAGCCCTGTTGTACATTCTCGACTCCCTTTCTTCTCCAATTTCTCATGCCTCCTCGATTACTGATCACCTTGTGCTCTGAATGAAAATTGTGTGTACAATCAATGACTACCACACCCTATGCATAGGTCACTCCAACTCCCTTCGATTGACACACAAATTTAATTCCAAAATCACACCTCGTCAGGGCTATAAAAATTTGTATTCAACCCCTATCCCAATTTTGATCTGATTTTCACCACTATAACTACTTAGAATCCCAGCTGGAGCACTCCCTAGTGGCATGAGGTGAGCTACTAGATTTCGAGCGAGAAGAAGTAGGAGGACGGTCGAGATCCGACCATTGGTGGAGCACCTCTGCCTGGTCTTCTAACAAGATTCAAGTTTCTAGCTTAGGTTATTTTCGTTTTCGTTTTAATTATTAGTGTAGTTTAACATTTAATTCCAGTCGATTTCATCTAGTTTCATAAAAATACCAAAAAAATAGTTTGCTGGTTCTCTAGGCTCTATACTCTATTCACTGTACTTTATCCTTGTCTCGTACTCGCCAATTAGATCATCATTGTCCCCTTCATCTTCTCCATCTGGCAAGCGATCCAAACCACCTCTATTTGGCAAAGATTAAGGCTCCATGTCCCCATCCGTAACCCCTTCATCGGAGACCCCCATCCCCTTTATTTATTATATGTTACACCTTCATTATTGGGTCAAGAGCATCGTTCTCGAGCCTTGAAGACTTCTATGCAGGTCCATTGCTGAAAGACGTCCTCCTGGAGGTGATTTGATCCTTTGACCAAGTCCCATGTGCCCCAAACTAAACCAATCCCCCAGGCCTCTTTTGTCGAGGTCTGGACCCTTCTAAAGGCACCTAAAGACATGGAGGAGTCCCAACATTCTTTTGAGCCACCTGTGAGCTCAAGCGATGGTTGGAGGGAGGAGAATCGACCAGAGGAAGGAGCACCTGCAAGGTGTTATTACCTATTCTTGAAGCCATGCCAGGAACCATCAGATCAAGAACATGCCCCAGATCTAATCCGGGTCGTTCAATCAGGTTGGATCGTTGCACATCGAGGGTCATCAATCAGTTTAAGTGGTGTGTATCAAACATTGGATCGCCCGCATGCGCAAGGCGCGTGCCTCACTGGTATATTTGCGTCCAACCCTTTTTTATTTTTGTATTTTCATTTAATCTTGTAAATATTAAATCAAATGTAATATATTCAAGTTATTTAGCACTTGGACCCATGAACTCTTTATATTTGCAATTAGGTCTTTTGCCAGGTCACCTCATGTAATTCTTCACGAGTGGCTACTTTGGTTATTTTGCGGACATCCCCTTGTATTTTGTGGAATTGTTATTAAATTAACGTCTAGTTTCTAGAAATTGTAAATAGGTCCACAAATTGTTGTATTAATTTTATTTGTGTATTTTATTTTTATAAAATGTTTCTTTTATGCCTAAAATTGTAGGAAAATTAGGATAGATGCCTGGAACATAGATCGTGCATGCATAATTTTTATGTGGCATTTAAACTTATTTTCCTATTTTTAAAAAATAAAAACATATTTTCCCTCTTTAGTAATTAGAAATCTATAAAAATTCAAATATATCTCTAAAATTTCAAAAAATATATTATTTAAACTTTAGTCTATTCTATGACATATTCAAAAACCACTAAAAATACATATATCAAAACTAAAACGTTCAAAAGCCTAAAAACCTTATAAAATTAGGAAAAATTCAAGAAAAATCCAAAAATATTATCTCTCTTTTACTGATTTTTTATTATAAATAGTATATATTAAAAATATTTTAGGATTTATTTTGAACTTATAAATATTTTTAAACCCTAAATAAGTTTATAGAATAACATATTCACTGTTTTGAGTTTGTATAACTTTGTAAATCTATTAAATTATAAAAATACCATAAAAATACCAAAAATGGAGAAAAAATATTATAAACCCTAAAATATTTTCTTTTTTTATTTTGACTTTATTCAACTTATTGTAAAAATCCAAAAAGACATTTTCTATATATATTATATATCTTTATCATTAATTATCTTATTTTGAAAATAAAAAAGAAATTAAAAATTTGCAAAAAAAATAAAACAAAATATAAAATAATAAATAATAAATAACACATTGAAAAATCATAAAAATTGACAATAATTAAAAATCCACAAAAATAATTAAAAATAAAAATATAAAAAAATAAAATAACATTATTAAATAGCAATAATTAATAATCATTTTGTCTCTATCCATGTTCACTTCCCTGTGTTCGATACTCTTAATGCTTACACATATACATTTGTAGAAAAGTTATAATAAATTTTAACTCATACATTTTGATTGTTTTATCTTACTATGTGTTGATTGTTGGTTGATTGAGGATTGATCGCCTAATGATTATTGTTCCATACTTATTAGGATCAGCTGACTGGTTCCCTCAGTTCAACACCTAGCCAATGTATGTAGGGTACCTGAGACATGTTTTACCTAACTTATCCCTTCGTTACTTCTATTCCAACCATTAAACATTTATCCTGTTCTTTAGATATACCATGCTACTAATTAACACTTCTTATGGCATCATGTATCACGCATCATTAAGAGCCTAAAGTAGTGGCTTAGTGGTTTATACAATCATACTAGAAGTGACCATCGTCGATATTACAGTAAGTTATTTATGCATAACTTGCACTTATAGACATCATTTGACACTTACAAAGTAGCATTCTATATAATGGTATATGCATATTAGATACACATCATTATTGACTCATCCATGCCATCTAACCATAATACATATAAGACATGCATTAGAATCATTATGACAACATTCGTTAAACAAGCATTTTGTTATATAAAACAGTGATATTATGGGGTTGATGGGGCTGCCCCCACCCCATTTTTCACAATTTTTAAATTTTTTTGGAAAAACATCACCATGTATATTCATCCCTATATCCCTCCTATATGCCATTCGAATTTCGTCAGAAACAGAGACTCCTACAGCCCCCATCCAGACAGGGTCGATTTAAAAAATCCTGCGATCGTTAAAAAAATGATGTCTGGATGGAGGCCGTAGGAGTCTCTGTTTCTGACGAAATTCGAATAACAAATAGGAGGGATATATCGATGAATATGGTGATATTTTTCCAAAACAAAATTAAAAAAAATTGCGAAAAATGGGGTAGGGGCAGCCATGTTGGGGCAGCCCCATTTTTCCCTATTATTTATATTGGAATAATATAAGCAATTTGAGATCTTAAGTTCTTTCTCAGCATGTTTTGGGATGGTATATTTGTAACGTCCCGGGCTTAGGTCCCCGGTCCGTTAACGGAGCATTACTGGCCCTAACAACCTCTTGGGAACGGGCCCATACGGATCCGATTAACCACCCCCAAAATGCTTAAGCCGGGTTGTTCGGTAGTAAGCCCCTCACTATTTATCCCATCCGGAATTTTTGTGTTCCATGGTGTGGGACATTTGTTTGGGGTTTTACAACCTCCCCCACTTATATTCGCAACGTCCTCGTTGCGACATGGCCCATCGCTTATTCCCAGTGACAGTGGCGGCTTCACGCTCTGGGTAGCCACATCCTCCAACCTCTTTGTAGGGGCGGCTCCACCTCTCGGGTAGCACTTTCCACTGTCAGAGGGTGTTCGGCTCTGATACCATTTGTAACGTCCCGGGCTTAGGTCCCCGGTCCGTTAACGGAGCATTACTGGCCCTAACAACCTCTTGGGAACGGGCTCATACGGATCCGATTAACCACCCCTAAAATGCTTAAGCCGGGTTGTTCGGTAGTAAGCCCCTCACTATTTATCCCACCCGGAATTTTTGTGTTCCACGGTGTGGGACATTTGTTTGGGGTTTTACAATATTCAGTGCCTGAACAATGCTAAAAAGTGAATTCTGTGTATACTTATAGGATCAGTGCTACTGGAGGGGGCTGAATAATAATTTTTAAAAATAATGGTCATGTAGAATAATATCTTAGAAGACAAGCACATACTATCAAATAAGCAAATCTAAACAACCACATGCAGAGACATTAACGTGGAACCCAACGGGGCAAAAGTCACAGATGAAAGTCACCTGATTCGAGATTTCCGATTAACCAAATCAACCAATAACTCTAGAGAGTTATTTATTATAATAATTTCATCATTTTTACGTATGATTTAAATCATACACCAAAAACTTTTCACAACTTCGGATTATACTCAGAAGTTATCTGTTGCAGTATAATGCTCTGGATCACACGCCAAAGTTTTTTCATAATTTAGGATCACACACTAGTGTTCCTTAAAACTTGGATCACATACCAAGTAACCATTGCAATAATTAGAGAATAAAGATTATTACAAAAAACTTTTAATCAAGCTCACAGAACTATATACTAGGCAGTATGTATCAATAATAAGCACAATTGTAATAGATACCATAAACACCAACCAGCGACAAACCAAATAAATTATAGATGACGATTGCTGGTGGAGTTCAATCGCTTTAAAGTGTATCTCTTAGGGTTCGTTTGGTTGCAGGGTTGGGTTGAGTTGGGGTACCCAACCAAACGAACCCTTAGGCTCCGTTCGGCAAGTGGGGTCCCCTTAACCCACCCTTCTCTTTCTATGTGGGTCCCACTTTTTATTTTAAAAAAAAATTAAATAAATCAATTCTCCATCATCAATTTCATCAAAAAATAATATATTATACCATCATATCATATAAAAAGTATAAACTACTCAACTTCTACTCACGCTTTCAAACTTCAATACAATCACATCACAATAACTACTCACTTTTTCAAACTTCAATATAATCATATCACAACAAACTCACTTCTAACCCGCCGCCAGTTTAACCATCTATCCAAACACCAAAATCCAAAAACGGGTTACCCTCTACCAGTTTAACCCACCTTAACCCGCGTACGAAACGCATCCTTATGAGTCATTGAGAGACATGGATTGTTCAGCGATTGGGGCTTAAAAAGAGTACTAGAACACTTTGCGGAAGTATTCATGGGGCTTAAAAAGAGTACTAGAACACTTTGCGGAAGTATTCATGGCTCTCAATGAATATGAAAATGCAAACACGGTATCTTTTTTGAATTGTATGTAATGTGTGGTATATAAGAAAGAAAGAGATGTTAAGTGGATTATATAAAGTCATGATAGACATTGGTGCTTAATAGAGTTGTTGGAGTCCAACTCAAGAATAAGTTCAGCGTTAAAAAGTTCTCTGAAAAACACAGTTTATCAATCAAATTAAAAGAGTGATCCCTGTAATCGTCAATCGATTGATTAAGTCAAGGAGTTGATCAATCTGATAACTAACAATTGGAGTTATCATTTGAAAAGTGAACAATTAGATCAATATGAATCATTAATCATAAAATAAACAATATCAAAAAGTGATCGATCATTCACTTTTACCAGTAATTAAAAATTATCTACCAGGTCAAAAAAAGTGACTAATCAGGGTTTAACTAATAGCCGAATGATATTGATCAGGTTAATGAAAGTGATCGATCAATTTAGAAATTTTATGCAAAATGACATTTTATGTATTTGAAATGCTCTGATATGATCATGCATGCTTGCCTGCACATACAATGAGCTTTTACTACAACAACACTTGAGTAGAAAAGAGCAAAGTTTTATCTTTGCTTTGAGGTACTTGGCTTGATATCCCTGTCAATCTTGCACGGTACAAAGATACAATAATGTGAGTGCCTAACGATGATTTTATGTGTCATTGTTAAAACGAATTGTTAAAACTAAGGACTGCGATAATAAAGTCAAGCATATGACACAATATATATTATATAAACTCATGTATGATCCAACAATCTACACAAATGCATAAAAAGTCACAAGATTCTAATAATCTAATGTAGAAAAAAATTATGTAATAGAATAGTAAAATGGAAGCTAAAAATATGCCTCAAACATGTAAGTATACTTGGAGTTCAAGCCTCTACATCCCAAGCATCCAAAAATCCTAAAACCCCCTCAGAAAAATCACCATGAAATCAAGTAATTGATTGATTTTGGGACTAGAGGTTTGGCAGCAAATAAGTCGACTCGTCAAAAACCTTAGCCGACTTAGGAGATGATCAATCAACTCGTGAAAACAGGAGTCGATGGATCTCTTTGGTAGATGACTTAAAGCTTGTGTAAGTTGACTAGCCTAGTACCTACGACCATGCACTAACTTCGTCAACTTAAAAATAGACAAGTCGGCTTAATGTCATGGTAGTAGACTTATAACTAGACCGGGCCAAAGTGCAGGCTAGGTCGGGCCATGGGCCGAGCCGAACGGACCAACATTCTAAAACCCCCTACTCAAGGCTCGGCCCGATCCATAGGCCATACTTCAAGGCTCAAGCCTGGCACAAGTCTGGGCCAGGCCGAGTCGGGCTATGGGCCGAATGTAAAGTATTTTTTTAGTTTTTTAATCAAATTTGTGGAAATAATTAAGTTTTTTTAGCATCACCTAATCTTTCTAAATTCAAGTAACCATAATATGTGTTACTTTGCATGTAAACTATAAAATAATATGTAATATTGATAATGTAAAATGCAAACTTGAAGTATATTATATTAAATGTATCTAAAATATAGTTTTTAATCATATATTTTTATATGTGTGGGCCGGGTCGGGCTTTATGGCACATGTCCACGACCCATCCAGATGACGGGCGGGCCAAAGAGCGGGTTGGGCTGGGCCGGCCCATTTCTGAAATCTCTTGGCCCAAGTCTGGTCCATGAGCGGGTTGGGCGGGTGGGCCCCCGACCCATTCGCCATGTCTACTTATATCTAGTGTAAATTGACTCACCCTTGCATATGACTCAAGGAAAGCACGTCAATCAACTTAGGATAATTTTAATAATATATTTGCAACTTGTATAAGTCGATCAAAGAAGTTCTAACAAGTCATAATCATCTCCTAATCGATTTAAAGCGTCACAAATCACATAATAGGGTCCCCAAGGGAAATCCATACCAAAAACCAACACAAAACCCCTTCTTAGTCAATTCACTAGTGTTCCTAATTGTCTCAACCTAGTTCATAGTTGACTGACCAGTGATTATTTGGGTGACCATTTTGGTCAATTGACTAGTCCTAGTACTTAGCAATTGCTCAGCTCGATCAGTCGACCAGATTAATCAACTATCTGCTACTTAAAGAAAGTCTAGAACTTTTGAATAATGTACACCATGTATCTTGGTATTCATCTAGAGTAGAAAAATACTTTGGAAAATCATGAAAAAATCTATATCAACTTGAGAACATATGTACTTCCCATCCATAAGGATGGATGATTGAGCGAATCTATAGAAAATAAATATAAGAGCAAAAACATACTACAAAAAATACATGAGTCAACAATACAAAATATTGCACCTAAAGGCAAACACATCCTAACACATAGGTTAGGATGAGAACATATCTGTAGACATGAAGATATCATGGTACCCTAAAAATTTGGGGTCCAAGGTGGTTGGTAAGGGAACTCTACCTCAAATGGTGAGAAAGATTTTCCCAAGCGTATTCTTGCAATCATATTCGCCGCATACGGTGAACTTTATTTTTTTTAGTTAAGTACCATGAAGAAGCCGCTTTAAGGGGCTTTTGTTTTAGCTAGAGACACCATTTAAAGAAACGGGTTTAGTGAAGCCGCCTTTTTAAGAGGCAGCTTCCTGATCAGACATCCATAAACTGTGGCCTACTGCAATTGCATCTTGTGTGTATGCAAGTTTTGGATCACAAAAATTAATGCTTATATATGAAATGGTTAAGGAAAAAATGGCACATAAAAACTTATCATTCATTAACCATAATCAAGTTCTAGAGTTGCAAGGTTTACATGAAAAAGGTCCAATATCCACACTACAAAAAAATGCACACAACAGACTCTAGTCATATGTACTATAAAAAACAATCACTAGTCATCCATATAACACAAGTTATCAAATCACGTGTGTCTTATCCTTCGAATATATTGGTGCTCTGTAGGTGCTTCTTGAGGAATTATCATAGCTGGCTCCACTGGGAAGGAAGATAATAGAGTGTCACAAATATGTGCTCAATTTGTCAATCCTTTCCTCAAAGTTCAAAGGAGGTAATGGTGAATGGTGATGCGATGGTCTAGGCTTGCTCTGTGGCCTTTCTCTCATCGGTGTAGGCGGAGTTCGTTATATTCTCTTAGGCTCACATCCAGCACTAGGAGTTTGATGTTCAACCCCCAAAGCATGCATGCTGTCAGCTTGGCTCTGTGTTCATCCTCCTTGTGGTCTACGTACACGTCCATGTCCTCTACCACGTCCATGTCTTTGTGAAGATGTACCGCCAATCGGTCTTCCCTCCTCATCATCTTCATCTTCATGGGTTCCATCCTGAATTGTCACTTAATAGAGTCATCCACAAGGCATCCAGTGTCTGTCACCACATAGAGTACATCCTCATTTGGTCCCACCAGGTGAACAATCTTATCTAATCGTCTTACCTGTAAAATGAAAAAAATATGTCAAGATCTCTATTAAACAAAAATGAGATGTTGTCTATGGTATTTACATTGACATATCACCATGTCGAGCACAATCCATGCCTCTCTATAAATCGTCATGTGATGCGGTTGTACCACGCCTTATAATCCTTATATACATCTTCATCTCCATGGCCAATGGGTGTGGTAGCCAACATGTACTCCTGTCGATTGTTCCACATATGGATATAGTTTGCATGGAACTGTGCCCAGTCGACGGATGTCTTCCTCTGGAGATCAATGCTGTGAAGATTTTTAGATGTGTCACATTAGACTGGGATCTCTTGGACTGCACTGAATCGCCGTAAGATTCGATCCGTCACATGCAACTCCACGATGCAAAAATGGATTAGTGGTACCCTAGCAATGTATAGATCTTGGGCTTCTAGGCAATATGGAGGGAGAGAGTTCATGATCTTAGCGGTGTATGGTTCCCATATAACATGTTATGTAAGTAGTGTCACGTAAAATAGCGAATGATATATTAAAGACTAGTTAATTCGTTAATTGATCAGGATTCTGGAGATCAAAGGCATCTTTGTAAGGTCGTACAGTATGGGTAGGTTCGAATGTTACTTCAAACTCTACATGCTAGCGACATCCTAGGGGACTACCACGCCACAACGAATGTCTACATACCATCGACACGATGTGAGGAAATCTCTCTCAAGCCCATACTTGTGGTAGGATAAGAGAACTACCAATCCCGAACGTGTTTACCTTGGATGTCACACACATGTGTCTGTATAGGTAAGCTAAACACAAAAATCCACATCTAAAAGCTCCACACGCCTCTAGATCCTCCAAAAGTGGTAACTAAATCAAGGACACCTCATTTACTGACTTGTCAGGAAAAACAATCCCTCCAATCAATTGCAAAATGTAGGATCATGCGTGTCTGATAACCATATTTGTGTCTGCATCTGCAGGGAGTTCAGAAAAATGCTCCTGAAGCCATGTCATCCGCAGGCAAGCACCATCAATACCCATCTTGTGTGGCATATGTTGGATATGCGAGCCCATGGCGAGCCATTACGCAACAAATGTTATTGCAAATATCATTCCCTAATCTGAAATGAAGAATAACTTGATTTTGCATAATAGGTCCCTTAGTACAATTAGGGTTATGTACCATGGTCATCTTAATGATCATACAGATGTTGATTCAATTATTGAGTCATAGAGGCTAGTGCTTGGATGAATATCTAAAGAGTTAGATTGAGGACTCATCAAGCACCGTCAAATGATTGTTGAGAGATGATCTCCAACCTAAGTAGGAGATGACAATCCTCTTTCATTTGGTTGATATCTGACCGACCTCTTGATGCAGGTCCTTTGTATGGGAATAGATATTCGGAGGTGTCAAATTAATTAGGTCAAAAAGTTGACTTAACGAGATCGAGATAACCAAATACCTATGTCGTATGCTGTCACGATATAGGCACACATCCTCTAACCAGAGACAGATGTGTTACTATATGTCTGAGTATGTACATTTGACACACCAATAGGTTGATGACCTAATCAAGGTATATACACCGGCGCACTGGTGTGTATGCAAGGGCATATGAGTAATACGATCTCTCAAAGGGATCATACAGGTTCATTACTGAACCGAAAGACATGAGCTCACTCATGACATATAGGGAAGAATCAAATTCCACATGTAGTCGTCTCGTTTTGGAAGTTTTGTTGAATTAGTAAGGTTTGATATATGCTTTTTGGAAAGTATATGATCAATACCAACTCACAATGATCAAATGAGAACCTTAATGATAAAACCCCGAAGGAGACAGTTTAAAAGAGATCTACAACTTCGGATTTGTTCTGGGTCTTCCAGTATGCAGGATGTACATGTATTAGGAATGCCTGAGGGAGATGTGATCATAAACAATTGTATAACCATGATGCTTCCATTCCGAGGGAGTGATGAAACAAGTCTGGATTTTAGTGACTCCTCTATTAGAGAAGTAATCTGATCTTAGTCCAACTGATGGACATTGATCTAAATGAGATTCGGATGTAACGAGAAGATTAGATTTGAGGTCTTGATTTAATCAAGCGTCTATGGGAGGTCCGCAAGATCTGGATTAGAGATCTGATCTCAATATCCCAGTCACTATACGTGGAACAATACAATCGCTTTGTCCTTACCTCCAAGTATCCGGGGAGAAAGCGCATTATCCTTAAAAGAGTTCATGGATAATTTCATTGTTGTTATATATATATGAGAATTGAGATATTGATAATTAAATGTGATTTAATTATCATCAATAATATGCATTTGATTCATATTATTATGAGAGTTATCTGAGCTAAATAAATGTGATTTAATTATCAAAGATGTAAATAATGGGAATGTGATTCATGTTATTTGGGCACATGAGAATAGAGATTCAAGATGATTAAATATCATTTAATTATCATGGATATGAATAGTGTGGATAGCAATATCCATATTAATCAGATATTATAAATGTGATTTATAATATATTAGAGAGAGCATATTGTGATTTATATTTGTTAATAATTATTGATGTGAATTGGATTCACATTGGATAATTAATTGAAAATATAATTTACATTTTATTTTGGGATGTGAATGTGATTCACATTTTTCCATTGGCATGATTGCAATATTCACAAGATAATTATGAATTATTCTTGTGAGATAATTTACAACAAATGTTGTTGTAAATCTTGGAGATCTCATGAGATAATGAGATCTCATGAGATTTTGAGGAGATAGACCCATTCTATCTCAAATGAATAGTCATCCCCTTTTCTTTAGGGAATGTGGTCAATCTTCTCATTATCTCCAAGACTAGTCAAATGATTTAAATTTGAAATTAATTATGTTGATTTATCAATATAAATTAATTGAATTTAAATCAATTATTGTTGTGTTTTTTACAACAACATCATGGCTATTGAAATAAACACATATCAATCTCAACCATTGATTTTGTGTTGTACATGGATTGAGTTCCATGGATCCCAAAACCCTATATAAGAATAGGCATCCCTTTCTCTTCGTATTACATGATTATGACATATGCTCTCCCCCCCCCCCCTCTCTACACTCCAAATGCTCTCTCCCTCTCTCTCTTGTGGCCATCCACCATGGAGCCCTTGAGAGAGTTGATGTCACCGCAGCATTGTCGTTATGCTTCCAAAGTATTTGCTCGTGGATCTCCGTCTCTGATGAATCTCGGATTCATCACTCTAAATCTCATTAATTAAGCTCAAATCCCTTAAAATCATCAGCATTTCTGCATTTATTCAGCATAATTAGCATTCATGCATGTTTTCATAAGAATTGCATTTTATCACTAATTTTTGCACAAATTAAGAAGCCAAAAATCCCAGCCAAAAATGACTTGTAAATAGCCTAACTTCTCCGATTTTTAGCTAATTCATGCTAACTCTGAATGACCCAAAACCACCTCCACTGTGTTCATATCACTAATAAGAATAAATAAAAAATAAAAAAAATCACTAACCCAAATAAGTGGACCAAAAACCAAAAACCTAATTTCAGGATTTCCGGACTAAAAACCTCATATCTTCCTCCATCCAGTGTCAGTTTTGATCGTACTCACTTTTGAACTAATGTAAATTCAATTCCCTTCAAAACAAGACTATGTTCAAGTGAATCGGAGCTCGTATGTGAAAGTTGGGTTTTGGGCCTCTTTTGTAC
The DNA here is from genome assembly GCA_037367405.1 of Ottelia alismoides. Classification (NCBI taxonomy): domain Eukaryota; kingdom Viridiplantae; phylum Streptophyta; class Magnoliopsida; order Alismatales; family Hydrocharitaceae; genus Ottelia; species Ottelia alismoides. Next base: position 966,096 of record JAZKJV010000784.1, read on the forward strand.
ATTTTGTATTTTAGCTGATTTTGACTTAGTATTTTATGTACATAATTAACCTATATTATTTTATTTCTTCTTCATTTATCTTCTTTGATGAAATTTTTATTAATATGTGCAAAAATCCAAATCCAAATTGAGCTTGAAATCAAAGAAACAAATTGAGTCCGAGCCTTCACTAACCAACTGTGCAAAATTGGTCTTTTTCATATTTTATTTTATTTCTTCTTTTTTATTAATTAATAAAATCCAAAAAAATATATTAATGTGTATATATTTATCTTTGATTTTGCCACATTTTTTTCGGATTTTTATCTGGTTTAAAAATGATAAAAAATTATAAAAGCCAAAAATATAGGTATTCTATGTACATGGGATACCCCAAAAATATCACTTTGTGCAATTGATTGATTTTGGTTTTGATGTCTTCATGAAAGTTGTAGATCTCATCAAGACGAGCGATTTTTGTGAAGAAACTTTTTCGATTCGAGGTCGTTTTCTATTTCTTTTATATTTTTTTAAAGGATTTATTCTTTGAATTTTCTGATGCTAACACATGGCAACTCCTAGAGCTGCCACGTGTCAGGCATCTTTTGGCATTATTTTTAATTCATTTTTATAAAAAAAAATTAAAAGCGGCCGCACATGTGGAGGGCACGTGCCACGCACGTGCTTCCCCCCCTCTCTCTCCCAGACCGCCACGTGTCCTTGCCAGGACCGTCCGATCTCGGCCGATCGGATGGCCCGGCCCCTTCGTCAACCTCCTGCTTCGTTCTCACCACCTGCCGCCCCGCAAATATCACCGTCAATCACCCATCTCCGCCACAGATCTCGGCCAACTCCATCATCCGTGATCTCCTCAAATCCCCGACGAAACCCAACCAAATCAATCGTCGCCTTCCACGGGATTTCGCCGCCGCCAATCACCATCTCCAGCACCCTACTTTCCTTCCCTGACGAGCTACCTCTCCCTATTTAAGCTCCACGCCCTCCGCCTAAACCTCTATCCGCTGGTCTGCGATTCACGAACCCGCGACGGTGACAGCGCCACAAGCTCCTTTTCCGGTGAGATCCGAGGGCACCCCCGGCCCTCGTTGCAGCGGCGACCTCCCCGACGACCTGCCCTTGCTCTGGTCGCTCTTGGTTGTCGAGCCCACGACATCGACTACCTCCGACTACCATCTTCTCTGACTCGCATCTCCGCCAACGTCGACAACCACCGCCTCCAACTCCGTCGGTTAGCTTCTTCTCCATAACCTAGAGTTTCAACTCCACCACCGTGCTTCCAGGCACCATCTGGTGCTTCATCTTCAACCAACGAAGCCGCATCTCCAGTCGACGCCAGAAGCTCCGCCACCAGCTCCGCTTGCTCCACAACGCAACGCATGCGCCTCCACCTTCCTCCAGCGTCACAACCGAAGCATCGCCAGTCCTCTGCCTTGGACCGACCTCTCTTCCACATCACACCGGTCGTCGACCCTTCAGAAGGACTCCATCGTTGTGCGACCCAGCCTCGCCTTCCGTCGTCCAAGGTCGAGCCTCCTCCACCTCCCAACCGCCGCGATCGGGCGCTCATCTTGAGGCCCTCGCTGCATGTGCATGGCACATGGTGGGGGAACGTCATCTGACGTCAGCCCCCGGGTCACGTGCTCCGCACGTGACCGCGGGGTAAATTGCAAGGCAACCCCAGAGATCCTCATATTTGCAGTTCAGGCCAGTCATTCCAAGGGCACGTGCACAGCACGTGCCCCATGGAAAATTTGCAGATTTCACCCCTCAATTATTGGTAATTAAACTTAGGCCCCCACTGCATGTTTATTTATTTTATTCAATTGCAGAAACACCCATGTCTTTTCCCTTCATTTTAGACATCTACATTACATTATTTAATTATCCAAAAATAGCATTTTGTTTGTCAATTAATTCTCTACGTTTTAACAGATTGTGGAGATTTTTGTGATCATTGGTTAATTAATATTAATTGTTTTATGGAAAATTGCCTATTTTTCCTATTTTGTGTTCTGATTTTTATAATTGATTAACCGTTGCTCTAAAAATTCCCAAAAAATCACATATACTAGAATTAATTGTGCTTGACATTGTGCCCAAAAAGAATTACATTTGCAAGCATAGATTGCCCTGTAAAAACCATTTTGCATTTTTTAATTGCATTAGAAAAATTCAAAAAAAGACCACCTAGAAAACTGTGCATGAATTTTGAGACATAATTCTACGTTGTTCCTTTGCCTCCTTGTGTTCAACCTTGGGACTTTCCCAAGTAAAATAAACATAAAACCATGTGATTAAAAAGTGAATAAATAATTGTGGTTATTTTCTTGACCGATTCCGATTGCCACCTACAACGAAACAACAAATCATATTTTTTTTACGCACGATCAAATAAACACCTCTTTTTAACAAGCGTGATTTTGGACTCGTCAGTATCCTTCGGTGCGCCTTGCTCATGAAGAAGACGTTGGATCTTGTATGAAGAGATCACTGCTTGGATCATCAACATGGGTTGTGAGGAGTACACGTCTCATCAATGCGCTCGCAAGCGTCTCTTCTGTTGGATCGGACTTGAGACAGGAGGTCTCTTCGTTTAGAGACTCGATCGCAACCACGCTTCAAGAGGTAAATCTTATACCTAATTATGGTTTAGATGAAATGATCTGAGAAAGGTTCTTGAATCATGCGGTTTCATCACATTAAAATTTTTAAATTCTGATGCATCGAGCAACTAGTGCGACTAGCCGCTCCCGATCGCATACGATGCGATCATCACTCTTCCGTGATGCTCTTAAAGATCTTCCGGTTTTGGATACGATCCATGAACCTAGGAAGACTTGGGCTCGTTAGGGATTGTGAAAACTTCATGGCATTTTATTTTCGCAGCCCTATTTTGTGATTAATTTCGATATGTTTTAAAACGTTTAAACATGAAATTATCACTTTGTTAATGTTCTCCACTAATTAAGGATTCTGTGGGATTTGAGTTTGCGTGATTTGGAATATGATAATTCAAGATATGATAATTTTAATGAACCTATATCCATTGTTTCGGGGATGGCAAATCATGACGTAATTAAAGAGTTATTTACTGTTTTTGAAATACCTGAAAATGTGTGTTAATCACTTAAGTTATGTTTTAAATCAAATTAGCAAACTTTGAAAACAGATTTTTCATGATTTGGATTTAAAATGAATGAGATAAGCTAATTTTAGTAAGTGAGGGTCACTGCTGGAAATTACATACTTAATCGAGAACCTTGTGATTGTCATTTAATTTTTATAGAAATTATTGGTTAATTTCTTGAGATAATTATTGATAAATATTTGTGAAATATTTAAATATGATAATTACTTCATTAAATGATATTGCCTTGACCAATAATTGATTAGATATGATGTAGATAACAAATTGGTTACATCATACACTTTCCAACAAACATGTTGCTTAAATAGTTTTGGGAATTTGTTTAGCAAATTTCTTTATGATCAAAATGGTTTTGATTATTACTATATGGTATAACTTCGGTTGAAGAACCGATTATCATCTCAAGTACAAAGTGATTGACTTGGCATTATCTTTTCCCGAGGCGGATATGGTGTCTAGTCAGGGAGAGTTGGGGCAACAGGTTGCACCCTTTGCGGTCTGTCCCACTCTTGTCGGTACTGACAATGACAGAGGGTAGGGAACGGATAATTCTTGAGAGATCATGATGTATTTTTTTAATTATTAAAATTTGAAATAATACGTATTTGAGATAATAATATATTTTCAAGTAACAATTAAAAAATATTTGTTGGATATTAATTGGATCATTAATTTAATATAATTAGATTAATTGGAATCCAATTAAAACTAAAACGCTTTATTATAAATAGAGTTGTTATTTCCCTTGGAAGAATTAATTATGTGAATATGATTCATAATAATTAATTAAAATTTGAACATGATATGGAGGATCACATAAGTGACATCAATGGTCTCCCGTCAAGGCAAAGGGTACCGCCACCAGAGATTGTATGTCGGAGATGCCAGTCCGAAGTGACAGCATGCGTAGTGACCCCAATATGGAGTCCTCATATTATTGGGGCCATATTGGATTACACATAGCGAGTTGTATTCTTGTTGACGGTTGGTTCAATTAATGACGGGTCAACATTACCTTAGGGGTGGTGAGTCCGAGTGTTAAAGACCAAATTGAGAGATGCAACTTGGACTTGCAACGCAGAATGAGTTCCCGCTTCTTTTTATCCGAGTTACAAGTTCACATATTATTGGGATGTGACAAAGATAAGAAAGAAGATCACAGATCTTTCTTGAGATATAATGGTAGGTATATCTCTTACATTGAAAGTGATTAAGGGAATGGACTCTCATTGTTGACAAGGCAAGACAGCTTTGATATAAAATTCCTAAATCAAAGCAAAATATGTATATATATTTTTATATATTTATGCAAATTTCTTATTTTAGATAATCTTTCATTAAACCCACTTAATACTATACTCAATAATAACCAGTAAAAATATCATGGATTGGATCCATGATAAAAATATTGAACTTGCAGTTGTTCACATATTGTGTGTGGTTGCAATGTGCAAGTTTCCTCATAATAATGAGGTATGGCAATTAAATAGACAATAGGACAACACCATAAGGTATGTATGTATATATAGTCTTGATCTCTCATCGAATGTACTTTGGAAGTGACATGTTGATGATGATCGTAATTGTCAAATAATACTTATAAAAATCTAAGAAGATGTTTTGTCATACGTATGTGCTCTTGACATTTGATCATGAATGACATGGTTCTCTGCATTTTGTAGAATGGTAGCTCTATAAGAGATGATGTATTCAAAATGGTTGAATACGCACCTAAACCAATGTCTTCAAGAGTTAAGATGTAGGTAGATATGATGAGTGTCATCGTTGTACTATCTATACTCAAGTCATTCATGAAGCTTCATAATATTCATATTGTATGAATTGAAGCATGTATAAATGTTGAAATACTCTTATATTGAAATCTTTTGAATTCAACATAAGAGGTCCTTTGTCTTAAGCAATGGTTGTCTATAGATCAAATGAGCGTAGTAGAAGCATGGGTCGGACCCAGGATAGAAGGAAAGTCAAAGAGTTGGTTGTACTTCTATGGTTTCCACACACATATGACATCCAAAGGGTCGGATAAATGCCAATACTGAAATCTACTGATGTGTTGATAGTATGACTATCAAGTCTATCTAGGATCCTTAGAGAAGGACTCAGATAATGCATCGGAATAATCTACATTTAATCACTGAAATTGACTTTCTTATTGGATAAGATTAAAAGTCTAATCATTGTATCTCATTCTTCTAGAAACACTTGCAATTGGTTGCATATGTTTTAGAAGATCAGAAAATTTGATTTTAAGGTTTAATAGTCATCCACATGGATATTGATGCAATTATTGCAACAATTTCTATTGGATAGATAGACTTCATATTTTCAGTGGGAGAGCCCTTAGTTAGAGAATGTCTCTTTGACATAGATATTAGAATACACTCGTGGTTTATTTCTAAATATTGGAAATAAACATGAATTCTGGAATAGGCCTATCATAAAGAGTTAAATGGATATATTTCAGATAGTAATCTAATATCTAGAGGACTCTACTAAATTAGAACATTAATGAATGGTTCACTATCATTTCTAATATTGAATTAAACCTTAACAAGATCAATAGGAGGATGGAGATCATTTGACAATGATATGGCATCGAGTCTTGGACCTATATCTGTTGATAAGATGAATAGACTAGTAAGATATTGAACTTTAGATTGTCTAAAGGTTCAAAACTTACATACTTTTGAATATTGTATTCAAAGTAAAATCGTCCAATACACCCTTCTTTGATAATGGTGTAAGATGCCAAGGTATTCAAGATCTCATACATATTGATGTATGTGGATCATTTGTATCATGATAAACATTGATGATATGTGATATCATTCGGTGATTATTTGTGATATAAGATTTCTTCTCTTTACCTTAGAAACCTTTGAAATATTCAAAGATTTCAATTTTGGTTTGGAACCAAAGTTTGAAGGAAGATGAAATGAATTTGATCTAACCTAGGTAGCAAGTACCTGTTAGATGAATTAAAGGAATACCTAATAAAGATATAAATATCATTCCTATCTCACTCCTCTTAAAACAGCTAATCTCAATAGAGTTGTAGGAAGATACAATTGGATCATGTGTTACATGATTTGATCAATGATTAATCTTAGCATAATTATCTCTTAATCTCCAACGTATATATATGTAGTAGAGACTACAATATATCCTTAACGAGATTCCATGCATATCTAAATCTGCATCCTCATAAGTTACGATTTGGAGCCTAGCCTAGTGTTGGACACTTGAGGATTCAAGGTTGCTTGGTTCATAACTTTGTCATGGATGCAAGTAAGATGGAATCTAGCACAAGAGAGTGCCACTTCATTAGGAAAATAAAGGATGGTATTGGATACCTACTTTATGACCTTGAGATTTTTAAAAGATCTCATCTCTAAGGATGAGATTGTTAGAGGATGACTCTCGTGAGAATCAAGATGAAAATGAAGTGAAGGAACTCATTTAATCTTGAGAAGATAATGAGGCTCCTGAAATCAAAAACTAAAAGAATAATTAAAGATGAAACACTAACACCTCTTCAAATAAGTTTGAGGATGGATTCCATGTGTTAGAGAAATCTGACAATGATCAAACTTCATGTGATGAAGCTTCTGAAGATCATGTCATGGAAAGATAGATGTTAGCAATTAAGTCTAAAGCAGACTTCATATACAAGTATTGTATATGGACCCTCAAGGAACCACGTATGTGGGTAAGACCCATTAAGGTATAAGTGGATCTTCAAGAGAAAGAGGGAATCTGATGAGAACGTAGAAACCTTCAAAGCACGACTCGTAGCCATGAGCTACACATCGAAGAGAAGACATTACTTGCGATGAGACTTGATGTAGTTTGAAACTGATTCTTTCTTTCTAAAGACCTCATATATAGAGTATGTCGGAATCCCCGTGGAATTACTTACATCTTGTCATGCCCGGCGACTCACTCTAGTTGCTGAGTCTAGTCAGAGATGCCAATTCATGAGGGCCCCGAAACTATATCAAATTGGTGGACAAGAGGTGAGGATGAAGGTTCCGGACCAGTAGTAGGAAAGGAAGTCAGCCCTCTAATGATGCCTTTCTCCTTTGTTTCTTTGATGAGTCAGTGACCATGCTTAAACCCATCAGAATATTTCTAACTATAGCTACACAGGTTGACTATGACATCTTCAAGATGTGAGTCAATATTGCATTCCTCTATGAATACCTCTCCGAGTCTATTCATATGAAGTAGCCCCAGGGATTCATAGTTGAGGAAAGCAAGGTTTGCAAGCTAAGGATATCTATTTATGGACTCAAATAAGCTTCTTGTAGTTGGAACATTGGATCTGATGAAATCATAAATGTTATGATTTCAGATAGAATCTTGATGAATCGTGTAAAGCTTAGTGGGAGTGCCATTGTGTTCATCATGCTAAATGTAGATGATATCGTAATCATTTGGAATGATATAAGGATAATAATTAGTGTTTTATAATCTGGCTATTCTATACCTTAAGATATGATCTCAAGGATACCTCTTAGATCTTAGTTCTGAAAATGTATAGAAGCAAAGAAAAGAGAGCATTGGGACCGTTACATTAGTGGTACACCTTGGACATTTCCATTTTCTAGAAAATCCCAAGGAAGGCTTCCTTCCCTTAAGATATGGTAATGTCCTATCTAAAGGGATAGCACCTCAAAGAGTGGAGGAAGTGAACACTAAAACTGCTTGCCCTTGTGCTTCAGTTATGAGAAGCCAGATGTATGCCGGATGTGTACAAAAGCCAGACATCTACCATGCAGTGGGAGTAGTAAACTGTTACTAATCCTACTAAGGAGATAAACACTTGATTGCAGTAATAACAATATCTTCATAGATGACAAGACTTAAAGATAGTGATCTTAGAGTCTTACCTTCAATATATTAAGACTTTATAGATTGAGATCTAAAAGGTCTTAACTGCGGATACCTAAGGAGATAGATATCTTCGGGAATAAGGGTATTCTGATAAGGATAATAGAAATGAAAATGCTTATTATAATGATTATTGAGTTGTAGTGTCAAGGACACTATAACTAACAATATTGAGAATTGATTGCAAAAGATGCAACATTCGTATTGGATGCGAGCACTATTACTAGGGATATGCAAGTGTCATAAAAAGACTTGACATAGTCTCTTGGGAACAGAGTAACTGATCAGCTTACCTAGCTATTTTTCTAAATAGCCTATGATTGTCACATGAGTGTGGGTTTAAATGATTAGCCTATTAATGGATCTTTAGGCTAGTGGGAGATTGTTGGACATGTGAGCCTACAGCGAGCCATTACGCAGTAAATGTTATTGCAAATATTAATCCCTGATCTGAAATGAAAAATAACTTGATTTTGCTTAATAGGTCCTTAGTATAATTAAGGTTATATACCATGGTCATCTTAATGATCATACATATGTTGATTCAATTATTGAATTATAGAGGTTGGTGGTTGGATGAATATCTTAGATTGAGGACTCATCAAGCACTACTAAATGATTATTAAGAGATGATCTCCAGTCTGACTAGGAGATGACAATCCTTTCTCATTTGGCTGATATCTGACCGACCTCTTGATGCAGGTCCTCTGCATGGGAATAGAGATTTGGAGGTATTAGATTAGTTAGGTCAAAGAGTTTACTTAAAGAGATCGAGATAACCAAAGACCTATGTCGTATGCTGTCACGATATAGGCACGCATCCTCTAAACAGAGACAGAAGTGTTACTATATATCTGAGTATGTACATTTGGCAGACCAATAGGTTGATGACCTAACCAAGGTCTATACACCGGCGCGCTGGTGTGCATGCAAGAGCATATGAGTAATACGATCTCTCAAGGGGATCATACAGGTTCATTACTGAACTGGAAGACATGAGCTCACTCATGAGGTATTGGGAAGAATCAAATTTTACACGTGGTCGTTTTGCTTTGGAAGCTTGGCTAAATTGGTAAGGTTTGATATATGCTTTTTGGAAGTATATGATCAATACCAACTCCCAATGATCGAATGAGAACCTTATTGATAAAACCCTGAAGGAGACAGTCTAAAAGAGATCTAAAACTTCGGGTTTGTTCTGGGTCTTCCAGTATGTAGGATGTATAGGTATTAGGAATGTCTGAGGGTAATGTGATCACAAACGATTGTATAACTATGATGCTTTCTAACTAAGGGAGTGAAGAAACATGTCTGGATTTTAGTGACTCCTCTAATAAAGAAGAATCGGATCTTAGTTTAACTGATGGATATTGATCTGAATGTGATTCGGATGTAACGAGAAGATTAGATTTGTGATCTTGATTTAATCAAGCGTCTATGGAAGGTCCGCAAGATGGATTTGAGATATGATCTCAATATCCAAGTCACTATACGTGGAACAATACAATCGCCATGTCCTTATCTCCAAGTATCCAGGGAGAAAGCGCATTATCCTTAAAAGAGTTCATGGATAGTTTCATTGTTGATATATGTGTCTGAGCATTGAGATATTGATAATTAAATGCGATTTAATTATCATCAATAATATGAATTTGATTCATATTATTAGAAGAGTTATCTGAGATAATTAAATGTGATTTAATTATCAAAGATGTGAATAATGGGAATGTGATTTATGTTATTTGAGCACATGAGAATAGAGATCCAAGATGATTAAATGTCATTTAATTATCATGGATATGAATAGTGTGGATAGCGATATCCATATTAATCAGATATTATAAATGTAATTTATAATATATTAAAGAGAGCATGTTATGATTTATATTTGTTAATTAATTATTGATGTGAATTGGATTCACATTGGATAATTAATTGAAAACATAATTTACATTTTATTTTGGGATGTGAATGTGATTCACATTTTTCCATTGGCATGATTGCAATATTCACAAGATAATTATGAATTATTCTTGTGAAATAATTTACAACAAATGTTGTTGTAAATCTTAGAGATCTCATGAGATAATGAGATCTCATGACATTTTGAGGAGATAGACCCATTCTATCTCAAATGAGTAGTCGTCCCCTTTTCTTTAGGGAATTTGGTCAATCTTCTCATTATCTCCAAGACTAGTCAAATGATTTAAATTTGAAATTAATTATGTTGAATTATCAATATAAATTAATTTAATTTAAATCAATTGTTGTTGTGTCTTTTACAACAACATCATGGCCATTGAAAGAAACACAAATCAATCTCAACCATTGATTTTGTGTTGTCCATGGATTGAGATCCATGGATCCCAAAATCCTATATAAGAAGAGGTACCGCTTGCTCTTCGGATTACATGATTATGACATATGCTCTCTCCCTCTCTCTCTCTCTCTCTCTACAGCCAAATGCTCTCTCCCTCTCTCTCTCTCTTGTGGTCGTCCACAATGGAGCCGTTGAGAGAGTCGCCATCGCCGCAGCATCGTCATTACGCTGCCGAAGTATTTGCTTGTGGATCTCTGTCTCCTTCAGTGTACCTTGCTTGTGAAGAAGACGTCGGATGTCGTGTGATGAGATCAGGAGATTCATCGCTTGGATCATCAACATGGATTGCGAGGAACACATGTCTCATCAACACGCTCGCAAGCGTCTCCTTCATTGGATAGTACTTGAGAAAGGAGGTCTCTTCGTTTAGAGACTCGATCGCAACCATGCTTCAAGAGGTAAACCTTATACCTAATTGTAGTTTAGATGAAACGATCTGAGAAATGTTCTTGGATCATGTGGTTTCATCACATTAAATTTTTTAGATTCCGCTGCATCAAGCAACTAGTATGACTAGTCGCTCCCGGTCGCATATGATGCGATCATTACGCTTCCTTGATAAGCTTAAGGATCTCCCCATATCCTTCAAGCAGACACTTTGCATCTTTCAACATTAAAGCAGCAACTGGCAAACACCTTACATCTTTCAACACAACATTGTAGCTCTCAGAAAAGTTAGTAGTGGTATAACCGAAGTGGTAACCCCCATCGAACGCTATGGTCCATTACTCCTTAGGAAAATCATGTGTATCAAACCATTTTGGAGCATCTTCGTGCCATTCTTCCAACTTTTCCACATAAATATGCCACTTGGATTGAGAGAATGCCTTACCAGCCCTCTTGACCATTTTCTTCATCATTTGATTCTTGTGAACATCGATGAAGTTGCTTGCAACGTGACGTAGGCAAAACCTCCAGTACATATATGGAGGATGGAATTGTACAACATAATTGCATAGGGATGCACGAATACCAGGTGCATGATCAGATAAAAGACATATTGGCCCCATACGATCCCTACAATTGTGAATACGCACCCTCTCCAAGAACCAAGCCCAACAAGGTTCATCCTTCTCGTTCACAAATGCAAAAGCCAAAGGAACAATGTGATTTCCAGCATCACAACCACATACAATAAGAATTTTTTTCATATATCTTCCATACATGATGGTCCCATCAACACTAACTACAGGCTTACAGTGTCTGAAAGCATTGATACAAGGTCCAAAGGTCCGCTTGAACACTACACCAGTCTGGACAACAATTGTATCCAAATATGTGACAATACCTGGAATGGAAGTTTCAAATGCTTTAAAAAATATGACAATTCATTGTACTACTTGGCCCAGTCCCCGTAGACAATCTCTATTCCCTTACATCTAGCATCCCAAACCCTTCTTCGACTGAAAATGTAGCCATAATCCTTTGAAACCATGTCCTACAAAACTGCAATTCTTACAGATGGGGAAATCTTAATATGGTTGAAATATTCGGGGCCATGAATTTACTATCAAGTTGTGGATGATCGTGATTAGCTACTTGATGCAAGCAAGTGTGGGGTGCATCCATCTTGAAAATCACAAAGTACCCATCTAGTGGTCACCTATGACCTCATAAACGCCACTTACAACCTCTCTCTTTCTCGCTGCGATAGACACCCCAAACCGACCTATCAGACTTGTGCACATGAAAATTGTAATGTCGCTTGTTGTGAATCATCTTCACATAGTAGACTAAGTCAGCCTTTGACTTAAATGTCATCTCATTCCTCAGCTCTTCTGCAATACTAAGTTCCTCCCCATCACCGAAGGTGTCCTCCACATTTCCTATATATACATCACCGCCGCGGGCATTGTAAAATGTTATATCAGATGCAATGTGTATCTAAGATTCCTCATCATTCTTCATTTCATCTTCTGTGTCATTCAACTCCAAGTCTTCAACAGTGCTCACTCGATCAACTTCGTGAGCAATTGCATCATTCATATCAAAACTATCAACAATAGGAGCTCCAATTACAAGTGAAGAGGCTCAGGCAAAATTTGGTCATATCTCCTCTTAGTGGAATACATACAAAATTGGATGGTATGATGAACCCATCACTTCTGCACATTCAACAACATCGTGTACATCATTATCATACTCTACATTTTTCAGATAACTATTTCGTTACCCTCCAATTTGTGAAACAATTTTAGTTCACCGCACTGTGCAGGATCGAGCTGGAATAATGACATGATCTTCTCAACCAAAGACACAAACTTCATGTTCGAAACTATCTTCAATGGTTTTATATGACCACCTTGATAAGTAATGAAATTCTCAGAATTTAGGATCGTCCCTCCAAAGTGACAAAATCACAATATTTCCACGGACATCCTATATGTATTAAAAGATGATCACATCGTGTGCAACAACCACAAACTAAGGTGAATGCTATGGGTGAAGAGCTGCAAAATCATATAATACAACCACGAACTAAGAAAATTACATGGGTGAAGAGATGCAAAACCACACCTTAGGTCACTGTTGAAGGGCGCGTTGATGAAGGAGAATGGCCTAGGTGGAGGAGGCATCGATGGAGGAGAAAGAGTCTGGTGGTGGTGGAGTCGACGGTGGCGTCCATGGGCGGTGAAGAGGAGAAAGGAGGTGGACGGGACCAAGGGCTGCAGAGATGGTGGTGGGCGATAGAATAGAAAGTGCAGGATGGGGGAGGGGGGAGGGGTTTGGTGTTCTAAAGTTATTAGACAAGATACACCCTTTGAAAAGGTGGCTTTGGCCAAGAGCCGCATCTTCAAAAGGCGGCTTTGGCTAAAACAAAATCTGCCTTTTGAAAAAGAGCTTCTTCACGGTACTTAACTAAAAAATAAAGTTCATTGTATGCAACGAATATGATTGCAAGAATACGGCCTGGATGATTTGTTCTCCTCAAATAGTTTTTGATTGTGTTGAATGTACTTCTTTTCTTTTCAATCTCTTTAAGATCCTTCATATCCGAGTTGCACAAGGTGTTTAGTCATGTGACAATCTAAACCTAATTACCAAATGATAAGATTACCTTGCGTCCTTATAGCTTGAAGAAGCTATGTCTAGCTTGTCAACCTTTTTCCAAGATTCTCTACCTCAGATGGAGGTGGATGGTTGGTGTTTGCATGTGGGGTCAATATATCTGAGAATTGGAACAATATGGGATGTGTAGTTGTATAAAAGAAGAATAACAATAGAGACCATAAATATTGTTGTGTAATCTTCGCAACTTGGTCCTATGTCATCCCACTCTATTTTTCTCGTGGAACTTAGATTGATCTTTGGTCACAGTAACACGTATTTTTATAGTTACATAACCCATCTTTAGGTGGGATAGTCATCGTTTTCCTACAAAGCATGTACCAAACATCTAATTAACTGAACTTCATTTTTGTATGCATGACGCACAACATAGGGCAATTCAGGGTCGAATCTGCATGGATAATAAGAATATGCACTGTATTTCGTTGAAATGCAAATTAAACTAAGTCCTTTGATTAATTTCAAGAGTGTTTACAAAATACTTAAACGAAACTGTATTCAAAATGAAACTTCAAGATTGAAAAGATATCCTTGGGCAAGTTCATGTGATCTGATATCTCTTTTGACTTGTAATCTTTGATGGGATTCTTGCAAACCTTCGAAATCATGTGGATCTCCTAAATCTTTAGGGTTTGGTCATCTTGATGATGTGATTTGCGATGTCTAGACAACAGACCTTGCTCGAGCCTCATGTTAGAATACAGAAACTTGGGATTTAAGGATGATTGTCCATAAAGTTAACCAACACGGTGGAACTGTGAAGTTATAATAATAGTTACATAAAAAAGGATTCATAGAACCATGATAAATTATAAAGTAAACATAATAGAGGAAGAAAGACGGATGGTAGTGGTCTTGAATAGTTGGGGTAAAACTTGTAGAACGGTCTCTGACAGAGTGGCCAAGAACCGTCGTCGACCGTTATGGAGGCAGGCGGTTGCGACAAGGCCAAGTATTGGGGAAGAGCGTAACCGTTGGACGTAGGGAAAGGGGGCGGATTAAGCGAGCGCTTGACGCCTATATTGACCTCCATGAGAAGGAGCACAGATCATCGGATCCCATCCTCGTCGTCGGGAGCCCCGACCCCAAATCCTCTCTCTCTCGTTCTCTCATAGGAAAAGGTCTACGGCGACGTACCACGAAAATCTATCACTAGTATCAAAGCGTACGTTTGCCATCCGATCCGCCGATGCAGCTTTCCCCTTCCTTGTCCACCATCGTCGCTCGCACTACTTGTCACAACCGCAGTCCATCGTGCTCCAGCAAACCCTAGCAGTGATTTAACCATAGGTATCTTTTAACTTTTTTTTATTCCTGAGATAATATTGGAAAGGTTGCACTACCTGGACCCCTTTTTTTCTTAAGCTTCAAATCACATGAACCTTCTTTTAAAAATCAAGTTGGAAAGGTTGCCCTTGCTTATCAGGTGACCCTTTTTAAAAAAATCTTTTTTGTCATAGGAAGTTTTGCTTGTCTTTTATAGAAACATCACCTTTTTCTCTTATATTTTTTGTCCCGTTGCTTTTTTGTCATTCAAACTCATTCTATCTTGAATGCACATTCTGGTTCTATTTTAACGTTTTTCTATCACGCTCTGGATCCTTGTTTTTTTATGAGTGGTGCATGTTCTAGATTCTATCACATTCTGCAAACTTAGTTTTTTAAATTTTTTATCAAGGTTGATAGATTGCATTGATTTGTTCCAAAAAAATCTTTTAAATTAAATTTTTTTTAAATACATGTGCTATATAAAAACCAAGTATTAATTGCAAGCTTTATTTGTTTAAATTAAAGGGGTTATTTTTGTCTCATATTCTTATTGAGTTTTTTATCTGTCCTAATTGTTATAAAATAAAAAATAATAATCTTTACATATTCTTGTTAAACATCTCGATCTCATAAGAACATACATTTATTTCAAGATATAAAAAATGACAAGAAAGACTATTGCCACTGAGATAGGGAAAATCGAGTACCTTAACGATACTAATTATGAGTTGTGTAGTAGAAAGATCTACTTTGTCCTACTACACGATAGCATACACTCCATTATAGATAAACCTGACCCTACATAATCTGAGAATCCAACTGTGGAAGAAATTAGGTCCTGTGAACAGTGGGAGAAAATAGATAATAGGGCTAGAAGCTTTATAATGACACATATGGAGTTGAATCTGATTCGGATCTTTGAGACCTGCAAATAAGCAAATGAGCTCTAGACTGCAGTTAAGGAGAAATATCACTCCAAGTCAGAAGTGAGCATCAAGTTTCTTCTACATGAGTATAACTCGTGTAGAATGGAGGAATATGAAAGCATCCTCAAGCACTTAAACAAAATGGTCGAATGACTAAGTACCTAGCGGTTGTTGAATGCGTGATTCCAGAAAGGGTGGAGATAACAACCATTTTAGGAAGTCTCCTGAAGTATATGGAAAGATCCTTAAGTGCATCACGGAAGCATGGTGATCGCATCATATGTGATCGGGAGTGATAAGTCACACTAGTTGCTCTGGGCAGCGGAATTAAAAAAATAAAGCGATGAAACCACATGATCTAAGAACACTTCTTGGATCATTTCATCTAAACCACAAAGAGGTATTAGGATTACCTCTTAAAGCGTGGTTGCAATCAAAGTCTCTAAAAGAAGAGACCTCCTGTCTCAAGTCCGACCTCATAGAGGAGATGCTTGCAAGCGTGTTGATGAAATACATGCTTCTCGCAATCCAAGATCATTATCCAAGCGGTGAATCTCCTGATTTTGTCACATGAGATCCGATGTCTTCTTCAAAAGCAAGGAGCACCGAAGGAGACGGAGATCTACGAACGATCAAAGCGGTGGCACGACGGCATGGCGACGACGATAATTCTCTCTAAGGCACAAAGTAGACGACCATATATATAGAGAGAGAGAGAGATGGGGCATGTAGTATGAGAATGAGGGAGAGATTACTCAATTGTTGTATGTAAAAGAAGATCTAAGGTTGCCTCTTCTTTTATAGTATTTTAGGAGTTCATGAATCACAATCCATGTGAAACACAAAATCAATGGTTGAGATTGATTTGTTTTTCTATTCAATGTCCATGATTTTTGTTGTAAAAAATACAACAACAATTAATTTACATTAAATTAAATATATTGAATAATCAACATAATTTAATTTGAACTAAATTAATAGCATAAATGAATTAGGAAGGACACCCACCTCCCTAAAATAGGGGGATGACCACCCTTGAGAACAAGTCAAAGGGTGGCCATCCACCATCCATTAAATGGATAGTGTTGGCCACTCAAATATAATCCTGCATATATATATATATATATATATATATATATATATATATATATATATATATATACAGGGGGCCTTTCAAATAGGATGCATCCTTCCTAACTTAAGGAAGGCCACCATCTTTTTGTAGAAAACTTGAGCACTTTAGTAAAATATGTATACAGTTTGTATTATAACTGCATATTATAAATACAAAACCGCATACAAAACTGCATGGTATAATACAAACATTAAAACTGCACATTGTAGTACAATCTTTATACGTATTCTACTAAAGTCATCATGTTTTCTATAAAAAAGAGGCTGGCCTTCCTTAAGAATGGAAGGACCAAGTCCTATTTGAAAGAAATCCTATATACATACACACATAACGAATTTTATTGTAAATTATTTCACAAAAAACAATTCGAAATTAATTTGTGAATATTGCAATCGTGTCATTAAATAACTGTGAATCATATTAACAACTCAAAATAAAATGTAAATTGTATTTCTAATTAATTTCCAATGTGAATTCAATTCACGCCAATAATTAATTTAAAGATACTTTTTACAATAAGCTCCCTCTAAAATATTATAAATCGCATTCATAATATATATGATTAATGGGGATAGCGCTATCTACATTAGTCATATCCTTAATAATTAAATCACATTTAATTATCTTGGATTACCATTCTCATGTATTTAAATAATATGAAACATATTCACAGTATTCATGATAATTAAATCATATTTAATTATCACATATCTCAATGCTCATTTACATAATTTATCAATGGAATTATTCTTGAACTCTTTCAAGAATAATGTGCTTTTTCCATGGATACTTTGAGATAAGAACAAGACAATTGTATGTTCCATGTATAGTGACTTGGATATTAAGATCATATCTCAAATCCAGATCAAGGGGATCTCCCAAAGATGATTGATTAAATCAAAACCGTAAATCTAATCTTCTCATCACATCTGAATCGTATTCAGATCAATGTCCAACATTTGGACTAAGATTAGATTACTGCTCTATTGAGAGGAGTCACTAAAATCCAAACATGTTTCATCACTCCCTCGGAATAGAAGCGTCATGGATATACAATCATTTATTATCACATCACCCTCGAGTATTCCTAATATCCGTACATCTTGCATATTGGAAGACCTAGAATAAACCCGAAAATTAGATCAATTTAGACTGTCTTCTTCAGGGTTTCATACTGTTCAGTCACGCCTACTCAAACTGGAGATCATCTCTTAAAAATCATTGGACGATGCTTGATGAGTTCTCAATCTAACTCTTTAGATATTCATTCAAGAATCAGTCTCTATGATTCAATAATTGAATCAATAGTTGCATGACCATTAAGATGGACATGGTACATAACCCTCACTATACAAAGGGACCTATTATGAGAATTAATTAATCTTCATTCAGATTAGGGAATGATATTTGCAATAACATTTATTGCATAATGGCTCGTCGTGGGCTCGCATGTCCAATAATCTCCCACTAGCCCAAAGAGCCATTAATGGGCTAATCTTTAAACCCACACTCATGAGCTAATCATAAGCCATTCAGAAAAATATTTTGATAATTTGACTAGTCACTCTGTTCCCAAGAGACTATGCTAAGTCCTTTTACGGTACTTGCATATTCCCTAGTAACACTGCTCGTATCCAATGTGAATGTTTACATCTTATGCAACCAATACTCAGTTTTGTTAAAGCAGTTATAGTTCCCTTGATACTATAGCTCAATAATTATTTTAACCAGTATGTAATTTCTATTATGCTTATCAGAAAGCCCTTATTCCCGGAGATCTCTATCTCCTAAGGCTAAGACCCAGTCTTATGTCTTATAAGGCATCTGCTATTAAGACCATTCAGATCACTATCTGTAAAGTCTTAAGTTCTTGAATATAAGACTTTGAGATCACTATCTAAAAAGTCTTGTCATCTTTGAAGATGTTGTTATTACTACAATCAAGTATTTTATCTCCATAGTAGGATTAGTAGCATTTTACTACTCCCACTGCATGGCAGATATCTGACTTTGGTACACATCTAGCATACACCAAGCTTCTCATAACTGATGCACAAGGGCAAGAAATTTTAGCATTCACTTCCTCAACTCTTTGAGGTTCTATCCATTTAGATAGGTCAGTACCATATCTTAAGGGAAGGAAGCCTTCCTTGGGGTTTTCCCAAAAAAATGGAGCATGTCCAAGGTGTACCACTAATGTGATGGTCCCAATGCCTTTTTTTCTTTGCTTCTGAACAATTTCAGAACTGAGATATAAGAGGTATCTGTGAGATCTATTATCTCAAGGTATGGAACAATCAGATTATAAAACACTTATTCTCATCCCTTATATCACTCCAAATAAGTAGGATACTATCTACATTTAGCACGGTGAACACAATGGCACTCCCACTAAGCTTAACATAGTTCATTGAGATTTTGTTTGAAATCATAACCTTTATACTTTCATCAAATTTGATGTTCCAACTACAAGAAGCTTATTTGAGTCCATAGATGGAATTCCTTTGGCTTTTACATCTTCCCTTCGTCAACTATGAAGCCATGGGGCTACTTCATATAAATATCCTCGTTGAGGTATTCATAGAGGAATGCGATATTGACTTCCATCTTGTAGATGTCAAAGTCAAGTAGTGTATCTATAGTTAGCAATATTCTGATGGGTTCAAGCATGGTCACTGAAGAGCAAGTCTCATCGCAAGCAATGTCTTCTCTTCGTGTGTATCTTATGGATACGAGCCATGCTTTGAAGGTCCCTACCTTCTCATTAGGTTCCATCTTTCTCTTGAAGTTCTATTTACAACTAAATAGGTTTTACCCTTATAGTTGGATCATTGAGAGTCCATATACAACACTTGTATATAAAGTCTACTTTAGACTTTATTGCTAACATCCACCTTTCCATGTCATGATCCTCAGAAGCTTCATCATATGAAGTCAGATCATTGTTAGATTTCTCTAACACATGGAATCTATACCTTCTAGGTGGTTTTACCGCCCTAAAACTTATTTGAAGAGTTTTGAGTATTTCATCATTAATTATTCTTTTAGTTTCTAATTTCAAGAGCCTCGTTATCTTCTCAAGATTTAATGGGTTCCTTTATTTCATTTTCATCTTGATTCTCAAGAAATTCATCCTATAAGAATCACATCCTTAGAGATGAAATATAAGAATCTAAAGGTCACGAAGTAGGTATCCAATACCATCTTTATTTTCCTAATGAAGTAGCACTCTCTCATGCTAGATTCTAGCTTACTTGCAACCATGACAAGGTTATGGAACAAGCAACCCTAAATCCTCAAGTGTTCAACACTAGGCTAGGTTCCAAACCATAGCTTATGAGGGTTTTCGGGTTTAGATTTGCATGGAATCTTATTGTAGTCTCTACTACATATACCTAGAAATTAAGAGCTAATTATGCTAAGATTCATCATTGATCAAATCATGTCACACATGATCCAATTGTATCTCCCTGCAACTCTACTAAGTTTAAGTGTATTAGGAGGAGTGAGATAGGAATGATATTCCTTTCTCCATAAAGTATTCCTTGAATTCATTTTATAGGTACTTGATACCTAGATTAAATCAAATTCATTTTTATCTTCCTTCAAACTTTGGTTCTAAATCAAAATTGTGAAATCTTTGAATATTTCAATGGTTTCTAAGGTAATGGGAAGACATCTCATATCACAAATAATCATCAATTGATATCACATATCATTAATGTTTATTTTGATATAAATGACCCACATACATCAATATGTATGAGATCTTGAATACCTTAGCATCTTACACCATTCCCAGAGAAGGGTGCATTGAGTATTTTTTACTTTGAGTCTATATTGATAAATATGTAAGCTTTGAACCTTCAAACAGTCTAAAGTTTCATCTCTTACTAGTCTATTGATCTCATAAATAGACATATGTCCAAGGTTTGATGACAGATCATTGTCAAATGATCTTCATCCTCTCGTTGATCTTAAAAGGTTTAATTTTCAGTATTAGAAATATTAATGAAACATTCATTAATATTCTAATTCAAAGTCCTCTAGATGTTAGATTACTATCTGAAACATATCCATCATAACTCTTTATGATAGATCTATTCTAGAATACATCTTTATTTCCAACATTTAAAAATAAACAATGAATGTATTCTAATATCTAGGTCACAGAGACATTCTCTAAGACTAAGGGCTTTCACACTGGAAATATGAAGTCTGTCGACCCAATAGAGATTGTTACAATAATTACATCAACATCCATGCAGATGACTATCAGACCTTAAGATCAAATTTTCCAGTCTTCTAAAACATATGCAACCAATTGCAAGTAATATTGAAGAACACGGTACAATTATTAGACTTTGATCTTATCTAATAAGCAAGTCAATTTCAATGATTATATGTAGACGTAGATTATTCTGATGCACTATCTGAGTCCTCTAGTCATACTATTATTACATCGACTTATTGCAATATTGACATTTATCCAACTCTTTGGATGTAATATGGAATTCATAGAAGTATAGTCAATTCTTTGACTTTCCTTCTTACTTGGGTCAGACCCATGCTTCCACTGCGCTCCCCTCATCTATAAATAACCATTGCTTAAGACAAAAGATCTCTTATGTTGAACTCAAAAGATTTCAACATAAGAGTATTTCAACATTTATATATGCTTCATTCAATTCATACAATATGAATATTATGAGGCTTCATGAAAGACTAGAGAATAGATAATAGCATGATGACACTCATCATATCTACATCCATCTTAACTCTTAAAGACTTTTGGTTCAGGTAGGTACTCAAACATTTTGAGTACATAATCTCTTATCGAGCCACCATTCTACATAGTGCAGTGAATCATGTCATTCATGATTAAATGTCGAGAGCACATATGTATGCCAAAATATTTTCTTAGATTTTATAAGGATTTTCGATAATTACGATCATCATCGACATGATACTTCCAAAGCATATTCGATGAGAATTCAAGACTATTGAAACATTTAAACCCAAGGTTGTTGTACTATAGTCTATTTAATTATCAATCCTTATTATGAGAAAACTTGCACACTCCAACCATAAACATTATGTGTCCAACTACAAGTACAATATCTTGATCATGAATCCAATTCATGATAATTTACTAGTTATTATTGAGTATAATTTTGATTGGGTTATCTGAAATAAGATAATTTGCATAGATACATATTCTACTTTGATTTAGGATTTTTATGTAAAAGTTGTCTTGCCTTGTCAACTCTGAAAGTTCATTCCCTTATTTGCTTTCAAAGTAAGAGATGTACCTACCAATATAACTCAAGCAAGATCTGGGATCTTCTTTCGTACCTTTATTAGGTCCCAATAATATGAGAATTTGTAACTTGTATAAAAAGAAGCAGGAACTCATTTTGCCTTGCAAGTCCAACTTGTATTTCACAATTTGATCTTTAACACCCAGGCCCACACCCCTATGGTGATGTTTACCCATCATTAATTGAACCAACCACCAACAGGATTAGAACTCGCTATGTGCAATCCAGTATAGCCTAATAATATGAGGACTCGATATTGGGGTCACTATGCATACGACCTTACTCTTTCGAGAAGAAAAGAGCACGATCCATGTGCACTTGTCTCCAGGAGCTGTCACTTCAGACATATGTCTCCTATGTACAATCCGTGGTGATGGAATCCTTCATCTTGACGGGAGATCATGGATGTCACTTATGTAATCGTTCATATCATGTTCAAATTTTAATTAATTATTATGAATCATATTCACATAATTAATTCTTTCAAGGGACAACTCTATTTATAATAGAGTGTATAATTAGATCTAATTAATAAAAATTCGATCTCAGTCCCCGTGTCCTCAGAAAGCTTCCGCAAGCGTCAGGTAAGCGTAATAAGCAGACCTAGGACCAACGCAGCTTGCATTCGATGCGGATGAGATTTCCTTAGATCATTATAGTCGCTCGCACTACTACTTATTAGCCTCGTTCTTTAGGCTTTTCCAGATGATAACAGAATTCAGGGTTCTCTTAGCACAGAGTAGACCCGAGATACTCACTACAACTACCCAGAGGAAAGAAAGAGACCGGAAGGTAGGCGTCGGCTTCGTCCCGAACCCAGGAGGCATTCTGGGGTTCACTCCACCGGGGAAGAGGAGGAGAAAAAAAGGGAGCTAGGAACAGAAAGGGAAGGTTGGTCTGGTGACATTCCCGCGCGGGGGCTCTGGTACAAGGGTCAAGCCGAAGAGCAGATTAATCATATTAAATCAATCATTAATTCAATTCAATCAACCAACAAACAATCTTAATTGTTACTTGAAGGATGGTATAATCTCAAAAATATGTATTATTTAAATTTTAATAATTAAATCAATACATCATGATCGCTTTACCCTTTCCTTACTTGTTGTCAAGGCCAGTACACACAGGATGTGGGACAAACTGCTCACAGAGCAACCTGCTACGCCAACGATCCCGGGTTAGACACCATATCCGCCTCAGGTCAGCATAATGTGATTTGATCATTTTGTATTTGAGATGATAATCAGTCTTTCAACCAAAATTATACCATACAATATTTATCAAAACTATTTTGATTAATATTATAAGGAGATTTGCTAAATAAATCCCCAATCCGATTCAAGTGACAATGTTTTTCATGTAGAGATTGTCCAACAATTACTGTAGGATAAACTAGGATTTTCATGAAACATACATTCAATGGTCAGTTATGATTAATCAATTATTTTTATAATTACTAGGCATCATATTTTATCGAGATAAATTCATAATTTCCATGATTTCCATTGAATTATAAATACATTAAGTAAAGAGGTTTGATGATATAATCATCTTCTGACCCATCTCCACTAAATATGGAATATCTAGGGCAAACAGAGTCGGAAATGGAATCGCATGAATAATTTCAAGTGATTTGCTGGTTTGTAGTCGTAATCGCGTGAAATAAATTCGAACATTTTGCTGGTTTGATTCTCTACTTAATACAAGTGATTATTTCATGTTTCATGATGGAAAAACAGTAAGCAAAATTAATTTTCTTATAGATCTGTGAAATCATGCAAAACATCTTTCATAGGGGGAACTCTTCGAATCATTTTCATGCACTTTTAGTACCAACATTAGGCTATTATTTTTACGATATATTTATACATTCTAAATACATTTTGTTAATCAAAAAACACATCCAAATAATGCAAAATAGTAGGTTTTTATTTTGCGAAAAACTGATTCGAATCTTGCATCCAATGCAAAAACAATGATTCCAATGCATCCAAAACATGAACCTTGATTGCCTAAGGTTTCAAATCATATCTAAGACCTCAACCAAGTCTCTGATACCACTTGAAAGAATATATATTGATCCTTAAGAATATCATGGAAGCGTGGTGATCTCATCATATACTATCGGGAGCAACTAGTTGCACTAGTCGCCCAGGGCAGCGGAATTTTAAAAAAATTAAAGCGATGAAACCACATGATCCAAGAACATTTCTCAAATCGTTTCATCTAAACAACAAAGGAGTATTAGGGTTATCTCTTGAAGCTTGGTTGTGATCAAAGTCTCTTAACGAAAAGACCTCCTGTCTCAAGTCCGACCCGACGGAGGAGACACTTGTGAGCATGTTGATGCGACACGGGCTTCTCGAAATCCAAGATGAATATCCAAGCAACGAATCTCCTGATCTCATCACACAAAATCTGATATCTTCTTTACGAGCGAGGTACATCAAAGGAGAAAGAGATCCACGAACGGTCGAAGCGACGACACGACGATGTGGCGACGACGGTAATTCTCTCTAAGGCATAAAGTGGACGGCCACTTAGAGAGAGATGAGGTGTTTAGTATGAGAATGAGAAAGATAAATTACTCAATTATTGTATGTAAAATAAGATCTAGGGTTGCCTTTTCTTTTATAGCATTTTGGGATTCCATGGATCACAATCCATGTGAAACACAAAAGCAATGGTTGAGATTGATTTGTGTTTCTATTCAATGGCTGTGATTTTTGTTGTAAAAAATACAACAATAATCAATTTAGATTAAATTAAATATATTGAATAATCAACATAATTTAATTTGAACTAAATTAATTAGCATAGAAGGACTAGGAAGGAGGCCACCCACCTCCCTAAAATAGGATTGACGACTACCTTGAGAACAAGTAAAAGGATGGTTGTCCACCATCCATTAAATGGATGGTGCCAGCCCCTCTAATATAATTCTTGATATATATTTACAATAACTTTTGTTGTAAATTAATTCACAAAAAATAATTCCAACTTAATTTTGTGAATATTGCAGTAATGCCATTAAATAGTTATGGATCATATTCGCAACCTAAAATAAAATGTATATTGTATTTCTAATTAATTCCAATGTGAGTCCAATTCACATCAAAAATTAATATGAAGATACTATTTACAATAAGCTCTCTCTAACATATTATAAATCACATTTATAATATATATGATTATTGTGGATAGTGCTATCCACATTATTCTTATCATTGATAATTAAATCACATTTAATTATCTTGGATCATCATTCTCATGTATTTAAATAATACAAATCATATTCAAATTATTCATGATAATTAAATCGCATTTAATTATCAATATCCCAATGCTCAGATACATAATTCATCAATGGAATTATTCTTAAACTCTTTCAAGAATAATGAACTTTCTCCGCGGATACTTGGAGATAAAGACAGAGCAATTGTACGTTCCATGTATAGTGACTTGGATATTGAGATCATATCTTAAAACCATATCAAAGGGACCTCCCAAAGATGTTTGATTAAATCAAAGCCGTAAATCTAATCTTCGCATTGCATCTAAATCAAATTCAGATCAATGTCCAACATTTAGACTCAGGTCAGGTTACTTCTCTATTAAGAGGAGTCGCTAAAATCCAAACTTGTTACATCACTCCCTCAGAATGGAAGAGTTCACAGTTGTACAATCATTTATGATCACATCACCCTCGAGTATTATTAATACCCGTACATCTTGCATACCGGAGGACCTAGAATAAATCCGAAGATTTAGATGAATTTAGACTATCTTCTTTAGGGTTTTATCGTTAAGTTTCTCATTTGATCATTGAGAGTTGGTATCGACCATATACTTTCAAAAAGCATATATCATACCCAGGTATTGATCATATACTTTTCAGAAGCCTATATCAAACCTACAAACTCAGTCAAGCTTCCAAAGCAAGACGACCGTGTACGGAATTTGATTCCAATTATCTCATGAGTAAGCTCATGTCTTCCGGTTTAGTAATGAACTTGTTTGATCCCTTTGAGAGATCGTATTACTCATACGCCCTTGTATGCACACCAACTCGTCGGTGTATAAACCTCAATTAGATCATCAACCTATCGGTCTGTCAAATGTACTTACTGAAACATATAGTAACACATCTGTCTCCGATTAGAGGATGTGTGCCTATATTGGGACAGCATACAACATAGACCTTTGGTTATCTCAATCTTGTTAAGTCAAATCTTCGACTTAACTTATCTAACACCTCTGAATCTCTATTCCTAAGCAGAGGATATGCATCAAAAGGTTGGTTAGATATCAGCCCATTAGAGAAAAGATGGAGATCATCTATTAATAATCATTTGATGATGCTTGACGAGTCCTCAATCTAACTCTTTAGATATTCATCCAAGCACCAGCCTCGATGAATCAACAATTCAATCAACAACTGTATGATCATTAAAATGGCCATGGTGCATAACCCTCATTGTACTAAGGGACCTATTATGCAAATTAATATTCTTCATTTCAGATCAGGGAATGATATTTGCAATAGAATTTATTACATCATTGTAGGCTCGCATGTCCAACATCTCCCACCATCATTCAACATGCTTGCCACATCCTTGAGGATGAACTGCAACATCAAGAGTGTAACGGGCCTACCTGCACAGTTGGCGATTGAGCAAGACCTCTCAAAGCAAAGATCGAAAGTCGAGATCTTTAAGGTTGAAGAGGAGGAAGAAGAAGCTAATATGGTGCACACAAAGAAAAGATTAGGACCCTCTAAAGCGATATTCAAAGGAAAAAGTGGGATATACCCATGTGGCTCGTGTTACGGTTGTGACAGATATGGTCATTTCAAGGTCAATTACCCCAACAAGAAGTAGTCAGGAAGTTCTAAAGTGCTTGGAAATAAAGGCAAGAAGAAAATGGAATTTGTGTGCAACTCTGTAGTCACAGACTGTGACGTGTGATGGATTGACTTTGGTGCAACCCGCTACATTGCCAAGACAAAGGAGGGGCTTGTGGACTTCAAGGAGCTGAAGAAAGGCAAACATAGGATCTTCATGGAGAACACCTACTTGGACGTTGAAGGTTTTGGGACATACCGTGATGAATCTGCATTTCATCATCTTTGTTCATTTATTTTAGCTTAAAATCCATTATAAACACCTATATATAACACTAACTTCGTATTCTTACTAACTTGCATCTGTGTGCAAATATTGTACACATTTTACCATTTTAACCTAAAATAAATAAATAAAGAAAGGAAAATAAAGAAAAGAAAACAAAAAAAAAGAATATTATATATATGTAATAGATACAGGCTGACCCCGAACCCCGAGAGAAGGTCAAGACTTGACCTGATCGACCAGGAATAAAGTAGGGGGAGATAGGGTCCTTATTCGGAAAATCCAAAAAAAATATGTGATGTGTATATTTGTATACTACACTATTTTATTTGTACATAAATTGACCTCTAATCAAATAATTTCTAAAATAAAAGTTGTAAATAAAAATGTGTCCTAAAGAATAAAATAATTGTACAATCAAATCACGTATAGAATAAAAGCGACCACACTTAGAATAAGCCACTAATAGATAATTGAAAGACCAATTCCGGTTCCATATGAACTCAAATTGAACAAACTCACTTCCATTGTATTCTAAATTAAATTATCTTTAAAATAGCTATGATTTCATAATTTTTGGAATTACTGGTGAAAAGTCGATTTTCTGCAGTGGTTCGTGGAATTTTCCCATGTATTTGTACATATTGTATTTGATAATATTTGTAAATATTTTTACTAATTATTTAAAATAAAAATAAAAAATTAAAAATTTTAAAACAAAAAAAAATAATTTCTTTATTTAACTATGTGAATAATGTACAATATAGTTTATGTATATATTTAATTTTCTTAAATAACTACCACAAAAAATAAAAAAATATCATTTAATTTTCAAATTATTAAAGTGACGAAAATACAAAAAATAATTATTTTTTGTAAATAATTTTAACACTAATCTTTTTACTTTATCTCATTTCAATTTTTTTTCCTCTTATCTCTTATCTTCATCCAAAAATTCAATTATTCAAATTTCAATTCATCTATCTATATGGCTCCTTCTCCATCGTTTCAATTTAATCAATCTTTGGTGAGGGGAGCCCGATCTCCGAGAGTCTTCTTGTCGTAGAAGGGTGCCTAGCCTCTGAGCCGTCCGGTGACAGCGATTCGACCTTCGTCGAGGCGATCACGGTCTTTTCCGCTCCTAAGGTAAGATACATACTTTTTCTTATTTTTCATCTAGATTATTCTTAGTTAATTTTTTGCCTTTAATTTCATCACCATTTTTTTATCTAGATCTTAGAATCCATCACGATTTGATCCATCACCGACTCGATTTTTCATTTCACTTTCTCGATCTCTGCACATTCTTTTCTACCTCGCACGATCTCTCACCTCCGACCACGCACGGTGGTCGGAGATCTAGTTCCATCCGCCATTTTCCTCAGAACCGCACTCATCCACATATTCCGTTTTGATTTTTGGATTGAGTCATCATGCTTGCATCCTGATTGTTTATAAATAAAAAATATTAAAAAATAAAAAAAATAGATTGGTTTTCTTCTCTCTAGCATTGGTTTTGTAGGGTCATCTAAAAAGATTAAAAAAGATTTTTACCGTTTCTGTTTTTAAAAAAATAATTAAAAAATTAATTTTTTTTATTATATGTTGTTGTTTACAAAAAAATTAAAAAAAAACACAGGCGGCATCCGTCGTACTACAGCCGCTCCACCATCTGGGTAGAGCCCCTCCGCCGTAGCCACCGCAACCTGGACCTCGCCACCTCCACCACGATGCCCGAGTCATTCTCGCATCATCGGCCACAGCCAACATCTTCAATGATGTTCACTACGCCCCCGCGTGAGGCTCATCTAGCCGCAGCCGTGCGGGGATCTCCACCGCAGCCCGCATGCCTCCACCGCGCAAGCGCCACCCGACGTGCTGCTCCGCCGTCTAGAACCTATCGTGAAGCATCGTCGCCATCGTCGTTGGTCGCGAAGCACCGCTGCCATCACCGTCAGCCGCGAAGCCCCCTCAACAGCCCCTCCACAGTCATGCGCCACAGCGACGCCGCAGCTCCTCCAACGCCGTCCTTCGCGCGGTGCTCCGCCTCTCACCTCTCACTATGGTGACGCCCTTGACCACCCCTGTTTTGATTTGAAAAAAATGAAGGAACTCCAAGAAACCCTAACGGGTATTAAAAAATATTGGAAAATTTGCAAAATTACCCCCAGATATTTCTGAAATTGCAAAGGAGCCCTTGCCAGTTCAAGCATTATATTTAGGCGAAATTACAACTCTGTCCCTGGAAGTTTTTCATAATTACAAAAAGGTCCCCGCTTCAGCAAGTCACTTGCAAAGCACGATCATTAGGTAATTTGCAGTTTTACTCTTCTGTTTATCTCCGGTATTTGTCGAATACTAAAACATTGAATAATTTATGATCAGTCCTTGCTTTCCAAACATTATTTTGCATAATCTTTTTTATTGAAACAATTGTTTTCATTGCTCAAAAAATTCTAAAAAAATCATTCTATGCTCCTGATGTGTGTATCTTTCTAGCATAAAATTTTCATCACATTTTATTTTCATTTAATATTATTAAAAAATAAAAAAACAATGTCTTTTTCTTTTCTTTAAATTGAAAAATTCTTTAAAAAATTAAATATTGCTCTAAAAATTCTAAAAAAATTAGAGTAGTTTTACTTTATTGTCTTTTAATTCCTATCCAAATTTCGTGCATAATTCTTTTCAAACCCCAAAAAATTGAAAATTACTAAAAAAAATCATAAAAAAACATTCTACAAAAATCCAAAAATCGTGATTTCAATTTCTGTTTGTAGATATTTATCTATAGTTTAGCATAAAAATAATTGCCAAGTGTTATGGATATTTAAATTTTTTTTAAGTTGGAAATTACTCTAGGTTGTGCACTATTTATCATTTTTCCCACTATTTGATTTTTAGAAAAATACAAAAACATCTGAAAATTCTACAAAAATTCCCAAAAATATTTCAAAGACTTTAAAACCCAAAAATATTTTCTCTAGATTGTTTTGAGTATTTTTGGTATAATTGAAAAATACAAAAAGAGTGTGATGTGTGTATTTCTTTACTTGTGCATATTGCTCCTTATTTTTAAAAATAAAAAAAATGTAAAATTAAAATCACTAAAAATTTGAAAATCAGAAATAAAAATTAGAAATAGAAAATAAAAAGATAAAAAAAAGCCCACTAAAACCAAGATAGTTTGCCTTTGAGATTCCTGTTTTTTTATCTTAATTGAATTTCTTTCGATTATTTGAATAACCCTTAGGAATTGTAGCCTCCTTGAGTTCGATCATGTCTGTTATACATATAAATAAGTAGCAAAAAATTATCTTGCTTCTTTATTATTGTAATTATTCTGTAGCTTGAGAAGAAAAAAATTGTTTGTTTGTTGCGAGATTATTTAGGGATCACAACGACAACTTTATACCAATAAATATCAATCCTCGAAGATCCTGTGCCAACAACAACCTTGACCTGGCAATATCATAATGATACTTCAGGATGTATTATGCTCCAGGAATATGTCGAAACCTCGTATCTATTCTAGTTTTGCTTAAGAAAAAAATTGAAGTTTGTTTTTATATAAGCATGTATCCATAGAAAAGAATAAGAAGGTCTATGCCATGGGAAATTTGTGCCCGAGCATGACATGTTATATCTTCATGTAATAAGTTCTAGTGAATCAATGAATGTAATTTTTGAGTACTCTCTGTGTTATTTATCGGATTATGATTTATGGCACATGAGACTGGATGATCCAGGAAAGTCAAAAATGGATCAAATAATCAAATCTAATATTCTGCCTAAAATTACAGGTGCAAGGGCATTGCCCTATGAGCATTGTCTGACCAATAAATGACGAGAAAACCTTTTTTGACGGGAATTCGATCAAATGAATTATTAGGCTTGATCCATTCAGATATATGTGGACCATTAAGTGTCAGTACACATAGAAACAAGGAATATTTCATAACATTCATTGATGACTACTCTAAATTCGTTTATGTCTATCTCTTAGGAAGAAAGGCAGAAGCCAGTGAAACATTTAAGAGATACAAAACAGAAGTAGAGATCAAATTGGGAAAACCAATTAAGACCCTTAGGAGTGATAAAGATGGAGAATACACCTCAAAGAAGTTTGTGGAGTACTGCACTCAAGAAGGCATTTGTAAGCAGACTACAATACCTTATACACCACAACAAAACGATGTAGTTGAAAGAAAGAATATAACATAGGTGAATGCAATTAGATGTATATTTTCACACTCAGATCTCTCAAAGAAATTTTGGAGAGAAGTATTGTTGACCTCTAACTACATACAGAATCAGATTCCCAACAAGTCAGTGGAATCAATGCCATATGAAATTTGGAATGGCAGGAAATCTGTGTTGGGTCATCTTCGGAAATGGGGATGTGTTGCACATGTTTTGGTATCGAGTCATCTTAGAGACAAGATAGATTTCAAGACATTAAAGTGCAAATTTGTTGGATATAGTGAACATTCTAAAGTATATATGTTCTTCTATGAAACTAAAGATCTGATCGAAAGTTGTGATGCAACTTTCCTTAAAAATCATCAAGAAAAGGAGGAAGTAGAGGAACCAGATCCTCTAATTGTCCTACGGGACAATGAAGACGACCTGGAGATAAGATAAGAACTAGTAGATGAAACTGATCATACATATATAGAGAATGAGCCTATGGTTAATGATGATTCTTTAGAGGAAGTGGGTGAACCCACACAACCCACGCGTATACTGTAACAAGAGACCCAGAACACGATCCGGATGGATGGAATATATCATTTATATGGATACGAGGCGTCGTGTTACATCGTAGATGAGGATGTAGCGGGTTGTACAAGTCACATATCCTTTAACGAAGCAACGGCTTTGAACGAGTCAAAATCATGGACGGTCTCCATGAGGGATGAGTTGGACTCAATTGAGCGAAATGGTGTATGACAGTTATGTGATTTGCCAGAAGGTAGGAAATCCATAGGATGCAAGTGAGTGTTTTAGAAAAAGTATAGAATTGATGGTGTTGTTAATAAATGCAAAGCAATATTAGTTGCCAAGGGTTATATTCAGCAAGTTGGAACAAGAAACCTACTCTTCGGTTGCTAGTTTGCATCGATCTGGATGATCTTAGTCATATTTGGATTTAGAATTATTCTAAATAGATGTAAAGATGACCTTCTTTAATGGAGAATTAACCGAGGATATTTATATGTGATAATCTGATGATTTTCAGGTTGAAGGTCAGGAGAAAAGGGTTTATAAGTTAAGAAAGTCATTATATGGCTTGAAATAGTCTTCAAAGCAATGGTATCTCAAGTTTCATGAGAAAATTATCCAATTTGGATTTGTTGCAAATAAGTTAGATAATTGGGTATATGTCATGAAGAGTGAGAGCAAGTTTGTTGTCATGTCATTATATGTAGATGACATACTACTCGCTAGTAATGACATAAGGATGCTCAATGAATTAAAGAGAAATTGAGCAGTGAATTTGAGATGAAGGACATGGGTGAAGCATCCTACGTTCTTGGAATTCAAATTACAAGAGATGGAGACTCAAAGACATTACGTCTTAGTCAAGAAAAATATTTGCACACTTTATTAAAGAGATTTGGAATGCACAATAGCACTACATCTCATACATCGATTGTGCTTGGAAAGAGACTCAGTAAGAATCAATGTCCTGAAAAGGGACAGAAACTTTTAGAAGTTATATATGCACAAGCAATGGGATGTCTGATATATGCAATGATATGCACTCGACCTGAATTGTCTTATCCAGATAGTCTAGTCACTAGATATCAAAGTAATCTCGAACCAGCACATTGAGAAGTTGTAAAGAGGATTCTTCGATATCTGAAAGGGACTGTGCATCTGAAACTGATGTATCAAGCTGAATCACTTGAAGTAGTAGGATACTTCGATGTAGATTTCAGAGGAGATGTAGATGATAGGAAATCCACATCGGGTTACACCTTGTCATGTTGGTGATGCAGTTGTTTCTTGATGTAGCAAGAAATAAGGATGTGTATCTAGACATACACAGGAGGCAGAATACATTGTATGTAACATGGTCACACTCATGTGGTTTGGATTAAACACTTCTGAAAAAATTAAGCCTGGAATTGGTCAAAGGACCAATTGAAATGTATTGTGATAATCAAGTTGCAACAAGCTTGATCAATAGTGGGGCTAATAGTTCTAAAGGAAAGCACATTGAAATCCAATATCATTATATACAAGATATAGTGGCAAAACTAGAAATTACACTAATCTATATACTAACAAGTGATATGTTAGTTGATTCTCTAACCAAGGAAATAGTGGCTAACACGTACATTAACATGTTGGTTTAATGAGACTCGGAAATGCATGAGTCAAGGAAGAGGTTTTCATGAATAACGGACCTAACTGCAAACATCTCTATGCAGTACATGAATAGTGGGAGTGCAAAGTTTTGACCACTACGATCAAGTGGGAGATGTATAACGGCCTCTGACCAGGTGTTTATAAATAGGAGGGAGAGGGGCCCATGCCCAACCTTACTCGACTTTGAAAGGGACAAGTTGACATAGGGCCATGGTGGTCGATTTATAACCAGTGTAAGTCAACTCGCCATGGCATAAGACTACTACATCACATTGATCAACTTAGGATAATCAACTTGCAACCTGTTTAAGCTGACCAAAAAAGTTGAATAAGTCATGAACACCTCCTTATCGACTTAAAGCCTCAACAAGTAAACTTAGGGTCCCCATAAGAAACTGACTCTGAAACTCAAGGAAAAAAACACTTCTTAGTCGACTCATTAGTATTCTTATTCATCGAACATTGAGTTACTCAACTCACCTTTCTCATAGTTGGCTAACAAATAATTATTTAGGTTTGTGTTTTGGTAAATTGACTAATCTTGGTACTTGAAAGCTGCTCAGCTTCATTAGTCGACTCATCACTTTGGTGAGTAAACTGATTGATTGTTTGCTGCTCAAAAGAGTCTAAAACGTGTAATAATGAAAATCACAAATCCTAGCATTAATTTATAATAGCAAAATCTTTCGAAAATATATATGAAAAAGTGTAGATCAACTTAAGAGAAAGTGACTCTTCCCATCATTATGGATGGATCCTTGAGAAAATTCATAAAAGAAAACATAAAAGCAAAAACATACTACCAAAAAATATATAGTAATCAACAATGCACAATATTGCATCTAAAGGCATATATATAGGGAAAACTTGAATTGATGTGGCACCTTACCATCTATTTGGTGCGACACATAATAGTAACCATCAGATTTTGATCTACGGCTCTCGACACAACTGCCAATCCATAAAAAAACCATCATTAAAACCCTTGCACATTGTAATGCATAAGCTAGGCTGAGAATGCACCCATAGACATAAGATATCAAGATTCTCTCAAAACTTGGGATCCAAGATGGGGAAGCGGATCGTCTACAATAACAAGAATTGCAACAGATCTGTTGTAATCTTATGCTATATGCACCTTTTATGTTATCCGCGCCTCAAACCGAAAAAGGAGGCATATCACTACAACGTGAAAATAGGGGTTAGACTCAAAGTTATAGCATTCAATGAAACTACTAGGTTAACAAAAATTCGTGAAGCCTCTGACCGAATGACTCTCTTCCGATAAAGCGGATCCTCTGCACTGTAAAGCAAGAGCAAGCAGGAGCCTCTCAATCAAGATCAAGCATTTCACATGAAATCCGGGTTTTTCCGAGCCCTTAATGTGTGAACCGCTCGATCTCGATCGAGCGGCTCCAGCTTGCTTTCGAATTACAACAGACCTCTGCAGTACTGTAGACGATCTGCTCTCCTCTTCCGAGGCATCAAAATCTAGTTGCAGAATTTACTCACAGCAAACAAGATTGACAAAATATGTTTCTCTAGTAGAGAGAAAGAGTAATAAATCACTAAATAAACATCTATACATAACTTTTGGGTCATGGTGGCTTGGCGACTAAGCTACACAAAGGTTTTTGGTCAAAATAAAGTTCATCAAAGGTTCTCTTTCTTTCTAGGGATGGTTATACGTAGAAAGCTGGCCACACAAGATAAATCCATATGTTTAATATTGGCAAGGCAAATCACTGCCACCTATGTATCACCTATGTATAGAGGATGCATAAAATCACCAACTAATTGTTCTCAAATTTTCCTTTTACTGAGCAAATTCTGTCCCTGCTAGATATCCGTATCATATCGGCAGATGAAATCCGAGATGGCCTTAGTCGAATGGTTGATTGGAAGGATCACTACAAACAAGCATTAGATTGTAGTTTGGCCCCACTGTTAAAATTTCTTATGATATCGCCTTTTTTTAGCACCTACTGCAGAACTAACTTTTTGAGGACTTGAACTGACTTTTGGATTTTTATGATCAGACCAATAGAACCGATCGGTCAAATAGGTGATGACGTCAACAGTTAATTTCCCACTTGTGTTCTTCCAAGTTTTTCAATAATACTTATACCTTACAATTACATGCGTACATCTATATTTTTATGAAATTCATAGTGGCCTTCTATATTTTTCGAGCAAGCATAGTGGCCTTCTATTGGTACACGTGTGCTTCTATATTACACCAACATAAGGGCAATATTGTGAATTTTATAAGAGTATAGGGGCACACATGTAATTATAAAATAATATTGGTATACGTGTTATCGAAAATTTTGAAAGTGTGCATAAATGCATTTGTCAAATTTATATGAATACATATATGTCTAAAATTAATAATTTTAAAACTATTCAAACTTTAATTGATGACAAGTGTTATTAATTTACTCTTTCTCATAATTTCACTACAACAACTTCGTTACATTGATGCGTTGTTTACTATTGTTGGAAGGGAACAATGTCATACACAATATAAGAAGGGAGAGGCGACACTTGTAGGGGAGGAAGGGAGAGGTAATATTGGATCACTAACACATGTAATCTTGAAGTTAAGGGGGCATAATTATTAAAATTTTTAAATGAAAACTTAAGAAGGGGAAGAGACTTACATTAAGAAAATTATGGAAGGAAAAGAGATAAATGTGCACCACACTAGAGTTAGAAAGAAACTAGAATATGAATAGTTGTTAACAATGTGTATTTTATTAGATAATTAAAAAAATATTTTCTTTCAAAAAATGGTTGTGGCTTCTAGATCCCTGTCTTGACGGTCACTTGATAACTTCATCTTGGTACCGGCTCATGGCTCTCTCCATGCATGTATTCCTTGCGTTCTCACCACCAACATGAACGTGCCCCCTCCTCACCTCGCAGCATCCACAACAACGACGACCTTCAGCCTCCATCTTGGCCATGCGCAGTTGTCCATCTCCACCAATCACTCTACCAATTCCAACATTAGTCCCAAGACAGCTACATCCTACTCTGAGATTCGCAATTCATCCTCTTTATTAATCATGCTTTGTCCATTTGTCCATCGATTATGCATCACCAATTTACACCAACTTGATCCATCAACCATGCTACTGAGTACGATCGGTTACTCGGTGGATTCCTCTCGAGTCGACTAATGTCTTTCAAGTTTTTGATAGATCATCGAGGTACGTCTCCACTGACCTTTTCCTATGAGAGAACGAGAGAGAGAGAGAGAGGATTTAGGGTGGGGGCTCCCGACGGTGAGGTTGGGATCCAATGATCTATTCTCCTCCTCATGGAGCGTGAATCCCTCGCTTAGTCCACCTCCTTCCCCCACGCCCGACATTTAAGGTCTTACCCAAGACCCAGCCTTGTCGCAACCGCCGACCACCATAACGATCGACGACGATTCTTAAGCAAATGAACATCACAGATGGAATGCTTTAAAACTTGATGGCAAATAAGATCATCTCAGGGTTTTCCACTCTCAACCTTAGACATGGAAGTTACCAACTTACAATTTGCGGACGACCAACCTGTTTTTGGTGCTTGCGCAAGAAGGGCATGCTTGGAGCGGTAAGCTTATGAGTCCATAAACAAATATCATACAGAGCTTCATTAGATAGAATCTTGCACTAATCATATTCTTTGGTGTCAACAAGGTAGTTGACCTATGTTTGGCATCTCCATGTGAGTGGCATATCTTAAAGGTAAAAGAAAAATTCGTGCATGTAGTAGTAGGAAAACATAATTAATTATATATGATGGAAAAACTTTATTTTGTTATTTACCATAACAAAATCATCGTTTTAAAGGTAACTTTGATTCTAGGCCAAAGTTTATGCTAGTCACAAGCAGAGAACCGCCTCCTCGATAGACGGATTTAGCCTCAAACTTCAGCCATCTTTCAAAATTATGGATTTGATCTTTCTCCTAAAATCAAAAGAACCTTTTAAATGGCATCTTTGTTGTGGATAAATAAAAAATACCTCTGTATATGATGAATCGTGTTCTACTACTATCGCATGCACAATTTTTCCTTTTTTTCTACCTCTATTTATCCATAAAAATATTATGAAAATGAATAATTTCTATATATGTAAAATTTATAGTAAATTTGCTTAGTCTTATTATTATCCTAAAACTCAGCTATGGCCGGTCCCAAGCCCGGGTAAATGAGGAGGGTTGCTCAGGTAGCTGACAGCCAGCGTAAAACACTCCTAAATATTATTTTAAAAAATACTATTTAGGAAGTTGCCTCATGAGAGTTGGATCTTTTCAACATGGATTTAAGCAAATATACAGATTTTGTTGGGGCGTTCCCTACTTGTGATGTGTTGCTTCGTCCGAATGCAATGAAAAATTGGCAAGGGTCGCTACATCGTAGCCTGGATGTAGTTCAAAATTTGCAAGGATTCTCGCACGAGGAACGCATGCGGGTAATTAAGCTAGTTCCGTTGCATCACCGCTCGGATGCAGTCCAAAATTTACAAGGGTTCTCACATAATGGACGCATGCGAGTAAAGAAGTTAGTCCAAAAGAAATTACAAAGAAAGTTGTAGATTGGTAGTTGGAATGTTGGCACTTTAACTGGAAAATTGATGGAGATAGTGGATACAATGGAAAGAAGGAAGATACATATATTATGTCTTCAAGAGACTAAATGGGTTGGAGAGAAAGCAAGGGAGATCGAGAAGACATACTTTAAACTTTGGTATTCATGTAAAGATAAGGGTAGAAACGGTGTTGGAGTGGTTATTCGTAAGGATTTGAAAGATTGTGTGGTTGAGGTGCAAAGAATCGGGGATCGGATTATTTTGCTAAAATTGGTGCTTGAAGAAGAAATTCTGAATATCATCTCAGTTTATGCACCAAAAATTTGTTTAGATGAAAGGACTAAACAAGCTTTTTGGGAGGATCTGGATAAGATTTTACAAGGAATCCCACAAAGAGAGATGATTTGCATAGGTGGAGATCTTAATGGACATATGGGAAAAGATGCTTCAGGGTATGCAAATGTTCATGGAGGACATGGTTTTGGGGATAGAAATGAAGGGGGGAAAGTCATTTTGGATTTTATAAAGTCATATGATCTTTTCACATCAAACACTCTCTTCAAGAAGAGGGAGGAGCATTTAATTACTTATAAGAGTGGCTCAACTAGAACACAGATAGATTACTTTGCATTGAGGAGAAGAGATCGGTTGTGTTGTAAAGACTGCAAAGTAATCCCAAGATAGAGTTTGACATCTCAACATCGCTTGTTAGTCTTGGATGTGCAAATAAAAGGCCTGGTAAAGAAAAGGAGGGTTCTTAATATTACTAGAACTAGATGGTGGAATATTCCACTGAAGCAATCGGGCTTCAAGGAGAAGGTTTTAGAAGACTTATCTTGGGATTGTAGCGGAAGTGCAAATGAGATGTGGGAGGCAGTAGCATCTTGTATCCGAAGGGTAGCCAAAGAGATACTAGGAGAGTCGAAGGGAGGAGCTCCATGTCAAAAGGAGGCTTGGTGGTGGAGTGAAGTGGTGCAAGAGAAACTAAAAATTAAAAGAGCTTGCTTTAAAGTTATGTCTAAGGATAGAACAACAGAAACTGTCACAAACTACAAAATAGCGAAGAATGAAGCAAAGAAAGTTGTAAGCGAGGCTAAGTCAAAAGCTTATGAAGTTTTTTATAAAAATCTCAACTCTAAGGAGGGCCAGAGAGATAAGGTTGGCCAAAGCAAGAGAAAGAAAGATCAAAGACCTTTCTCAAGTGAGACGCATTAAGGACGAGGAAGTTCACGTGCTTGTTACTCAGAAGGATATAGAGACTAGATGGGAGCAGTACTTCCATAAACTTTTCATTGGAGAAGGAAATAAAGAGATCACTTTGGGTGATCTAGCTAGTAGTGAAAGATACTTGAATCATGCAAGCTATAGACGAATACAAAGAAAGGAAGTAGAGGCTTTGAAGGTTATGAGACCTGGGAAGGGTGTAGGACCGGATGACATCCCTGTAGACGTATGGAGAGTTTTAGGTGAGCGCGGTTTGACTTGGCTTACAAATCTATTCAATGTTATTTGGCGAAGCAAGAAAATGCTTGAAGATTGGAGGAGTATCATGGTGCCTCTTTATAAGAATAAAGAAGACATTCAAAATTGTTCAAATTATAGAGGTATCAAGCTGATGAGTCACTCTGAAAATTTGGGAACGTGTGATCGAAAGAAGGTTGAGGAAAGTTTTCAGCGTAAAAGAAATCAATTCAGATTCATGTTAAGTCGCTCAACTATTGAAGTCATCCATTTGCTGATGAGAACAATAGAGATTTATAGAGCTAAAAGAAAGAACCTCCATATGATCTTTATTGATTTGAAGAAGGCTTATGATTCTGTCCCACGAGAGATATTGTGGAAAGTTTTGGAGAAGAGACAAGTACCTGCCCTATACATTAACCTAATAAAGGACATGTATAATAGGACTTTATCTTGTGTAAGGACCCCGTCTGGGAAGACTGACTATTTTGACATCAACATTGGTTTACATCAAGGTTTAGCTTTGAGTCCATTTCTTTTTACGTTGATTATGGACAAGTTGACAAGTCACATTCAGGATGAGTTACCTTAGTGTATGCTATTTTCTGATGATATTATGTTGATTGACGAGACTAGAGATGGAGTAAATGAGAAGCTTGAGGTCTGGAGACATGCATTGGAGACTAAAGGATTTCGTGTAAGTAGGGCTATGATAGAAGCAATGGTGAAGGAACTAAGGTGAAGATTGATGACAATAACATTCGGAAGAGAGATTCTTTTAGATATCTGGGATCTATTTTGCAATAGGATGGAGAAATTAATGGAGATGTTACTAATAGAATAAATGCAGGCTGACTAAAGTGGAGAGGAGCCTCTGTTGTAATCTGTGATAAGAAAATTTCTTTAAAAATTAAAGGAAAGTTTTACAAAGAAGACGCAAGACCTGCTATGCTCTATGGATGTGAATGTTGGCCTGTGAACCATAGACATGTGCAGAGAATGGTTGTAGCAGAAATGAAAATGCTAATGTGGATGTGTGGACACACGTAAAGATCGGATTCGGAATGATGCAATAAAAAAGAAAGTTGGTGTAGCTCCGATCAAGGATAAGATGCGAGAAAACTGCTTAAGATGGTTTGATCGTTTACAAAGAAGATCAACAAATGCACCAGTTAGGAGATGCGAGTGTTGGGATGTTGAGCCGGCTAAGCGAGGGCGAGGATGGCCCAAGAAGTGTTGGAAAGAGACTAATATACGAAGGGATCTTAGTTTTTTTGGATATAAGCCCGGGATTGACCCAAGATAGATCTGAGTGGAGGCGAAGAATCCATGTAGCCGACCCTACTTAATTGTGGGAAAAGGCTTTGTTATTGTTGTTCTTATTATGATTAGTGGTAAATTTGTTTAGTCATTTGCTTCCGGAGGTTATGCAAGTATTCTCAAGATGTACTTTCATTGACTAGTGGGGACCTTATTGGTCGTGTGAAGTTGGCATTGGATATACCTTGGAGAGGATGCACAAATAATTCAATTTCCCATTTTGGGAAGTGTGATGTTGAGCAATCCCCAAGAAGATGTCTTCCCCAGATTTTGTAGATGGATCAAGATTACGGTCGTTCAACTAAAATTTATCGAGATAGAGACAAGAAATGCCAAAACTAACAATTAAACACTTAGACCTAGGGAAACATCGTGAATTGAAATATAATAGTAGATGATATAATCACTACAATAGAAAATGATCATAAACACCAAATGCAATACAGAGCAAACAGCGGAAGGGAGCCATATGACATTGGGTTATTGCC
Organism: Ottelia alismoides; assembly: GCA_037367405.1. Lineage (NCBI taxonomy): Eukaryota > Viridiplantae > Streptophyta > Magnoliopsida > Alismatales > Hydrocharitaceae > Ottelia > Ottelia alismoides. Next base: position 1,007,620 of record JAZKJV010000784.1, read on the forward strand.
TGCATTTCAATTTCACTCATAGCAACACATCACAATGTAAACTAACAGATGTAAGCTTGAATGAGACTGCACAATGAGAAGAAAAGGTGCCCAAGTAACAAAGAATCGGCCAAAACCACGCTACATAGGTCTCTGGAGACAATCTCCAAGTCAAACTGATAATAGGCGAGATATAGCAAGGAGATAAATTAACCAGAAAGCGGACCACTTTGGGCTTAACAAGAAAAGCAAAAGCTATCTCCAGTCGGAGAGGGAGATGCTCTCACAAATACCCCCAATAATCCATACACGAAGATCCATCAGGTTACAACAGATCACTTAGTAACTTCATGATGATGATCCATGAGGCCGAACAAAATAAGGAAACGGACAAGGTTAGGTGGCCAACCTTCACACCAACCGCTGTAATACTCGCGGACAGATCTAACAGGGAGAAGCTCCAGAAACATAGAAATGGTGAGACTAGAGAGAGATCAATCCATGTCAAGGAATTCCATCCGCTTTCGCATAGTGCCTTTTAGATCTGTTGCATCCCTTTCAGCTTTCTGGGCCTGTATAGATCAAAAGAAGAAGCTTTGTTATTACTTGCAAGGTAGACAATGTAGTCAAAAAAAGTCAAAACAACCAAGCAGGTCATATCTATTTTTACTGCCACCCAACAATCCCCGATGTTGGCCAAACGCATTAACTTAAGAATGAATTACTAAAATGGTACCCAACAATGGGTCGTGGTCAAATAGGATCCAGAGATATCCTTTTGTATATGTTCCTACATGAAAGCATGGGATTTTCATCAAGTGTAAGCATAATGTATTCATTAAATTTTCTGTCAATCAATTGGCAGACTACATGGGAAGTCATACAATACAACTTCCACTAATAGTTGTTGAAATATGAGTATTCTCTATTTTCTCTACCTTATGTACTGGAAACATGTTTCCCCAGTGGCCCTTTTGTAACTTTTCCACTGGTCTCTTAAGGCTAGGCTCGAAAGGGTGTATCTCATTTCTAATCCCTTCAACATTAGGATCAAAGAGATGGTCTTACTCTTAAGCCAGAGCAACAGTCCATCATCGACTTCCTCTCCTGTCTTTCTCCCCCAAATAGACGGAACCGATGGAGTTCGTTTTCGCTTTAGCCGTTGAGATGGGCAATCATTAAGTGCACTTTCCCTCTGCTAGAGCTTAGAAAATTCCTAATGGACAAACGTGATCCCAATATTGTTGCATCCATGTGGACATTTCTCATTCTAGTACAACTACTAATATGACTATTGTAATTCCTAATACCGAGATAAACAATAGAGATAAGGATCCATACAAGTTCATAGATCTTTTTTGATTTCTTTGATCCAGAAGAAAAGTTTATATTTTCTTCTTTCCTGTTCAAATTATCAATTCAACAATCAACCACCATCATAGCAATACCCCTCTGACATGGTGATCTCAGAGTGGTGACCTATTGGATCAGGTCCACTAACGTCAGAGGCATGTCAGTAATTCAGTGAGCTCTGGCATAGCAACCTTGTCCAGATGATCGATTTGCTATGGTCACAAAGGTTATCGGAGGCATGAAGGTGCTCTGGCAAACCAGGAGAGCTCCCACGCAGTTCACTGGATCAGTGCCCTTCCCAGGCTTAGTTTGACCCAATCTCTCCCTCTAGATGAACTCAGCATGCTCTTTCATGTGGTGGTGATCCAGTGAACTCCAACAGCGGAGCTCCAGTGAGCTCGTTCCAGATCAGGGAGACCCTGAACAATTAGGTTTGTAACATTGAAGAGATCCTGCTAATTCAATTGATTTGTCTTTCGGACACACAGATAGTGGTTTGAGCTTCTTTCAATAAAAACTCCGATCTATATGCCGTAAGCGTCCGTGTTGGGTTCTTTTTTATCTCCTGTTGGATTCAATTTATGACATCTAGATCGAAACCACTGACTTATAATTAGTCCGAAAGATAGGCAACCATATGTGAGACAACGGTTGAATTGGATGACACCAACTATCCCCTCTGTTTCCGGATATCTTTTATTGCTAAAAGTGCATGGGACACAAAGAATTAAGTCGCTTGAAAAGTCAATTATGGTTCCTAAGAAGTTCATATGAAATAAAGTGGATTAAGATTTTAATCGAACTACATTCCTTGGATTTAGTTCCGGATCGATTCAAGGATCAAAACTATTCTGAAAATGTTAATGCAAATGCAACAATGTTTTTGTGAAGTCAATTTTCAAGTAAACTTTTTATGTGGTTTTTGTAGATTCTATAATACTTAGTGGATTTCATAACTTTTGAAAAAAATATGAATTCTATATATTTTATTTTTTATGATTTTTTTATGGTATACCAATTTTTACACATTTTATGTACAAAGGATTGTACTCACAATTTTACAATGCTTATGTACAAATATTGTGAAGTCAATTTTCAAGATTCTAAATTTTTTACGTGGTTTTTGTAGATTCTTTAAATTTTAGTGGATTTCATAACTTTTGAAAATTTTATGAATTCTGTATATTTCAAATATTTAAAATTTTTTATGGTATACCAATTTTTAAATATTTTGTGTTCAGAGGATTATACTCAAAATTTTACATGGCTTATGTAAAATTTTATTTATAGGTTGTAATTTTATGACTTGCGTGTACATGAGTTTTATTTGTAAATTATCTGTAATTGACCCAGCTTTTATTCACAACTTTACAACATGTATTTTATGTATAGTAACCAAAAGGATTTTTAAACCCAAAACCTTTATTTTCTTTGGGATTTTAGCCTTATTCGAATGAACAATAAACTAGAAGTTATGGCTAAAAGTATATATAGAATATATGAAACCTCCTTATTCTTAGAGTGAAATATTCCCTCTTCGTGATCAAGGAGCGACAATGAAGACAAAACTTGTGTTAAGTATATTCAGGTGGAAAGAATGGAAGTTGGTTATTCCCCTACACTCAGGATAACTCATACTAAGTATAGCTTGCGAAGATTAAAAATTGGACTGATATTGGGTCCAAAAGAGAAAATGAAAAAAACAAACACAACAACTCAGGTCGTCTCCTATACATAGGATAAAATCTTCTAAGTATAGAAAGAGAACAAAAAATTGAGGGAAACTAAGTTAGTAGAAGAATGTACAATTTTAACTTTGAACAAGATGAAATAAACAAGTTTACTCCTCCTATACTTAGGGTAAGGACATCTTATATGTTGGAAACAACATAAATTGCTGAACAAAACCTAAAATAAACAACAAGGGTCATCCATTCCCTGTACTTAGGATCACATCATACTATATATCCACAAACTTAAGATAGACATAGGGGGTGAATGATAAAATGGGAAAAAAGAGTGATGTAAAAGAAAACAAGAATGCACATGAATGGTTTAACTTTGGTGTAATATGTAAAATCTGATTTGTGATCAATACATTTTTACATAAATTGGATAGGGGAAACTCTATTGGATGGTGGTCTATGATCATGACAAGGCTTCAAATACTGACCATTAACCAAAAAAGTTGCATCAAAGGACAACTAGGATCATAACACTTTCGTTATCATGTGAAAGATAAGGAAAAAGAAAGAAAGTTAGAATGAATTTGTTTCCCAAAACCAATTCATGAGAACAGACAAATGACAAAGATCAATCGCGAGCCTTAAACAAGCATTTTGTCGGAGCCTTATCTTATCAGTTCTCAAGTTCCGTAAATCCTTATTCATGTTCATTTCAATAGCCAGCTCACATCCACTTATCCATATCGGGAACACTTTCAACCTTGAATTCAATTTGTACTGTGTGAATTTTATTAGCTCTTCCTACTTAAAGAAGCAAAGAAACCACCCATCCCAATAGTACACTCCCATTGGTTCCTCATCCACCTACTCTTTCCTTGAGGAGGGGGGTATTTCCTTCTAAGGTCAGGTTATTCTGTGTCCACAATCGAATAGAGAGAGAATGTAGAAGAATGAGAAAAGAACATGAGTGTGACCAGTGTAGTCACATCTCCTTGTGATGCTCAATCAGTGTAGCTAAGTCTCCACTAAGATGTGTTGACTTTTTGGAAGATTGGACCATGTGGGCATATTTGTATTTGGTGGGCTTCTTTTTGGTAGAATTTGTATTGTAGTTGCTTGCTCTGCATTAATTCTTTTATGCTCATACGGATATGGCTTCTTTTCTTTCCATCCATTTTTTGGGGTCTTGAAAAAATTACGCCAGTAGATCCTTCCCCTTTTCTGAAGCTTTATTTCATTCCCACTACTCTTGTCTTTGGACGTCCGAGCCACTAGATAAGGATGAACATGCACCACTAAAATGAACTGCCTTCGCAACCCATGCAAGTCGAGCTAAGTACAAATGCAAATGCAACCATACTTAGGATCAGGCATCCTAAGTATGGAAAAGAATGTGATCAAAAATTAGGGATGATGATTGATGAAGAAAAAGAAAGGAAAATAAAAGAAAAGTAAAAAGAACAAAATCGAAAACTCAAATCAATGGACAACCGGTCCCCTTATACTTAGGATATGGTATCCTACGTACAAAGACGAGAAAAAATGAGGACTATTGGGATCTAAGAAGAATATACAAGTGATAGTGTACTCTAGGAAATCGAATGGCTCATAGGTCTCTGTACAAGACAAAATGAAGTGGAAGAGTAGACATAAGTCCTGTATAGAGTAGATAACCTCAACCTGGGTCGTACAGAATCATCTACTATGCAAGTGTGTACCAATCCATGGCTGACTGAGTAGAGTTGCCTCTTTAAGTGCACAGTATATGTGGCATAGATCTCTCTACTATAGTAACTATCTTTGATTTCGGACTACAGAAGGTGTCTATACATGCGTCATCACACCATCCGAATCTTGTTGGACATGCGAGCCCATGGCGAGCCATTATGCAATAAATGTTATTACGAATATCATTCCCTGATCTGAAATGAAGAATAAATAATTTGCATAATAGGTCCCTTAGTATATTTAGGGTTATGTACCATGGCCATCTTGATGATCATACAACTATTGATTCAATTATTTAATCATAGAGGATGGTGCTTGGATGAATATCTAAAGAGTTAGACTAAGGACTCATCAAGCACCGTCAAATGATTGTTAAGAAATGATCTCCAGCCTGAGTAGGAGATGGCAATCCTTTCTCAATTAGGCTGATATCTAACCGACCTCTTGATGCAGGTCCTCTGCATAGGAATAGAGATTCGGAGGTGTTAGATAAGTTAGGTCAAAGAGTTGATTTAACAAGATCGAGATAACCAAAGTCCTATGTCGTATGCTATCATGATATAGGCACACATCCTCTGACCAGAGACAGATGTGTTACTATATGTCTGAGTATGTGCATTTGGCAGACCAATAGGTTGATGACCTAACCAAGGTCTATACACCGGCGCGCTGGTGTGCATATAAGGGCATATGAGTAATACGATCTCTTCAAAGGGATCATACAGGTTCATTACTGAACCGGAAGACATGAGCTCACTCATGATGTTGGGAAGATCAAATTATGTGCACGTTTGTCTCGCTTTGGAAGTTTGACTGAATTTGTAGGTTTGATATATACTTTTGGAAAGTATATGATCAACACCTGGGTATGATATATGCTTTTGGAAAGTATATAATCGATACCAACTCCCAATGATCGAACATAATAATTGTTTAAACACAAACATAATAATTGAATTTTGTTCCCCATTAAATAAGGAAATCATAGGATCTGAGTTTGCATAATTTGTATTTTGTTTGCTCGAGATATGGTTGTTTTAATTAACATGTATTCACTGTTGCGGGAACAGCGTATCGTAACGTGATAAATGAGTAATTATTGTTTTGATCCTCCTCGAAATGCATGAAATATCACTAAGGTTCTGTCCTAAATCAACTTAGCAATCTTTGAAAATTGATTTTGTCTATTTGGATTTAAATTGATTGAGATATATTAATTTTAGTATGTAGGGGTCACTGCTGAAATTACATTCCTAATCAAGAACCATGTGATTGTCAATTAGTGAAATTAATTGTTAATTTCATGAAATAATTATGGAAAATATTTGAGAAATATTTAATGATGATTATTCCTTAATTGACTTGGCCTCAACCAATAAATTGATTAGATTTATCTAGATCACAATTGGAAACACAATCATCAAACTCCTTGCTTGAATAGGATTGTTAATTTGTCTAGCAAATTTCCTTATAATAAAAAATGATTCGATTATTACTATATGGTATAATTTCGGTTGAAGAACGATGATTATCTCAAGTACAAAGTGATTCACTCGGCATTATTTTTTTCCCAAGGTGGATATGGTGTCTAGTCGGGGATCGCTGGGGTAGCGGGTTGCACCGGATGCGGTCCGTCCCACTCCCGCAGGTACTGGCCATGACAGCGGGTAGGGAACAAATGATCCCTGAGAGATCATGATGTCTTTTTCTAATTATTAAAATTTGAATTAATACGTATTTTGATATAATACGATATATTCAAGTAAAATCAAGTTTGTTGATTGAATTGGATTGATAATTAATTTAATATGATTAAGTTAATTATATCCAAATTAAAAACACTCTATATGAATAGATGTGTATTTCCCTTGGAAGAATTAATTATGTGAATATGATTCATGAGATTAATTGAAATTTAAATATGAGGTGGAGGATCACATAAGTGACATCCATGGTCTCCCGTCAAGGCGAAGGGTTCCGTCGCCAGATATTGTATGTAGGAGACGCCTGTCCGAAGTGACAACTCCTGCATATGATCCATTTAGATCTTGCTCGTCTCTTCTTGAAAGAGTAAGGACGTATGCGTAGTGACCCCAATATCGGGTCCTCATATTATTGGGGTGATATTAGATTGCGCATAGCGAGTTGTATTCCTGTTGACGATTGGTTCAATTATTGACGAGTCAATATCACCTTAGGGGTGGTGAGCCTGGGTGTTAAAGACTGAATTGGGAGATGCAAGTTAGACTTGCAAGGCGAAATGTGTTCCCGTTTCTTTTTATCGGAGTTACATATTCTCATATTATTGGGATGTAACAAAGATAAGGAAGGAAATCCAAATCTTGCTTGAGATATAATGGTAAGTATATCTCTTACATTGAAAGTGATTAAGGGAATGAACTTTCAATGTTGACAAGGCAAGACAACTTTGATATAAAAATTCTTAAATCAAAGTACATTATATATTTAAATATATTTATGCAAATTTCTTATTTCAGATAATCCTTCATTAAACCCACTCAATGTTATACTCAATAATAACCCCGTAGAATATCATGGATTGGATGCATGATCTAGATATTGTACTTGCAATTGGACACATAATGTATGTGGTTGCATGTGCAAGTTTCCTATAATAATGAGGAATGATAATTAAATAGACAATAGGACTAAAACCCTAGGGTTTGTATGTCTCTATAAGTCTTGATCTCATCGAATGTACTTTTTGAAGTGACATGTCGATAATGATCGTAATTATCAAATAATCCTTATAAAATCTAAGAAGATGTTTTGGCATACATATGTGCTCTCGAAATTTAATCATGAATAACATGGTTCTCTACATCATGCAGAATGGTGGTTCTATAAGATATGATGTATTCAAATTGTTTGAATACCTGCATGAACCAATGTTTTAAGAGTTTAGATGGATGTAGATACGATGAGTGTCATCATTCTACTGTCTATACTCTGATCATTCATGATGATTTATATTATTCATATTGTATGAACTAAATGAAGCATGTATAAATGTTGAAATGCTTTTATATTGAAATCTTTTGAATTTAACATAAGAGACCATAATCTTAAGCAATGGTTGTTTATAGATGAGGGAGTACAGTGGAAGCGTGGGTCTGACCCATGTGAGAATGAAAGTCGAAGAGTTTACTGTACTTACGTGACTTCCATATGAAATCCAAAGAGTTGGATAAATGCCAATACTGCAATAAGCTGATGTGTTGATAGTATGACTATTAAATCTATCTAGAATCCTCAGAGAAGGAATCGGATAGTACATCAGAATAATCTACATATAATCATTGAAATTGACTTACTTATTTGATAAGATAAAGTCTAACAATTGTATCTCAATCTTCTAAATGACACTTGCAATTGGTTGCATATATGTTAGAAGATTAAAATAATTTGATCTTAAAGGTTCAATAGTCATCCACAATGGATATTGAAGCAATTGTTGCAACAATCTCTATTGGATTGATAGACCTCATAATTTCAGTGGGAGAGACCTTAGTCTTAGAAAATGTCTCTATGACCTAGATTTTAGAATACACTCATTGTTTATTTCTAAATGTTGGAAATAAACATGAATTCTGTAATGGATCTATCATAAAGAGTTATGATGGAGATATTTCATATAGTAATATAAAATCTTGTGGACTCTACTAAATTAGAAAATTAATGAATGGTTCATTAAGATTTCTAATACTGAAAATTAGACCATTAAAGATCAATATGAGGATAAAGATCATATGATAATGATTTAGCATAATGTTTTGGACATTTGTCTGTTGACGTGATCAATAGACTGATAAGAGATGAAACTTTAGATTGTCTAAAGGTTAAAATCTTACACACTTGTGAATATTGTATTCAAAAGTAGAAATGTCCAATACACCCTTCCTTGGGAATGGTGTAAGATGTCAAGGTATTCAAAATTCTTATACATATTGATGTATGTGAATCATCTATATCAGAATAATATTATGGATATGTGATATCTATTGACAATTATTTGAGATATGATATTCCTTTCCTTCACCTTAGAAAGCTTTGAAATGTTCAAACATTTCACAATTTTAGTTTTGAACCAAAGTCTGAAGGAAGATGAAATGAATTTGATCTAACCTAGGTAGCTTGTACCTCTTAGATGAATTCATGGAATACCTTATAGAGATATAAATATTATTTTTATCTCACTCCTCCTTATAAACCTAAACTCAATAAGAGTTGTAGGGAGATACAATTGGATCATGTGTGACATGATATGATCAATGATGAATATTAGCATAATTATCTATTAGTTTCCAAGGTATATATGTAGTAGAGAATACAATATATATCCTTAATAAGGTTCCATGCAAGTAATCTGGAATCTGGCACTGGAGAGTGCTACTTCATTAGGAAAATAAAGGATGATATTGGATACCTACTTTATGACCTTGAGATTCTTAAAAGATCTCATCTTTGAGAATATGATTCTTATAGGATGACTCTCCTGAGAATCAAGATGAAAATGAAGTAAAGGAACTCATTTAATCTTGAGATGATAATGAGGCTCCTGGAATCAGAAACTAAAAGGACAATTAAAGATGAAACACTAATACCTCTTCAAATAAGTTTGAAGATGGGTTCCATGTGTCAGTTGAATCTGACAATGATTCTAACTTCATATGATGAAGCTTCTAAAGATCATGACATGGAAAGATGATTAAATGTGATTTAATTATCATGGATATGAATAATGTGGATAAAAATATACATATTAATCATATATATTATAAATGTTATTTATAATATATAAGAGAGAGCTATTTGTAATTTACATTTGTTAATTAAATGTTGATTTGAATTGTATTCACATTGGACATTAAATTGAAAATGTAATTTATATTTTATTTTGGGTTATGAATGTGATTCACAATTTTCCAATGGCAAGATTGCAATATTCACAAAATAATTATGAATTTTTTTTGTTGAATAATTTACAACAAGTGTTGTTGTAAATCTTGGAGATTTTCACAGAATAATGTAATCTCATGAGATATCATGAGATTACATGAGATTGCCACCAAATCCCATATTATGGAAGGAGGCAATCTTCATTCAAATAATCTCTATGTTTGCTTAATTTAATTTGGGATTGATTTATATTGATTTCTCAATATAGATTTAATTTAAATTAAATTAATTGTTGTTGGTTTTTACCAAAAAATCTTAGCCATTAAAAGAAACACAAATCAATGTGAGCCATTGGATTTGTGTTGTCCGTAGATTGAGATCCATGGATCCCAAAATATTATAAAAGGAGAGGAAACTCCTATGCTCTTCTTTACGCAATGAGAATATAAGTCTCTCTCTCTCTTTCTCTCTACACATCAGCCCTCTCTCTTCTTCTCTCATGGTCGTCCACCATGGAGGCCCTAGAGAAGTTCTCTATCACCACAGCGTCGTCGTTATGATGCCCGATCGTTTGCTCGTGGATCTCCGTCTCCTTCGGTGAGCCTCGCTCGTGAAGAAGACGTTGGATCTCGTGTGTCGAGATCAGGAGATCCGTCACTTGGATCATCAACATGGATTGCGAGAAGCACGGGGTTCATCCCCGCGCTTGCAAGCGTCTCCTCTATCAGATCAGACTTGAGACAGGAGGTCTCTTCATTTAGAGACTCGATCGCAATCACGCTTCAAGAGGTAATTCTATTACTTGTTTGTGGTTTAGACAAAACGATCCGAGAAGTGTTCTTGGATCATGTGGTATCGTCGCATGAAAATTTTTTAAATTCCACTTCATAGAACAACTAGTGCGACTAGTCGTTCCTCGTCGTATTCGATACGACGCTCACGCTTCCATGATGCACTTGAGGATCTAACCATATCCTTCAACTCTCTATAATGAATAGATCACATGACCTCTGAAATGTAATCAACTGACTCTCGTGCTTGAATATATGTACTCTCAATCTATGGCACTAAGATGTCTGCTACAACTGAATGCTCCTCTGGTCTAGATATGATCTCTGTATTTGTATGTGAATAGTCCTCTAAAGAACTTGATATCGTATGAACAGCCCCGTCCTCATGTAGGATATCGTGGGTATCAAAGTAAACACTCTCGAAATCAAGAGAACATGTCTCATATATGTGTTGGCAGTCATATGCTAAACTAGTGTCCTCTGCAGTAACTGACAATACGGATATGGGACTGCTACATACTCTCACCATCTCAACGTAAACCTCTCTGCAGTCTGCGTGAAATGATACTCTCCCATAATCATAATGAAAGAGGGCCTTTGCGGTCTGTAAGAAAGGCCTCCCAAGAATGATTGGAGCAAGGTGTAATTGTGTAGTGCACGTTATGTCTAAGACAATAAAGTCCACTAGAAATTGCAAGCCTTGTATTGTCACAAAAATGTTTTTCAACATGTCTCTAGGTCCCTTTACTAGTTAATATGCAAACTGAAATAATGCTTGTGAATGCTCGTGATTTGTAAGGAGGACCTAATTTTAGTTTATCGAGTAAGCAAGATGGTATCAAATTAATGGAGGAACCATTATCTAAGAGAGTGTGATCGAATGCAGCATTTGAAATCTCTCATCTGACATAATGGGCACTTGAATCTCTCTTTCTCTTAGGTACCTTGTTCTAAATCACACATGAAGTAGTCTTGGTCAAAACATGTTTCTCAACACATGATTTCCTTTTCCTACATGTTGTACATTTGTTCCTCAACTGTTGCTTAAGTATAGGAAAATGGTCCAAGGCATTATGCAGTTGAATCTTAAAAAAGATGTGATCTTTCAATAATTGTTTGGTCTTTGGATTAACAACATTCTTTTTGTTGTTTTTCTTTCCTTTTCCATACAAAGCATCAAGAAAGGATCAATCTTAGGATCAACAAAACTTCCTTTTTTATTCAAATAACCATGGGTGGAATCAACAAGTGCATTGGGAGTCTTAGAAGTAAGTACAAAACTCTCGAGTGCGGGGAAAGAAGAAGAATCATCGGGAGTGTCTGTAAGGCCTGTTGTGGTATCGTCATCATCTGAATTGCCTATGTCCATATAAACAGTCTCTGCATCGCTCCCATGTATGGCATCATCGTGGACATCCTTGTGGTCCTCCTCAGCATCAAAATGTGTATCATGAACATCATGGATATGCTCTCGCTCCTTATCATCATGTGCCCTCTCCTCCTCTATATCACGTGCTCATGGATATCTACCGCTCCTGAGATGAATGAAGTTAAATAAAAATTCACAAAAAGTGACCATACCTGTAGTGGTGTCTACTTGATCTTGATGTGACCTCTTATTGTTTGGGTTCATATGAGGTTGTGCTAGGAGAGTGGTCTTTAGCACGACTAACTCATCCAGACGATGGTTGATGAATCTCAGATTCATCACTTTAAAAGACATGAATTAAGCTCAAATCCCCAAAATCCATCTGCATTTTATCCATTATTCTACATAATTAGCATTCATGCATGTACAATAAAAATTACATTTTATCACTTATTATTGCATAAAATAAGGAGCCAAAAATCTCAACCCAATTGACCTGTAAAATAGCCTAACTTCCTTGATTTTTAACTAATTCATGCTAACTCCAATTGACCTGAAATCATCTCCATTGTGTACATATTACTAACAAGAATAAATAAAAAATACAAAAAAATCATTGAGCTAAATAAGTGGACCAGAAACTCAAAACCTAATTCTAGGATTTCTAGACTAAAACATTGATATCTTCCTCATACAGTGTCTGATTTGATCCTACTCATTTTTGAACTAATGTGCATTCAAATACCTTTAAAACAAGACCAAGTTCAAGTGACAGAGCTCATATGTAAAAGTTGGGTTTTGGGCATCTTTTGTCCATTTTGTATTTTAGCAGTTTTTGACCTAATATTTTATGTACATAATTAACTGAGTCTGAATCTTCAGTAACATTCCGAATTCAAGGGCATCTTTTCGTTTATTTTGGGCATCTTTTCATTTATTTTCTTTGACGAAAGTTTTATTAAAATGCAAAAAAATCAAAATTTAAAATGACTTGAAATTAAAGAAATTAACTGAGTCCTAATCTTTACTAATAGCATGTACACAACTTGTAGTTTTCGTATTTATTTTATTTCTTATTTTTCTTAATTGATAAAAATACAAAAAAATAGATTAATGTATAAATATTTATTGATTTTTTCATATTTTTTTCGGATTTTTATCTGGTTTAAAAATAATAAAAAATAATAAAACTCAAAATTCAATGTATTCTTCCCCAAAAATACCACTTTGTGCAAATGAATGATTTTGGTTTTGGTCTTTTCATGAAAGTTGTACATCTCATCAAGACGAACAACTTTCATAAAGAATTTTTTCGATCCTAGGTTGTTTGTTATTTCTTTTTGAATTATCTTTGTATTTAATTTTCTGAATTTTCTGTGGCTGACACATGGCAGCTCCTAGAGCCACTACGTGTCACCCATTTTTGGCCTTATTTATATTTCATTTTATAAAAAATTAAAAAAAATAATAAAGAAATAAAATAAAGAAAAAAACAATAAAAAAGAGCCACGTGGCAGCTCCTCAGCCGACCGATCTCGGCCAATCAGACGGTCGAGGAGCATATTCCACCTTCGTCCCCACTTTCCCAATATGGTGCATGCCACCACTGATCATCCACCACCACCTCCTCCGCAAATTGTGGTGTTGCCCGCCCGCGTATCTCTCCTCTCTGCCATCTCCTCCTCATTACTTTCCTATTTCGCCTTGCCGCCATAGATCAATCAACCCTCGTCAACCTCCATCAAACCCTCTTGCGGATCCTGCCTAATCATCCCCCTCATATCGTAAATGCCATCCTCGTGATTTCTCATGTCGCTGCCTCCTTCCTTCCATACTCGGCTCTGCCCTCGCCTCTTATTTAACTCCACCAACCCCTGCCCTTGATGGCCATCCACCGATCGCACACACAAGGAGGAGCTCGCGATGGTGAAAGCACCGCATAGCCCTCCAGCCGGCGAGATCCAAGGCTTTCCCTCTACTCCGCCTTGCCACAACTTCCCCGAAGGCTGCATTGCTCCGATCTACCGCCGAGCCTTCACCCTTCCACTATATCCACCTCCATCTCTCTCCTTTGTTCGCCTCCGCTACGAGCACCTCCACCTCACTTCTTTTCACTATGCTGCACCTCCACTGGACCTCACTCACATCATCGACCACCGTGGTTCACCATCTTTACCTAATTTCAACCCCCCTCATCAACAACCGAAGATCGCATCGACGCAGGAACCCCAACGTCCTTCTCTGCATATCTTCTTCATAGGGTACTACTGCATCAACTTCACTCTCGTCGACAAGCTCCAGCCACAGTTTCTCTACTTCACAACGAGGAGCTCCACCTCCAGACGCAAGGGTTGATCGGCTCCGCTCAGCCACACCCCCGACCGCTCTACCGTGCTCACCTCCTCCTCCATCACTGCGCACGAGTCCCGAGGCCCCCACCACCTACGTCGCACGTGCGTTGGGGGAACACATGGAACGAAGTCCCCCTCACGTGATAGGAATGTGCGTTGATGGCTAATTCATCGAAGCCCCTAGTAGTTCCCTAATTTGTCGAGACATCCCAGTTACTTCAAGGTTACGTGCATTGCACATGACTGCTTGGAAATATTGTGCCAAAGCTCGGGAGAAATATATTTTTCTAAAGAGACACTTTGGGGCACATGCTTTGCACGTGCTTTCAGGAAATTTTGTAGTTAACCCCCCCTCCCCCCCGTTTAGGTAATTACGATTCAGTCCCTTCTGTATTTTCTGCATTATTTAATTATTGTAATTTTGCATTGAGACCCATGTATCCCCCATTTATTTTGAACCTCTGCATCGCATCATTTTAGTATTTAATGTAGGATGTTTCTCCACTAATTCTCTACAATAAGGCATGCTTGTGATTTTTTTATGTTGTGGTCATTTAACAATTAATATTCTTGTGTAAAATTGCATATTCTGCCCAATTTAAGCTTAGAAATTAGTAAGTAATTAACCATAGCATTAAAAATTGCAAAAAAACAGTAATAAGAGGATTAATTATATTTAACATCATGCCCAAAAATATTTTCATTTGCATGCATGGTTTTCTCTGTAAAAATCATGTTGTAGATTTCTATATTTAATTTCTAGTAGGTATTAAATCTTAAATTTTCAAGGTTTAGAATTTTTCTGAGATCAATCACCTATTGATGGAATTTTATTTTTAGAAAATAAATTGGTTTAATTCTTATTATAATTAAATATTAAAATTCACATCATTTGCATTTATAAATTCTTTAAATAATCATCTTGCATCTGAAAATTCCAAAAATAATTAAAGTGTATTCATTTCATCATATTTTACATCTCGACCAAGTTTCGTAATTTTTGGACATCATTTGATTGATCTTTATTTTTTTAGTCCCTAAAATTAGCCATTTTAAATTTCGATTTTGCATTCCAAATTTGCATATAAATACCAAAAACATTCTGCCTTGAAAACCGCGCACGAAATTTAATAGATATAATTTTAGATTGTTCCTTCACATCTTTGAGTTCGACCTTGGGACTTTCCCAAGTAAAAATAACATAAAACCACTCCGATTAAAATCGAATAAATTTATTATGGTTATTTCTTGATCGATTCTGAATTCCTGCCTATAATGAAACAACAAATATAAACGATAATTCACGAAAATTAACGTAGGGTTTTCGCAGATTGTCATTGGTTAATTTGCTCCATCTCTGTCCTATGTTCTACCTGAAGCATGATCACGATATCCATGATCAGGTTCAATGCTGGGGACTAGTTGAATCTCGGATTCATCACTCAAATTCTCATTAATTAAGCTCAGATCCCTCAAAATCAATAGCATTTCAGCATTTATTCTGTATATAATTAGCATTCATGCATAATTTCATAAGAATTGCATTTTAGCATTAATTTCTGCATAAAAAAAGAAGCCAAAAATCCAAGCCACAGTTGACCTGTAAATAGCCTAATTTCTCAGATTTTTAACTTCTCCACGCTGACACCGCATATCCCAAAACCACCTCCACTGTGTACACATCACTAACAAGAATAAATAAAAAATACAAAATAATAATTAACCCAGGTAAGTGGACCAAAAACTCAAACCCTAGTTTCAGGATTTTCGGACTAAAAGCCCCATATCTTCTCCATCCAATGCCTGATTTGATCCTACTCACTTTTGAACTAATGTACATTCAGTTACCTTCAAAACAAGACCGTTCAAGTGAATCGGAGCTCGTATGTGAAAGTTGGGTTTTGGGCCTCTTTTGTACATTGTATATTTTAGCGATTTTTTTACCTATATTTTATGTATATATTTTCTTAATCCATAAAAATCCTAAAAAATTAGATTAAGTTATCTTTTATTTATCTTTTTATTTCCATATTTTTCCGGATTTTTATCTTGTTTAAAAATGACAAAAAATTAGAAAACCCAAAAATCTAGGTATTCTATGTGCATGGGATACCCCAAAAATTCACTTTGTACATTTGATCGATTTTGGTTTTGATGTCTTCATGAAAGTTGTAGATCTCGTCGAGACGAGCATTTTTTGTGAAGGAACTTTTTCAATCTGAGTCGTTTACTATTTCTTTTTTATTTTACAAATCTTTTTATTTTCGGATTTTTTTGGAGCTGACATGTGGCAGCCCCAGAGGTCACCACGTGTCACTCATTTTCGGGCTATTTATTAAATATATATATAAAGTTAAAAAAATAAAAAATAAATACCACGCACGTGCAGCGCACGTGCCACCCCCCCATACACACGCACTGCACGTGCACCCGCTCCCTCTCTCCTTAACCTTCCAGCCACGTGTCACGATCCGGGCCGTCCGATCTCGGCCGATCGGACGGCCCTTGACCATCTTCCCCAGTCGCGCCTCTTTCCCCCGATTTCTCCACTGGCCGCCCGCACCGGCCCTCCGCTCCTCTCGCGCACGCCAATGACTCCTCCGCTCTTATCCTCGCAACCTCCCTCACCGGCCGCTCTTCCCTCTCGACCTATAAAAGAACCCCGGCGTCACTGTTCCCCTTCATCCACCGATAGACCTTCACCGAAGGGACGGCAGTGACAGCGCCGCCCCGCCACCTCCAAATCGACGAGATCCGGCATCTATTCTTGACGTCGTTGCAACTGCGGCCAGCTCCGCCTTTTGCTCTGCTCTGAGTTCTCTCGTCGAGCCAAGTCTTCATCTTAGTCGCAACTCCATCGACGGCCATCGCCTCGCGTGCCAACGATGCTCACCAGCTACGCCACCGTCCGCACCACCTTCTTCTCCGGTCCTTTGCCGTAGAGCCCATGACATTAACGACCTTGCCCACTCCGCCGTCGATAACGACAACCACCATCTCCGATCTTCGTCTTCATCGAACATCATCGACAACCGCCTCCAGCGCTTCATCATCAACGCCTCAGCCGTCTTCTCCGACGCGCGCCACCACCTTCGTCCACGACATTGGCCACTACGCCGCCACCTTCATCGGCCTTCTCCGCCAACACCGGAGCTCCACCACGCCTGGTCTCCACGCCGCTTCACCGAGCTTCACGCGTCGCCGACAGCAACTCCGCCTCACCTTCGACCGGCCGGTTGGCCGAGACCCCCCGCACGTGAGCCGCATGTGCGTGGGGGGACGCCAGCTGTATAATCAACCCCAGGGGGTCACGTGCTGCGCACGTGCCCCTTGGGCAAATTGCAAGGAAGCCCCCGATCCTCCTCCTTATCGCACTTCAGCCCCCACCAAACCAGAGGCACGTGCTTTGCACGTGCCCTCTGGTAATTTTGCAGTAAAACCCTCATATTATAGGTATTTACACATATACCCTTGTTCTGCATAATTTTATTTTATATTGCATTTGTATCCATGTGTTCCTCCCTTGTTTTGGACCTCTTCTCTACATTATTTTATTTACTCTAAAATAGCATTTTATTTGTCAATTAATTCTCTACATTTTGACATACTGTGGGTATTTTTGTGATCAGTGGTTAATTAATAATAAATTGTTTGGTGAAAATTAGCATATTTTGCCCAATTTGCTCTCTAAAATTCATAATTGATTAATCATTGCTCTAAAAATCCTCGAAAAATCACCTAGTGTAGAGTTAATTCTGATTAACATTGTGCCCAAAAAGATTTGCATTTGCATGTATAATTTGCTCTGTAAAAATCATTTTGCACATTTCAGTATTTAATTTTTAATAGGTATTCAATCCCACATTTTCGAGGTCTAGGATTTTTCTGAGATCCATCACCTAGTGATAGATCATAGATAATTTTATCTCTTGAAAATAAGTAGGTTTAATATTTATTATAATTAAATATTGAAAATCATTTTGTTTGCATTTAAAAATCCATAAAAAAATTCATATTGCATCCAAATAATTTAAAAAAATTACAATCCATTCATTTTGTCATAATTATCAACTCGGTCAAGTTTCGTATTTTTCGGACATTGTTTGATCGTAATTTATATTTTAGTCCCTAAAATAGGCCGAATTTGCATTGTGCATCCCTTATTGCATTGAAAAATTCCAAAAAAACCGCATCGAAAACCGAATACGAAATTGGATAGACATAATTTTAGGTTGTTTCTTTGCCTCCTTGTGATCGATCTTGGGACTTACCCAAGTAAAATAAACATAAAAACCCACTTGATTAAAATTGATTAAAATTTTGTGGTTATTTCTTAACTGTTTCCAATTGCCGCCTACAACGAACGACATTTATTTTTTTCACTCAGGAAGATAAAAACAACTTTTTAACTCAGCAATTTCGGACTCGTCAGATGGCGTCGTTGCCGGGTAGGCAAACGGCTTAGATTTTTGTTTTGACATTTTTCGTTCGATTTTCCGCATTCGGGTAGTCTGACCCCCGAATTTGTCATTGTAAATTCCATTTTATTTTCTGCATTTATTTTTCTGCATTTATTTCTTTTTTATTATTTATTGAGTCACTCTCTGACATTCTCTCTCTTATTTTTCTTGCGAGGTACCCGGCGTACGTGGAGCGGTTTTTCAAGAAACCGACGCATCTTCAATGACATCCGAAAAGCTGCAATAAATTTAAGATCGAGTCGAGTCGTGAGAGAGCGTAGAGTCTAGGTTTTAAATTTTTGCAAATTTTAATTTCTGCTCATTTATAGCGGTGTCCGTTTGGACTCTCGCATCTGTCGTGGCTTGTTTCACTCTCCGGTGAGGGTGGGGCCCGACTTGAGTGGCGATTAGGATAGACCTGCACATACGGTTCTCAGAGCATTTTTATTTTTTGATTGTGCTTGTAGGATCTTAAGCCACACTGCACTTTAATTGAGACGCATATAGATCGATCAACTTAGCCAAATTTAACTCAATTCTTCCCCGCTAATAGAACTTTCTGCTTAGGTGCAGTTTTTCATCGGCTTGCATACATTTAGAGTAATTTTTTAATTTTGTCTAGCATCCCACATGAAGATTGCGAGGATTCACTGTAAGTCTTCTAACTGAGCATCCATCATAGTTTTCTGCGTGCATCAGCTTTTCCTGAATTCCTCCCTCTTGTTTTATCACATAAATCTAAAGGAAATTGGGACTGGACGGTAGACGTATATTTATGCTCATTCAAATTCTTCAGTGATCACCTAATTAAAATTGGGACTGCTAACTATAGCCGATCTTAATAACCCATAAAATCAAGAATTTCTGCTGGAGAGCAACCCCGACCTTGGATGATTTTATTTTTCAAAGTGAGCGAGAGACGACACTTAAGGATAGAGCCCAAATCCGAAATCTCAGCTCGCTAAATTTTTGCCAAGATTGATTTATCACCAACTAAAATCGAAAAGATAATAGCCGAGCTCTTACGGCTTCATTGTATGCGTTGGTGAACCCGGGGTTTGAATTGTGTTTGCATTGGTGTGCGTGAACCGATTTCAAGATCAATAGCCGCACATTTGATTTCTCTTTACTATCCCGTGCAATCATCTCTCCTCTTTTCTTGATAATGGAACTTTTGTCCAAAAACTCTCACAGATCCAACCCCCCATTCCTTTCAGAAATGACCGAGAATCCATCAGAATTATACTATGAAAACGAATTCGTGTCGGTTAGACCCAAAACACCTCCTCCAAGAGACTCTCAACCACCATCTCTTTTTACCAATCTGATATGCTTCATGAATGACAATCCTCTGTTTTCGGACCTGACAAATCAACAACCGACTGAGGTCTCCACTTCTTCATATATCAATCCTCTCTACGCCGATCATGCAATTCATCCATCATATTCATTAAATATCAATCCATCATTCATGGGAGATGATTACCACATGATTGAAGTGAACACTTTTTCACCTCTTTCATCAACCTCGCCCTGGAGCACTAATGAACAATCATCAGCTTGGATTGACCATGACAACCCCCTCTTCAGACATGACGATCATATAGAGGACTGGACTGACTACATAGAAACACATGAGCCATGTATGCTGACTCCACCATACCAAGATCCGACCACTCAAGCTCAAAGGAATAAACTGTACTCGGACCGACTCCACATGTCTGGATCATATGAGCAGCCGCCTTCCATGATTATTGAGGAGATATTTTCTGAAATTAATGATCATATATTGGATATTCAAAGAAATTCTCTTCTCAGCACAAACAAGAAAATGGAAGATGAAATTATCGAACACACACCGACTGCACCTATGATTGATCATGAATTGAATTTTGAGGATGATATTTTGAGGATAAAAACAAGATTCGAATTGATGGAGGATAGATTTCAAAAATTCACCGATAGAGTAATTGCATTCTATGGTGGCTCGGACATTGAAATAAATGAGGAAATGATTGGATCTGAGATTGAAAATTCTGAGAATATTCAGGGACCTAGGGACGATTCTGATAATTTCACTTCTACATATTACTCCCCTAGAAATGACTATGTCGCGGACTATCGCTCTAAATATCAAGGCCCCTTTTCATCTGAAGAACACACCACACTCCCACACCACACAGAAAATACCAAAAAATGGAAATATTTGAAAACCATAAAAAAATTGAAAATCTCGAAAATTTCATAAAAATTGAAACTGAAGACGATCTGCGGAATTTGGATCCGACTATACGAGAAGCACTGGAAAAATGCTTGATGTTTGAACTTCCCTTTATACAGGTCATTGAACACTTCCCCGACCTTAAAGATTTATAACAGAGAAATTAATGAACAAAAAGTCGGGTAGGATACGAACAAAGACTGAAAGACATATCTTGTCAATGGCCTCCTCCTTGGTATTGAGGAGAAAAACCAAGAGCCGCATAGTGAAGCGGTTGCTCAGATTTGATTGTGAAATCAAAGATACAATTTTCACCCATGCTCGGATTGATGACATTCACCAATTAATATCCTCCCGACCTCGGTATTCCATGAACTCAAACTCGGACCGATTCGGAAGATACAAGAGATTGTTCAATTAGTGGACTGATCAATAAAGAGGCCGAGAGGAATCATTTCTGTCATCATGAAATTCCAAGGTGCTCCGCTCAAAGTAGAATTCACGATCATTGATATTGAGCATCAAGGAGAATTCACCCAATCTCTAATTATTCTCGGAAAGCCATTCTTTGCATTGGCCAAGGCGAGTATTGATTGTGAGACTCGGGAAATCAATTATACAGCATTGGAAGCACTTAGATCTGACCATATCTTTGAGGAACCACGATCTTCTGAGGCAACCCACGAAGTCCCCGACAACCGTAACCATGAAGCGGTAGAAGAGCCCTACCCCACAGCCACACCTGAGATAGTGGTTGTTGATGAGACTATTGGTTTAGAAAATCTCCCCTTGCTCCATTCCCAACCGCTCTCACCATGGAGAATCATGTATATGAATCATATGATCTAGAGACTTATGCATGGGCACACCCTGGGTCAACCTAATCTGACTACATGGATTACATCAACTCGACACAGGAATGCGCCAACATCGAATCAATTGAGAAAGAACATGCAGAGACTCTCCCCAGTATTTCAATTCCCGCGGATCTCAAAATAGACAAATCTTTCTACTACGTTCCTGAGACATATGCATGGTCACACCCTGGAGCAACATTCTCTGAATATCTTGACCAAATCATCCCAAATCGAAAGTGCTCAACATTCGAGAGACTAAGAACAAGCACGCAGACCAAGCACCAACCAAGGAGAATTTCAATGGCTATTCATCTGGATACTCAAGTGAACCGACACCTTCACGACGAAATAAAAAGAGAGTCAACTTTGACCTTTCGAAAGAGGTATCAGTTGATGATCCCTCATCCGATCCGGAAAAGATGGTCTACATGAGTGAAGTCTGTTCGGCAGCCCTAAATCCATATCTTCGTAAGGATCCAAAATTCAATTCTCGTTGGACAACTCCCGTTCCTAACTACTACTCATCCAAAGCTGATGCTCATGCACTCTTCAAGTACACTGGAATTATTTCATATGAGCTGACTGAGACCGGTGCTTCTGAGTATTCATCTGAGGACAAACCGATTGACCCCAAGAAGGAACGAAGTCTGAGGAAACAACTGAAGAAACAAAAAGACCAGAATACTTGGAGTATGTCCACTTTCAATTACTACTCCTCTGAGGATAACTCTGATGATGGATATCTTTCATCTGACTCAAACACTTCATCTATTATCCATCATGATTTTTCTGAGGATGACACTGATCATAGCTGGGAATCATATGCTTCATCTCTGTCTCATCATTACGATCCCCCACCACAGGCTCACAAGAAGATCAGCCGAAAACCGCCTTAATCATCGGCTACCCACCCTCCCTCCCGACCACATCGGTCTCCTTGTGCAGCTTCTTCCTCTACTTAGGCCAAGGCCTAAGTATAGGGGGGGACCGATGCCACCTGTATATATTATTCCTCTCCTAACTCTCGATCGCTCCATTTCCACCATTCTTCCATACTTAGGTTGATCAGAGCCTAAGTATAGGGGGAACCAACACCCATCTGTATATACTCTCCTCATTTCCGGACCGCTTTTCTTTTTTTTCCACTCCCTTACGCTTAGCCCGAGCTATGTCTTCCGCTTCTTGTGCTCTGAGGACACAGCACTCGCTAAGTATAGGGGGTCTGTATATATACTCTGTATATATTTTACCCATATCTTGTACTTTCGCGTAAGTCTATATGTATTTACGGGGTGGGTACTAACTTGAAAAAAACAACAAACAAGCACACAAAAAAGGTTTTTCTACTAACACTAACCGTGCCCAAAATTTTTGAAAAAAAAAGAAGGCTTCTTATTCCATTTTCTGCATAAAAAAATCCCTTGCATAAAATGTCAAAAATAAAAAAATCAAAAAAAATCTGTCTGCATTGCACACGCCTGCACTTCATCCAACATCACATGCATTTGCATCTGTGAAAAGTCATTGGGTTCTGAATCGAGTTATGAGTAGAAACCGAGAGTGGTCTGGACTTGACCTTAATCCACCTAATTTCCAGAGGAACTTCTCCGAGAAATAGGATTTTAAGAGCTTCAGGTCTTTTTGACTTAATTCCTTAAGTTCCACATGACAATGTACAGCGTTTGACTCTTAGTGTCTAACCTGGTCTCTTCATTATGGGTACAACTCTGGAATAGGGAATTAATTCACACTCTCGCACTATGCACTTAGCTCAACCCAGATGGGATGTTGGAAGACTGTGTGAGTCTCTTTTCTGGTAGCGTGGAAATCTAAAGATCGGAGTATGGGTTGAAATAAAGCTTCGGAAAAGGGATGGACGGCTGGGCACAATTTTTTCTAAGACCCCAAAAAATGTATGGAACAAAAAGATTCTATATCCGTAGGGGCACAACAAGATCCAAGTAGAACCACCAAAAATTCCAAATACAAAGAAGCAACTACCAAATAAAATCTGACCAAAAAGGTCCAAGCTTCAAGAAAACCTGCAGATCTTGGTGGAGACTCGGCTACACTGGCCATCTTCACAAGGAGAGGTGACTACACTGGCCACCCTCCAGTTCTTTTCTCTTTCTTCTAACTTCTCCCTCGTTCGATTGTGAACACAGCGCGACAGACCTTAGAAGAAAATACCTGACTCCCCGAGGACGAGTTACTGGAGAGGAGAGGAGTATGGTAGTCCGGCATTCTGGATGGGAAGAGCTAAAACCCTTCACACACATGAGTCGGTTGTTCAATATTCATAGGGTATACTTTGGGAACATGATTGATCTAAGATGACTTCTGAGCAAAAACTGTGACAATGATGTGTAGAACTTGAGGGCTTTTGATTTTAAAATTCTAAGTCTCACCGAAGTTCCGCCACACTATTAATCCAAAGGTCAAGTTTAGTTTCACTTTCACCTTTAGTTCATGGTCTTGGTATGGAACCCAATCTCATTTCACCTCATGGCATTTCTTTTTGATGCTCAGGGACGAGCATGGTTTAAGTATAGGGGGATGATGAATCTCGGATTCATCACTCTAAGTCTCATTAATTAAGCTCAGATCCCTCAAAATCAATAGCATTTCGGCATTTATTCTGTATAATTAGCATTCATGCATAATTTCATAAGAATTGCATTTTAGCATTAATTTCTGCATAAAATAAGAAGCCAAAAATTCAAGCCAAAGTTGACCTGTAAATAGCCTAATTTCTCAGATTTTTAACTCCTCCATGCTGACACCGCATAACCCAAAACCACCTCCACTGTGTACACATCACTAACAAGAATAAATAAAAAATACAAAAAAATAATTAACCCAGGTAAGTGGACCAAAAACTCAAACCCTAGTTTCAGGATTTTCGGACTAAAAGCCCCATATCTTCTCCATCCAGTGTCCGATTTGATCCTACTCACTTTTGAACTAATGTACATTCAATTACCTTCAAAACAAGATCAAGTTCAAGTGAATCGGAGCTCGTATGTGAAAGTTGGGTTTTGGGCCTCTTTTGTACATTGTATATTTTAGCGGTTTTTTTTTACCTATATTTAATGTATATATTTTCTTAATCCAAAAAATCCAAAAAATTAGATTAAGGTATCTTTTATTTATCTTTAATTTTTCCATATTTTTTCAGATTTTTATCTTGTTTAAAAATGACAAAAAAATAGAAAACCCAAAAATCGAGGTATTCTATGTAAATGGGATACCCCAAAATTTCACTTTGTGCATTTTATCGATTTTGGTTTTGATGTCATTATGAAAGTTGTAGATCTTGTTGAGACGAGCATTTTTTTGAAGGAACTTTTTCGATCCGAGGTCGTTTACTATTTCTTTTTGATTTTACAAATCTTTTATTTTCGGATTTTTTTGGAGCTGACACGTGGCAGCCCCAGAGGCCGCCACGTGTCACTCATTTTCGGGCTATTTATTAAATATATATATAATTTAAAAAAATAATAAAAAATAAAAAAAATACCATGCACGTGCAGCGCACGTGCCTCCCCCCGCACGCGCACTCCACGTGCACCCGTTCCCTCTCTCCTTAACCTTCCAGCCACGTGTCACGATATGGGCCGTCCGATCTCGGCCGATCGGACGGCCCTTGACCATCTTCCCCAGTCGTGCCCTTTCCCCCAATTTCTCCACTGGCCGCCCGCACCGGCCCTCCGCTCCTCTCGTGCGCGCCAACGACTCCTCGCCCTTATCCTCGCAACCTCCCTCACCGGCCGCTCTTCCCTCTCGACCTATAAAAGAACCCCAGCGCCACTGTTCCCCTTCATCCGTCGATAGACCTTCACCGAGGGGACAGCGGTGACAGTGCCGCCCCGCCACCTCCAAATCGACGAGATCCGGCATCTATTCTTGACGCTGTTGCAACTGCGGCCAGCTCCGCCTTTTGCTCCGCTCAAAGTTCTCTCGTCGAGCCAAGTATTCATCTTAGTCGCAACTCCATCGACCGCCATCGCCTCGCGCGCCAACGATGCTCACCAGCTACGCCACCGTCTGTGCCACCTTCTTCTCCGGCCCTTTGCTGTAGAGCTCACGACATCAACGACCTCGCCCACTCCGTCGTCGACTACGACAACCACCATCTCCGATCTTCGTCTTCATCAAACATCATCGACAACCGCCTCCAATGCTTTGTCATCAATGCCTCAGCCGTCTTCTCCGACGGGCGCCACCACCTTCATCCACGACATCGGCCACTACGCCGCCACCTTCATCGGCCTTCTCCGCCAACACCGGAGCTCCACCACGCCTGGTCTCCACGCCGCTTCACCGAGCTTCACGCGTCGCCAACAGTAACTCCGCCTCGCCTTCGGCCGGCCAGTTGGCCGAGACCCCCCGCATGTGAGCCGCACGTGCATGGGGGGACGCCAGCTGTATCATCAACCCCAGGGGGTCACGTGTTGCGCATGTGCCCCTTGGGCAAATTGCAAGGAAGCCCCCGATCCTCCTCCTTATCGCACTTCAGCCCCCGCCAAACCATAGGCACGTGCTTTGCACGTGCCCTCTAGGAATTTTACAGTAAAACCCCCATATTATAGGTATTTACACATATACCCTTGTTCTGCATAATTTTATTTTATATTGCATTTGTATCCCTGTGTTCCTCCCCTGTTTTGGACCTCTTCTCTACATTATTTTATTTACTCAAAAATAGCATTTTATTTGTCAATTAATTCTCTACATTTTTACATACTATGGGTATTTTTTTGATCAGTGGTTAATTAATAATAAATTATTTGGTGAAAATTAGCATATTTTGCCCAATTTGCTCTCTAAAACTCATAATTGATTAATCATTGCTCTAAAAATCCCCAAAAAATCACCTAGTGTAGAGTTAATTGTGATTAACATTGTGCCCCAAAAGATTTGCATTTGCATGTATAGTTTGCTCTGTAAAAATCATTTTGCACATTTCAGTATTTAATTTTTAATAGGTATTCAACCCCGCATTTTCGTGGTCTAGGATTTTTTTTGAGATCCATCACCTAGTGATAGATCTTAGATAAATTTATCTCTTGAAAATAAGTAGGTTTAATATTTATTATAATTAAATATTGAAAATCATTTTGTTTCATTTAAAAATCCATAAAAAATTCATATTGCATCCAAAAATTCTAAAAAAATTACAGTCCATTCATTTTGTCATAATTATCATCTCGGCCAAGTTTCGCATTTTTCGGACATTGTTTGATCGTAATTTATATTTTAGTCCCTAAAATAGGCCGAATTTGCATTGTGCATCCCTTATTGCATTGAAAAATTCCAAAAAAAAACCGCATCGAAACCGAACACGAAATTGGATAGACATAATTTTAGGTTGTTCCTTTGCCTCCTTGTGATCGACCTTGGGACTTGTCCAAGTAAAATAAACATAAAAACCACTTGATTAAAATTGATTAAAAATTTGTGGTTATTTCTTGACCGTTTCCAATTGCCGCCTACAACGAACAACATTTATTATTTTCACTCACGAAGATAAAAACAACTTTTTAACTCGGTATTTTCGGACTCGTCAGGACTGTGCAGATATCTCTGTCTCAGTGGTCTTTCCCTAAATCTTTGTTCCCTCCTGCTTAAAAATATGTTGTAGTTGTGGTGTATAAGGCTAAGGAGATCTCTAAGGTATAACAAAAGACTGTTGATGGTGGTGATATGAATGTGGATGGGTAACATGAGACTGATAAGAATGTGGTCTCTAATATGCATGATGGTGAGATTGCTATTGTGTATAAGGTTGTCGTTGATGAAAATGTGGATTCTAAAAGACCATGCTTTGGATGAATATGCTGTTGCTACTGGTGAACGCTCTGAGGTGTAATATATGTTGGGGACTGATACTAAACAGGAGCGTACCATATACTATTGAAATCAAGAGTGGAAGAAGGATCAATATCATCAACTGTAGGGAACATGATTTGACTCTTGTTGGTAATGGATGAGCCATCATGCCAATATAGCCATGGAGTCTCATAGCGAAATCTCTGACTGACAGGAATCTGTATATATCTTAGGGGCATGGTATCTTTGGAACCAATATTTCCTCCCATTTCCTGACAATTAGTGCAACTTCAAACATACTCTGTAGCATCCTTAAACAATGTGGGCCACCATAGGCCACTCTGTGAAACCTTTGTTGTCGTGTTTCCCCGAATGATGCCCACCAGATTCTAGTTTGTGATAGTGCTCAAGTACACTGTTGTGTTCCTCCTGAGGAATGCATCTTCTCCAGATACAATCCGCACCCTTGCAAAATAGGTACAGATCCTCCCACTGGTAATAATGAATCTCTGACAGAAATCTGTCTACCATGTACTTCGTCCAATCTTGTGGAACTTTCTTGGAGACAAGATAATTCACAATATCATCATACCATGGGAGTGAGTCCACTGACAAAATGGCATCATCTGGAAAGGCTTCGAAAATAGGAATCGCATTCTACTCAAAGGTCTCTGTATATGTGATACGGGAAAGGTGATCTGCCACAACATTTTTCACTCCAGGCTTATCTCGAATCTCTAAACCAAATTCCTGGAGAAGAAGGATCCATCTGATAAGGCATGGTTTGGCATCCTTTTTCGCCTGCAAGTACCATATGGCAGTGTGATCCGTGTACACAATAACATGTGAATCGATGAGGTAAGATATGAACTTTTCTAGCCTAAACACAAATGCTAACATTTCCTTCTCTATAACTCTATAATTCTGTTCTGCTTCATCCAGGCTCTTTCTAGCATAGTATATGACAAATAGTATCCCATCCCTTCTCTGTCCTAAAACAGCTCCAACTGCGAAATCCGATGCGTCCGTAATGATCTCGAAAGGAAGAGACCAATCAGGTGGTTGTAAGACAGGAGCACTAGTAACCATCTCTTTCATCTGATTGAATGCAATGAGGACTTTCTCATCGACAACAAAATCAGTCTCCTTACACAGAAGCTCAGTCAAAGGTATGGCGATTTTGCAGAAGTTTTTTACGAATCGCCTATAGAATCCTACGTGTCCCAAAAATGACCTCAACTGCTTCAAATTATGCGGTGGCTCTAACTTAGAATCACATCAATCTTAGCCGGGTCAACCTCCATACCATGTTTGGAGATTACATGGCCCAATACAATCCCATTAGTTACCATAAAGTGACTCTTCTCCCACGAGAGCACTAGGTTTACCTCACAGCAACGTTAAAGAACTCGATCTAAATGAGAAAGACATGTGTCAAAACTATCCCCATAGACCAAGAAATCATCCATGATAACTTCAAGAAAATTACCCACCATGTCGGCAAAAACGACCAACATACACCTTTGAAATGTAGCGGAGCGTTACACAATCCAAAGGGCATTCGTCTAAAGGAGTAGGTGCCAAATGGATAAGTGAAAGTAGTTTTCTCCTGATCCTCAAGAGCGATAGCAACTTGGTTGTATCCCGAGTACCCATCCAAGAAGCAAAAGAACTCTTTCCCTGCCAACCTCTCAATAATCTGATCAATAAAGGGTAGTGGAAAGTGATCCTTCTTGGTAGCTGAGTTCAGGCATCGGTATTCTACACAGACATGCCATGAAGTAGGTACCCGGGTCAGAATCTCCTCACCACGGTCATTCTTTATGATCGTAATCCCGGATTTCTTCGGGATCACATGTAAAGGGCTGACCCACTTGGAATCTGAAATGGGATATATAAAGGCAGCATCACACCATTTCTTGATCTCCCTCATGACACCCTTAGATTTGGATTTAGACGGCGTCGACATTCACGAGAGGGTTTACAGTCATCCTCTAGGTAGATATGATGCGAGCACAACACTGGATTAATCCCATGGAGATCCGAGATATTCCATCCTATGGCCTTGCGGTTTCTCTCAATAACCTCTAGCGCGTGAGATTCTTGCTCAATGGTCAACTGCGAGCTGAGGATGACTGGAAACATTTGGGAGGGACCCGCAAGGAAGGTATATTTCAACGTTGATGGTAAAGCCTTGAGCTCAGATGGGGTCTGAATCGTCTCTGCAAAAACCTCTGCTTCTGTACCGGTAGACGGTATGTGATATGTACTCTGTAAACTATCCACCTTAGTTATTGTCGGCTCAATAAATAGAATATCTGATAGATCTACAATGAATGATTTCTGCTCAGAAAGGAAGGGATCATCAAGATGTTCAATATTATTATAAATTAACGGCTCAGATATCTCGGCAATAATCTCAAAAAGATGTCTCTCATCTGTGCATAAATCAGGAAATTCAACGAATGGCTCAGATATCTGGACCTCAGAACTCTGTTGAAACTGCTCATCGGCAACTATCTCAATTGGACCACTAAGGGAACTCATGCCGATTGTGCTTTCCAAAGAGTCCTTTTGGGAAAGGAACTCTTGGGTATCTCTAAAATCAGTGAAAAGATCTGTCTCTTTGAATTCAGCAAGAAAATCACAGTCATCTGGATCTGATATAACTTTCTCTGTATCATCTGTAGTTGGCGGCGGTGATGGTAAGATCAGAGATCGTCTCAATTTTCACCTTTTCACTACAAGAGTGAAAGATGATCTCTCTGGTACCATAATCAACTGTTGCTTCAGCCGTTCGGAGGAACGGTCGACCTAGTACGATCGAGGTATGGAGTAATGGTGCGGGTGTGTCCATATCCATGACAACAAAATCAACAGGGAATTTCATTCCCTGCACCATTACAATAACGTCCTCTAAAATGCCTCTTGGCCTCTTAATCGATCTATCAGTAAACTGAAGGATCATTCTGGTTGTTTTAAGAGGCCCTAACTAGAATTCAGTTAATAAAGAGGAAGGCATGAGATTAATGGAGGAACCGCTATCGAGAAGAGTATGATCAAATTATTGATCAAAGATATGGCAACTGATATGAGGTCCTCCCTTTCTTTCCTTTTAGGCGGAAGGTTACTGATGGCATGAACTGTGGTCATGGTCAAGATGTGTTTCTCTGTTTCCTTTTGTCTGTTCTTCCTTGGTTAATGCTTTTGTGTACATGCCTCTTTCATTCTCTTTTTTACTGTAGGCATGTATTCCATGGCCTTGATGAGTGGCATCTTTAAAAAGATGTTCTGTAAGATCTCAACCACTCCAGGATCAGATAGTGTTGTTTTTAATTTTTGAATTTTTTAGCTTTGAGAGAAGAAGGAAATGGCATAGAATCAGAATAAACATGCAAATGTTCATTTCCTTTATTCAAAGTAGAATCCTCATGTGCAAGAGGACAACCAGAATCAGTCTGTACAGTGTTGTCCAAACTAGGTGAAGGAAAAACAGAATCTAAAATAGAACGGGATGTTGGTGCTGGTGAAGAGGAAGAATCTGTGACTGGTATATTCTCCCTTGCTGATGGTGATCTACATCTGCCTGGTGAATGTGGTGGTGAAGGCAATGAAACTACAAAGGAAATTATGTAGAAGATGATACTCTCTTAGTGGATCGATCTCCCAACCCCAACTGTTGCGTAGGCGGCTGCAATCTCCTACAGCTCTTGAGATGAATAGCATCAGATAAATATGTAAAATCAAGGGACATGCCTGTATCAGGGGTGGGGGCTATTGTCTAACTGCTCCTTACGTCTGAAGGTGTTGGGGTTGGCTTCAACCTGTGATGGAATCAGTATCTTGGTGGTGGTTAGGTCGTCGATCTGCTGAGTCAGTTCATTCATGTTCTTCATAAGCAGTGTAAGTTAATCCAGTGCTGGATTGACTGAAGGGGGCTCAAGTTGCTCATTGACTGGCTGTCGCTGAGGCTGATAGTACGAAGGATGTTGGTACCATACGGATTCTGATAGTGAGGAGGAGGAGGGGGAGAATACTATCCATATTATGCAGTCTGTTGTTGGTTAGGATGAGGGAAATACATGGCCTGCTGATGTGGTTGGCCTTGTCTCCAGTTTTGGAACTGAGGTGGAGACTGATACTGAGGCTGGAACTGCTGGTGCTGGTACTGGTACTGCTGTTGTCTGCCTCCCTGAAACTAGGGCGGGTCTCTGACTCTGCTGTGAACCCAACTAGCCTTGCCCTGACGGACGGGGCTAGTTTCGCTCATGATCGAACCAGATATCGTTCACCTCCTGAATACCAGGTGGAGGTGGAGACTGGTGCTCAGGAATGTAGGCTACTTCCTGTTGATACGGAACTAACTGATGTGAATGATGTTGAACCTGATCAGGTGTTTGCACGTAGTAGACATGTTGAACAGTGAATGGTCCTCCGCTACTCTGCTTGGTGGAAGAAGTCTGCTCCCTAGTAGAGGTATTGGCTGTTGCACTCGTACTGTGGACTACACTGATCGTATTCACAAGAAGCTCTGGGTGCTTTGTTATCTCATCCAGCTTATCCAGGTTTTTTGTCCTCTGCTCGATCACATGAAGCTTATCAAGTTCCTGGGATCGCTTTTCAATAATATCCACTTTGGATAGTGGTTTCCAATGATGGCCAGTCAGTGCTATCCACCTTATCCACTTCTTGTGTTACTGTCATATTAGCATCCTTGTGGGGTATTACAGGGGCGGTGACGGGGTGCTTCTGAAAAACACGTGAAGAAGAAAGAGCTGCTGAACTTTCCGCCATCTCCTCAAAATTTTGATAAAGCACATCATCATCTTTGTTGAAGTGGCTTCCTCCACAAGAGACATCTACCAAATGCTGATTCTCAATGCTTAAACCCCCAAAAAAATTTTGTACGAGGCTGGTCTTTGGAATATCATGATGGGGGCATTTCTCCGTCAGATCTTTGAATCGTTCCCATGCCTCGTGAATAGGCTCTTGGGGTATCTGGGAGAAATTAGCAATCAATGATCGCATGTGGTTGAGTCATCCAAGTGGATAATACTTGTTCAGAAGTGCGGACCTCAACTCTTCCCAAGTAGTGGCAACCTTCCCCAAGTGATTTAACCAATACAAAGCTTTTCCCAACAGATTGAATGGAAAGGCAGTCATTGCACTACCTCTAATGGGACATTTGGGTCGTGTACTGTTCCACAAATACGATCGAACTGTTGGAGGTGTATATTAGGTTCTTCATTGATATTTTCATGGAATATTGGGAGAAGATGTAAAATAGTAGGCTTAAGCTCAAAATGTCCATGAACCGCAGGGATTTGTATCCAAGAATTTGTCTATCCTTCCTATGGATTATAAGCATCTTTTAGTATAGGCTTAGTCCCAGGTTATATGTGAGGTTCTTCTCTCCCATTCCCACCTCCAGGGTTTCTGTCATCCCCCTCTCTCCTATCTTCTCTTTCCTATCTCAGCTCGAGAATCATGTCTCTCAATGCAGTTTGAAAATTATCCTTCTCTGCTATCTGGGCTTGAATTGCCTGGATGGAGGCTAACAGGGTGTTGTTGATCTCGCTTTGCTCCAACATGGTTCCCTTTCTCTTTGGTGGCATCAAGTGTTCAGTGTCTAAATCTGAAAATGTGCATGATACTTGATTAGTGCTCAGAATTGATGGAGTCTCAGATATTAATTCGAGATTAAATCCAATCTCAAATAGTGGATTGATGGATGTCGTGAAGGGTGAGGTAGAGAAAGAGAAATATTCGAGAAGTGAGTCTCCATGAATAGAAGTTGAGCGGCTCGGAGTGTAGAATGAGTTCGTACAGTCCGAACAAAAAATACTCCAGTGACATCTTTGAAATCAATAGGCAGGATGCGAGAACACGAGGGTCAATGCAAGAGTGAAAGTGAATGAAGGCACAAATTGCATAGAAGGATCTTTATCACTAACAAGCAAACACAATACAAACCCCCAGTTCACCAACTCAACTCAATGTGAAGACCGTGAAGGTTCGGTCAATTATCTTGTTAATTTTAGAGTTGGTGACAATACAATCTATCAGAGCGATTAAAGCGAACTGTTAGGAACCCAATGCTCTCGGGAGACTATCCCAATCCCAAAGTTAGATCTTTCCCAGCCAGTATGAATTGCAGACCGTTTACCGGCTACTCGGTCAATTCAATCTGTTAAGGATGTCACGGGCCGCTTTACCGACTACCGGAGAGATCCTTACTGGAGAACGACTAGCCTAAGATAGTAGTCTAAAAAGAGTCCGGTCATGGCTCTATCCTAGTGTGCGGGTTGCTCTCTCGCTACATACAAACCAAACAATGAGGAGGTTACTCTCCCCAAAACAATGATTTTTCCTTGTATTTTTTTAGGGTCGAGTTTTCTTTAGCAGTCCCGTATTTTAGGCAGTTGTCACTTGGTTAAAATATTTTCAAAGAATCACCTATTGAGTGTCCAATTTCCTTTTTAACTTATGTGAGTGAAAACAAGGAAGGAGATTAGAAATGTCAATGTACGATGAAAAACAATGATGCATGCAGGGATTAGAGATGCGTACCTTGTCGCCAGCACTCTACAAGCAAGTGATCCACGCAAAATTGAAATAAATTATCCTATATGATGCAAGTGAATCATCCTAGATGATAACTTCTACTAACGGGCAACAACAAGTTATTTTGACTAAGTCCAAATTACGCTCTACTCTATAGGTACAGAAATTCTTGTTTAGGGTGTTTGGACCTAATTAATTACCTGGCTCAAGCAAATTTCAAGAGGTAGCTCGTGAAATCTGCGTGAAACAAAGAAAAATAAAGTCGATGAAAACAAAACCGGTGAGGTCCCCCAAGTGCATCGGCACTTGGCGAAACAGACCCCGCAACAAATGAATGTCCATTTTACAAAGTTCAAATGCTAGAAAAAAATCTCTCGCTCTCTCTTTTTGTCTCCTTTAATTCTTCTTCTCCTCTTCTCACGCTATCCTGCAGCTTGGTGAAGAATCAAGCCGCCTCCACGTCGCTTGGGTGCTTCGGCTCTTCTAGGATCGCCTCCTTCACTCCGCAGGCCCTCGTAAGAAAAAGAAAAGAGAATGTGTAAGAAACACAATTATCAAATACGAGAAAGAAAGCAAAAAAATGAAATGAAACAGTGAATATGAACAATAGAGTGAATGTGGAAGAATGTAAACAGATATATACAACCAAGAATAGCAGGTCAAAAGAGAAACCTAACTACCCTCACCGTGCAGCCCCGGCAACGGTGCCATTTTGTTGTCATGGAATTTTGGGGTTTTTTATTTTTTTTAAATATATTATTTTATATCCCCGATAGCGGCACTATTTTGTTTGCACGTTATTCGTGAAGATCGAAAATTAATGATATGAAAGTCGTTGCTATCCCCAAAAATCCCACGATAAACAAACATTTTTTAAATTTTTGCTACTTATTTATCTGCATAACGGACAGGATCGAACTCAGGGAAGCCACAATTCCCTAGGGTTATTCAATTAATCGACAAAAAATCAATAAAAAGAAAAATGAAATCTCAAAGGCAAACTATCTTTGGTTTTTGTGGAATTTTTCTCTTTTTTATTTTTTTATTTTTTTATTTCTATTTTTTATTTTCCGATTTTCAAATTTTTAGTGATTTTAATTTTGCAATTTTTTAATTTTCAAATAAAGAAAATATGCACAAGACAAGAACTACGCACACCAAACTCTTTTTTTTTATTTTTCAATTATATCAAAAATGCTCAGAAAAATCCAGAGAAAATAT
This sequence comes from Ottelia alismoides, assembly GCA_037367405.1. Lineage (NCBI taxonomy): Eukaryota > Viridiplantae > Streptophyta > Magnoliopsida > Alismatales > Hydrocharitaceae > Ottelia > Ottelia alismoides. The sequence goes on from JAZKJV010000784.1 coordinate 1,042,951, forward strand.
TTTTGTGTTTTAAATATTGTGGAATGTTTTCTAAAACTTTTTTTAGAATTTTCATATGTTTTTATATTTTTCTAAAAATCAAACAATGGTAAAAATGAGAAACGGTGCACAGCCTGGAGTAATTTGCAACTTAAAAATGTTTTAATGCCTAAACTCCTAGTAATTATTTTTATAATAAATAGAAGGAAATATCTATAAAAAGGAACTGAAGTGACAATTTTGGATTTTTGTAGAATTTTCTGTGATTTTTATAAGATTTTTAATGCAATGCTTTTTAAATTTTTTTGACTTTATGAAGAATTAATGCGTAAAATTTGCACATATATTAAAAAACAATTAAATAAAACTACTCTAATTTTTTTGGAATTTTTAAAACAATATTTGATTTTTATGATCTTTAGAATTTCAGGAAGAGAAAAGACATTTTTTATTTTTAAATAATATTAAATGTCAACAAAATGTAATGAAAAATTTATACAATGATAAAGGACATAACATGAGCATACACAATTTTTTTGGAACTTTTTAGACCATGAAAAACATTTATTTATCAAAAAAAGCAAGCTAATTTAATATCTGAAATACAAGGACCAGAATGCAAATAATCAAATTTTTTGGACTGAAAGGTAGCAAAAATAAAATGTGGGATAAAAAACATAATTTAACTAGTAGGGGGTGCGGCTGACTTGCTTTGGAGGCAGGGGTGATTCTGCAATTTTGAACACTTCCAGGTGCTTTTCTGTAATTTACCCAAAAGATTTTTTTATCATCCTAGGGTTCTTTCCTTGCTTTCGTATCTTCTCAATAGGGGAGAGGGCTCGGTTGCCCTTCCTTTTCTCCACGTGCGTGCGGCGGGGCGCTTGGTCGTGGAGGTGGTGGTTGAGCAAACGCTGCACCGTGCAGAGCACCCTAGAGGCGGGCTAGGATGCGACGGGCATCGGGCTGGGGCGTGCAACGTAGGTAGGTGGTCGCACGAAGCTGGCAGTTCATGATGGTGGCACGTGCGAGGCAGGAGGAGGTGATAGTGGAGCCATGTGCTCGCGACGGATGTGGCGACACATGTCGTGCAAATGGCAAGCGAATGAGGTCGAAGATGCTTCGACGCGGAGGTGTCGCGGGCTAAGCGGGAAGCGCAGCCCTGGTGTGAAGCTTCTGCGGTGGAGGAGCGGCGGTAGTTAGGCGGCAGTGGGAATCGTGGGAATCGTCGTAGGGCAGAGGAGCGCGGGCCGGTGGATGGTGGCGCCTACGCGGTGGAGGGGCGCGGGCGCTTCTCCAGCGTGAAGTGGGCGAAGGAGCGACGGCCAATGGGGTGGCGGTGGCGAGGGCGGTGGCGGATACCGCCTGCCTTTTATATTTTTAAATTTTTTTAATTGTCAAATGTAAACAAAAATAGAAGATTTTTTATTTTTCATTGAAAATCCGAAATAGAGAACATAAAATAAAAATGTTTTTCTTATTTTTATTATTTTTTCATTTTTTTAAATTTTCTTTTTCAGGTAATCCTGCAAAACAGATGTTAACGAGAAGAAAACAAATATATTTTTTTGTTTTTTTTAATTTTTTATTTGTCTACAATTTAAGATGCAAGCATGATGACTCGGTCCCAAATCAAAATAGAATTTGTGAATGAGGATCTAGCAAAATGGAGGAATCGAATCTGAGTCTCCGGCCACCGTGCGTGGCCGGAGTTGAGAGATCATGCGAGGTAGAAAAGAACGTGAATAGATCGAGAGGTGAAACAGAAAATCGAGTCAGTGGTGGATTAAATAGTGATGGTGTTTAAGATCTAAAAAACGATGAAATAAAGAGGCAAAAAATAAAACTAAGATGAATCTAGATGAAAAATAAGAAAACAATGATGTGGATCTCACTTTAGGAGCGGAAAAGACCTTGATCACCTCGACGAAGCCGACGCGATGTCACCGGATGGCTCGGAGGCTAGGCACCCTTCTGCGACAAGAAGACTCTCTAAGATAGTGCTCCTCTCACCAAGGATTGATCAAGTTGGAATGAGGGAGAAGGAGACATATAAATAGAAAGTATCAAAAAATATTTACAAAAATTAACTAAATTTTTTGAATTTTCGTCAATTTTTTTATTGGAAAATTAAAAGTTAATTTTTTTTTTTATTTTTTGTGGAAGTTAGTTAAGAAAATTAAATATATACATATACTATTTACATATATGACATTATATACATGGGTAAAGGAGCAAATTAGTTTTTTAAATAAATTTTTTTATTTTTATTTTAAATAATTAGTAAAAATATTTACAAATATATACAAATACAATATGTACAAAATACATGGGAAATTTGCACAAACCACCCCAGAAAACCAACTTTTTACTTGTAGCTCCAAAAATTATGAAAATACGGTCATTTTAAAGATAATTTAATTTAGAATCCAATAGAAGTGAGATTGGTTCAATTTGAGTTCATATGGAGTCGGAATTTGTCTTTCAATTAATGCTTAGTGGCTTTTTCCAAGTGTGGTTGCTTTTATTTTGTAGATGATTTAATTGTACAATTATTTTTATTAATTAGAACACATTTTTATTTCCAACTTTGGTTTTGAAAGTTATTTGATTTGAGGTCAATTAAGGTACAAATAGAATAGTGTAGTATACAAATATACACAGCACATAATTTTTTTGGATTTTCTAATTGAGGACCCTATCTGAAGGATATTGAGAATCCTCACGCGCATCACAGAAGCGTGACGATCGCATCTTATGCGATCGAGGCGATTAGTCGTACTAGTCGCAAGGTGCAGTGGAATTTAAAAAATTTTAAATCATATGATGAAACCACATGATCACAAGAACAATTCTTGGATCGTTTCATCAAACCACAAAGTATTAGAAATACCTCTCAAAGCATGGTTGCGATCACGAGATCTCTAAAGCAAGAGATCCTCCTGTCTCAAGTCCGATCCACGAAGACAGCACTTGCGGGCGCGATGATGAGACGCGTGACTCCCGCAATCCTCGACGAAGATACAAGCCTCGAATCTCCTGATTTCATCTAACGAAATTCGTCATCTTCCTCTAGAGCAAGCAGCCCCAAAGAAGATGTAGATCGTCGAGTAGTCGAAGGCGAAGGCGAGAAGCTCTCACTCTCAACACAAAGATGGACGGCCACCTTAGAGAGAGGGAGAGAGAGGATGAGAATGAGAGAGAGAGAGAGACTAGAGTAGGCGTGTACTCTATCTAGTCGTGTATGATGATATATTCTCAAGGGCTAGGGTTGTAATGAATCTCGAATTCATCATGCTAAAAGCTGCAAATTAAACCCCTGTCTTGACTAATCCAATAAAAACCACCTTTAATTCTTTATTTTTATCCTGTATTATATTGTATATAATTTACCATTAAATTATTGTATTTAACTTTTCATTATTTTTCTTGTATTTATTTTATCTTCAAAAACCCATAAAAATTAGGTAGAATAATTGTCTATAAATCACTGACCTTTGAAAAGCCTAAAAATACAAAAACAAATCAAAGACAAAAAGCCGGTGTTTTTATCCCCCTAAAAATACCCCCAAAAATACGCTTTTATACAAATGACCTATTTTGGATTTTTAACCAACATGAAAGTTGTAGATCTCATCGAGACGAGCAACATTTATGTTTTGACTTTTTCCTAATTTTGCCTCTAACTATTTCTTTTGTATTTATCTTTGTATTTATTCTCTGTATTTTTCTGATTGGGCCATGTGGCGCTCTCTGGAGCCGCCACGTGGCCGCTTCTTCTCACGCCACCTGGCGCCCATCAGGGTCGTGGGATCCACTCGCCCCCACCTTCATCTGAGTCATCCATTGCTGCATCACTTCCCAGCCGTCAGATCAATCTCCAGATCAAATCCCAACAGCTCTTTAGCGCCCGAACCTCAACCATCCGATCTCCCACTCATCCTACGCCCCTCAAACCACCACGTCACCCCTTCATCCCTCACCCTTGGATCTTCCCCTCCTCTCCATCTAAACCACCCGTTAGCGCCTTAACCTCAGCCATTGGATCAGATCCTATGATCTGATCCACATCCCTCGTCCATGTTCCCATTCCAGCCGTTGGATCAAAGGATCCAACAGTTAAACACTCATCTCCTTCCTCCCGTTGGTCCCCTCCTCAGGTGTTACACATGCACCTCCGCCCCCTTCCTATTTTGGAAGGCACCTCCAAACCTCCCTACGCATCCTAGCGCCTACCCCACGTAGCCCATAGATCTGTCATCTTCGCGTAACCTCCAGCCGTCCTCCACCGTTACTCCTCCACCATTAAAACCTCCTTCGAAAAACCCTCGCCACTGCTATAACCACCGGAGCTCCTCCGCCTATAAAGCCTCGCCCACCACCTCCGTTCACCGTGTCCACCATTCTTGGGCTTAACCCTATCTTCCTCCGCCCCTCCGGTGACAGCGGAGGGGCGGAACGTCGAGGCGACGATGGATTTAGCCTGGTGTCGACCCTCGGTGTTCCTCCGTCGTGTAGCAGTGCCATATGGCACCGTCGAGCTCCGAGGCCCGGCTGACCTCGCCGGGCAACGACCCAAGCACCTCCAAGGCACTCCGTCGAAGCCCAACGTCCACTGGGTTCCCCTCCCCGACGAGGTCTCCTTCTCCCTTCTTTTCTTTGAATTTTTCCAATCACCTCCGATCGATTCACCCTCACCTAACCTCCCCCTGAGCTTCGCCATCCATCAGTCATTCACGCGGACCCCCTCTCCCTTCTCCAGACCCTCTCCCACTCCGACTCCCCTCTTCTCCTGCTCCGCCGGAGAAGAAGCCACCGGCCACCGCTCTCGTCACCTCCCTGGCCCACCCACTCACCTCAATGCACTTGCACTTCACTTGCGCACGCTTCGGCTCTTACTAACGCTTGCAGGAACCTTCAATGGCCGAAGTTGTCATCGAACCTCCACCGAGCTTTTCTTCTCCGGCGAGCCTCCATCGAACTCGAGCTCTGATCGTCATCGGGGCCTCGCCGTGCATCCAGGACTTTCACCAGACTTCCAGATAACGTCCCCGACCTTCAGCTGCTGACACGAACCGCGAAAGAGCCAAGAGTAGGTCGCCGGAGTCCCGGCTTCTCCGGTGACCTGCGGAGGAGCCAGATGATACAGTTGCCATCCGATCGTTTCTATCGGACGGCTGTGATGAAGATGCGTGGCAGCCGAGCCTCCTCTCCAGACCGACAGGCTCGGGTCCCACCGAAATGCGACCCGAGCCCCAGATTGCTGCCACGTGGCCTGAGCCAGAGGCTGCGTCCCGAGCTTAGGCGCCTCACGTGCCTCGCACGTGAGGGCCTGGGTAAATTACATGAAAGACTCGGTTCTTTTCGAGATTTGCAGAAAGGTCCCCAGGTACGTGCCTCACGTGCGTGCCTGGGTATTTTACAGGGAGGCCCTCCGAATTTTAAAAAATCACAAAAATGCCCCCGCGCACAAGGAAAATTTATGAAGGGGCCCAGGCAATTCCTTTTATTTGAATTTAGGTCCCTCTAGGGACCTAAATGCAATATTTATCCTTTTTATTTCTTGCATTTTTATTACAATTATGCACATGCATTGTTTTTAGCATAACTTGAGCATCGCAGGTCCAAATTGCATGATTTTAGTGTCGTTTTGATCCTTATTGTGTCCTCTACATCTTAGCATGTTTGATTTTCTCATTCACCACTATTTTTAATGAAGTGATTTTTTATGTGATAAATGAGACCTGGTATCCTTCCTCTTGCTCTGATTTGATGACTGCTCTTCATGTCGGGATTAAAATGACTCTGATTTCATTTTATTTTGTGTTGCTCATAATTTTCGAGTATATTTGTATTCTTTTATTTAGCATACATGTAACCTTGCATATTTCCTCATCCATCACTTTATAATTGCATAAAAACCGATTAAAAATGCATGCATCTTAGTATTGCATTATAATTAGCATAGTTCATCATGTGGACCTGAAACTGAAATTAGTTCACACTTGTGCTTCCTGAATCAAAATTTGATAAATAAATTAGGTAGTCGTGTCCCTGTGTTTGACCTTGCTAGACTTGCCAAGTAAAAATATTCCACAGCATTCAAAAGACTGTGGTTTTTGCTGAACCGAATTTGTCTCCTATACTACGACTATTATTCATTCTTAAAGAGGCAAAATTTGACGTTCATCAAATGGCGTCATTGCCGGGGACACGGCTTAACTTAATTATTGAATTTTGATTTTCTTTGTTGAATAATTTTTAGTTCCTCATTTCATGCATCATTTCTTATCATATCTGCTGATTTAATTTCTCTGTGTGTTCTAACTTTTCTCTTTTGTGGCAAGGCCCATGGAAATTGAGGATGCTTGATCTTCATGGAGGCGTGAAGTTGGGAGCTTTCGCTGAAGAGGCCATAGAAGAATTTGTGAAGAAATTCTAGGATTTTTATCAGTCAGATTGCATTGCATACTGTACAAAAAAAAGGAACTTGCATTTGCATATTTATTTTCAGTTCTTGCATGTTGTAAAAAAAAGAGTAGATCACTCGATGATCTATCCCCCCCCCCCACACACCTACACTTGTACACCACACACTCACCCCCACCATCTCCCCTTGTATATTTCACTCTCTCTCTCTCTCGCTTACTCTCTCTCTCTGTGTGTGTGTGTGTGTGTGTATTTCACGAACCCCCTCCCCCTCACCCTTGTATCATAGAACCCCCCCCCCCTAATTCAGACCTTACTTAGGCTATTTGTAGCCTAAGTATAGGGGGGACCTGCCTGCTCATCCCTCCCTCGTGCTATCGTCTTGTACTTAGGTTGATTTTGGCCTAAGTATAGGGGGACCCTCATCCTCAGTTCTGCTATATCACCCTATATTTGATCGAGCATTGGCTTCATGGCAGTTGTGCTATGAGGAAATAGCAAAATTTAAGTATAAGGGGGATATACCGTATATTACTGTATATTTACTTTAGCCTTAGCTCGTATTTTTTTTAACTTTTTAAATTTTATTTTCGGGCTGGGTTTTGGTAAACTTGTGAACTGAGTGTTGTAAAAACCTGTAAAAATTATTTATTAAAATTGAGGGATTAATTTTTGTAATTATTCTTGTAAAAAATTGAAAAATTGAAAACCCTTCTTGGAATTAGACTCTGACTACTAGGCTTAGTAGACACTTTCAGTGGGGGAACTTCGATCTCCCTTAGCAGAGTGGGTGGTTTAGAGGACACCGCATATGGCTCCGTCCTTAAGGATCACGGGTTCATTTATCAGCTCGTACTTACACCCATACTGGCTGAGAGTGGATACTTTTATTCATTTGAGCATGGGCCAATCATTGTCTCTCCGAAGAATTGTATAAAAAATCAAAATTAAAACCCATAAAAATCTGCAAAAGACAAAATTCACACAAAAAATCACTAACCTAAGGAGTTGGTGTATTCCTGACACATCCACACTCACTCAAGGCTTGAGGATTTTGAGGACACTGGATTTCTGTGATCTTGAGAGTCTGAGTTAACATGCCTTAGTCATTAGGGTTTTTAAGACTCAAATATCCACACTTCCCTGGTTTGAAAGATTTGAGCGCTATATTGCACTCTTCATCTCTACCTTCAAGAAAAATATGATCAGCACAGTCACTTCCACAACTACATGATTAATGAGATGAGTTGAGATATCACTTGAGGAAATAGGACTAGAGATTTGATCTAATGATATTTGAGGATGAGATAAAGTTAATGAAAGCGTCAGAAAACCTGAGTGTCAGCAAAACCCTAGCCAGTATGTGAACAAGATTCATATGCTATCTCTTTGATATTAATCTATGTGCCAGGGTGTGATGAAACTTAATGGAAATTGTTGATCACTGTGTGCCAACTTTTGGTAAAAGCAGTTGAGCTAGCCAATAAAAGAAATTAAATGTCAAAGAAAAAGCTCTAAATACCAAAGTCAAATTACAAATGAGCTTCCACCAATGATGAGCGCTCCCAAACATTTTCAAAGTGTCCACTTGGACAAAGCGCTGATTAGGACCAAGGAGTCAGGCTGACACCACAAAAAGGGCTCTGCATCATAAGCGATACAAGTCTGGGTGTTGAAGGTATCATAGATACTCAGAAAAGACACACCCCCGTGTACTCCCAGAAAAACAAGTGCAGACGACTCCAACTCTTTTGACGGACACATTGATCAACAATATTAAAATTTACATATGTTGAGTAAAAAGGCACTCGAGAGGCCCCTTGTTCCAATGTGAGAGCGAGAAAAATAGACACAAACCCATTACCTCCATCATTTGGTCGTCCATCAACATTTCAAGTCTGACAAACTAATAAGACGGTTGACTAAAGAAAGAATAGACTTATTCCCTAGTATTGAGGATTAGATCTAGAGGAGAGTCTTTGGGACTGGAACTTTGAGTGATGCATCGACATGACTCTCATGAAATGCAGTACACTAAATTTCATATCCTTATATTATATGTACAAAAAGAGAGTTTGATAATTAGAGAAGTTGGATTCTGTCTGACTAAGGCTTGGATAAACCTGGAATTTTAGGATCTCTTAATTAAGGGTCTTCGAAAGATTGAGCCTTGAATTTTTAACGCACACTGTCAGGAATTAATCTGACTCCTTCATTCTTTAGATGCTCGAGGACGAGCATGGTTTAAGTATAGGGGTATGATGAATCTCGAATTCATCATGCTAAAAGCCGCAAATTAAACCCCTATCTTGACTAATCCAATAAAAACCACCTTTAATTCTTTATTTTTATCCTGTATTATATTGTGTATAATTTTCCATTAAATTGTTGTATTTAATTTTTCATTAATTTTCTTGTATTTATTTTATCTTCAAAAACCCCTAAAAATTAGGTAGAATAATTGTCTGTAAATCACTGACCTTTGAAAAGCCTAAAAATACAAAAACAAATCAAAGACAAAAAGCCGATGTTTTTATCCCCCTAAAAATACCCCCAAAAATACGTTTTGTACAAATGACCTCTTTTGGCTTTTTAACCAACATAAAAGTTGTAGATCTTGTCGAGACGAGCAACTTTCATGTTTTGACTTTTTCCTAATTTTGCCTCTAACTATTTCTTTTGTATTTATCTTTGTATTTATTCTTTGGATTTTTCTGATTGGGCCACGTAGCGCTCTCTGGAGCCGCCACGTGGCCGCTTCTTCTCACGCCACCCGACGCCCATCAGGGTCATGGGATCCACTCGCCCCTGCCTTCATCTGAGCCGTCCAACGCCGCACCACTTCCCAGCCGTTAGATCAATCTCTAGATCAAATCCCAACCGCTCTTTAGTGCCCCAACCTCAGCCATCCGATCTCTCACTCATCCTACGCCCCTCAAACCTCCACGTCACCCCTTCGTCCCTCACCCTTGGATCTTCCCCTCCTCTCCATCTAAACCACCCGTTAGCACCTTAACCTCAGCCATTGGATCAGATCCTATGATCTGATCCACACCCCTCGTCCACGTTCCCATTCCAGCCGTTGGATCAAAGGATCCAACGGTTAAACACTCATCTCTTTCCTCCCGTTGGTCCCCTCCTCAGGCGTTACACATGTAGCACCTCTGCCCCCTTCCTATTTTGGAAGGCGCCTCCAAACCTCCCTCCGCATCCTACGCCTCCCCCACGTAGCCCATAGATCCGTCATCTTTGTGTAACCTCCAGCCTTCCTGCACCATTACTCCTCCACCATTAAAACCTCCTTCGAAAAACCCTCGCCACTTCTATAACCGCTGGAGCTCCTCCGCCTATAAAGCCTAGCCCACCACCTCTGTTCACCGTGTCCACCATTCTTGGGCTTAACCCTAGCTTCCTCCGCCCCTCTGGTGACAGCGGAGGGGCGGAACGTTGAGGCGACGATGGATTTAGCCTAGTGTTGACCCTCGGCGTTCCTCCGCCGTGTAGCGGTGCCATCTAGTACCGCCGAGCTCCGAGGCCCGGCTGAACTCGTCGGGCGACGACCCGAGCACCTCCAAGGCACTCTACCCAAGCCCAACGTCCACCGAGTTCCCCTCCCCGACGAGGTCTCCTTATCCCTTCTTTTCTTTGAATTTTGCCAATCACCTCCGATCGATTCACCCTCACCTAACCTCCCCCTGAGCTTCGCCATCCATCAGTCATTCACGCGGACCCCCTCTCCCTTCTCAAGACCCTCTCCCGCTTTGACTCCCCTCTTCTCCTGCTCTGTCGGAGAAGAAGCCACCGGCCACTGCTCTCGTCGCCTCCCTGGCACACCCACTCATATCACTGCACTTGCACTTCACTTGCGCAAGCTTCGGCTCTTACTAACGCTTGCAGGAACTTTCAATGGCCGAAGTTGTCATCAGATCTCCACCGAGCTTTTCTTCTCCAGCGAGCCTACATCTAACTCAAGCTCTGATCGTCATCGAGGACTCGCCGTCCATCCAGGACCTTCACCAGCCTTCCAGATAACGTCCCCGACCTTCAGTTGCAGACACGAACCGCAGAAGAGCCAATAGCAGGTCACCGGAGTCCCACCTTCTCCGGTGACCTATAGAGGAGCCAGATGTATAGTTGTCGTCCGATCGTTTTGATCGGACGGTTGTGATGAAGACGCGTGGCAGCTCGAGCCTCCTCTCCAGACCTACAGGCTCTGGTCCCACCGAACTGTGACCCGAGCCCCAGATTGCTGCCACGTGGCCTGAGCCAGAGGCTGCTTCCTGAGCTTAGGCGCCTCACGTGCCCCGCACGTGAGGGCCTGGGTAAATTACATGAAAGACCCGGTTCTTTTCGAGATTTGCATAAAGGTCCCCAGGCACGTGCCTCACGTGCGTGCCTGGGTATTTTACAGGGAGGCCCTCCGAAGTTTCAAAAATTACAAAAATGCCCCCGTGCACAAAGAAAAATTATGAAGGGGCCCAGGTGATTTCTTTTATTTGCATTTAGGTCCCTCCACAGACCTAAATGCAATATTTATCCTTTTATTTCTTGCATTTTTATTATAATTATGCCCCTGCATTGTTTTTAGCATAACTTGAGCATCGTAGGTCCAAATTGCATGATTTTAGTGTCGTTTTGATCCTTGTTGTGTCCTCTACATCTTAGCATGTTTGATTTTCTCATTCATCATTGTTTTTAATGAATTGATTTTTTATGTGATAAATGAGACCTGGTTATCCCTGCTCTTGCTCTGATTTGATGACTGCTCTTCATGTCGGGATTAAAATGACTCTGATTTCATTTTATATTGTGCTGCTCATAATTGTCGGGTATATTTGTATTCTTTTATTTAGCAAACATGTAACCTTGCATATTTGCTCATCCATCACTTTATAATTGCATAAAAATCGATTAAAAAATGCATGCATCTTAGTATTGCATTGTAATTAGCATAGCTCATCATGTGGACCTGAAACTGAAATTAGTTCACACTTGTGCTTCCTGAATCAAAATTTGATAAATAAATTAGGTAGTGTGTCCCTGTGTTCGACCTTGGTAGACTTGCCAAGTAAAAATATTCCACAGCATTCAAAGGACTGTGGTTTTTGCTGAACTGAATTTGTCTCCTATACTGCGACTATTATCCATTCTTAAAGAGGCAAAATTTGACGTTCATCAGGTTGCCCTCCTTATATATTAGTTTGGGATCCAATGGATCTCAATCCATGGCACACATGGATCCAACGGCTATGATAATCCATGTGCCAATCAACGACCATGATTGTTGTTGGTTAAAAACCAACAACATTAATTTATGTTAAATTAAATATATGTTGAATTATTATCAACACAATTTAATTAACATAAATTAATTATTAAGAGATAACAAGATAACAAAATAAGAGAGACAACAAACGACCCTAAAAATAGGGGGCGTCACCTATGACTAAGTCATAGGTGACGCCACCTCTTTTTGGTGGTGTTTTTATCTCCTTTTTATTTTATCCTATTATTTTTTAATAAATTGCAATAACTTTTATTGCAATAATATCCACTAAATTAATTCCAAATTAATTTGTAAATATTTCAATCATGCCATTGAAAAATATGTGAATCAAATTCACATCCCAAACTAATTTATAAATTACATTTCCAATTAATTAACTAAACTGAATCCAATCCACATTAATAATTAACAAATGTTATTTACAGTGTTTCTCTCTCTCTCTCTGATATATTATAAATCCCATTTATAATATACATAGATATTCTAGATAGCACTATCCATGATCTGCTTATCCTTGATATTTTTTAATTAAATCCCATTTAATTATCTTGGATAATTATTCTCATAATATGAATCTTATTCATATTATACTTGATAATTAAATCTCATTTAATTATCTTGGACACATTCTCACAATATGAATCTTATTCATATTATACTTGATAATTAAATCTCATTTAATTATCTTGGACACAATATGAATCTCATTCATATTATACTTGATAATTAAATCTCATTTAATCATCAAGACCTTCTTGCTTGGATACTAAATTCATCATAGGAATTATTCTTGAACTCCTTCAAGAATAATGTGCTTTCTCCACAGATACTTGGAGATAAGGACAGGACGATTGTATTGTTCCACGTATAGTGACTTGGATATTGAGATCTCATCTCAAATCCAGATCTAATGGACCTCCCACAGATGCTTGATTAAATCAAGTCCATATACTTAGTCTTCTCATTGCATCTAAATCACATTCAGATCAATATCCAACAGTTGGACAAAGATCAAGTTACTTCTCTACTGAGAGGAGTCACTAAAATCCAGACTTGTTTCATCACTCCCTCGGACTGGAAGCGTCATAATTATACAATCGTTTATGATCACATCACCCTCAAGTATTCCCAATACCGGCACATCCTGCATACTAGAAGACCAATGATCAACCTGAAGATGAAGATCAATTTTACACTGTCTTCTTCAGGGTTTGATCACCAAGTTTCTCAATCTTGGTCATTGGGATTTGGTATCGATCATATGCTTTCCCAAAGCATATATCATACCTTCAAATTCTTGTCATGCTTCCAAAGCACGATGACCATGCATGGAATTTGATCGGTCCCAATACCTCATGAGTGAGCTCATGTCTTCCGGTTCATAAGTGAACATGTATGATCCCTTTTGAGAGATCGTATTATTCATATGTCCTTACATGCACACCAGCTCGCCGGTGTATAGACCTTGGTTAGGTCATCAACCTACTGGTCTGCCAAATGTACACACTCAGACATATAGTAACACATCTGTCTCTGGTCAGAGGATGTGTGCCTATGCTGTGACAGCATTCAACATAGGACTTAGGTTATCTCGATCTCGTTAAGTAAACCCTTTGACCTAACTAATCTGACACCTCCGAATCACTATTCCCATGCAGAGGACCTGCATCAAGAGGTCGGTCAGATATCAGCCTATGTGAGAAAGGATTGCCATCTCCTACTCAGACTGGAGATCATCTCTTAATAATCATTTGACGGTGCTTGATGAGTCCTCTATCTAACTCATTAGATATTCATCCAAGCACCAGCCTCTATGATTCATTTTTTAATGAATCAACAGCTATATGATCATCAAGATGGCCATGGTACATAACCCTAACTGTACAGAGGGACCGATTATGCAAATTATTTATTCTTCATTTCAGATTAGGGAATGATATGTGCAATAACATTTATTGCATAATGGCTCGTCGTGGGCTCGCATGTCCAACAATCTCCCACTAGCCCAAAGAGCCATTAATGGGCTAATCATTTAAACCCACTCTCATGTGACAATTATAGGCTATTTATAAAATAGCTAGGTAAGCTGATCAGTCACTCTGTTCCCGCGAGACTATGCCAAGTCCTTTTACGGCACTTACATATCCCCAGTAATAGTGCTTGCATCTAATACAAATGTTGCATCTAATGCAACCAATACTCAATCTTGTCAGTCATAGTGTCCTTGACACTACAGCTCAAAAAATATTATTATAACCAGTATGTAATTTCTATTATCCTTATCAGAATACCATTATCCCTGGAGATCTCTATCTCCTAAGGTATTCGCAATTAAGACCTTTTAGATCTCCATCTAAAAGTCTTAATTTCTCGAAGATATGACTTAGAGATCACTATATCTAAAGCCTTGTCATCTTTGAAAATATTGTTATTACTGCAATTAAGTGTTATACCTCCATAGTAGGATTAGTAACAGTTTACTACTCCCACTACATGGCAGATATCTGGCTTTTGTACACATCTAGCATACTTTCAGCTTCTCGTAACTGATGCACAAAAAGGGCAACCAATTTTAACATTCACTTCCTCAACTCTTTGAGGCGTTATTCCTTTAGATAGGTCAGTACCAAATCTTAAGCTAAGAAAGCCTTTCTTGGAATTTCCAGAAAATGGAACATGTCCAAGGTGTACTACAAATGTGACAGTCCCAATACCCTCTTTTCTGTGCTTCTGAACACCTTTAGAACTAAGATCCAAGAGGCATCTTTTGAGATCATATCTCAAGGTATGGAATAGCCAAATCATAAAACACTTATTATCATCCTTCTATCATTCCAAATGATTAGGATATTATCTACATTTAGCACGATCAACACAATGGCACTCCCACTAAGCTTCACATGGTATACCAAGAGTATAGTTGAAATCATAACATTTATAATTTCATCAAATCTTATGTTCCAACTACAAGAAGCTTATTTGAGTCCAAAGATGGAGTTCTTTAGCTATCACATCTTGCATTCCTCAACCATGAAGCCCTGGGGCTACTTCATGTGAATATCCTCAAAGAGGTATTCATAGAGGAATGCAATCTTGACTCACATCTTGAAGATGCCATAGTCAAATTGTGTAGCTAGGGTTAGCAATATTCTGATGGGTTTAAGCATGGTCACTGAAAAGCAAGCCTCAACGCAAGTGATGTCTTCTCTTCGGTGTGTAGCTCATGGTTACGAACCGTGCTTCGAAGGTCTCTACCTTCTCATCAGGTTCCCTCTTTCTATTGAAGATTCATTTACACCTTAATGGGTCTAACCCTTATAGGTGGATCCTCGAGGGTCCATATACAACATTTGTATATGAAGTCTACTTTAAACTTTATTGCTAATATCCATCTTTCCATGTCATGATCCTCAGGAGCTTCATCACATGAAGTCCGACCATTGTCAGACTTAACCGACACATGGAATACATCCTCAAACTCATTTGAAGAAGTATTAGTGTTTCATCTTTAATTGTCCTTTTAGTTCTCGATTTTCAGGAGCCTCATTATCTTCTCAAGATCAAACGAGTTCCTACACTTTATTTTTGTCTTGATTCTCAAGAGTCTCAATCCCTAAGAATCACATTCTCAGAGATGAGATCTTTTAAGAATCTCAAGGTCATAAAGTAGGTATCCATTACCATCCTTTATTTTCCTAATGAAGTAGCACTCTCAAATGCTATATTCCAGCTTACTTGCATGGAATCTTATTAAGGATATATATAGTGTAGTCTCTACTACACATATATACCTGGAAACTAAGGGATAATTATGTTAAAATTCATCATTGATCAAATCATTTCACACATGATCCAATTGTATTTTCCTACAACTCCATTGAGTTTAGGTGTATTAGGAAGATTGAGATAGAAATGATATTCATTTCTCCATAAGATATTCTTTGAATTCACCTAATAGGTACTTGCTACCTCGGTTAGATCAAATTCATGTAATCTTCCTTTAAACTTTGGTTCTAAACCAAAATTGTGAAATCTTTGAACATTTCAAAGTTTTCTTTGGTGAAGAGAAGAAATCTCATATCATACATAATCATCAATAGATATCACATATCCATAATGTTTACTACGATATAGATGATTCACATACATCAATATATATGAGATCCCGAATACCTTGACATCTTACACCTTTTCCAAAAGGGTGTATTGGACATTTTACTTTGAATACAATATTCATAAGTATATAAGATTTGAAATTTTAGACACTCTAAAGTTTCATTTCTTAATTGTCTATTGATCAAATCAACAGGAATATGTCCAAAACTTGATGCTAAATCATTGTCAAATGATCTTTATCCTCCTATTGATCTTATACGGTTTAACTTTTAGTATTAGAAATCTTAATGAGTCATTCATTAAATTTCTAATTTAGTAGAGTCCACCAGATGCTAGATTATTATCTGAAATATATCCATCATAACTCTTTATGATAGGTTTATTCCAGAATTCATGTTTATTTCCATTTAGAAACAAACAATGAGTGTATTCTAATATTTAGGTCATAGAGATATTCTCTAAGACTAAGGCTCTCCCACTGAAATTAAGAAGTATATCAATCCAACAGAGATTGTTGCAATAATTGCATCAATATCCATGTAGATAACTATAAACCTTAAGATCAAATTTTTTTTCAGTCTTCTAAAACATGTGCAACACATTGCAAGTGTTGTTAGAAGATTGAGTTACAATTATTAGAATTTATCTTATCAAATAAGCAAGTCAATTTCAATGATCAAATGTAGATAGAGATTATTATGATGCACTATCTGAGTCCTTCTCTAAGGATTCTAGACAGACTTGATAGTCATACTATCAACACATCAAGTTATTGCAGTATAGGCATTCATCCAACTCTTTGGATGTCATATGGAAGTCATAGAAGTATGATCAACTCTTTAACTATCCTTCTCATCTTGAGTCCGACCCACGCTTCCACTGTGATCTCTTCATCTATAAACAACCATTGTTCAAGATAAAGAATCTCTTATGTTGAATTCAAAAGATTTCAATACAAGAGGACTTCAACCTTCATTAAATTCATACAAAATGATTATTATGAAGCTTTATGAATGACTTGAGTATAGATAGTAGAATGATGACACTCATCATATCTACATACATCTTAACTCTTAGAGACTTAGGTTCAGGTAGGTATTCAAACATTTTGAATACATCATCTCTTTCGAGCCACCATTATGTATAATGCAGAGAACCATGTTATTCATGATTAAATGTCTAGAGCACATATGTTGCCAAAACATCTTCTTAGATTTTATAAGGATTATTTGACAATTATGATCATCATCGAGATGTCACTTCTAAAGTACACTCGATGAAAGATCAAGACTATAGAGACATACAAACCCCAAGGTGATGTCTTATTGTCTTATTTAATTGTCATTGCTCATTATGTTGAGGAAACTTGCACATTGCAACCGCATACATTATGTGACCAATTGCAAGTATAATATCTGGATCGTGAGTCCAATCCATGATATTTTACTGGTTATTATTGAGTATAATATTGAGTGGGTTTAATGAAGGATTATCTGAAATAAGAAATTTGCATAACATAAGGGTATATATATATATTATATATACATATTTTACTTTGATTTAGGAATTTTTATATCAAAGTTGTCTTGCCTTGTCAACAATGAAAGTTCATTCCCTTAATCACTTTCAATGAAAGAGATATTCTTACCATTATACCTCTAGCAAGATCTGGGATCTCCTTTCCTATCTTCGTCACATCTCAATAATATGAGAACCTGCGACTCCGATAAAAAGGAGCGGGAACACATTCCGCCTTGCAAGTCCAACTTGCATTTCCCAATTCGGTCTTTAATACCCGGGCCCACCACCCCTAAGGTGATGTTGACCCGTCATTAATTGAACCAACCGTTAACAAGCTTAATACTCGCTATACGCAATCCAATATCGCCCTAATAATATGAGGACCCGATATTGGGGTCAGTACGTATACGGCCTTACTCTTTCAAGAAGCAAAGAACTCGATCTAAATAATTGTATATAGGATCTGTCACTTCGGACAGGTGTCTCCTATATACAACTTTTGGCGACGAAATTCTTTGCCTTGACGGGAGACCGTGGATGTCACTTATGTGATCCTCCACCTCTTATTCAAATTGAAATAATTAATTATCGTGAATCATATTCACATAATTAATTCTTCCAAGGGAAATTACACATCTTAATAGAGTATTTTAATAGGATATAATTAATTTAATCACATTAAATTAATTATCAATCCAATTTTCAATCAACAAACTTCAAATTTTACTTGAATAGTAGGTATAATCTCAAAGTACATATTATTTCGAATTTTAATAATTAGAAAAATACACTTTGATTTCTCCGGCATTATCGAGTCCTTACCCGTTGTCATGGCCAGTACTGGTAAGAGTGGGACGGACCACATACCTTGCAACCCGCTACCCCAATGCTCTCTGACTAGACACCATATCCACCTCAGGAAAGGATAATGCCAGATAGATCATCATGTACTTTGAGATGCTCATCGGTCTTTCAGCCGAAATTATACCATATAATATACATCAAAACAATTTTGATTATAGTATAAGGAGATTTCCTAAACAAATCCCCAATCCTATTCAAGCAAGAGAGTTTTGCATGTAAAAGTTGTCCTACAACTATTGTAGGATGACCTAGGGTTTTGTATGCAAACAATGTTTGTTGATGATTTCAAATTAACCAATGATCAAGATCAACTATCTTATCATTATAGTTAGTGGGATGTCATTCAAGGAATTGATTATCATCTTTAAACATTTCACAAATATTTATCAATAACCAATTTCAGAAAATTAACAATTAATTTTCATCAACATGTTTGAATGACTATCACAAGGTTCATGATCAAGTTTGTCAATTTCCAGCATTGACCCCTAATCACTAAAATTAACTTATCTTGATCAATATAAATCCAAAATTCGCAAAATCCATTTTCTAAGATTGTCAACTTTATTTACAACATAACCTAAGTGATATTTCACGCATTTCGAGGAATATCACAACCATAATTAATAAATTTATCACGTTCAGAATTGTTGTTCCCGCAACAGTGAATACATGCTTTCAAAAGGCCATATCTTGAGCAAATTAAATCCAAATTTAGTAAATTCAGATCCTATGGCTTCCTTGTTTAATGGGGAACAAAAACCAATTGAATATTTTGTGTTTAAATAATTTAAACATTGTCGAAAAAATCAATTAGACAGAGATGCGAAAATTCAAATGTGATAAAAACTTCCACGGCCCTTTCAAACCCAAGTCGTCCTAGGTTCATGGATCATATCCAAAACCTTTTTCGACCTAAGGATCTGATACCACTTGAAGGATATTGAGAATCCTCAAGCGCATCACGGAAGCGTGACGATCGCATCTTATGCGATCGAGGCGATTAGTCGTAGTAGTCGCAAGGTGCAGCGGAATTTAAAAAATTTTAAATCATATGATAAAACCACATGATCACAAGAACAATTCTTGGATCGTTTCATCAAACCACAAAGTATTAGAAATACCTCTTGAAGCGTGGTTGCGATCAAGAGATCTCTAAAGCAAGAGATCCTCCTGTCTCAAGTCCGATCCACAGAGACAGCACTTGCGGGCGCGATGATGAGACGTGTGACTCCCGCAATCCTCGACAAAGATCCAAGCCTCGAATCTCCTAATTTCGTCTAATGAAATCCGTCATCTTCCTCTAGAGAAAGCAGCCCCAAAGAAGATGGAGATCCTCGAGTAGTCGAAGGCGAAGGTGAGAAGCTCTCTCTCTCTCTCTCTCAACACAAAGATGGACGGCCACCTTAGAGAGAGGGAGAGAGAGGACGAGAATGAGAGAGAGAGAGATTAGAGTAGGCGTGTACTCTATCTAGTCGTGTATGATGATATATTCTCAAGGGCTAGGGTTGCCCTCCTTATATATTAGTTTGGGATCTAATGGATCTCAATCCATGGCACACATGGATCCAACGGCTATGATAATCCATGTGCCAATCAACGGCCATGATTGTTATTGGTTAAAAACTGACAACATTAATTTATATTAAATTAAATATATGTTGAATTATTATCAACACAATTTAATTAACATAAGCTAATTATTAAGAGATAACAAGATAACAAAATAAGAGAGACAACAAACCACCCTAAAAAATAGGAGGCGTCACCTATGACTAAGTCATAGGTGACGCCACCTCTTTTTGGTGGTATTTTTGTCTTCTTTTTATTTTATCCTCTTATTTCTTAATAAATTGCAATAACTTTTATTGCAATAATATCCACCAAATTAATTCCAAATTAATTTGTAAATATTTCAATCATGCCATTGAAAAATATGTGAATCATATTCACATCCCAAACTAATTTGTAAATTACATTTCCAATTAATTAAATAATGTGAATCCAATCCATATTAATAATTAACAAATGCTATTTACAATGTTTCTCTCTCTCTCTCTGATATATTATAAATCCCATTAATAATATACACAGATATTCTGGATAGCACTATCTATGATCTGCTTATCCTTGATATTTTTTAATTAAATCCCATTTAATTATCTTGGATAATCATTCTCACAATATGAATCTTATTCATATTATACTTGATAATTAAATCTCATTTAATTATCTTGGACACATTCTCACAAAATGAATCTTATTCATATTATACTTGATAATTAAATCTCATTTTATTATCTTGGACACAATATCAATCTCATTCATGTTATACTTGATAATTAAATCTCATTTAATCATCAAGACCTTCTTGCTTGGATACTAAATTCATCATAGGAATTATTCTTGAACTCCTTCAAGAATAATATGCTTTCTCCGCAGATACTTGGAGATAAGGACAGGACGATTGTATTGTTCCACGTATAGTGACTTGGATGTTGAGATCTCATCTCAAATCCAGATCTAATGGACCTCCCACAGATGCTTGATTAAATCAAGTCCGTATACTCAATCTTCTCATTGCATCTGAATCACATTCAGATCAATGTCCAACACTTGGACTAAGATCAAGTTACTTCTCTACTGAGAGGAGTCACTAAAATCCAGACTTGTTTCATCACTCCCTCGGACTGGAAGTGTCATAATTATACAATCGTTTATGATCACATCACCCTCAGGTATTCCCAATACCTACACATCCTACATACTGGAAGACCAATGATCAACCTGAAGATGAAGGTCAATTTTACATTATCTTCTTCAGGGTTTGATCACCAAGTTTCTCAATCTTGGTCATTGGGATTTGGTATCGATCATATGCTTTCCCAAAGCATATATCATACCTTCAAATTCTTGTCATGCTTCCAAAGCACGACGGCCATGCATGGAATTTGATCGGTCCCAATACCTCATGAGTGAGCTCATGTCTTCCGGTTCATAAGTGAGCATGTATGATCCCTTTTGAGAGATCGTATTACTCATATGTCCTTACATGCACACCTGCTCGCCAGTGTATAGACCTTGGTTAGGTCATCAACCTCTTGGTCTACCAAATGTACACACTCAGACATATAGTAACACATCTATCTCCGGTCAGAGGATGTGTGCCTATGCTTTGACAGCATTCAACATAGGACTTAGGTTATCTCGATCTCGTTAAGTCAACCCTTTGACCTAACTAATCTGACACCTCCGAATCACTATTCCCATGCAGAGGACCTGCATCAAGAGGTCGGTCAGATATCAGCCTATGTGAGAAAGGTTTGCCATCTCCTACTCAGGTTGGAGATCATCTCTTAATAATCATTTGACGGTGCTTGATGAGTCCTCTATCTAACTCATTAGATATGCATCCAAGCACCAGCCTCTATGATTCATTTAATGAATCAACAGATATATGATCATCAAGATGCCATGATACATAACCCTAACTGTACAGAGGGACCTATTATGCAAATTATTTATTCTTCATTTTAGATCAGGGAATGATATGTGCAATAACATTTATTGCATAATGGATCGTCGTGGGCTCGCATGTCCAACACTATCTCCTCCTACTTTATTCCTGGTCGATCAGGTTAAGTCTTGACCTTCTCTCAGGGTTCGGGTTAGCCTGTATCTATTACATATATACAGTCTTCCTTTTTTATTTTATTTTCTTTATCTTTCCTTTCTTTCTTTATTTATTTATTTTAGGTTAAAATAATATACAAATATACAATATTTACACACAGATGTAAGTTAGTAAGAATATGGAGTTAGTGTTATATACATGTGTTTTATAAGGGATTTTAAGCTAAAATAAATGAATAAAGATGACGAATCGTAGATTCATCAGGAGGCGAGATCGAAGGGCATAACGGGTGCCATGCGTCGTGCGCATAGGAGGGCGGAAGTGGACGGTGATGATGAGATCAGGGGCTGGATCGAACGGGCGTAATCAATAAGAGAGATGATGGCTGAGATGAATAAAAATGGGGGTGCACAAGACAACACGTGGCGAGCGGTGAGAGAGGTGCCATCGAACGGAGGAGATATGATCTGGCGATTGATTGGACGGTTGCAGTTCGAAGCGGGAAGAAGCGGTTGTGATGGAAGGGAAGGAAAGTGATCTAACGGTCGGAGGGATTGGACGTGTGGCGCACGAAGAGACGGGCCACGTGATGCAACCAAATGGTGCCACATGGCCCAATCAGGTTATTCGGAGAAAGAAAGTGAAATAAGAGGGAGAAGGAGGCTGATTTTGGAAAAACTCAAAACATGAAAATTGTAGATCTCGATGAGATCTACAAGTTTTATGTTGACCAAAAATCGAGATGAGGTCAAACAAAGGTAGAAATATTTTTGTGAGCGTTTTAAAGGTTTAAAAACACTACGAATTTTGTTTTGCTATTTTTTGTATTTTTTATTTATTCTAGGACTCTGATATGAACAAGGATTTGTGTGGTTTTTATTGCACTTAGCCTAATCTAGGGGGTTAATAACTGTGAATTAATGGCATGAAACTGGGTTTCATCATTGACTCGTATAAAATACCAATAAAAATTACAAAATAAAAAATCAACAAAAATAGAATCATGTATATATTATATAGGTATCACTATGTATATATGGTACATATACCTATTTATTTAACATAATTAATTAATTCCTAAAAATCAAATAAAAATTTCATTAAAATCCTTGTAAAATATTGTAAATAAATAAAATATTAAATTATGTATACATTTGTATAAATAATTAATTAAAAATTAAATCATTGTATATATATAGGTATGCATACCTATAAATAACATCTTATATTTATTTTAGCCCTTGAAATACCTTATTTAATTAATTAAAAATCATCAAAATTAACTTTTTTTATTCTTAATATTTTTATTTACATCATTTAATTATTTAAATTCATTTTCAATTTTTAATTGATTTATTTAACCACTTATTGATTTTTTGCCTTCTTCCCTATTTTGTCCTATTCTGCGAGCGCCTTGATTGGTCGACCCGGGTCAACTACATAGGCTACCCTCTAACTCCGCTCCACTCACATATCTCTCTCTCTCCGCCTAATTTCCTACATGCCTCTACTCATTAATTCCCTTCGCTTTCGTCTCCAAAGTTACAACCCATTCAACCCTCTTCGTCTCCAACACCTCAGATCCACCATCACGCCTTGATTCGCTCATGTTTTTGAATTCAATATCCGCCGGTGCAATGCCTATAAATATTCCCCCTCCACCTCTAGTGACGAGTTGAACCCATTTTAGCCCCTATTCATCGTGATTGATTGACAGAGGATAGTCTTCGGTTACATAGGAGCGATTCTCCAATCGGGAGCGTGAGTAGAGTGCCTCAAGTCGCGATCCAGCAGCTCACCGGACATCCATCGGCGAGTCTTCGCCTCTCCACCATCAATGAAGATTGAGGCTTATCTTCTCTGCCTTCCACCGTAGATAACTATAGATTAATCTCGTGTCTTTTATCTGTTAATTTCGTGTTTTAATTTTTGCCTTAAGCTCGTATTCAAATCTTCACCCATTACCTACGATCTGCAAGATTGGAGCTCCAACTAGTCACTTCATGCTTTTCCGATCTCACCTTCACACTCGCACATCCTTTCTCCATCTCTTCCACCATCTGACCAACCTCGAATCCCCTCAAGATCCGAGGAGCAGCTCCCTCTCCGACCACTATCGTGAGAGCTTTCATTCCTCCACCATACCCTACATTTTATGCTATAATAATTCTGTCAGAGCTTCGCCTCCAAGCAAGGAATTCATTGCAGGAAGAAGGAGCATAGTTGGGAGTGAAATCCAGCATCTTGAGGTATACCTAGAGAGAAGCACTACATGACCTCCAAATAGTACATCAGTCGTCGCCGACCACCATGGAAGCCTTGGATCGATAGAGGAGAGGCGTAGGAAGCCATGGCATTTGTTAGAGGATGATTTAGGCAGAGGATGACCGAGATCTTATCGATCGAAGTTAGACTAAAATCGCCTTCTTCCCAGTTCGTCAAGCATCCTCTAGCACCGCACGATCAAGAACACATCTCCAGGTTCGATCTCGATTCAATTAACCCCAAATCTTATCTGTCCGATCGATCTGCCAGAGCTCATCTATGCCATCCAAGCATGACTCATCTCAGTTGTTGGATCAGAGTCTCACCACCATCACGACCATCCATCACGCCAGGTATTTAAATGATACAATTGCACCCAAGCCCCTTCATTTATTTTATTTCGCAATTAAGTCCTTTGTACATGTGTCCGCTTATTGTAATTCGTATATTTGCATTTCAGCCCATGGTTTTTATTTTATTTTCATAACGGTCCTATTTAAACTGTGAAGTGTGCATGGCACATGATTTTTGGGTCAATTGCAAAAAATACTAGTATGTTATTTATTACTATTTAGACCATGGAATTAAATTATTTACAAATTGATCCTATCCAGCGAGGTGCATGTGTAGTGGCATGCGATTTTTGGAAATTTTATACAAATTGCCCGCACTTTTTATATCTATTATCATTTATTCTGTAAACATTAAATATTTTCATCCATATCCTTGTGCACCTACAATTATTTTGCATGTTGAAAATTAAATAAAAAAATAGAACAATGCATTTAAAATTCCACAAAAAACATGATAGAGTCCTATTAATTAGATCTTGCATGATTAATTTTTATTTTGCATTTTCATTATTTTTATTAATTTTAAATTTCAAAAATAGTACAAAAATTCCCTATTTTCTTTTAAAAATCAATAAAAAATAAAACCTTCAG
The DNA here is from genome assembly GCA_037367405.1 of Ottelia alismoides. Taxonomy (NCBI): domain Eukaryota; kingdom Viridiplantae; phylum Streptophyta; class Magnoliopsida; order Alismatales; family Hydrocharitaceae; genus Ottelia; species Ottelia alismoides. Next base: position 1,067,987 of record JAZKJV010000784.1, read on the forward strand.
TAAAATTCTAAAAAAATAGTTTACTTCTTTTGACTTATTTTAATTTCTATAAAATTTTTGCATTTTCATTCCTCATAAAAACCAAAAAAATCATAAAATATTGAAAAATATAAAAAAATCATAGAAATTCAGGGAAAATACAAAATATATAAAATACCTTTCTAGAAATTATAAAATTCATCTTTCATTGTGTGTATATTTCATCTATTTTAGATTTTCTTGCTCTTTTGAAAATCCAAAAACATCTGCATTTAATTCTGTTTGCTTTATTTTCTATTTTTTATTTATTTAAAAGCTCTAAAAAATTTTGGAAAATTTTAGAAAAATCATAAAAACATTAAAAATTGTAAGAAACCTAAAAAATAATTTTATTTGAAGATTTGCTTGTAAACATCCAAAAGGTTAACTCTTTTTGTTCTCCTTGTTAATTTCTTTTATTCATTCCTATTTTAATTATTTTAAATTTTTTTGCAAAATTAAAAATCAAAAATACATATATCATAAAATCAAATAAAAATAAAATTGAAACTCATAAAAAAATAAAATAAAAATTTAAAAATACAAAAACCAATCATAGTGTTCATAGAATCTCATTCTTTTTTCTTTGATTTAATAACCCTCGGGATTTGTGTAGCCTCCCTGAGTTTGACCATGTACGCTATACAGGTAAATTAAATAGCGTATTTCTCTTGCGACATTTTCTTCATTTATTTTGGCTTGAGAATTGATGAATATTTTTAAGGGATTTTTAGTGTTGCAATGACATTGAAATTTAATTCCATTAATTAAAACCATGATTTCCCTGCTCAACAGTCACCCAATAAGAGTTAAGTTAAATATATAAAATAGAATAAAATAGAAAACAAATAAAAGTAAAATAATTAAAAATTGTGTTCAACATGAAAGTTGTAGATCTCGGTGAGATCTACAACTTTCATGTAGAACTCAAAGAGAAAATAAGTCATTTATATATAATATTTTTGCAAGTAATTTAATGTATTAAATTACTTGTTTTTATTTCTTTTCTTTTTTTAAAATGTTTAATATATAAATAATGTTATAATAATTATATACAATATTATTCTAATTTTTATTAGATTTTTAATAATTAATAAATACATAAAATAATAGCACAATAATATGTATATTAATGTACAATAATAATAGGTATTCATTTACAACTCCATATTAAGTAATTAATTAGAATTATCAGTGATTTTTATTAGTTTTCTTAAGCTAGAGAGATACCAATAGAGAATAATATTGATGAACCTGAGATTCATCAATGACCTAGCAAGGTCCATATACAGGCATGTTGGTGTGCATATGAAGTTGTATGAGATGTATGATCTCTCGAAGGAATCATAAAGGTTTATAGTTGATGAACCGAGAGACAGAGCTCACTCATGAGATCTTTGGGTCAAAATGAATTCCATGCATGGATGTCTTGTTTATGAAATAAGACATGAATTCGAGATATTAATATATGCTTTTGGAAAGTATATGATTAATATTGTCACCCAATTATCAAATGAGAAATATATTGATACACTCCAAAGAAGGGAGACAAACCATTGTTTGAACTTCGAATTTATCAAAGTCTTCTAGTGTGAAGGATGGATGAGTATTTGGAATACACATGGTTAGTTTTGTTGTTGTAGTGGATCATATACCATGAACTTCCACACCGAAGTGATGAAATAGGATGGATTTTAGTGGCTCCATTTAGCTAGATACTTTGTGATTTAATTGGATTAAATCACAATTCATTTGAATCCAGTTTCCAAATCCAATTTCACTGTTCAAATGTTAGAAACAGAAATGGTCATGGAAAAGGAAATATACAGGATCCTTGAGCTCATTTCTTAGCTCCAAATGATTTGGACTATGATTAGAAATGGTCAAGGAAGATGGATTCAGCTCACCTACACTTCGTCCAGCTCATGGAGAGTGTGATACGTTTCGTTGTGCTTACTGAGAGTGTAAAGTGTTACAGCTCAAGCTCAACATTCATTGATGATGGTTTTTTTTTTTGCAAAAATGGTATAAACCTTGAAATTGGATAGTTATCCACATTTCAATATAGATGGATAGTATGATCTCGCCGACATTATCTCCAAATGTCTATGTATTTATCTCATTAGTCCTAATTGGATTAGGACTCATATTTGTTAATGGTAATATTATAATAATTGTGATTATTACAAGGGTAATTTTGTGAATATAATTCACAAGCATAACTCATTGATTAATGTGAGAAGTGATTCATAATAACTAATATTTATATGGATGTGATTCATATAAATATTTATGTAAATATGATTTACATGATTTTTCCAAGGCATGAGATTGTGTTAATTTAATTCATATTAATTTTGTAGATGCAAATTAGATTTACATTTAATTTGAGCTCATGAATATAATTTATAAGCTTTGAGGATTAATTTCATAATTTCTTCAATGTTGATAATATGGTTATCAAGTGAATTAATTAATTATATTTGCAACAACAACTTCCATTTATGGAAGGTCGTGGACGTGTATAATAAGTATACATGATCCACCATGTTGTTGAGTTCTTATTAAATTAGGACTCTAAAGTTGTTGCTTATTTTCTTTTAATTAATCGATATTGATTGGAGATAATAAGGAGATGATCCTTGTTAAATTAGGACTTGCTATTAGCCTTTGATTTAAAATCCAAGGGCTACCATGGTACATGTTGGACGCATACAATAAGTATAAAAGGAGGGTTATGCTCTCTCTTTTTGCAACAATTCTAACAGCTAAATCCTCTTCTAAATTCCGTTCCCCCTTGAGAGAAAGAGAGAGAGAGAGTCTTGAGATTCTACAACTCTCACGACTCTCTTCTTTTTGCCCTAGTCGACATCCAGGTTTGTGGGAAGCAACGCGACTCATCTCTGCACCTACGAGAGAGAAGTCTGCAAATCAGACTTCAATTCGAGAGGTTTCTTTAGTAGAAACTGATGCGTCGAAGGTAATCATGATTTACTGCTCTTATTCATCACGAATATTAGAAATCATAAAGGAAAATGTTTCCTTATATATTTGATTTCTAGATGCACAAATCGCTGTGCTACATTTTCTAGTTCATACGATGAACTAACATTATTTTGGCAAATTTTTTGCTAAATATTTCACGTTTTCCATGATGCATAGTAAATAATTTTTTATTTACTTCCTTCAAGCCACCCAAAAACCAATCATCGCTCTTCTTTCATCCCTCCCAGGGTCGAGCCTCGACTCGAGCGGAAGTGTGATGCCGATGGAGTCGGTGGCACCTCGATGTCGACTCATCACATCCTAGGGCTGAAGGTCATGAGGGTTTGATAGTTCACCGAATCAAGTTCTTGACTCATATATATAATATTATATGAATAATACTTTTATTTAAAGATTTCATTGTATAATTCGAAATTTGAACATAGATTATTAATATAAGTTGAACGTATATATAAAGAGAATAATAAAGAGATAATATATTATTGACAAAAATAGTTAACTTTTATAATTATTCTATGTCTTTTATAATCTACATATAATATTTTTTACATAATGAAAGAAATATAAATAGAATATAATTATATGGTCATATCAAAGAGATGGAATACCATTGATGTAAAGTTGAACATAATATTATTATTATCTTTGTATTTTAAAGCAAGATAAGATCAAGCTCATATAGGACAATAATACAAATTAATATTATTATTTTAAATAATAAAAAATAACTTAACAAGATAAAACCTCTTCATTTAACTTGAGGATCTTCTATATCAAAAAACTAAATCCATGAAAATGAAACAAACTGAATTTTTGATGTACAAAGAAACAACTTACATTGTGATGTGAAGAGCTTTAGATTACTCATGTGACGTAAACGTCATCTTAGTAATTATAACCATAATCATGAATTGTCATGAAAGTAAAACCAAATAATAAAAAGACAAAGATGGATATATCGATAAATCTTGAATCACGACAAACATTAAGGAGAAACTTGAAGTATCAAGACCATTGTGTTCGCGTGCTAGGAGAAGAAGCACCACAAGCTATCATGGTTTGTTAGATCTTTGATCAATAATGAAAAGAGGAATGGAAAAGGTAGGGTAAAGAATGTGAGAACATGTAAATAAATGTGGAATGACGAATTGGGATAACAATCTTAAACATTTGATCTTTCTTACTAGATGACTAATATTTTTACTCCTTTTTTTATATTCAATATCTTTAACTAACATGAATATACATGCATGCATATGTATATATATACACATATTAACTTAAGAAAGTCATAGAGTGCTTGTGATCCTCTTAATATCTTACAATTTTTTAATACCATGATAAATTTAATTATCATACTTATTGTAAGTTACTCATACCAAGCTATTGTGACTAGGCTAAAATAAGAACCAGAGAAAGAAACTAATTACATATTTTCTATGGCCGATGCACGAAGGACTCACATCTCTGACTCATGACATATTTTGGAGCCAAACCACTTGAACTTAGTTATAAAGGAGAAAGGAAAGGAAATGTATCTTATACTACGGCAACGTAATATTGCATATGCATGTCATTCATTGAGAAGTCGCATAGATGTAGCATAGGAATAAGGAAATCATGTTGGTGAAGTCTGAATGTGATAAATAATACCAATGGAGCCTAGGCACAATAATAAGTTTAAGAATAATCACTTAATCCTACAGTAAGTTGGTTTGAAAGTACTTTTAGATGCTTGTTGTAATAAGAATTAGATGGTATTTTTTCTCTCGTAATTATTAGCTAAAATATCATTAATAACTTTATAAATGATGAAATCAAAATAAAAATTTTGACATGTTATGATTAATGATATGCAAATACTAAATCTTTCAACGTGAATTAAATGGCATAACATCTGCTAGTACATATTTATATATCATTTTCTACATCCATTTACTTATAAATGAATTGGACTAAATGCATGTCAACTATTTGATGTAATTATGTTGTAGCTCTTTGCATGAGAATATTTGAAAAGGAACTTGATCGGTCCAAGGTGGGGTTGTTACATGTGTGTTAAAGATAAATATATATACATACTATAGGGAACATTCCAATACGATGTGTTCCTTCCTGGGTTCAAGAAGGTCCCTTTTTGTAAAAAAAACACTTGCACTTTAGTAGAATATATAAATAGTTTGTAGGGTTTTCATATTACAGTTTCAGTTATGCCCTCCCTTTTTGGGAATATCAGTTGTACCCACGACTTCTTGTCATTCTATCACTTGTGTCCCTCTGTTAGTTTAATCGTAAATGAGTTGAACTTCACCATGGTTTAATCAAACCATGGTATAGTTAAAAGGGGCATATCCGGAAAAAAAACCCACATCTCCCTTTCACTCTTCATCCCTCATCCTCACCCTCCAACCCTTCCTCCTCCTCCGACCACCTCCTCCTCCATCCCCTTCTCTATCATTCACCATCAATGGCAGCATGTTCCTGACGAGGTCAAGGGTTCTCGACGAGGAGGCCTACTACTTTCTCCTTCACCCCCTTCCCTTCAGGGTTCTTGACAACGGCAACAGAGGGAGGATCTTGGAGCGGGAGGGAGGTGCATGGAGGAGGAGGGTGGAAGGGGAGGCACGGGGGTAGAGGAAAGGAAGGGTAGATGGAGAGATGCAGGGCAGGGGGAGGTGCAAGGGGAGGACTTCGGGGTGGAGGAGCGCGGAGGGGGAAGGCGTGAGGGCATGGGGAGCTAGGGGTGGGAGGGAGGCACAGGGCAGGGTAGAGGAGGCTAGAAGGCATGAGGCGGAGGAGGGGTCGGAGGAGGAGGATAGGTGGGCACTGGAGATAGTGATGCACTTGTAGGTTGTTGACTTCGGAAGAGTCGAAATGCTATTTTTTCATTTTATCCCGCTGAGACGGATCGTCTACCTCTTGTTATCCAACTTGGTTCACAAATCGAGAGTGTCGTGCAACTTGGATATGGAAAATCAGTATGTCAAGTGCCTTTGAATTGTAAGAACAAATAAGCATCAGGTCCTTCGCTAGAGGGAAACTTTGGAGCCCCAATCCCCAAGGACCACAATCCTCCCTTCTGCATAATAGATCTTTGAATATGGAATCTTTTAGCAACGATCTCAGCAGCTAGAGATCATTCTGGCATGGGTTCTCATCCATTTCTAGAAAGATTCGTGCACCTTTGAGAGCTTCTAATAGGAGTTGGGCCTCCTCAAGATCCGACTGGTGAGAGTATCGCTTGATATTGTTGTGAGCCATACTGACCACGTCATGGGAAAGCCATTAGTGATGACACCACACGGAGAAGGCTAGATGGTTGGGACATAGGAGGGGCTAGAGGAGGTGCTGAATGAGGTGGGCAGAAGAGGAAGGTGGGTGGGTGGGTGGGTTCATTTGGACATTTACCAGACAGACAGACAGACAGAGAGAGAGAGAGAGAAAGAGAGAGAGAGATGGCGAGTGGCTAGAGATAATCATTGGACAGGTGGTGGAGGAGGCACATGGGGAGACCTCGAGGCGGAGGAGGGCAGAGGGGGAGGCACACAAGGAGGGGAGGCAGGGGGCAGGGGGAGAAGCTGGAGGCATAGGAGGCAACGCGAGGGTAGGGGGAAGAGCTCAGGATGGAGGGATAAGGGGAGACGGAGGAGGAGCAGGAAGCTGAGGAGGAGGAAGAGAATTGGAGGAAGAGGAAGAGTATGGGGAAGGAGGAAGAAGTGGATGAAAAAAAGATCTTTTTAATCTTTTTTAATTTAGTTCATGTTACGTCCCCCAAAGTTAACGCCTATTTGTGTTGGGGATGGACAGCAATTAACCTAAAGGCGACAAGTGATAGAATGGTAAGAAGTTGGAGGCACAACTGATATTCCCAAAGGGAAGGGCATAGTTGAAATTGCAATACAACGAAAAGGCACAACTGATAAAAATCCTAATTTGTATTATAACTGCACATTGTAATGCATAACTATACATTGTAAAGTTCAAAACTGCGCATTGTATTTTTTACTAAAACAAACATCAAAACATGTTAGAATACAACTTGTTTACCTATATTACAAAATTGCAAATATACGACCTTCCTAAACTCAAGAAGGATTATGACCCATTTAAAGCATCCCCACATACTATATGCATGTAAATATGTATGTAGTATGTATGTATATGTGTATGTGTGTGTGCACGCACACGCAAGTATGCATCTATATAAATAACAAATTGAATTATTATTGAACAATTTCAGGTTAATTCAGAATCGTTTCATTTGATAATGGAATCTACCAATCAAATTCAAATTCAGTTCATTTTATTTCAAATCGGACTTATGAACTTTTATCGAACAAAATCCTAACTGAATTCGAATGATTCGGTTCAATTAGTCAGCATCCAATGAACGCCTATCGAAGTTCTCCCATCTTCTGGATGAAGAGAACTAATAGGGGCTCAAATCCAATGCAATTTTGCGGATTATCATGATACGCATCACCGGAATCAAAAAAATCCATCAATGAATTCAGCCGTCTGAAGTAAGTCCCAAAAGGATCGGATGCATACAAAAAACCCAGGATTCCAGGTAAACACATGATTTATCAATTGATCATTGACTGTAAATGAAGTTCAATGCTTCCGAATCTTCACTACTGCTTGTTTACATGATCTTGCACATGGATCCCTGTCGAAGAGGGGGGACAACGGAATGAATTGGAGAAAATTGGGAATTAGAGTGAAGAGGCTTCAAATATGATAGTGAAGAGGGATATCTACATACCATGTAGAGCCCGTTGACCCTGAGATGTGTGCACAAAAGTATAATCAGGATCAGTGTAAATATGAAAACAATAATCAAAACCATACAGCTATTTGATAAACCAGATTGAGAACATATGGCACATATGACACGAGCACCATCGGATTTTTGCCTTTAGATTTCCAGATCCTCAATAACATGTTTCAACGCACAATCCACGGATAGCATACAATGTTGTAAGCTTTTGGAATGCCCCGTACACAGGAGATTCTGTGAAGTAGAAGAAATAACCAACTAAAAAATACGATGGTATAACAAAGTTTTGGATGGACAGCTACAAGCATGGAGAGAATACCATCTTTCATGTTGTATGACTGACTAGTTAACTGCAATTAACAAAAAAATTTATATCAAAAATAAAATGAAACCGCTGGCAGATGCTGCAAGAGCAAGCGAGCAATCAGCCAGAAAAAAGGGATTTTGTTTGGGTTATCGGTGACAAGAACCATTACCTGATAATAATACACTACATTCTTATCGCCAGTGTTAACATGAATGACCGGCCTACCTATCTATCTTAATATGCAGAAATGTACAAAAATACAACATTTTTTTGACTTCAGGAAGGCTTTGGTTGGTGTACCTGTTCTAGCATCAGTGCACCACGACTCGAAAGAGACCTGACTGGGGTTCAGAGTATTGAAGTCGTTCATCAAGCAAGTACTTCTCAACAGCGACAGGAAGCCTGGCTGGGGTGCGTGACCCCTTAGTGTGGTGGCCGGTGCCAACACAAATTAGGACCTGCAACCGCTGCCCAGCAGACCTTGCAGTTTTCCTCAGGACACCCATTTCATGCTTTAACACGTATATGGCTTCGCTGACATGGAGGCCGTGCAGGTCGATCATTAGCTCTTTTCCTCTGTAATAGCTATGAACCTCAGGGGCTATGGGGTTTCTGTCGAGGAAACAAAAGCATTTATCTCCTCTTAATAGTCCCTACGGAAGTTGTTTTGTATAAACCCTCCCTATCTAGTTTCAAAATAAACTACAAAGCTGGCAAGGAAAGAGGAGAAACGATGAACAAACCTCTGTTTATAAATCAATTCTCTGGCCTTCTCGTGTGCTAATTCCATTTGCATACCATACCACTTACCCTTCTCACTTAGTTCCTTTGCCAACGCTTTGTTACCTATCAAGTAAGCTTGGCTGGCCTGTAACATAGTTAGGACAGAAATGCTTGAATATCACCACAAGAAATGTGTCTGATATACTCAAAAACAAGGATCTCTTATTTAATTGCTAGCCATGTGTCCTAAACATACAAGATTCCAATCCATTCAAAAATAGGAAACCGGCAGTGGGGCTAACCACACTCTTCCCACACAAAGATTGTAATCAAATGAACTAATATGAAAATCAATGCATGAAAGGCTGTCGAACATTCTCGAGTATGCTTTTTTATAATAGAGGAAACTATCCTTAAAATGCCTCAGCAAATAAAATATCAATAGAAGCTATGTACTACAAAAATATTGCAATGCTCTATATTCTAGGTGAATTTTGCAGAATCCTTCTAATAGGGAATGCCGAATCTCATAATATATATATATAGATAGATAGATACTTCTTCAAAAGTAATGAATAAATTCAAAGCCACTTCGCAACAATAGCGGTTTGCTGTATCATTTATAACAAGACATAAAAATGGCCAGTTACAAATATGCTGAAAATCGCTATTTGACTTGTTCAAGACCCATGTCCAAAAGTATGCATCTTGGTTGTGTTGAAATCTCATTTAAATTTTAATTAGAAAGTAAGATGGTTTTCACAGATGCAAGAAAAGACCAACCAAAACCCACACTCAAAATCAAGTAAGGACAACTACAAAAGAACCTTATGAAACCCACACTCAAAATCAAGTAAGGACAACTACAAAAGAACCTTATGAGCAAGGTCGAGATGATCATATTTGTCAGAACACAAGCATTATCCATCATCTTCCCCTGCTTGGAGCCAGGTCAAGATACGTATATAAAATAATCAAATGGAAGAAGCATCAGTGAAGCCAACGCAAATACTAGGTAAAAGGCATCAGTTTTGGCTTCCTTATTTACTATGAGTTAATTATTTAAGATCTTGGTAATTTTGGACTTTGTCGGAGAAAAGGTATTCGGACTCTAAATGGACATAAAAATCAAATATTAGGGCTTATTTCTTTAATTTATTTTAAATATTAAATTTGAGTTACTTTTCTTATCAATTATAAAGTATAAAATCTAGCCTTGTGTCCTCTGAAATAGATTTGAATGAGAATCTGAATTTTCTAATTGGGATTTTATCACTTGTGCCCCTCCGAGATATCGCAATATCAGTTATGCCCCTATCTTTTTGATAATATCATGTTGTGCCCCTCATTTCTTGCTATTTTATCACTTGTGCCCCTCGGGTTAGTGACCATCCATCTACAGTGCAAACGGACGTTAACTTTGAGGACATAAGCGGTATTAAGTTTAAAAAAAGGGTTATATGGTCATTTTATACCCTCTTCCTCATCCTCTTCTTCTTCCTCCTCTTCCCCCTTCCTCTTCCTCCTCCTCCAACCTCCTCCTCCCTCTCCGCCCGAAACTCCTCCCCAGCACTCACCTCCTCCCAACTCCTCCCCGAGCTCCCCGCACCTCCGTACCTCCGCCCCCGCCCAGCGCCGCGCCTGCCCCTCCCCCGCGCCTGCCCTCCCCCGCGCCGCCCCTGCCCCGCACATGCCTCTCCCCGCCCCTCCCTGCGCCGCCCCTGCCCCGCGCCTTCCCTCCCCCTTGCCTGTCGCTCCCCTGCCCCTGCCCCGCGCCTTCGCATCCGTAGAAGACGAGAAGATGAGCCTCTCCCGGTTCAGATCACGAAATGATTATTCTCGATATGAAATGCTTGATGAAGAGGCGCCTGCAGTGGGAATCGGTTTGGGCACAACATACTCATGCATGGGTGTGTGGAAGAAGAATAAGGTGGAGATCATAGCCAACGAGATGGGCAATCGCATCACCCCTTCTTGTGTTGCATTCAACGATGTCGGGCGTCTCATTGGGGAAGGAGCTATCAATCAAGTTGCCGGAAATCTCACCAACACTATCTTCGATGGGTGCTCGTCTTCTATGCTGAACCTCTGGACTTATGCTTCTTTCATGTTTTCCTGCTTTCTATTTTCTCACGCGCGAACCTTGCACCTCCTGCCCGGCCTCCCCCCGCACCCCCAAGCCCCGCCGCCCCTAGGCCGCCCCCTACCTGCCTGCCTCCTCGCGACCCCTGCTCCCCCCTAGCTCCACCGCCCCAGGTCGCCCTCCTGCCGGCCTCCTCCCCGCGACCGCCTGCGCCCCCTAGCCCCGTCGCCCCAGGTCGCCCCCTGCATGCCTCCTCCCTGCGCCCCCTAGCCCCGCCGCCCCAGGTCGCCCCCCTGTCGGCCCCCACCCCCAGGTCTCCCTACCCTCGTCGTCCTGTGCCCCAGGTCGCCCATAGCCCGCCGCCCCAGGTCAGCCCCCAAGGCTTTCAGCATTTAGATAAATTTTTGATTAATTGATTCGTGAAAAGTCACCAAAAAATTCAATAAAATTCACCATTTGATCCGTAATGAGTGATATATCCGTGAAAATGCAAAAAATTTAAAGATTCGATGGATGCATGAAGGTGCAACTAAGAGAGAGAAATTATGAAGAGAGGAAGAAGAAACAAATGAAGGAGGAAGAAGATGAAAAAGATGTGTGGACAATAATACACCTCTTAACTGCACCAAGGCTTGAAAAAAACATGGTTAAGTCAACTCATTGACGGTCAATCTGACGGAAGGGCACAAGTGATGACGGAGAAAGAAGTGAGGGGCATAACTGATATTATCAAAAAGATAAGGGCATAACTGATATTGTGATATCTCGGAGGGGCACAAGTGATAAAATTCCTTTCTAATTTAAACACCTCGAACCTTTTGTCATTGAATATCAAAATGAGATATTTTGCAACTCCCAGAGTTGGTTCTTGCACATAAGCTTTTAAAAGTCCACACCTTCGAAACCAGGTAATGCTGCCTACCCTGTATAAAATAGAGAAATTTTAGTATTCATTATGGCATCTCTGCAAGGAGCAACTACATGACCTAATGAGTTCCATGTTAACTTCCCTTGTAATCTTCCTACACTCCATTCAGAATATAAATGAGTTTCATGTTAACTCCCCCCTTCACCTCCTTACGCTCCAACAAAATAGAGATGTATTACAACATATCCTCTGCCCTCATTTCTCAAAGTCCACACCTTCAGACTGAGCAATGGAGCCTACCGCATCTTACGTATACTTTTCTATCTCTGCAATGGATAACTACATAGCCTACTGAGTTTTATATCAACTTACTCATCTCCTTACATTCTTCCATCGGAATAGAGATGTACTACCATGTATCCCATACTTCAATGATCTCTGCTCACATGAATCCATGGATTCAATTTTCAATCTGATCACCAACTAGTCACAGGCAAACCTCGCATACACCGCCCACAACTCTCATCGCAATAGAAAGTACCATAATTCCCCAATTCCTCATATTGTTGCTTTGATAACATCATGAAAAACCCTTGCCCTTCACCCTTACAATCAGAGAGTGCCTTATAGGACACTCTTCCAATAGTGTTTATTTATACAGATAAAATCAACTACTTTTAACCTTTTTCAAAGAACCTCTATTGCCTCGATTTTTTTTAGAAGTTGCCATTGCATTGGTGCAATACGTGGTTACTACATGAGATATAAAAAAAGCAGATGAGAATCCACAACTTTAAGACTTTTTTTCCAAATGCGGTTCCATGACATTGATATTTATATGGTTCAACAGACTCGGTCCTCTTCTTTATCCACCTTCTCCATGACTATGTCCAGCTTTAATGTTTACTAACTAATGTACCATTTAAATGGCTTGACAATGTCGGTGCAATACATGGTTACTACATGAGATATGGAAAAAGCAGATGAGAATCCACAACTTTAAGACTTTTTCCAAATGTGGTTCCATGACATTGATATTTATATGGTTCAACAAACTCAGTCCTCTTCTTTATCCACCTTCTCCATGACTATGTCAGCTTTAATGTTTACTAACTAATGTACCATTTTAATGGCTTGACAATGTCAGAAAACATATATAATTAGTAAAAAGTTTTGCCATTTCATTAAGCATTCATTATAAATAAAACTGCCACATATTTCATCAAATTCTAAGAGGATGATACAAGCTAATAAATTTGAAAATAAAGTATATATTCAGATTGAGAAAAGCATAATGCAACTGTGACCAGATTGGGAAAAAAATACTACAAGTAGCAATTCTGCCAATAATCTCTCATTTAAGTACTCGTCACTAATTAAAAAATAAAAATAATCTCCAGATTTTTCTATAACCTTTGTGCACAAGCCATATTAAAGTATACTTGACCACAAAATCTTAAAACAAACTAGATATGCGGCATTATGAAACAGGATCTTTACATAAATATTCCCACTAACTCGTAAAAAGTGGATGTTATAGAAAGAATCTTGTATTTTTCAAAACTATAGAATAATCCTACAAAGTTAAGCCTTGTGTAAATGCCCTATGAACCACTGCTACAATTTCTCAATCTTCAACAAAAAATCCGAAGAGAAAAAACATCAAAACATCTCCACCCATATTCACTCAGGCCTATTTGAGAATTACACCGATTCATGCAAGAAAATACAATTCTACTCATATCGATAATAAAATTACAAATTGGGTTGTTACGAGAATGAAGAAGGGAGATGGAGATATCGCATTCACTTTAAAAAAAATATAACGCTTCTTGAGAACTCACAGCATTAAGATCTATGCTAATCCAACGAATTCATATCAATTCGTGCTTTAACATAGACATCCCACTAGGAAAGATATTTAAGAGAACATATGCAAATATTATAAAAAGGATTTTATAATATAAAATATGTACAGTGACAGTATAGTATCAATGATATCTGTACCATCTATGTAATTAAGGCAACTAAATCCTTTAGTAATGCATGGATATCCCACAAATCTTCAAATTACATGCATGCTTTTAAGGTACAAAATAAGATGACTAATGGAGTACATATGTAGTATCCTAGAAATGACGTAAATGTCAATTAGGGAGCTGACCTGGTCAAAGCATGCATTCCGAACTCGGGCTAACTCACGTGCTTCCTCTCTGGATTCTAAATACAGATTACCTGTCATCTCAAAATAGTAGAGTCAGCCTTCACAAATATGCCCCCAAAACTCCAGATATTTTCATTGCATATCAAAACATAAATATTCCTCTTGAACACATGCATGCATGTTTTTTTGTGTCTTGAAATATCAATGCAAATAAAAAAACAAAAAGGAAAAATATTGATATAGAGAAAAAGACAGATAGATGCAGTTTTCCTGTAATCGAGGTTAGATGGCTGAGACATAAGCTTCATTTTGACCAAAAAATATGCAACATTTTAGCTAAACAATATTGTATGATATTAAGAAAAATATAGTATAACACAAATTTCCATGAAATTAAACCGCTTCAAAAAAAATTAGTGTAATTCCTCAAAGTCAAAGAGGCAGTAACACCGTTGCAGAACTAACTATTAATAAGACAGAATACAAAATAATGATAAAAAACATATTGTACATCCCAAGTTTTAGTTTCTAATTCCCTAAAAGAAATGACAAGGGTAGCAAGGCCATGTCCTACAAAACAACAGTAGCTATACTAGTATATGAGCATCTAAGCTGCATAACGATCTTAACAGGAATATAACTAGTACGAAATATATATAATATAAAGGCTACATAAGCATATTTACAAAAAAGAATATACGGAGAATTCCACAAATGGCTCGATTATAATTTTAGAACATAAGGAGCTGCAAAGGGTATGGCAGCGCAAGCTGCAGCAGGAAGAACCGTGATAGGGAGCTGCTGGCTGCAGCTAGCACAGCAATGGTGAGCGACGGGCAAACAATGACAAACTACAAAAAAGAGGATTTCACAGAAAAACGGTTTGGGTTTTGGTTTAACTCCTCGAGCCACATTATCCTCGCATGTGAATATGAGTGCCTTTGCCTTGCCTTGCCACATCACTGCCTCGATCATGTGAGGTGCCCACCTTGCCAGATTCCATTGATGCACCTGCCCTAGGACAAAAACCCTCCGCCTCGCCTCAAGGCATACAACTCATGCACATTGAGGCTAGCTTTTTTGTGCAAAAAAAACCAGCATTTTAAGGGTCAAATACTTGTTCGTTAATCCTAGATGTGTAAAGATCTCGGTGAAAGAACTTAGATACCCATGAAATGTTTACCTACGCAGAAGAAGGGCCTTGTTATAAGATATCGATGGAAAAATTGGTGCTACTGTGGCACTAAAAGGTGGGAATGTGAGAAGAATGCCATGACATTAACAGAAAATTTTTTGAAGTAAAAACATTAATAAATACTTCCAAAATGTTCCTCTTTAAATGCTCGAGATGTCCTGCAAAGTGCAAGGAATGTGAGTCTTGCTTAAATCAAGTGGAGGCAGAGAATACAAGGAGCTAACTTTGCTTAACATGTGAAGAGCTTTGGGATTTAATTTTGATGCATGAAATTAAAAAAAACAAAATATTGAAAACGTCATGAGCAAAGCAATGATGAGGATGAAACCTAAGATATCAATAAAAATTAGGCAGCATTGTGGTGCTAAGAGGCTAACGTGAGAAGAATGTCAGAGCATTGATGGAGGGTGTCAAACTGTCATTTTTATGTTTGAACAGCCTAGCAAAGCTTAAGGAAGACCATATGAGAGGCCGAAAATAACCATCACATGATCTTCCTTAAACCAAGTGGAGACAAAGAATCTATGTAGCTGACGTTATTAAAATGCAACGTTGTTATTTTAATGTGTGAAGGATTTAGAAATAAGTGCAATAAACGGACGAGGGTATGCGCAAAATATTAAATAGGATTTGCATCAAAAAGACCAGGGTCTGGTGGTAGTGCAATATGCCTACCACCCAAAAGACCATGGTTCAAACCCCTCCTTGTGAGGGTTGTGTTAGGTAGTCGGGCCTTTAAAAATAGTTGAATCTTTTGACATGGATTTGAACAAGAATCCATGTAGCCAACCCTACTTAAAGCGGGAGAAGGTTTCACCATATATGACTGGAAAAACTACTTTAGTTGAAGTCTCATTGCAATAAGGAAAGCTGTCGAAGAGAATTACCCACTGCATCTCCAGTCTCAAGCCATAATGGAGCTTCCCTACCATTATTTCGAATTTTATCCCCAAAGATTGACTTTCCCTGCATAGAGAAAGAGCCAGATTGTTGCACTGGACCCCTACTTGAGCCAACTAGTTTATCTGCAAACTATTAACTTCAGGCTTCCAATAGCTAGCATCTTGAGATACATGTTTCCGAACAGCTGAAGCAAAATCCTGAGTTCCTTTCAGATTAGAGGAACTGAAATTCAAAAAGGAAAAGGTTCCTTTATCAATAGATCGATGTCTCTCCGAAGATCTTGGTGCATCACTTCCACAGTAATTTGTTAAAGTATTTTCTGCTTCTGATATCGGAAGAGAAGGAAAATCCAGTGAACTAAAGTTCGGGGCTGATGGTGTCCTTGGAATAATATTCTGATTGAAACCACCATCAACTTGAAGCTGCAGGTAGAAACACACAAAATTTATAAGATATTCTACATCAAGAAAAGGAAAACTAGATGCAGATTATTACTGAAACAGATGGGTCCTCTCATCAAGTTTTATGTACCTCAAGGATCAAACCTTTTTAACACCCTACCATGGAACCCAAAATCATCATATAAGATTTTAACTTGGAATTGACAATACCTCAAGTTGAGTGAGAATTTCAATAGTCAGGTTCAAATCACATCCATTAGCATAATATATATCTGCAAGGCATTCAGAGGCAAAACCCGGAAAATTTGATGCCAACAAGTCTACAGGATCAACAGAAGTATTGTCCACATCAGCATTCTCATCCCCCACATCATTTATAAAACCACCATTTAAAGCTCCATCATAGCAACTTCCTTCCGTTGAAGCAGCATCAGACGAATAATGTGCATCCCATAGTTTCGTGGAGGCATTCATGGCATCGAGAGAGACATTCTTGCCAGAGTAATCCAAATTACGATACCTTGAGAATTCATTAAGGTCACCATTGGTTGTTTGGGAGAAATCGCATGCACACCTGACAATTGAGAATCCCTTGAAACTGTAAATTGAGAGGGTTTGTTGCCTTCATTTAGGGATAAACCTGACAAAGATAAATTTCCTGAGAGTTTTAACCCATTTTCAATCCTAAAGTCAGGGGTGATATCATCAGGAAGTTGTTGAAGCCAATACTGGTGTGCATCATCTTCCAAACTTTTTGATCCATTGGGGAGTGATAGTTCCGAGGTCACTTTTCCAGAAGTTCCAGGGGCATTTGACACAGCATTGGTAGTATTTATGGGTAGAGATTGAAATGACGAAGGAACAAACTCTGCAGCATTAGGATTCAAGGTTCTGATCTTGTTTGGTGAAATCGGTTTCAGATTCTTGAAATCTAACATATCCTTATTCGACATCTTCACGAAATGTCAAGAAGCATGAAAACAAAATGCACCATACATGAAACAATAGTGAATGCACTATCCCAGCCCTGCAAATCAAGCAACAAAAAGTCGTCCATACAAGTTTAGATCAAACAAATCTGTGCATGCAAACCAAAACGGTTTCAAACTTCGTAATAAATAAGAAGTCGGAAGTTATACACTCTTTCTTGTTCTCTTTTGGTACGACACTCAGCTTGCGATCACTTGGAAATTGCATCTGAAAGATCCCACCTTTCGGCGTAAAGCCCAATTATCCATCATTAAAAATTTCAATTTCCGTACCAGAAAATTCGAACTATACGATCTAAGATCAGATATTTTATATATAACAAGGACCGAAATCCTTTTTAAAATCTTGTCTTTCTCTCGGGAACCCATCTTTCAAAAATCACACCGGACACCCGCTCGTCAAAATTATCCCTCAAAACAAAAGAAATCACGCTACATCGCCTTCCAAAAACTGCCAACGAATAAAACCGTCAAAAAAAACAAATCGAAATCAACGAAACTGCCCACAGCCAAAATTTCGTCCCAACCCGGCGTTCGATTCAACGAAAAACTTTCCAATTTCAGCAGAAAACAGAGGAAAAGAGGGAGCTAAGAAGGTCCTCACCTTTATCGTACTCGAGGACTCGGGGATCGGGAAGATGGATCAGGAACATGAGAAAGGATCGAAGCTCAAAGAAGAGATGAGATGAGAAGGAATGAAGTTGAGGAGCAGAGCTCGATCTGCATATTTGGTGGAAATGGATCTCAAGCCTAGAAGAGGGAAACCCTAATCGAGAGGAAGGATTTGGTACTTCTATCGCTGAGGCCGTACTGTCGCTGCGACGCAAATCCCTATCTCTATCTATATATCTATCTATCGATCTCTTCGACGGCCTCTCTTTTCTCTCATCGAAAGGAAGACTTCTCCTTTTCCTTGATATTTGAGCCTTTGAGGCTACCCCTCCAAAAGGGTCGAAATTGCAAGAACGCCCTTCGACTTCTAACGCCCCTTAAGTTATAAACATTGTTTTTAACCGAATTGGACATCGAATCGAAAATCTTATCGAAATGGTCAGATCGGATTGAATCATGTGATCAAACCGCTTCAATCAGATGATGACATCATCATTATTTAAAATCGAATAAAATCAGACCGATGAGAAAAAAGTGGTTGAACCAGCTAATCAAACCGAAATGAAATAATATATATATAATATATACTTAAATATACTTGAAATATAAATAAAATACAAAGACATTGTATATATTTCATATATACATAAAAAAATTCGTATGCACCATCAAATGTCATACATATCATATATATATACATATATTTGGATTAGTTGCTTTATAATATAATAGTAGTTTAATTATATTTAAAACACATTACAATCAAAAAGTTATGTTAGAGTAATTGGTTAGGAGTTTATAATTAGTAACCAAAGGACATGGGTTCAACTCCCACTACTTGTATTTTTTAAATAATTTAAAAATTAAACACGGTTCAACTTTGGTTGAACTTAGTTACACTAGATTAAAAATAATATGTTGAACCATGAGGGTTATTTAAAAATTGAAATTCGAACCGAATCGACAATAATCAGTTAACCCGGTCCAGGACCGATTCACTGACCGGTCCGGATTGATTTCAAAAACATTGGTGTTATAGAAGCATTCATAAGTTGTGGGAGTTAGGGTGTTGTGCATGGTAAGTGTTTCAACATATATCTGCCTCGATCCATAAAAAAATATCCTAAACTTTTAGATAGCCGTTCAATTATAGGATCGAGCATCTAATCCAACTTAACCTCTCACCGTGAGTGATCCAAAGGGATTTCCACGGATCTTGCAGTTGTCCAAATGGATGTAAATGAGACACAAATTATCCAAAATTATGAAACATGATAGACAAATGTGATAATTGCATCTTTGGATCGAATGAAGGTGATAACTATCAAATTTTGTGTTATAATTGTTGTTGTGATTAGTAGTACCCTTGAGTGAAATTTTGGTTTTGGCCATGGTCATTGTAAATTACAATGCACATAATTAGAATTAATGTGGTATATGTATTATGATATTGTAATTTAATGAGTAATGTTCATAAATAAGTAGTCAAAGTTGTAAGATGATAAGTTAACATCATAAAAAAATACTTGTTGCATTATTTCCATATCTAGCATGTTAATAAATTAAAGGAAGTCCATCCATTTAATTGATAGTATTCAATAGTTCAATATAATACAGGTACTCATTGGAATGGGCCAGGTTGGTCCGTAACCTGGTAATTATGGGATCAGGACAGGTCATGATGAAACGGTTTGGGTACCTATTCCATGAACATCCCTTATAGGACCCCCTATCCTTGATTTTGATCCAAAGTTCAGTGGCCTAATTATCACTCTTATAGGTCATCACTTGACCTTATAGCAAGTTGTGTCATTACATAAAGATTTTCTGTTAACAAGGAATTTAATTATGCTACCATGTAATATATAGATTTCCCTCTAGACACTACATATATTTATATTTTACAAACCAATGCCAAGTCTAAAAGGAAGTTATATTTTATATTTCTATAATTATTCTATTTCTTAGTCCACCTCAATTCACAAGATAATTCATAAGCATATCATTCCTCTTTGTATCACCACAAGTAACTATGCCAAACGAGGGAAGGTTGGTAAGCAAGTGTCCCTCTATCACCATAGGGGACATCCATCAAGTGATAGTTCAGTTCCGATTTCTAAAGGGGACGGTCAACCTTGATGATCATCTTAGCCAACTATGCATTTTATTGTTCACTGTATGATATATATATATATATATTATATAGAGAGAGAGAGAGAGAAGGGCATATACTAGTAGAAACCATTTATTCCATATCCTTAGTGTGGTATTGATTAATATAACTGATGTATATACAGATTGACCTTATCCTCCCCTCAGTTTATGGCTTAATAAGTTACACTAACCTTGTTTTCTTGTATCTTGAAGGTGAGGGATTAAACCTCACGCATAAGTGAAGTGTGATGATCGTATCGCATACGATCGAGGTTGATTAGTCATACTAGTCGTAAAAGGTAGGCGAAAACTAAAATTTTCTAATGAAACCACATGACATGGGAACAATTCTCACACAATTTCATCAAGATCACTCGAGTAATAGGACTACCTTTTGAAGCGTGATCGTGATCCACGAGTCTCTAAGAAAAGAGACCTCTCGTCTTAAGTATAATTCGACATAGAGCATTTGTGGACGTGTAGATGAGGCATGTGCTTCACACAATCCAAAGCGATGATCCGAGCAAGGAACCTCCTGATTTTGTCTCACGAAATCTGTTGTCTCCTTCAGATGCAAGAGGCGCCAAATAAGACGGAGAACCACAAGCAATCAATTCGGGAGCACGACGGTAGTGAGACGATGATCACACTCTCAATGAAACCTTGGTGGACGGTCCCAAGGTGTTTAGAGAGAGAGAGGTGTTGCAATAATTGCTTCAATTTGATTATGTAAAGAAAGAGCTAGGGTTAGCCTATCTTTTATATGAAATCGGATGGCTAAAATGCATTCCTAATAAAATCAATAGACAAGGTTTTGTTGCAAGAATTTCTAAGATTATAATTAATTTAAAAAAAATAAAATAAGTTGAAGACATTCTTTAATAAATTGTCTCAAATTATAATCAATCTCCTTATAGAAGAAATAAGAAATAGGAGAGCCTCCTTGCTAATAGTGGGTGGACTACCACCATGGTGTCTCCACCGAATTGGGTGGACTACCACCATGGTGTATCCACCAAATCTTCACTCTTATTAGGGTTGGATTTCTCTCCAATTCATTCCTTAATTGGTGAGATCTCAATCTCCACCAAATCTTCTACATATGAAACAAATTGATATTGATTTATCATCAAAATAATTCTAAATTATTTTGTGAACAATTTCAATCATGACATTGACAACGATGAATCATATCAACCATCCAATATTAAATGTAAATCACATTCATATTTTATTGTACAATGTGAATCCAGTTCACATTAACTTATAATTTGTGAATCCTATTCACAATTAAATATCTCTTATGATATTATGGATCGCATAATCCATGATGATTGTGGACAGTGCTATCTACACAAATCATAACTATGATAATTAGATCCAATTTAATTATCTTAGATGTCTTTCTACACATGTCCAAAAAATATGAATCATATCTACATTATTAATGGTAATTAAATCCAGTTTAATCGTCAACTTTTCAATGTTTGGTTATTGTCAATAATAGAACTACTCTTGAACTCATTCAAGAATAGTATGCCTTCTCCGCATATACTTGGAGATAAGGACAAGGCTGTTGCATATTCCATGTATAGTGACTTGGATATTGAGATCTAATCTCATATCTAGATCTAGATGACCTCTCAAAGATGTCTAATCAAGTTAGACAAAACATATAATCTTCTCATTGCATCTTATTCATATTCATATCAGTGTCCAACATTTGGACTAAGATTAGATAACTAGTATATTGAGCGGAGTCACTAAAATCCAAACATGGTTCATCACTCCCTCGGTATGGAAATGTCACGGTTATACAATCAATTAAGATCACATCACCCTCGAGTATTCCCAATACCTCTACATCCCGCATACGGGAAGACCTAAGATAAATCTGAAGTTTCTATCATATTTGATATGTCTTCTTCTGGGTTTTATCATTAAGCTTCTCATTCTATCATAAGGAGTTGTTATCGATCATATGCTTTCCAAAAAACATACATCATATCTACAAATTATGCCATGCTTTTAAAGCAAGATGATCATCGATGAAATTTGGTTGGTCTCAATATCTCATGAGTGAGCTCATGCCTTCTGGTTCAATAGTGAGCATGTATGATCTATTTGAGAGATAGTATTGCTCATATGCCCTTGTATACCACCTCGCTGGTGTGAAGACCTTGATTAGGTCATCAACCTAATCGTCTATCTAATATACATACTCATATATATAGTAGCACGTCTATCTCTGGTCAGGGATACGTGCATGTATCGTGACAACTTAAGATATAGATCTTGGTTATCTCGACGGCATCTCCGAATCTCTATTCCTATGCATAGGACATGTATCAAGAGGTCGGTCATATATCAGCCTTTGGAGTAAGGATGGTCATCCCCCTCTCAAGTTGTGGATCCTCTCTCGACAATCATTTGACGGTGCAAGTTGAGTCTTCAATCTAACTCTTTAGATATCATCTCAGCACCATCCTCAATGATTCAACCACTAAATCAATATATGTATGATTATCAAAATGGACATAGTACATGACCCTAATTGTACCAAGGGATCGTATAAGTGCATTCATTCATTAATCTTAGATAGGGAGTGAAAATCAATAAGTTTTATTGATATATAAATAGATCACAACAACATTTATTGTAGAAATAGTTCGTCATGGGCTCACATATTTAACAATCCCCGCTAGCCCTCAAAACCATTCAGGTATAATATTTAAACACATGCTCATTACATGTTGGAGCAGGTTCCCCCTTTGCTGGAGCATGTTCACCTCCCCAATTTTGCCTTCATTTTTACGCAACTAGTGGTCGAGGAGAATCCTCTTTGGGTCTCAAGTCTAACTGTACAGGTTTCGAGCTTCAAGGCATTTGATTATATGATTTTCTTGAGATACCTAACGCCCGGTCGTAGAGGAGCATGTAGCGTCCAACAAGTTAGATCTGACAATCGTTGTATCGACCCTCTCTCAGCTCTCAGTACTCAAACAATCTGAATAAGTCAAACAATTAACCCACAAAGATAATAAATAATATAAAGGAGTGACCTAAAATTTATTATATGCTACAAAAATGTGTACAGAAGACAAGTAGTAGGGGTCGAACCACAAAGAGCACAATGGGTAGAGAAATGATGAGTATACTACTTAGAGACTTTTTATTTCTTTTAATTTTTGAAGTGTTTTTGTGGGTTTTGATTTTTTATGTATTTTTTATTTATTTTTAATTTTGCAAAATTTTACTTTCCTTTTTAAAATTAAAGAAAATAATATGTAATAAGATAGATAATAAATATATAGATATATATAATATATAGGTAATATATAACAAGAGATTTTTTGGGTTTTTAAAATATAACAAATGAAATCAAAATTAACAAAATAAAATATTTGTAGGACCTGTAATTTTCCTCTTTTTTGATGATTTTTGGGAATTTTTAAGAATTTTTAGGGATTTTTAGATAAGGAAATAAACAAAACAATGAAAACAGAGATCCAGGAACTTGAAATGGGCTTATAAATATCCATCAAGTTAGATTGAGCACACAATTTATTTTCTTAGATACTAGAAAATACAAAGAAAATTCAGAAACTTAGAAAATATTCTTATGACTTTTTGTAATTTTATAAAATTTTTATAAGGATGTTTATGTTTTATAATTTGTAGGAGTTTTCTGAATATTTTGCAAAAATACTTGGCCAGAAAATGAAATATAGCAAAATAAACATACACGGTTTTTTTAGGAATTTTTCAAAACATTTTGTATTGTTTGTAAATGCTAAACAGTAGAAAATACAATGTTATTAAATTTTTATAAATAAGAAGATAATTTTAATTGCCTTGCAAAAAATATATGTAACAAAATATAGTTCCATACGCTTAAGATGAATTTCTTATAATTTGTATTGCAAAATGGTATTTTAATAATTAAAATACAAATACAAACTTAAATCAACAATACAAGGACCTAGTTGTAATTTTTAAGAAGTTTCAGAACATTTCATAACACCTTAACAAAATCTAGGGTATTCATAAAATTTTTACATAATAAAATATAATGCATGCAAGATAAGGGTATAAATGCAAATATCAAAGACCAAAAGGACCAAGTATGCAATTTATCTAAAATATTTTGTACTGATATCCAAACATAAATAAACACAACCTAGAGGGGGTCCACGCAAAATAGCCTTCCCCTCACGCGCACATGCACGTGAGGTGATGTGGCATTGGACCGATGTGCAAATAGATGAAAGCTTAGGGTCCTCAGTGCAAATATGCAAATTATTACATCTGCAAATGAAAGTTTAAAGGATAAATAATAAATACAAAAGGTTGGGGGTGAGGATCGTAAAATACCCCCATATGTGTGTGGGCGGAAGGTTCAGATGCGTTCATTTATCCGCGTGTCGCGCACTCAACGGTGGATGATGGTTCGATGAAGAGCGACCGAGATTAGATCTCGGTGCTTGATCTGACAGCACTGACTCGTTTGATCCGACGACTGCTGTAGGCATAGGGGCTCCAGTTTTGATCCAACGACTCTAAGATGATCGGGAAGAACAACTCAAGAATAGCTAGGCGTCGACCTTCGATCGAGCCTTTTGTGTGCTCCTAATGCGCTCCCTCGTTGCTAAGATGCTCCTCGTGATCTTGGATCGTTTCTGTAGCTGGTGGATGCCTCAAAATGTTCTAGACCTCATTGATGGAGGTATGGAGGGTCGGAGGAGGATTGGGGTATTAGAGCTGCTAAGCCTAGATGATTTAACCCCCAAATGGGGTCCTTGCATTCATGGACTTGCACTATAAGCTTCAGGACTCGAGAGAGAAACTCCTCGACCCGATGGTTAGCAAAAAGAGAGGATGGATGACATTGATCGATCGCCAACAAACAACAGAGGAGAAGATCGGGTGGACCTGATCTGAGTGAGATCGGGGGACGTGATGGACTGGAAGATGTAGCAATACAAGGGAAAGGTATTGGGATGAACGACGTGAAGGCAATGTGATTAGCCTCGTGCATCATGAAAGCGTGAAAATCACATCATATGCGATCTAGGTCAACTAGGCATGCTAGTTGGCATGTGATGAATCTCCATTTTCATCACTTTTATTCTATCATTTTGGCCTTAAAAACCCTAGCTAATGCATGTAAATAACATTATTTTGTACATATTAACATTCATTATTTATTCCAATTATTATATATAACGCAATGTTTTTAATGCCAAAACTATAGAATAAAGAAAAGGAAAGAAAAAGAATAAAATACATGTTGTTCGCGATTTTTCTTAGGGACGGAAAAATAGTGGTAAAATAGTGTCGTTGCTATTCCCAAAAATCCCGTGACAAACAAAAAATATTTTTTTTTTTAAATTTTGCTACTTATTAACCTGTATAGCGGACATGATCGAACTCAGGGAGGCTACAAATCCCGAGGGTTATTTAATTAATCAAGAATTAATTAAGAGAAAATAAGAATCTCAAAGGACAACTATCCTTGGTTTTTGTGATTTTTTATCTTTTAATTTTTAAATTTTTTATTTCTATTTTTTTATATTTCTGATTTTCAAAATTTTAGTGATTTTGATTTTACAAAAAAAATTTATTTTAAAAATAACATGAAGTAATATTCACAAGATCAAAAATATGCATACCAACTCTTTTTGTAATTTTTCAATTAATAAAAAATACTCAGAAACATGCAAAGAAAATATTTTTTGGTTTTAAAAGTTTTGAAATTTTTTTTAGAATTTTTGTGGAATTTTTAGATAAGATTTTTGATGTTTTTTTTCATTTTTTGGGTTTTATAAATAATTAATGCATGAAAATTGGTCAAAAATTAAAAGACAATGAAATAAAATTACCCTAATATTTTTGGAATTTTTGGAACAATATTTGAATTTTTATGAATTTTTGAATTTCCGCAAGATAAAACGACACTGTTTTTAATTTTTTAAAAATAATAAATGAAATGAAAGTGCAATGAAAATTTTATGCTAAGAAGATAAACACATAAGGAGAATAGCATAATTTTTGCAAGATTTTTAGATCACAAATAACATTTATTTCATTCAAATAGAGCACACAAGTTTTTGTTCTGTAGTTCAGGGACTAAAATGTAATTACATAAAAGTTCTGTACTGATAAAATAACAAGAAATAAAATTCAAGGGAAAGTTCATAATTTACCCAGAAAGCAAGTACCCTACACGTGCTTGAGGAGTTGGCGGGGGCTTATTCATAATTTTCGGAAGTTCTAGGGGCTGAAGATGCAATTTGTCAAATATCTTTTTTTATTCTACAGAGCCCTCCCTAGGGCTTTCGTTGCTTTTTCCACAAGACAGGGGGGAGAGGCAAGGGTTGCTGCCCCCTTCTTCTTCGATGGCAGCGCAGTGGCACTAAGGGCGGCGAATCGGCGGTGGCGGGCGGCTGCGAGATGCACGTGGCTCCGCGCGGGGGTGAGGTCGTGGAGGTGTGGCGCTGGCGCGCGATCTTCAGAGGCGGAGGGGTTGTAGATGTGGAGCTCGACGGGCGGTACAGCCGATGCTGGGTTGCGGGTGACGAACGGGAGGAGCGGGCGGCGCGCGGGTAGCAGAGGAGCGGGGCCACCGCCCCCTTCTTCAGATGTCGATGGCGGCGGGAGGGAGCACGACCGCTGCTGGGGCCGAAGATCACACGACTGCGGGAGGCTCGATCGGCGGTGGCGGGCGACTGCGAGATGTGCACGGCTCCGCGCGGTGGCGAGGTCGTGGAGGCTCGCGCGCTGGCGATCGATGGCGGCGCCGCTCAAGGAGAGGGCGGCCTGGCGAAGAGGGGGCCGCGCACGACAACGTTGGAGACAGCGGGGGACGAAGGGCGGGGGGTGATGTCCCCGCATCCTATGGTGATTTTTTTGTAAATTTTTTTATTATTTATTGTAAACAGTGAATATAAAGATTTTTTTATTTTTTTTGTAAATCCGAAAAACATGAAAGAAAAAGGATATTGAAATTCTCTTTTTTATTATTTATTATTATTTATTTATTTATTTTGTTTTTTAATGATCCTGCAAAACAAACATTAGAGAAAATGATTTTTTTATTTATTTATAAATCGGAAAAATGAACGAGGATCTGGTGGGCATGAGAGATTCGAATCCGATCTCCGACCACCGTACGCGGTCGGAGTTGAGAGATCGTGGATGATAGAATTAGAACGTGGAGAGATCGAGAAAGTGAGATGAAAAATCGAATCAGTGGCGGAATAAATCGTGGCGGATTTTAAGATCTGGATAAAAAATGACAACGAGATTAAAAAATGCGAGAAATAAACTACGATTAACCT
This sequence comes from Ottelia alismoides, assembly GCA_037367405.1. Classification (NCBI taxonomy): domain Eukaryota; kingdom Viridiplantae; phylum Streptophyta; class Magnoliopsida; order Alismatales; family Hydrocharitaceae; genus Ottelia; species Ottelia alismoides. The sequence goes on from JAZKJV010000784.1 coordinate 1,095,530, forward strand.
AGATAAAAATAAGAAAAATGTGGATCTCACCCTAGGAGCGGAAAAGGACCGTGATCGCCTCGACAAGGCTGACTCGCTATCACCGGACGGCTTGGAGACTAGGTAAATTTCTCGACGAAATTTTTCTCGGAGATCGGGCTCCTCTCTCTAAAGATTGATCAAGTTGGAATGAGGGAGAAGGAGCCATATAAATAGAAAAGAGATGAAATTCAAATTTTTGATTTTTTTGGTTTTTTTGGTGGAAGAGATCAGAGAGATGAAATTTGAAAAGAGATAAAGATAAAAAGAGATAAAAGTATTTACACAATTATCTATTTTTTTTAAATTTTTGTCACTTTATTTATTTGAATTAAAAAAATATTTTTTATTTTTTATGGTGGTTAATTAAAAATAGCAACTATTTACATATATGAGACTATATACAAGGGTAAATGAGGAAATTAGCCTTTTTTGTTTAAAATTTTTAATATTTTTATTTTTATTTTAAATAATTAGTGGGAATAATTTACAAATATATACAAATACAATATGCATAAAAATACATGAGAAAATTGCACAAACCACCCCAAAAAATCAACTTTTTACTCGTAACTCCAAAAATTATGAAATCATAACCATTTTAAAGTTAATTTAAATTCGAATCCAATGGAAGTGAAATTTATTCAATTTGACCTCATATGGAGCCGGAACTGGTCTTTCAATTAGTGCTTAGTGGCTTTTTTCCAAGTGTGGCTACTTTTATTATGTACATAATTTAATTGTGCAATTATTTTTATTAATTAGGACACATTTTTATTTACAACTTTGGTTTGAAAGTTATTTGATCTGAAGTCAATTAATGCACAAATAAACTAGTGTCAGTTTTACACAGATATACATGAAATAAGTGAGACGTATTTACAACAACACACACACATTTTTTTGATTTTTTGCTTAAGGACCCTTATCTCCCCCTACTTTATTCATGTTCGATCAGGACAAGTCTTGACCTTCTCTCGGGGTTCGAGTCAGCCTGTATCTATTACATATATACAGTCTTCCCTTTTTTATTTTTTTATTTTTTTATTTTCTTTTCTTTATTTTTCCTTTATTCATTTATTTATTTTAGGTTAAAATTAGTAAGAAATGTACAAGATTTACACACAGATGCAAGTTAGTAAGAATATGGAGTTAGTGTTTTATGCAGGTGTTTTATAAGGGATTTTAAGCTAAAATAAATGAATAAAGATGACGAATCGCGGATTCATCATCCCCCTATGCTTTACCTTTGCTAGTCCCTTAGCAAACACTTATTCTAAAGAATAAGTGAAGAAAAAGAAAGGAAAAATAAAGAAAGTAGGACAATCTTGAGTATTAGACTTATCTTCATAAAATTGTAGTTTGGAGCTCTGTTGGACCTTTGGATTATTAGTGTGTCGGAACTTTTGTGAGACTTAGAATTTTAAAATTGATGGCCTTCAAGTTCTACACATCATTGTGACAGTTTCGACTCGGAAGTCCTCTTAGATCAATCTTCTTCCCAAAGCACACCCTATGAACATTGAACAATCGACTCATGTGTGTGAAAGGTTTTAGCTCTTCCCATCCAGAATGTCGGACTACCATGCAAATCTCCTCTCCAGTAATTCGTCCTCGGAGAGTCAGGTATTTCCTTCTAAGGTCTGTCGCACTGTGTTCACAATCGAATTGGGGGAGAAGTTCGAAGAAGGAGAAAAGAACTGGAGGGTGGCCAGTGTAGTCACCTCTCCATGTGGAGTTGGCCAGTGTAGCCAAGTCTCCACCAAGATCAGCAGGTTTCTTGAGGCTTGGACCTTTTTGGTCAGATATTTATTTGGTAGTGGCTTCTTTGTATTTGGATTTTTGGTGGTTCTACTTGGATCTTGTTGTGCCCCTACGGATATAGAATCTTTTTGTTTCCGTACATTTTTTGGGGTCTTAGAAAAAATTGTGCCCAGTCGTCCATCCCTTTTCCGAAGCTTTATTTCAACCCGTACTCCGGTATTTAGATTTCTACGCTACCAGAAAAGAAACTCACACAGTCTTCCAACATCCCATCTGAGTTGAGCTAAGTGCATAGTGCGAGAGTACAAATTGATTCCCTATTCCAGAGTTATACCCATAATGAAGAGACCAAGTTAGACACTAAGAGTCAAACACTGCACATTGTCATGTGGAACTCAAAGAATTAAGTCAAATACCTGAAGCTTCTAAAATCCTATTTCTCGGTGAAGTTCCTCTGAAAATTAGGTGGATTAAGGTTCAACTAAGCTCCATTCTTCAATTTTATTCCAGACAGTTTAAATGTCATACTATCCTGAAAAAAATGCACATGCAAATGCAAGAAAATATGAACAATGCAAAGATGTTTTTTAAAAGGAATGATGCACATGTGAAAAGAACATTTTTAAGAAAACAATTATCTAATTTTGAACTTTTTATGGATTTTTGGAGGAAAATGCAGATGTGAAAGAAAGTTTTTTTTTAATTATGCAAATTTTATAGATTTTTTGTTTTGTATTTTTTTAAAAAGGAAAAAAGGTTAGTATAATATATACAAGTATATACAAGATTTTTTTTGTTTTTTTTTGTTGTTTTTTTGTTTATTTTTTTGTTTGTTCTTTTTTTGTTTTTTTGTTTGTTTTTGTGTGTGTGTTTTTGTTGATTTTTGTGTTTTTTTTGTTTTTTTTGTTTTTGTTTTAATTTTTGTTTTTGTTTTTATTTTTGTTTTGTTTTTTATTTTCTACACACGTGGATTTTACAAAATTATACACATAACCCCCCAAATAAACGTATTTAAAAGTATGAGTTATGTCTAAAGTATATATATAATATATACGACACCCCCCTATACTTAGCTCGAACTATGTCCTCATAGTGATCAGAGAGTGAAAAAGGAAGACATAACTCATGCTAAGTATAGAAAAGTGAAAAGAACTCCTATGCTACAATGACTCAAAGAAAAGATAAAAAGAAGAGAAGTTGGTGATCCCCCCTACACTTAGGATCAAGTAATCCTAAGTATAGTGGAGTGTACAAAAGGGGAAAACTGATGAAGAGAATGTACATACTCAAAGATAAAAAGACACTATATTGAACAACATCACCTCCCTATACTTAGGGTAGAGTATCCCTAAGTATAGGCAACAACAAGAGTGATGAACAGGACGAATATGAACAACACAAATCGTTCACCCCCCTATACTTAGTATAAAGCACATCCTAAGTATAGCATATATACACACACGGAAAATGGGTGAAAGATAAAACGGGAGAAGAAAGAGTAAAACAAAAGGATATACAAGAGGAGTGGATGTACAAAGGTCAAGAAGGTCGAAATCGAGCCTTCTTGCGGGACCGCTGAGGAATGGATCTGACAAGGTGTAGGTCGATATTGGGATCATCATTAGACTAAACTGAGTAGGATCGACCAAGAATGTATCCTCAACGGTTTCAGAGTGTGCAGGCTTAAACCGGTCAGTGGAAGTAGTATGGTCATGTTTGGCCTAGGAAGTCTCGCAAATATCAAAGTAAAAAGGCTCGAATTCATTATCCGAAAAAGTAGGTTCAATTTCATCCTGGCGAGCCTCTATTGGATCATCATCTTTATCAAAAGGCTCAAAATCCTTTATAAAAGCAATCAAATCAAATTTGGCCTGCTCGGTCTCATCTGAATCATGGTGAATAGGAACGAACTCATCAGTGGCAGTAGTTGAATCATGTCTGTCCTATCTAGTCTCAGATTATGTCTTCCGCTCTAGGGTGTCTATCGTGTAAATTCCGCGGATGTCATCAATGCATCGCCACATACCAAAGGGGGAACTCCAAGGTCTATGCTTTTCGAGTCTTCCTCCTTGAAGAGGAATTCCTGGGTTTCATTATCATCCAATATATAACAAGAATCTCTGATATTATCATCGAGGTCAAATTCCTTGGGGTTGTCTAACACAGACGAGCTCTCATGGGATGCAGGTCTCTGGTCAGTAATGGGTGTAGTGATCAACACATCGCTCCCTACATCAGAACGGAAGCGAATCTCTCCTGAACCATAATCAATAACGGCTCTTGCAGATGCAAGGAAAGGTCGTCCCAGGATGATTGGAGGGTGCTCCACAGGGGTGGAGGTCTCCATGGGCATTACAATAAAATCTGATGTGAAATTCATGCCCTGAATAAAAATGATAGCGTTTTCTAGAATACCCTTCGGCCTCTTGATAGATCCATCAGCAAATTGAACTATCATCCTGGTTTTCTTGAGAGGCCCAAGATGAAGAGATTGTACCATAGAGAAGGGTATTACATTGATTGATGAACTGCCGTCAAGGAGAGCGTTATCACATGAATAGTTAGATGTGGAGCAACTCACAAGAGGTATGGCGGTGTTCCCTTTCTTAAAATACGGATGGTGAGAGATGACGTAGGCAGTGGCCATTGTCTAGATGTGACGCTCAGATCTTCTCCTTTGCTTTCTCTTCTTGTGTTGAGGAGTAGATAAATCTGTCATGGCCTGTTGAAGTGGGGCTTTAATGATCTCATGAAGGATGGCCACAATCAGCATTTTTTTGAATTTTTGGACCTCATCCATACAATGGAGGAGGTCAGAATCAGCATTTACACGAGGATTGCCAAGAGCAGTCTGGATAATGGAATCCCATGGGTCAAGGTTGGGACATGATGTGAATAGATGTGTGGGTAAATGATCGGGCATTTGGGTCCTCTCCTCACAAAATGAATCGATAACGTGTCTCCCAGAATATTTTTGGATTTTAATTTTTTTCTCATTTTTTGTATTTTGGGTGATTGCAAGCTCTCATGATTATCCTCAAGTGAATCCATATCCTCAAATAGTGGAGCAGTGTTTTGGCTCGTATTTATGTTAAATAGATTATTAATCCTCGAATTCATATGCTCCATCATCTGGTTCATTGTCTTAAGTGCGGAAATCATGAAAGGTGACTCCAAAATCCCAGGATCGGGTGGGTTGAATGTAGGTGGGTGAAAATCAAAGTCCTTTGATTCCTGAAATAAAGGGTTAGACAGATATGCACAAAAATCAAGAGGAAAGTCCTTATGAAAAAGGGAAGGTGGATTGTCTGGAGAGTACAAGGTATCCACAAAGATCGGATTAAAATAACTCCAGTTGGCCATCTTCGAAACAAAAGACGGGATCGGGAGAGCACAAGGATCAAGTCAAAAGATATGGAGGAAAAGGCGCAAATGCACAGAAGGATCTAGCAAGCACACAAGCAATCAAACACAATACAGACCCCCAGTTCATCAACTCAACTCAAAGTGAAGACCGTGAAGGTTCGGTCAATTATCTTGTCAAATTTAGAGTTTGGTGAGAATACAATATATCAGAGCGGTTAAAGCGAGTTGTTAGGAACCCAATGCTCTCAAGAGACTTGTCCAATCCTAAAGTTAGATCTTTCCCAACCAGTATGAATTGCGGACTTTTTACCAGCTACCTGATCAATTCAATCTGTTAAGGACGTCACGGGCCGCTTTACCGGCTACCGGAGAGATCCTCACTGGAGAACGACTAACCCAAGATAGTAGTCTAAAAAGAGTTCGGGCGTGGTTCTATCCTAGTGTGCATGTCACTCTCTCGCTCAAGAAAACCAAACAATGAGGGGGTTACTCTCCCCAAAACAGTGATTTTCCTTGTATTTTTTAGGGTCGAGTTTTCTTTAGCAGTCCCGGTTTTAACAGTTATCACTTGGTTTAAAATATTTTCAAATAATCACCCACCGAGTGTCCAATTTCCTTTTTAACATATGTGAGTGAAAACAAGGAAGGAGATCGGAAATGCCAATGCGTGATTAAAAGCAATGATGCATGCATGGGTTAGAGATGTGTACCTTGTCGCCAGCACTCTACATGCAAGTGATCAGCGCAGAATTGAAATAAACTATCCTATATGCAAATGCAAGTGAATCGTCCTACATGATAGCTTCTATTAACGTGAAAGAACAAGTTAATTTGACTAAGTCTAAATTACGCTCTACTCTATAAGCACAAAAATTTCTTGTTTATGGTGTTTGGACCTAATTAATTACCTGACTCAAGCAAATTAATTAAAGCAATCAAGAGGTAGCTCACGAAATCTGTGGGAAACAAAGAAAAATAAAGGCGATGAAAACAAAACCGGTGAGGTCCCCCAAGTGCACCGGCACTTGGTGAAACAGACCCCACAATAAATGAATGTCCTTTTACAGAGTTCAAATGGTAGAAAATAAAAAAAACTCTATCTCTCTCTCTTTTAATTTTTTCTTCTTCTCCTCTTCTCACGCTATCCTACGGCTTGGTGAAGAATCAAGCCGCCTCTACGTCGCTTGGGTGCTTCGACTCTCCTAGGATCGCCTCCTTTACTCCGCGGGTCCTCGCAAGAAAAAGAAAAGAGAATGTGTAAGAAATGCAAATATCAAATATGAGAGAAAAAATGAAACAAATGCAGTGATATGAACAATGAAGTGAATGGCAAAAATGTAAACAGATATTTACAACCAAGAATAGCAGGTCAAAAGAGAAACCTAACTACCCTCGCCGTGCCTCTCCAGCAACGTCGCCATTTTGTTGTTACGGAAAATTTTGGGGTTTTGCTTTTTTTCTTTTATTTTATTTTATCCCCAGCAACGATGCCATTTTGTTATGCACGAGAATTTGGAGGATTGAAAAATTGATGGAAAATATTAAGTCGTCGTTGCTATCCCCAAAATCCCATGACAAACAAACAATTTTTTTATTTTGCTTCTTATTAACATGTATAGCGGACATGGCCGAACTAAGGGAGGCTACAAATCCCGAGGGTTATTCAATTAATCAAGAATTAATGAGGAGAAAATAAGAATCTCAAAGGACAACTATCCTTGGTTTTTGTGATTCTTTATCTATTAATTTTTTAATTTTTTTATTTCAAATGTTTGTATATTTTCTGATTTTCAATTTTTTAGTGATTTTGATTTTGCAATTTTTTTATTTTTTAAAATAACACAAAGTAATATTCACAAGATCAAAAATCCACACACCAACTCTTTTTGTAATTTTTCAATTAATCAAAAATATCAGAAAAATGCAAAAATTATTTTTGGGTTTTAAAAGTTTTGAAATATTTTTTAGAATTTTTGTGGAATGTTAGATGTTTTTATATTTTTCTAAAAATCAAACAGCGAGAAAATGCAAAAATGAGCACAGCCTGGAGTAATTTGCAACTTAAAAATATTTTAAGTACCCAAAACTCTTGACAATTATTTTAAGACAAACTAGAAGCAATTATCTACAAATAGAAACTAAAATCACAATTTTTGGATTTTTTGTAGAATTTTCTGTGATTTTTATAAGATTTTTGATGTTTTTTGATTTTTTAGGTTTTATAAATAATTAATGCATGAAAATTGGTCAAAAATTAAAAGACAATGAAATAAAACTACCCTAATATTTTTGGAATTTTTGGAATAATATTTGAACTTTTATGAATATTTGAATTTCAACAAGATAGAATGACACTATTTTTGATTTTTTTTTAAAAAATAATAAATGAAATCAAAATGCAATGAAAAATTTATGCTAAGAAGATAATCACATCAGGAGAATAGCATAATTTTTGCAAGATTTTTAGGTCATAAACAACATTTATTTCATTCAAATAGAGCACACAAGTTTTTGTTCTACAGCTCAAGGACTAAAATGTAATTACACAAAAGTTATGTACTAATAAAATAACAAGAAATAAAATGCATGGGAAAGTTCACAATTTATCCAGAAAGCATGTGCTTAGCATGTGCTTGAGGAGTTGGCGGGGGCTTATTCGTAATTTTTGAAAGTTCCAGGGCTGAAGATGCAAATTTGCCAAATATCTTCTTTTTTTATTCTACAGAGCCCGCCCTAGGGCTTTCATTGCTTTTTCCCACAAGATAGGGGGAGAGGCAAGGGTCTCCGCCCCCTTCTTCTTCGATGGCGGTGTGGTGGCACTAGGGGCGTCGAATCAGCAGTGGTGGGCGGCTGTGAGATGCGCGCGGCTCCGTGCAGTGGCGAGGTCGTGGAGGTGAGGCGCGCTGGCACGCGATCTTCAGAGGCGGAGGGGCTGCAGCCGTGGAGCTCGACGGGCGACACGGCTGATGCTGGGCCACGGGTGACGAACGGGAAGAGCGGGCGACGCTCGGGTAGCAGAGGAGTGGGGCCGTCGCCCCTTCTTCAGATGCTGATGGCGGTGTGAGGGAGCACTACCACCGCTAAGGTCGAAGATCGCGTGATCACGGGAGGCTCGATCGACGGTGGCGGGTGGCTGCGAGATGCGCGCGGCTCCGCCGCGGTGGCGAGGTCGTGGAGGCCCGCGTGCTGGTAGTCAATGGCGGCGCCGCTGGAGGAGAGGACACCCGGCAAAGAGGGGGGCCGCGTTGGAGACAACAGGGGACGAAGGGCGGAGAGGGGTGATGTCCCCGTAGTCTGTGACGATTTTTTTGTAATTTTTTTATTGTTTATTGTAAATAGTGAATAAAAAGATTTTTTTATTTTTTTGTAAATCCGAAAACATGAAAGAAAATAGGATATATGAATTCTCCTTTTTTTATTATTTTTATTATTTTTATTTTTTTTGTTTTTTTAATGATTCTGTAAAACAAATGTTAGAGAAAATGATTTTTTTATTTACAAATCAGAAAAATGAACGAGGATCCGACGAGCATGAGAGATTTGAATCCGATCTCCGGCCACCGTACGCGGTCGGAGTTGAGAGATCGTGGACGATAGAATTAGAACGTGGAGAGATCGAGAAAGTGAGATGAAAAATCGAATCGGTGGTGGAATAAATCGTGGTGGATTTTAAGATCTAGATAAAAAAATGACAATGAGATAAAAAAATGCAAGAAATAAACTACGATTAACCTAGATAAAAATAAGAAAAATGTGGATCTCACCTTAGGAGTGGAAAAGGACCGTGATCGCCTCGACAAGGCCGACTCGCTGTCACCGGACGGCTTGGAGACGAGGCAACTTTCTCGACGAAATTTTTCTCGGAGATCGGTCTCCTCTCCCTAAGATTGATCAAGTTGGAATGAGGGAGAAGGAGCCATATAAATAAAAAAGAGATGAAATTTGAATTTTTGAATTTTTGGTTTTTAGTGGAAGAGATATGAGAGATGAATTTTGAAAAGAGATAAAGATAAAAGGAGATAAAAGTAGTTTACACAATTATCTATTTTTTTGAATTTTCATCACTTTATTTATTTGAATTAAAAAAATTACTTTTTATTTTTTATGGTGGTTAATTAAAAATAGCAACTATATACATATATGACATTTTATACAAGGGAAAATGAGGTAATTAGCCTTTTTGTTTTAAAAATTTTATTTTATTTTTTTATTTTTATTTTAAATAATTAGTGGGAATAATTTACAAATATATACAAATACAATATGCATAAAATGCATGGGAAAATTGCACAAACCACCCCAAAAAATCAACTTTTTACTCGTAACTCCAAAAATTATGAAATCACAACCATTTTAAAGATAATTTAATTTCGAATCCAATGGAAGTGAAATTGATTCAATTTGAGCTCATATAGAGCCAGAATTGGTCTTTCAATTGGTGCTTAGTGGCTTTTTCCAAGTGTGGCTACTTTTATTCTGTACATGATTTAATTGCGCAATTATTTTTTATTAATTAGGATACATTTTTATTTACAACTTTGGTTTTGAAAGTTATTTGATCTTAAGTCAATTAATGCACAAATAAATTAGTGTCAGTTTTATACAGATATACACGAAATAAGTGAGACGTATTTACAACAACACACACATATTTTTTAATTTTCTGCTTAAGGACCCTTATCTCCCCATGCTTTATTCCTGTTCGATCAGATCAAGTCTTGACCTTCTCTCGGGGTTCGGGTCAGCCTGTATCGATTACATATATACAGTCTTCCCTTTTTTATTTTTATTTTTTTATTTTTTTATTTTCTTTTCTTTATTTTTCCTTTATTTATTTATTTTAGGTTAAAATTAGTAAGAAGTGTACAATATTTACACGCAGATGCAAGTTAGTAAGAATATGGAGTTAATGTTTTATGCAGGTGTTTTATAAGGGATTTTAAGCTAAAATAAATGAATAAAGATGATGAATTGCAGATTCATCAATACCAAAGGTATTTTATAACTCTAAACCTTGAGACCAAGTCTAGAATTGAATTGGTCAACAAGGAATAAAGTAGGGGGAGATAAGAGCCAATATTACCATAAAAATCCCATGTATTCATTCATCGTTTATCCATTTTTGGGACCTATTTTATTCTTTATTATTTATACCTCAAATAAAGAAATTTTGTACATGAAAGTTGTAGATAATAATATCTATAAAAATACAAAATTGATTTCATGGAAAAATAACACACAATGTACATTTAATACACATAATAAAAAGCTAAAACCCAAATTTCGCAGACCCGTATCTCTAAATACAAACTCAAACTGCATCGAAATCACCTTTAATTGCATCTAACTTTTAATAAGCTATTTAGTGAAGGTGGTTTCATATTTTTTGGAGTTAATATGTGAAAGTTAAGTTTTGGACCCCTATTGTACTATATACTCGAATAAAATATTTATTCTATATTTTTTATTATTTTTTAATAACTTATATTTATATAATTTTGTAAATATTATTTATAGTATATGTACATATTAAAACCAGAATAAAATCATAAAGAAAACATAAAAATAAAATAATATACAAAACACATAGATGAAATACCTATACTTATACCTATATGATTTATACCCCTATTTATTTAAAGTCTACAAATAATATCAGAAAAATATAATAAAAATATATTATACACCTAAAAATTAGCTATAAATATATTAAATAAGAGAATAAAATAATAAAATCAAATATATAAAATAAAAATAAAATAACCAAAACCTAGATGAATATACCGATAAATACACCCTTAAAAATTAACGTGTAATGAATAACACCATAAATAAATAAAAATCATATTAAAATATTACATAAAATAATAAATGTGTTCTATTTTATACCCAAAAAATAATAAAATAATATATTATTTTTAACTAATTATTTTGAATAAGTTGGATTGGTTTGTCTTGTACTGGGCTGACATGGCCCAATCACCTTCTTGGGATTGTTGACCCCTGGTCAATTCCCCATCTTTCGTTCTGACTCCTATCAGAGCCTTGAGTCCTGTCTTTTATCGATTTTTTCCAAGCTGTCAGGTTGATCGAATCCCATCGAGACCTTCATGGATTCTCTTCCCATTGCAACATCCTCTCACACCGGATCATTGGATCCTATTGATCTTCCTCGAGCATGTTAATAATTCCCTCGAAGTTCACCAGGACCCCATTGTCTATATATAAGCTTGTTGGGCTTTTGTCTTAGCTTGATCCCTCCTAGATCCCCTGATCGATTCCTTGTGTGTGCGTTGAAGGCCGATGACATCAAGCTTTCCCCCATGCCTGGAGAGCGTCGGAGCGAGGATAGGAGGCAATCACGGTGGTTCTCTGACCATCTCTGCTCCATGCCCCCACAACAGGTATGAGTTGTGCCCTTTTTCATTTCTAGGTAGATTTTCGTTCCACGTTTCCATTTCTGTGTTTAAATTAGCCTTTATTCGAGTAGGTTTAGCAGTAGCTTAATTAGTTCCTTCGTTGTAGCCGCTAGGGCTCCAGCCATTTCACCAAGTCTCCGACCATATCCGCCCTCACCGTCCATCTCATCACTTTCCCATGTGTGTTCTTCATCCGATTACCCATCTAGACTCGCCTGATCGGTCCTGGATCAGCGAATCAAGGGTTACCCTCCACCATTCACCAGACCCCTTCTCGTTTACCTCATCCAGTGCGCATCCCAGCTTCGTTCTTAGTCGAGGAGATTCGCCTCGAGCCATGAGATCATTTCATGCAGGTACCCGTGCTTGAAGGACCCATTTGGGATGGTTTTGTGGTTCCTGCACAGCTCTAGGTACAACCGACCTCCAAGGCTGGATCAGCAAGCCCTGGACCCTTTTGAGCCATCCTCCTGATGTGGAATGCGATCATGGAGAGCATCTCAACAAGCTGGGAGGAGGATGGAGCATCAAGAGCGAGCCGATCGAATGAGCCCAGGGGAATCCTTCTTTCCAATTCTTCCAGATCCATCTAGGACCATTCGATCATGCCATGTTCTTTACGAGCAGCAGCGGACTTCGGATCATCGAAAGCCACAGCCGTCGGATCACCTCCTACGATATAATCACAAGCGTCCGCATCGAACCGCCATGCACCGTCAGATTGCTGCCACGTGTATAAGTAGGGCGCATCACACCGTCCATCTCCGCGTATGTTGGGGTAAATTGCCATTCTCGTCTCGCCATTTTTTTGTGTTTATTTATTAGTTCTGTAAATAAAGTGTATAGAGTAAATACATGTGAATATTTTGCATGGAGACCCCTGTATTTCTTGCATATTACACTTAGGTCCATGCTAGGTTACCTTACGTGTTGTCCCACACGAGGTGACAATTTTGCAAGTATACCCCTACGGGTTTTTGTATTTATTCTTAGTCCCATAAAATTTAATATACATTGTAAATTTCTGGAAAAATTGCATGTGAACCCTTGATGTTTATTTTATTTGCAAAACTGACCTTTTTAGTTCATGTATTTTTAGTGCTTGAATTTCATTTATTAAAAATAGAACCCGCGCTCTAAAAATTACCCAAAATAGGTTATATGTCTGCTACTATGCATTTTTATGCTTTATTTTTATTTTGTCAATTTTGGCATTTTAGCTATTTATTAAAATTAAAGTGAGCACGTTTTTATCCCTGTTTGACTTATAAAATACCAAAAATGGAAAAACATTTCGAAAAATTCTAAAACAAATATGTTATTTGTTTCAGTATTTATTAACTCCAGATCAAAAATCTTTAAAATATAAAAAAAGACTAATACTTAAAAAGTTTGAAAATCCTTTATAAAAAATGTGAAAAACATCAAAAATCCTAAAAATATATTTTCCTATTTCTGAATTTTATTTATATTATTATCCATATATTAAAATTGATTTGAAGAATTTTGGACTTACTTTGTTATTTTCAATCTTTCATTTCAATTCTAGCCTATTATTTTAATCGTTGATTTGGGATATTGACTTTAAAATTACATAAAATTAGAAAAAAATCCCAAAAAATCACAAAAACATTAGAAAAATATTATAAAACCCCAAAACAATTTATTCTCTAATTTTGATTATATATAACCTTATATAATGTATATATCCCTCTATATGTTTTATATAACTATTATATTATAAATATCTTAATATATTTTTTAAAACCTTAAAAATATACATATATATAAAGAGGATTGTACCTATGTGTATTTTTCTGATTTTTGACTATATATTATATTAATTTTTTAGATTATATATATTATACATAATGTATATATACATATATATATCCTTCTTATATATTAAAAAGAAAAAGGAAATATAAAATCCAAAAAATTAAAATATATATACATAAATTAAAATCCAATATATATATATAATTAAAAACCCACAAAAACAATAAAAAGGGATAAAAAGACTTGTTTGTACATACTACACATTGATTAAAAATAATCGTAGGCTACCTATTTTGCTCCCTATGGTTTGATCTATACACTTAATTTTGTAGAGAATAATATATTTGAACTCCACCTTGTTTCTATTCATTGCTTGATTTATATCGTGGAATAATTGTTGACTAATCACGGTCTCTTGAGTGGTCAATGCACCGACAACAGTTTCGCCTTGTGAAACTGTGCGACCCTTGTGAGATTATATTTATCAGCATAACAACAGAATAACAAAAATTTAAAAGATGAAACCACATGGCATGGAAAACTTTTTCATATCATTTCATCAAGATCACACTAGTTTCGGGCCTCTTGAAGCATGGTTGTAATTGCAATATACTCTAAAGGAAGAGTCCTTCTAACTCAAGTCTGATCCAAAGAGAGTGCACTTTAATGAATCCATGATTCATTAACACTTCCATCACATTTTGTCTTAAAATCCTTAACAGATGCATGTAAAAGTCCATTAAATACAATTTCTTATAAAAATATCATTCATGAATAAAAATGCATTTTTATTCATTGAAAACATGTAAATAAATAAATGAATAAAAAGAAAGAAAATAAAAAGAAGGCAGACTATAAATATGTATATATGTACATTATGACTATAAAATATAAATATAAATGAAGGATATATTTATATAACCTAACCCCTGAGTCCAAGTCAGCATGGATTGCTCGACAAACAATAAAGTAGGGGGAGATAAGGAAGAAAACCACAAAAAGAATTAAATACACACATAAAATAATAATTATTATTTATCCAATATTTATCAAAACTTCGTTGATTTCTAACTAATTCATTTGTACATATTTTTTTCACTAAACTCTTCTCCTTTATTTCTAAAGATGTATTAAAAAATATAAAAATCCTAAAAAAATCCCAACATATATATGCCAAGAAATCCAGCTTTTAATTTGTCTATTTCTCAAATTCTGAACATTATAACTTCTTCATACGAACTCCAATTTCACTCTACTGACTTTAAGTCCATAAAATAATATTATATAATTAATGAAGATGATTTCGCTCAAATCAGAGTCCGTTTGCAAACAGTCGATTTTAGGACCTAATGACAACTGAGTTTCTAGGCTATTTATTTTATTCAGAACATATTATTTATAGTTCTAGTGATTTTAAAAATTTTAATTATTTTTTTGATCTTGTATATAGTGTATAAATTATTTCATAATTTTTCATCATTATTTAATATTTTAAATAAATAAAAAACCCTAATTTATAGATAAATTTGAATTGTATCTCATATATCTACATTTATTTATATCTCTAAATTAATTTATGAAAATCCATAAAAATTCATACACATCTTATTTGTTATTCTATAAATTAATAAAAGAGAAAAATAGTATATTATTTATTAAATTATTAAATTAAAAATCAAAAATCTTATTTAATAAGTCTAATATATACTTATTTAATAATATTATATTTACATTTCATTAAATATTTATTATTTATAAAATAAATTAGTTAAGAAACTAGTTAATTTAATTATACACACTTTTATTTTTATAACTATTTAAAATAATGCTATTTGATATTTATTAACATAATTAATATGATATTTATTCTTTCCAGCCTACCAGATGCTGACACGTGTCAGCACATGGGCCATCTTCTCCAAGAACAAGGATGCTGCATTTTGTTGCAACCAACCTTCTTCACCTAATTCTTCCCGCAATGTATTTTGCCCAATATCCGATCTCACCTCTCCATTCTACACTCCTAATAAACCTCTCACACGCCTACCCTTTGATCTATACCAACATCCCTCCATCTTTCCTATTTAATGATCCTAACCTTGGCCATTACAAACAACTTTTCCATTTCCAGATTCACCTAGTCAACCGCATCACTTCCTCGCTCCATTCGACCACTCTCAATGGTGACAGCACCTGGTTGCACCTCCGCGTGGAAGCTTGGTCATCGGAGGAGAGTTCCAAGGCCATCGAGGGCCTTGCATCGTCGCCTAACGAGCATCCATCTCCAGTGAAGTACCCACCATCGAGCCATCACCAAGGGTCCTATATCTTCTTCCTTAGGTACAACCCATTTTCCCCATTTCAATTTCCTCGATCCTCGTGCCTAATTACTTCATATAAGCACGCCATTAGCATCCTCAAATCATCATTCTTTGATTCTTGATCCAATCAAATCTCAATTGCAATATAGTTCAAATCATTTTGGTGTTGTTACCCTTATTCTGGAAACTCTATTAAGACTGCAAGAACACTTCAACTTGTGCCGATTCCACGTGAGTTGAGCAATTAAACTTTTGTTACAAGTTGTCAATCATTATATTAGAGAGTCATCATCATCACTTTTTCAATTGGAACTTCACCTGCATCAACATCAATCACTCCAACTATGGAAGCATAGTTAGGGTTCGAAACCCTAGCACATATCTACCTTCCACCATCCTCCTCTCATAGCAGGCGAACTCGAAGGGCTAGGAGCCCCCTTCTGGCCCTACCTCCGATCACCTCCGACACCTCGATAGCCATGGCCATTGTTTGCATATTTGCCAGAGGATGAGGAGATCAAGATCACCGATGTTCGCGTCTAGGTTAGGGAAGAACAATGCAAGAACACTCGAGCTCCATCCTCATGACGTGTGGCGTGAATGAACGATCACGATCACCCGCTTTCGTTTGATCTTGATCGTACACCAATGAAACAGTGGAAGAATTTCATAAGAAGCTTTGAAGCTCCAACAAATTTACGCCCTTCTCCAGAGAAACTTTTAATTACATTCAGATCCCTAACTAGGGACCTAAGTGTAATAATTTCTAGGTTTTCTTGTAATTAGGTCCCTGATCAGGGACCTAATTGAAACAAACTCTTATTATTTTTGTTGTATTTTTTTACAATACTATTGGACTATATTGGATACTTTGTGATACTTGTGGACATTTTTCAATTATCGTAACATTTTTTACATTTTATTTGCTTCTATTGTCGAGGATTCCATTACATTTTCTTTGAATTTTATTCTTCGAATATCGAGCCATTTTGATATCTTTTCGTGTCCTTTCTCGAGCCTGCTGCTCAAGCGATTTCTCTACTATTATGTATCACCTATATAATTTATATTCACATACTATATTGTAGATAAATTGATTGAAAAATATCCCTTTTGAAAATTAAATAAAAAATTATAAATAAAAATCAAATAGAAAGAAGGTATTTTTACCCGCTAGATCCTATAATATTTGTCAATTACCTCCACGGCCTTTGAAACAACCTAATTCCTCCCTCGCCCCCGTAAACTTGATCTGTCTTACCCCACAAACCCTATCGTCATCTTTAACTTTATTGGAGTAGAAAACATGACTTAAACTTGAGTTAATCAAACCAAAGAAAATCTAACGGTGGATCTTCAATCTCCCTCTCTCCTTCCTTATCCACCTCCTTCTTCATCCTCTTCTTCGATCCATCAAAGGGGAAGCGGAAGACCATGTCGGAGGCGACCCTCCGGTCACTCCTATGCATCGCGCGTGACATCTCGTTGGCCGAAGCCGCCGTCACCGAGAAGGTACTTGACATTCTTTACAAGGCTCTCAACGATCACCATGTCCTCTTGGAGGGATCTCTCCTAAAGCATGACATGGTCACCCAGGGATCGGGCGTGTTGAAGGTTGCACCTGCGGTGGTGGTAGAGAACATGGTACATATGCTACTGAGGACCATTCCCGCAGCGATGCCCAGGATCATGTTCTTGTCTGGTGGGAAGAGCAAAGAGGAGGCCACTCTCAACCTCGATGCCATGAACAAGCTACATGGGAAGAAGCCATGGACATTGTCCTTCTCGTTCGGGCGAGCGCTGCAGCAGAGCACACTGAAGGCGTGGAGCAGGAAGGAGGAGAACAAGGAGAAGGCACAGGCGGCGTCCTGGCCAGGGCCAAGGCCAACTCCGAGGCCACTCTGGGGAAGTACGGCGTGGATGCGACCAAGGGAGAGGGAGTGTCCGAGAGCCTCCATGTCAAGGAGTACAAGTATTAGTGTGATCGATCTCTCTAGCTCCTGAGGTTCCATCGATCTTGAGTTTTTCATGTGTTTGCTTTGTTGTTGCATTTTTTTCTTGAGTTGGGTTTGGATCGAAACCATGATGATGGTGAGGCGCCATCGTTCTAGTTTGCATTGCATCATTGTTCAGTAATGTGGCCTCCATGGCCTCGGATTTTGGAAGCAAATGCCAGATGTTTTGTTGTGTGGTAACTCCAATGTTTGCTTAATTATTGTGGATCTATGGCTTTCTTTGGTAACAATGCAGCTGCATGCAATTAATTTCTAAGTTTCAAATGACGACTCAATGTATAGGCAAGTACCTTCTCGGTAACGCGTGACATCTCGACAACCCTCTGGTCTGTGCACCCTCTATACCAGAAGAGGATGGGGAAGGAGGAGAACATGGCGGAGGGGCTCACTAACCTCATCAGGACCGATCCGACAAGTTCGAAGAACGATGGGGAAAGGGAGAGGAGGAGGAGGGTGAGGGGGAATGACATTCAATGGAAATTTGATAAAAAATGGTATAATATAAAATAATATAATTGAATCATATTAGTTTTAATAGGTAAATGGATGGGAGTTAACCACATGGTCTGTAGGGTAAAATTACCAAGTTTACGCGATCGAGGGGGGAATTAGGTTGTTTCAAAGGTCGTGGAGGTAATTGACAAAAATTATAGGGTTTGCCGGGTAAAAATACAAAACAAGAATAAGAACTAAGAATTCCAAAAAGAGTTTTCTTGCCGAACAGGAGAAGAAAAGAAAGATAAAAAAATTACTAAAATCTTTTCTTCACTTGAAAACACACGAGCATGATTTTCCATCTCTTTATGTTCAACCCATGCACACTTAATTGGATAAATATATAATGAAATAAATACCAATTTTCTTTCCTAATTGGTGTTTGTTATTTTTATTTGATCAATTATGGTTTAGTTTCAAGCGGTTTTCTACAACTGACAACATTTATACTTCCCATTTTAATCGTAAGAAAAACCCTTGATTATCACACTTGCGGCGCGTGATGATGAATCACGTAGTTCCCGCAATCCTGAGCAAAGATCCAAGCAAGCGATCTCATGATTTCGTCTCATGACATCGCTTGTCTCATTCGCGAGCCCTAATCATGAAAGAGGACAGAGTTCCTCAAGCAATCGATCTAGCAACACGACAATAACACAATGATGATCGCGATCTCCACCAACCTTGGGTAGGGGGATGACCTAGGGTTGTGGAGAAGCAGAGGTTGGACATGTATAAAGATATATATATAGAGAGAGAGAAAGAGAGAGAGAGGGAGAGAGAGAGAGATGGCCATGCAACAATTGCATGCAACTTGTGTGTACTTTTGGAGGTCTAAGGGTAGCCCTCCTTTTATAGGATTTTGGAAGTACATGGATCCCAATCCATGTGCTCTTAAGATCAACGATTTAGATTACTTATGTTTCTTAAAAAACACAGATAACTATTAAAAGAATAATTTTGAACAACAACATCCAAAATTATCTCTTTCAATTAATTAAAACAACAAAAAATTAGTAAATAATTAAAAATAAAGAAACATTCCACATTTTAAAAATAGGGTGGACGTCTACCATGGTGACAACCTCACCATGGACATCCACCCTTGAGAAGGGAATGGGTAAACTTTATTATTTATTTATTTATTATTAATTTGAATATTTGAATTAGTTACATTTATTACAAATAACCATATTTGTGATAATTGCAACAAAACTATTTACAAATAAGAATTAACTACTTCCATCCTATATCTAATGTAAATCATATTTACATTAAATTATGTAATGTGAATCCAATTCACATTGACATATAAATTGTGAATCTCATTCACTATTTTCTCTTTCTAGGATATTGTGGATCATATCCACATTATCCATAATTATTGTGGATATTGTTATCCACATTAATCCTATCCATGATAACTAAATCTAATTTAATTATCCTAGATATCACTATCTATATTAGTTGTGATAATTAAATCCCATTTCATGTGGTTTCATCAAAAAATTTTAATTTCCGCTGCCCCTTATGACTAGTGCGATTAATTGACCTAGATCGCATACAACACAATCTCCACACTTCTGTGATGCGTGAGGTGAAAACCCTCTTCTTTAGTGGAAGAGTCAAACTTGGGTCAACTTGAAAGGCCTAGCATATGCAAAACTTACAAGACATCTTAAATGATACTGAAGAAGAATTTGTTGAAAGCTATGAAGTGAAGGATATGGAATAATCCTCAAGTGCATCATGGAAGCGTGAGCATCGTTTCGAATACGACGAAGAACGACTAGTCAAATTAGTTGTTCTATGCAGTGGAATTTAAATTTTTTTTCATGCGATTAAACCACATGATCCAAGAACGATTCTCGGATCGTTTCATCTAGAACCACAACAAGTATAAAGGAATACGTCTTGAAGCATGGTTGATCGAGTCTCTACAAAAAGAGACCTCCTGTCTCAAGTTCGATCGTCGGAGAAGACGTTTGCGAGCACGGGGATGAGTCGCGTGATCCTCGCAATCAACAAGTTGATCCAAGCACGGTGAACTCCTGATCTCATCGTTCAAGATCGAACGCCTTCTTCACGAGCGTAGCACTCCAAAGAATACAAAGAACCGAAGAACGTCGAAGCGGCGACGCGGTGGCGAAGCGACGACGGCTTCTCTCCTGTAGGGTTTGGTGGATGACCACCAAGAAGGAGAGAAGAGAGTTGACGTGTAGAATGAGGGAGAGAAGAGAGATGTGCTTCAAAAGCATAACCTTAGAGAGCATGGTATGCCTCTCTATTTATAGGGTTTTGGGATCCATGGTTCCCAATCCATGGGACACATAAAATCAATGGATGAGATTGATTTATGTTTAATCCAATGGTCAAGATTGTTGTTGGTAAAATCCAACAACTAATAACTTAATTTAGATCAAATATATTTGATAAATCAAATACAATTTAATCCTAAATTAAATCATACAATTATGGAGAGATTAGCATGGAGATTGCTCCCCATAAGGAATAGGTAGGACGGCGACCAATTTCCTTGTGGGAATTGGTGGCCGTCCACCATGTCCTCATGGTGGAGGAAATCTCATGCAATCTCATGAGATTGCATATCTCCATGAGATTCTCCCATAATTTCCAACAACTTTTGTTGTGATTTATTCTTCACAAATAATCCACAATTAATTTTGAGAATATTGCAATCTTACCATTGGAAATTTGTGAATCACATTCACAACCCAAAATAAAATATAATTTACATTTTCAATTAATTACACAATGTGTATCTAATACACATCAATAATTAATTAATAAATATAAATTATAATTAGCTCTCTCTAATACATTGTAAATCACATTTATAATATATTATGAATAATTGTATATTGCTATCCACATTGTTCTTATCCACAATAATTAAATCACAATAATTATATTGGATAATTTCCATATACATCAAGATAATTAAATCACATTTAATTATCAATTTTTCAATGCTTAGATATAATTCAACTATGGAATTATTATTGAACACTTTCAAGAATAATGTGATTTCTCCGCAGATCCTTGGAGATAAGGACATGGCGATTGTATTGTTCCACGTATAGTGACTTGGATATTGAGATCACATCTCAAATCCAGATCTCGGGCCTCCCATAGATGCTTGATTAAATCAAGACCGCAAATCTAATCTTCTCATTGTATCTGAATCACATTCAGATCAATTTCCAACATTTGGACTAAGATCAGATTACTTCTCTTCTGAGAGGAGTCACTAAAATCCAGACCCGTTTCATCACTCCCTAGGAATGGAAGCGTCATGGTTATAAAACCGTTTATGATCACATCACCCTCAGGTATTCCTAACACCTGTAAATCCTGCATACTAGAAGACCCAGAATAAACTTGAAGTATAAGATTAATTTTACACTGTCGCTTCAGATTTTTCATCATTAAGTTTCTCATTCGATCATTGGGAGTCGGTATCAATCATATGTTTTCCAAAAGCATATATCATACCCAGGTGTTGATCATATACTTTCCAAAAACATATATCAAACCTACAAATTCAGTCAAGCTTCCAAAGCGAGACGACCGTGCACAGAATTTGGTTCTCCCTAATATCTCATGAGTGAGGTCATGTCTTCCGGTTCAGTAATGAACCAATATGATCCCTTTGAGAGATCGTATTACTCATATGCCCTTATATGCACACCAACGCGTCGGTGTATAGACCTTGATTAGGTCATCAACCTATTGGTCTGTCAAATGTACATACTCAGACATATAGTAACACATCTGTCTCCGGTCAGAGGATGCGTGCCTATACCATGACATCTTACGTTATAGGACTTTGGTTATCTCGATCTCGTTAAGTCAACTCTTTGACCTAACTAATATGACACCTTCGAATCTCTATTCCTATGCTGAGGACCTGCATCAAGAGGTCGGTCAGATATCAGTCTAAATGAGAAAGGATTGCCATCTCCTACTCCGGCTGGAGATCATCTCTCAACAATCATTTGACGGTGCTTGATGAGTCCTCAATCTAACTCTTTAGATATTCATCCAAGCACCAGCCTCTATGATTCAATAATTGAATCAACAGCTGTATGATCATTAAGATGGCCATGGTACATAACCCTAATTGTACTAAGGGACCTATTATGCAAATTATTTATTCTTCATTTCAGATCAAGGAATGATATTCGCAATAACATTTATTGCATAATGGCTCACCGTGGGCTCGCATGTCCAACGATCTCCCACTAACCCAAAGAGCCATTAACAGGCTTAATAATTTAAACCCATACTCATGTGACAATCATAAGCTATTTAGAAAATAGTTAGGTAAGCTGATCAATCACTCTGTTCCCAAGAGACTACGCCAAGTCCTTTTACGACACTTGCATATCCCCTAGTAACAGTGCTCGCATCCAATGCGAATGTTGCATCTTATGCAACCAATACTCAATTTTGTTATAGTGTCCTTGATACTATAGCTCGATAATTATTATAACCAGTTTGCCCATAATCCTTATCAGATTACCTTTATTCCTAGAGATCTCTATCTCCTAAGGTATCTATAGTTAAGACCCTTATAGATCACTATCTACAAGGTCTTAAACTTTTGAAGATATGACTTTGAGATCACTATCTCTAAGTTTCATCATATTTGAAGATATTGTTATTACTGCAATCAAGTGTTTAATCATCATAGTAGGATCAATAACCATTTACTACTCCCACTGCATGGCAGGCATCTGGCTTTTGTACACATCTAGCATACACCCGGATTCTTGAAACTGATGCACAAGGTCAAGCAGTTTTAGCATTCACATTCTCAACTCTTTGAGATGCTATTCCTTTAGATAGGTCAGTACCATATCTTGAGGGAAAGAATCCTTTCTTGGAATTTTCCATGGAAATGTACAAGGTATACCATTAATGTGATGGTCCCAATACCCTCTTTTCTTTGCTTCTGAACAACTTCAGAACTAAGATCTAAGAGGTATCCTTGAGATCATATCTCAAGGTATGGAACAACCAGATTATAAAACACTTATTATTATCATCCTTAGATCATTGCAAATGATTAGGATATCTACATTTAGAACGATGAACACAATGACACTCCCACTAAGCTTCACATGGTTTATTAAGATACTATCTGAAACCATACCATTTATGATTTCATCAAATCCAATATTCCAACTACAAGAAGCATATTTGAGTCCATAGATGGAGTTCTCTAGCTTGCACACCTTTCTTTCCTCAACCATGAAGACCTAGGGCTACTTCATGTGAATATCCTCAGAGAGGTATTCATAGAGGAATGCAATTATGACTCACATTATGAATATGTCACAGTCAAGTTGTGTAGCTATGGTTAGCAATATTCTGATGGGTTAAAGCAAGGTCACTGGAGAGTAAGTCTCATCGCAAGCGATGTCTTCTCTTCGGTGTGCAGTTCATGGCCACGAACCGAGCTTCGAAGGTCTCTACCTTTTCATTAGGTTTCCTCTTTCTCTTGAAGATCCATTTACACCTTAATGGGTCTTACCCATATAGGGGGATCCTCGAGGGTCCATATACAACACTTGTATATGAAGTCTACTTTAGACTTTATTGCTAACATCCATCTTTCCATGCTATGATCTTCGGAAGCTTCATCACATGAAGTCAGATCATTGTCAGATTCAACTGACACATGGAATCCATCTTCAAACTTATTTGAATAGGTATTAGTGTTTCATCTTTAATTGTCCTGTTAGTTTCCAATTTTAGGAGCCTCATTATCTTCTCAAGACTAAATGAGTTCCTTTACTTCATTTTCATCTTGATTCTCAAGAGTCTCATCATCTAAGAATCACATTCTCAGATAGAAATCTTTTAAGAATCTCAAGGTCATAAAGTAGGTATCCAATACCATCCTTCATTTCCCTAATGGAGTAGCACTCTCAAGTGCTAAGTTCTAGGTTACTTGCATGGAATCTTATTAGGGATATATTATAGTCTCTACTACATATATACATGGAAACTAATAGGTAATTATGCTAAAATTCATCATTGATCAAATCAAGTCATACATAATCCAATTATATCTCCACACAACTCTCTCGAGTTTAGGTACATTAGGAGGATTGAGATAGAAATGACATTCATATCTCTATAAGGTATTCCGAGAATTTATTTAATAGGTACTGACTACCTAGATTAGATCAAAAATTCATTTAATCTTCCTTCAAACTTTGGTTCTAAACCAAAATTGTGAAATCTTTGAACATTTCAAAGTTTTCTAAGTGAAGATAAGAAATCTCATATCACAATAGATATCACATATCCATAATGTTTATTCTGATATAGATGATTCACATACATCAATATGCATGAGATCTTGAATACCTTGACATCTTACACCATTCTATCAACACACAAATGTCCAAGGCTTGATGCCAGATCATCATCAAATGATCTTCATTCTCCTATTGATCTTTTAAGGTTTAATTTCAGTATTACAAATGTTAATGAACAATTCATTAATTTTTCTAATTTAGTAGAGTTCACAAGATTTTAGATTACTATCTGAAATATCTCCATCATAACTCCTTATGATAGGTGTATTACAAAATTCACATTTATTTCCAACATTTAGAAATTAACAATGAGTGTATTCTAATATCTAGGTCATAGAGACATTCTCTAAGACTAAGGGCTCTCCCACTGAAATTGTGAAGTCTATCAATCCAATAGAGATTGTTGCAACAATTGCATCAATATCCATGTTGATGACTATTAAACCTATAAGATCAAGTTTATAATCTTCTAATACAAATGCAACTAGCAATTGTCATTTGAAGATTGAGATACAATTGTTAGACTTTATCTTATCAAATAAGTAAGCCAATTTCAATGATTATATGCAGATTATTCTGATGTACTATCTGATTCCTTCTCTAAGGATTCTAGATAGATTTGATAGTCATACTATCAACACATCAACTTATTACAGTATTAGCATTCATCCAACTCTTTGGATGTCATATGGAAATCACAGAAGTACAGTCAACTCTTTGACTTTCCTTCTTACTTGGGTCCAACCCATGCTTCCACTGCACTCCTTTTATTTATAAACAACCATTTCTTGAGATGAAGGATCTCTTATGCTGAATTCAAAAGATTTCAATATAAGAGCATTTCAACATTTATACATGCTTCATTCAATTCATATAATATGAATATTCTGAAGCTTCATGAATGACCAGAGTATATACGGTAGAATGATGACACTCATCATATATACATACATCTTAACTCTTAAAGACTTAGGTTCAGGCGGGTACTCAAATGATTTGAATACATCAGAGCCACCATTCTGCATGATGCAAAGAACCATGTCATTCATGATTAAATGTCAAGAGCACATATGTATGCCAGAACATTCTCTTAGATTTTATAAGGATTATTTGACAATTACGATCATCATTGACATGTCACTTCCGAAGTACATTCAATGAGGGATCAAGATTATAGAGAGATACAATTCCTAGGGTTGTAGTCCTATTGTCTATTTAATTATCACTCCTTATTATTATGAGGAAACTTGCACGTTGCAACCACATACAATATGTGTCCAACTGCAAGTACAATATCTTAATCATGGATCCAATCCATGATATTTTACTGGTTATTATTGAGTATAGTAATGAGCGGGTTTAATAAAAATTTATCTGAAATAAGAAATTTGCATAAATATAGATAAATATATATACACACATTTTACTTTGATTTAGGAATTTTTATATCAAAGTTGTCTTGCCTTGTCAATACTGAAAGTTCATTCCCTTAATCACTTCCAATGTAAGAGATATACTTACCATTATATCTCAAGCAAGATCTGGGATCTCCTTCCTTATCTTTGTTACATCCCAATAATATGAGAATCTACAACTCCGATAAAAAGAAGTGGGGACATATTCTGCCTTGCAAGTCCAACTTGCATTCTCTATTCGGTCTTTAACACCCTGGCCCACCACCCCTAAGGTGATGTTGACCCGTCGTTAATTGAACCAACCGTCAACAGGATTAGTACTCGCTATGCGCAATCCAATATCACCCCAATAATATGAGGATCCGATATTGGGGTCACTACGCATACGGCCTTACTCTTTTGAGAAGCAAAGAGCCTGATCCAGATACACTTGCATATAGGAGCTGTTACTTCATACAGGTGTCTCCTATATGCAATCCCTGGCGATGGAAACCCTTTGCCTTGACGGGAGACCATGGATGTCACTTATGTGATCCTCCATCTCTTATTCAATTTTTTAAATTAATTATTATGAATCATATTCATATAATTAATTCTTTCAAGGGAAATACACATCTCTTCATAATAAAGTATTTTTAATTGGATATAATTGATGAATGTCGAATTCTCCTCTATAAGAATGTAGAATTAAGTCGTAGTACATGAGACGAATTCGGTTCAACAAAAACCACGATCTTTGTATGTCGTGGAATATTTTAACTTGGCAAGTGTACCAATGTCGAACACAGGGATACAACTGCCTAATGTGTGTATTGAATTTTGATTCATGAAGGCACAATGTCAATTAATTTCCATTTCAGGTCCTCATGCAATTTATACTAATTACAAAGTAATGCGAAGGTGCATGCATTTTTTTTATCAATTTTTATGTA
The DNA here is from genome assembly GCA_037367405.1 of Ottelia alismoides. Classification (NCBI taxonomy): domain Eukaryota; kingdom Viridiplantae; phylum Streptophyta; class Magnoliopsida; order Alismatales; family Hydrocharitaceae; genus Ottelia; species Ottelia alismoides. The sequence continues at coordinate 1,122,407 of JAZKJV010000784.1, forward strand.
ATTATAGAGATGCATGAGCAAATATGCAAGAGAGATTATGCACAGATTAAACACTACAATTATAGCCTAAAAATTATGAGAAACATAATATAGAATGAAATCAGAGTCAATTTGAACACATCAATAAAAATCAGTGATCAGATCAAAGCAAGACAAGAAGAGCACGGTCCCATTTCCACATAAAAATTCAATTTAATTAAAAGAGTGTCAAATGAGACAAATAAGCATGCTAAAATGTAGAGGACAAAACAAGGATCAAAACGACACTAAAATCATGCAATTTGGACCAACGATGCTCAAGTTATGCTAGAAATAGTGCAAGGGCATAAATGTAATAAAAATGCATTGAAAATAAAGGATAAATATTGCATTTAGGTCCCTGGGGGGCCTAAATGCAATTAATGAAAACCGCCTGGGCCCATTTGCAATTTTTCCATGCGCACAGGGACCTGTTTGTAATTTCCAAAACCCGATGGGGCATCCCTGTAAAATACCCCAGGCGCGCACGTGACGCACGCGCCTGGAGGACCAAAATGCAATTCTTCAAAACCAGACCATCGGTTATCTTCCCCGACCTCCAGAAACTGATGAATACAGCGGTGGTGCAAACCGCAGGTCGTCAGAGCCCCGCCTTCTCCGGTGACCTGCGGAGGAGGATGACGTACAGTTGCCGTCCGATCAGATGGATCGGATGGTCACGATGGAGATACGTGGTACCCGAAGCTCCAACCGAGGCAGGTCGGAGGAGAAGAACGATGGAGCCTCGCCGGCGGAAAGGAGCTCGAATCAGCTCCGGTCAGAACTCCAGCCATTGAAGAGAATGGACATACAAACGTTAGTATAGCCAAAGCATGTTGTGTTCTAGTGGTTGTGAGGTGAGTGATCGGCCGTGGAGGCGTCGAGAGTGGTGGCCGGAGACTCCTTCGTCGCTGGAGCGGAAGAAGAAGGGGATCAGAGTGGGGAGGTTCTGGAGAAGGGAGAGGGTATGCGCGGGGGTGACTGGTGGTAGGCGAAGCTCAGACGGTGGTCGGATGGCGGTGAGGATATCGGAGTAGGTCTAGGAAATTAGAAGAAAAAGGAAGAAAAAGAAGGTAGAAGAAGACCTCGTCGGGGAGGGGAACCCAGTGGAGGAGGTGGTCTAGGATGAGGGTCATTCGACCCTCCGGTTATGGCTCGACCTGGACGACTGGTCCAGGGAGCTTAGCTACCACCGGGGAGGTGGAGCTTACATGGCGGAGATGCCATGGATCTCACCGGGGCTCCGGTCGTGGCTGCCTCCTGTCGAGGGCTCCTCCACTATCACCGGAGAGCCAGAGACTGGGCCGAAGCCCCCAATTGGTGGATGAGGCGATACGGTGGCGGGGCAAGGGCTTTTATAGGCGGAGGAGGACGATGGTTATGGTGGTGGCTGAACGTTTTTGCATGGAAGGTTTGATGGATGAGAGTAGTGGTGGGAGGGAATGGAGGTTACGCGAAGGAGACGGTAGACATGGCTTCGTGGAGGTGGCGTTATGAGCGGAAGGAGGTGATTGGTGCGATGGTTAAAAATGGAAGGGGGATGAGGTTCGACGAGGCGTAACGCCTAGGCGAGGGGGTTACTCGAAGTAGAAGATGATGGAGGGCCGTTGGATCTAATGATCCAACGGCTGCGGTTGGAGCGCTTGCGGAGGGCCACGATGAGATCCTCAGGATCTGATCGTTTGGCTAGGAGAGAGGCGGGCGTGAGTGGTTAGGATTGATCAATGGGGGTGATCTAACAGTGAGGGTTTAAAGGGGGTCGTGGCACGTTGAGGGGCGTTAGATGATGGGTTGATCGGATGGTTATGGAGAAGCGGTGACGTGGCAGGAGGGTAGGCGTTAGATGGGAAGGGGATCGAGTGGCTGAGGTTAGGGTGCTAAAGAGCAGATCAGATCAGATCTGGGTATCAGATCAAAGGGCTAGGAATCAAGCGGGGATGAAGGGCTTAGATGCAGGCAGGGGGAAGTGGATTCAACGGCCCAGATTGGGCGCCAGGTGGCGTGAGAAGAAGCGGGCCGCGTGGCAGCTCCAGAGAGCGCCACGTGGCCCAATCAGAATAATTCAAAATAAATTACAAAGAAATTTAGAAAAGAAATAGTTAGAGGCTGAATGTGGAAAAAGTCAAAACATGAAAGTTGCTCATCTCGATGAGATCTACAACTTTCATGTTGGTCAAAAAAGCCAAAAGAGGTCAACTGTACAAAAGTTATTTTTTGGAGGTATTTTTAAAGGGATAAAAATACCAAGTTTGTGGCTTTGAGATTTTTTGTATTTTTTATCTTTTTAAGGGTCAGTGAATTATAGACAACTATTCTACCTAATTTTTAGGGATTTTTGAGGATAAAATAATTACAAGAAAATAAAAGGGAATTAAAAGCAATATTTTAATGGTAAGATATATACAATATAATACAAGATAAAAACAAAGAATTGATGGTGGTTTTTATTGAATTGTTTAGGCCAGGGGTTTAATAGTGAGTTTTTAGCATGATGAATACGGGATTCATCAATAATTAATTTAATCATATTAAATTAATTTTCAATCCAATTCAATCAACAAACTTGATTGTTTTTTACTTGAATACATATACGGTATTATCTCAAAGTACGTATTAATTCGAATTTTAATAATTAGAAAAATACATCTTGATTTCTCCGTTATTATCGAGTCCCTACCCACTGTCATGGCCAGTACCGACGAAAGTGGGACGGACCACAACCGGTGCGACCCGCTACCCCAATGCTTCCCAACTAGACACCGTATCCACCTCAGGAAAGGATAATGCCAAATAGATCAATATGTACTTGAGATGATCATCGGTTTTTCAACCGAAATTATACCATATAGTAATAATCAAAACATTACGATTATAAGGAAATTTGCTAGACAAATTCCCAAGCCTATTCAAGCAAGTTGTTTGTTGATTGCGTTTCCAATTATGATCTAGATTAAATCTAATGAATTTATTGGTTGAGCCCATGTCAATTAAGGAAATAATCATCATTAAATATTTCTCAAAAATTTTCCATAATTATTTTATGAAACTAACATAAATAAGGAGGGTTGCGCGTTAGGTAGCCGACAGCCAGCGTAGGAGAGATAAATTTGTAAATAGTGTTCTTAAAGTTCTTCTAAGAACACTATTTATGAATTTATCTCGAAACCGTTCGGATCTTTTAAACATGGATTTAAGCAAACATACAGATTTCGTTGGGGCGTTCCCTACTTGCGACGCGTTGCATCGCCCGAATGCAATGAAAAATTGGCAAGGGCCGCTACATCGCAGCCTGGATGTAGTTCAAAATTTACAAGGGTTCTCACATGAGGAACGCATGCGGGTAAATAAGCTAGTTCCGCTGCATCACCGCCCGGATGCAGTCCAAAATTTACAAGGGTTCTCGCATAATGGACACATGCGAGTAAAAAAGTTAGTCCAAAAGAGATTGCAAAGGAAGTTACGGATTGGTAGTTGGAATATCGGTACTTTAACGGGAAAATTGATGGAGATAGTGGATACAATGGAAAGAAGGAAGATCCATATATTATGTCTTCAAGAGACTAAATGGGTTGGAGAGAAAGCAAGGGAGATCGAGAAGACAGGCTTTAAACTTTGGTATTCAGGTAAAGATAAGGGCAGAAACGGTGTTGGAGTGGTTGTTCATAAAGATTTGAAGGATTGTGTGGTTGAGGTGCAAAGATTTGGAGATCGGATTATTTTGCTAAAGTTGGTGCTTGAAGAAGAAATTCTGAATATCATCTCAGTTTATGCACCGCAAATTGGTTTAGATGAAAGGACTAAACAAGCTTTTTGGGAGGATCTGGATAAGATTTTACGAGGAATCCCACAGAGAGAGATGGTTTGCATAGGTGGAGATCTTAATGGACATGTGGGAGAAGATGTTTCAGGGTATGCAAGTGTGCATGGAGGACATGGTTTTGGGGATAGAAACGAAGAGGGAAAAGTCATTCTGGATTTTGTAACTGCATATGATCTTTTCATAGCAAACACTCTTTTCAAGAAGAGGGAGGAGCATTTAATCACTTATAAGAGTGGCTCAAGTAGAACACAGATAGATTACTTTGCATTGAGGAGAAGAGATCGGTTTTGTTGCAAAGATTACAAAGTAATCCCTGGAGAGAGTTTGACAACCCAACATCGCTTGTTAGTCTTGGATTTACAAATAAAAGGGCTGGTAAAGAAAAGGAAGGTTCCTAAGATCAGTAGAACTAGATGGTGGAATCTTCCGCTGAAGCAATCAAGCTTCAGGGAGAAGGTTTTAGAAGACTTATCTTGGGATTGTAGCGGTAGTGCAAACGAGATGTGGGAGGCAGTAGCATCTTGTATCCGAAAGGTAGCCAAAGAGATGCTAGGCGAGTCAAAAGGAGGAGCTCCGGGTCAAAAGGAGGCTTGGTGGTGGAGTGAAGGGGTGCAAGAGAAGCTAAAAATTAAAAGAGCTTGCTTTAAAGCTATGTCTAAGGATAGAATAGAGGAAACTGTCACAGATTATAAAATAGCAAAGAAGGAAGCAAAGAAGGCTGTAAGTGAAGCTAAGTCAAAAGCTTATGAGGTTTTGTATAAAAATCTCAACTCTAAGGAGGGCGAGAAGGATATATTCAGGTTGGCCAAAGCAAGAGAAAGAAAGACCAAAGACCTTTCTCAAGTGAGATGCATTAAGAACGAGGAAGGTCATGTGCTTGTTACTCAGAAGGATATAGAGACTAGATGGGAGCAGTACTTCCATAAACTTTTCATTGGAGAAAGAAATAGAGAGATCACTTTGGGTGATCTAGCTAGCAGTGAAAGTTACTTGAATCGTGCATGCTATAGACGAATACAAAGAAAAGAAGTAGAGGAGGCTTTGAAGGTTATGAGACCTGGGAAAGGTGTTGGACCGGATGACATCCCTGTAGAAGTATGGAAAGTTTTAGGTGAGCGTGGTTTGACTTGGCTTACGAATCTATTCAATGTTATTTGGCGAAGCAAGAAAATGCCTGAAGATTGGAGGAGGAGTATCGTGGTGCCTCTTTATAAGAACAAAGGAGAGATTCAAAATTGTTCAAATTACAGAGGTATCAAGCTGATGAGTCACACTATGAAAATTTGGGAACGTGTGATCGAAAGAAGGTTGAGGCAAGTTTCCCAAGTAAAAGAAAATCAATTCAGATTCATGCCAGGTCGCTCAACTATTGAAGCCATCCATTTGCTGAGGAGAACAATGGAGATTTATAGAGCTAAAAGGAAGAATCTCCATATGATCTTTATTGATTTGGAGAAGGCTTATGATTCCGTCCCACGAGAGATACTGTGGAGAGTTTTGGAGAAGAGACAAGTACCTGACCTATACATTAATCTCATAAAGGATATGTATGATGGGGCTTTATCTTGTGTAAGGACCCCGATGGGGAAGACTGGCTATTTTGATATCAACATTGGTTTACATCAAGGTTCAGCTTTAAGTCCATTTCTTTTTACTTTGATTATGGACGAGTTGACAAGTCACATTCAGGATGAGTTACCTTGGTGTATGTTATTTGTTGATGATATTGTGCTTATTGACGAGACTAGAGATGGAGTAAATGAGAAGCTTGAGGTTTGGAGACATGAATTAGAGACTAAAGGTTTTCTTATAAGTAGGGCTAAGACGGAATATATGGAATGCCCATTTGATGGAAGCAATGGTGAAGGAATCGAGGTTAAGATTGGTGACGATAACATTCAGAAGAGAGATTCTTTTAGATATCTGGGATCTATTTTGCAACATGATGGGGAAATTGATGGAGATATTACTAATAGAATAAATGCAGGCTGGCTAAAGTGGAGAGGAGCCTCCGCTGTTCTCTGTGATAAGAAAATTCCTTTAAAAATTAAAGGAAAGTTTTACAAAGAAGCTGTGAGACCTGCTATGCTTTATGGTTCTGAATGTTGGCCTGTGAACCATAGACATGTGCAGAGAATGGCTGTAGTAGAAATGAAAATGCTAAGATGGATGTGTGGACATACACGTAAAGATCGGATTCAGAATGATGCAATCAGAAAGAAAGTTGGTGTAGCTCCGATCGAGGATAAGATGCGAGAAAACCGCTTAAGATGGTTTGGTCATTTGCAAAGAAGGTCAACTGATGCACCGGTTAGGAGATGCGAGTGTTGGGATGTTGAGCTGGCTAAGAGAGGGCGAGGATGGCCCAAGAAGTGTTGGAAAGAGACTATACGAAGGGATCTTAGTTTTTTGGATATAAGTCCGAGATTGACCCAAGATAGATCTGAATGGAGGCGAAAAATCTATGTAGCCGACCCTACTTAATTGTGGGAAAAGGCTTTGTTGTTGTTGTTGTTGTTGTATTTTATGAAACTAACAATTAACTTCACTAATTGACAATCACATGGTTCTTGATTAGGAATGTAATTTCATCAGTGACCCCTACTTACTAAAATTAACATATCTCAATCAATTTAAATCCAAATTAGACAAAATCAATTTTTGAAGATTGTTAATTTGATTTATGACAGAACCTAAGTGATATTTCACGCATTTCTAGACAGATCAAAATAGTAATTAACTTATTAATCACGTTAAGATTCGCAGTTCCCGCAACAGTGAATACATGCTCATTAAAACAACCATATCTCGAGCAAACGGAATCCAAATTATGTAAACTCAGATCCTATGTTTTCCTTATTTAATGGAGAACAAAATCCAATGATTAATTCATTTTTAAATTTTTAAACAGGGCCGAATTTATTCACTAAACAGATGTGCGAAAATCAAAAGCGACAAAAACTTTCACGACCTTAACGAACCCAAGTCGTCCTAGGTTTGCGGATCGTATCCAAAACCTTCGACATAAGGGTCTGATATCACTTGAAGGATATGGAATAATCCTCAAGCGCATCTCGGAAGCGGGAGCATCGTATCGAATACGACGAAGAACGACTAGTCGAACTAGTTATTCTATGCAGCAGAATTTAAAATTTTTTCATGCGATGAAACCACATGATCCAAGAACGATTCTCAGATCATTTCATCTAGAACCACAACAAGTATAAAGGAATACCTCTTGAAGCATGGTTGATCAAGTCTCTACGAAAAGAGACCTTCTGTCTCAAGTCCGATCGTCGGAGAAGACGCTTGCGAGCGCAGGGATGAGTCGTGTGATCGTCGCAATCCAATGACTTGATCCAAGCACGGTGAACTCCTGATCTCATCGTTCGAGATCGAACGCCTTCTTTGTGAGCGTAGCACTCCAAAGAAGACGGAGAACCGAAGAACGTTGAAGCGGCGGTGCAGTGGCGAAGCGACGACGACTTCTCTCCTTTAGGGTTTGGTGGACGGCTACCAAGAAGGAGAGAAGAGAGTTGACGTGTAGAATGAGGGAAAGAAGAGAGATATGCTTCAAAAGCATAACCTTAGAGAGCATGCCATGCCTCTCTATTTATATGGTTTGGTATGCCTCTCTATTTATAGGGACACATAAAATCAATGGATGAGATTGATTAATGTTTAATCCAATGGTCAAGATTGTTGTTGGTAAAAGCCAACAACTAATAACTTAATTCAGATCAAATATATTTGATAAATCAAATACAATTCAATCCTAAATTAAATCATACAATTATGGAGAGATTAGCATGGAGATTGCTTCCCATAAGGAATAGGTAGGACGGCTACCAATTTCCTTGTGGGAATTGGTGGCCGTCCACCATGTCCTCAAGGTGGAGGCAATCTCATGCAATCTCATGAGATTGCATATCTCCATGAGATTCTCCCATAATTTCCAACAACTTTTGTTGTGATTTATTCTTCAAAAATAATTCACAATTAATTTTGAGAATATTGCAATCTTGCCATTGGAAATTTTTGAATCACATTCACAACCTAAAACAAAATATAATTTACATTTTCAATTAATTACACAATGTGTATCTAATACACATCAATAATTAATTGACAAATATAAATTATAATTAGCTCTCTCTCTCTAATACATTATAAATCATATTTATAATATATTATGAATAATTGGATATTGATATCCACATTATTCTTATCTACAATAATTAAATCACATTTAATTATATTGGATAATTTCCACATACATAAAGATAATTAAATCACATTTAATTATCAATTTCTCAATGCTTAGATATAATTCAACTATGGAATTATTCTTGAACACTTTCAAGAATAATGTGATTTCTCCGCAGATACTTGAAGATAAGGACAAGGCGATTGTATAATTCCACGTATAGTGACTTTGATATTGAGATCACATCTCAAATCCAGATTAGGCCTCCCATAGATGCTTGATTAAATCAAGACCGCAAATCTAATCTTCTCATTGCATCTGAATCACATTCAGATCAATGTCCAACATTTAGACTAAGATCAGATTACTTCTCTAATGAGAGGAGTCAATACAATCCAAACCCGTTTCATCACTCCCTTGGAATAGAAGCGTCATGGTTATACAACCGTTTATGATCACATCATCCTCAGGTATTCCTAACACATGTACTTCCTACATACTGGAAGACCCAGAAGAAGTGTAAGATCAATTTTACATTGTCTACTTCAGAGTTTTCATCATTAATTTTCTCATTCGATCATTAGGAGTCGGTATCGATCATATGCTTTCCAAAAGCATATATCTTACCCAGGTGTTGATCATATACTTTCAAAAAACATATATCAAACCTACAAATTTAGTCAAGCTTCCAAAGCGAGACAACCGTGCACAGAATTTGGTTCTCCCTAATATCTCATGAGTGAGCTCATGTCTTCTGGTTCAGTAATGAACCTGTATGATCCCTTTGAGAGATCGTATTATGCATATGCCCTTATATGCACACCAGCACACTGGTGTATAGACCTTGATTAGGTCATCAATCTATTGGTCTGCCAGATGTACATACTCAGACATATAGTAACACATATATCTCCGGTCAGAGGATGCGTGCCTATACCGTGACAGCTTACGTTATATGACTTTGGTTATCTCGATCTCGTTAAGTCAACTCTTTGACCTAAGTAATCTGACACCTCCGAATATCTATTCCTATGCAGAGGATCTGCATCAAGAGGTCGGTCAGATATCAACCTAAACGAGACAGGATTGCCATCTCCTACTCAGGCTGGAGATCATCTCTCAACAATCGTTTGACTGTGCTTGATGAGTCCTCAATCTAACTCTTTAGATATTCATCCAAGCACCAACCTCTATGATTCAATAATTGAATCAATAGCTGTATGATCATTAAGATGGCCATGGTACATAACCCTAGTTGTACTAAGGGACCTATTATGCAAATTATTTATTCTTCATTTCATATCAGGGAATGATATTCGCAATAACATTTATTGCATAATGGCTCGCCATGGGCTCGCATGTCCAACATGAAGATGAAGAGATGTCAAAGTTACCAATTAGATCTGATGAAGATGATGAAAAAGATGATAAATTCAAAGATAAATGTTTTGTGGTATTTAAAAGATTGAAGCATCCATTGCTTACCGGAGATGGTGATACAACATTGGATGAGAATTAGATCACGAATCTACAGTTCATCTTCTTTATTCATTTATTTTAACTTAAATCCCATATAAAACACCTATCAATATCTATAAATTCCTCCTTTTATAAATCCATATTCTTTTGTATATATGATATATTTATCATTGTTTTTAACCTAAAATAAATAAATAAATAAAGGGAAAAAAATAAAGATTGTATATATGCAATAAATACAGGCTGACTCTGACCACAAGATTTGGTTAAGGCTTGACCTGATCGACAAGGAATAAATAAGGGGAAGATAATTCCTTCATCAGAAAAATCAAGAAAAATATTTATCACTCATGTATATTCACCATTATACATTAAGTACATCCATCAATATATTTTATATATTTCTTATTCTATTTTATTTGTCACAAAATTTATATCAAATAAAAATATTTTCTTCTTGGAACTTATACATACAAATTAGTTGTAATTATTAAAAATAATTGCAAAAATAAACATTATACACAGTAAAAAATAACACCACTTTGAAAAATCCACAAAACCAAACTTGTCAGATCAATATCTTTGCCACAAAAAATCGAAATAAATTAAACTCAGTTTCATTATATTCATAATTAAATAAGCTTTAAAATGAAAGTGGTTGGTCCTCGCGATTTTCTCGAGGATCGGAAATTAATGGTAAATAAGTCGTTGTTATCCCCAAAATCCCGCGACAAACACAATTTTTTTATTTTTGCTACTTATTAACCTGTACAGGGGACATGGTCGAACTCAGGGAGGCTACAAATCCCGCGGGTTATTCAATTCATCGAAAACCAATTAAGAGAAAAACATGAATCTCAAAAGATAACTATCCTTGGTTTTTGTGATTTTTTTAATCTTTTTAATTTTTTAATAATTTTTTTATTTCTATTTTTTTTGTATTTTCTGATTTTCAAATTTTTAGTGATTTTGATTTTGCATTTTTTTTATTTTCAAAAATAATATGGAGCAATATTTACAAGATCCAAAATATGCACACCAACTCTTTTTATAATTTTTCAATTTATCAAAAATGCTTAGAAAAATTCAGAGAAAATATTTTTGATTTGAAAAGTTTTGAAATATTTTTGGGAATTTTTGTGAAATTTTCAGATGTTTTTCTATTTTTTTTAAAATCAAACAGTTAGAAAATGCGAAATTGTGCACAGCCTGGAGTAATTTGCAACTTAAAAATATTTTAATGTCCACAACTCCTGGCAATTATTTTTTTACAAAAAAGAAGCAATTATCTATAAACAGGAATTGAAATCACTATATTTGGATTTTTGTAGAATTTTCTGTGATTTTTATAATATTTTTAGCATTTTTCAATTTTTTTGAGGTTTTATAAATAATTAATGCACTAAATTTGCATAGAAATTAAAAGACAATGAAATAAATCTACCCTAATTTATTTTTGGATCTTTCGGAGTTATTTTCAAATTTTTATGAATTTTAGAATTGAAGGACGATAAAAATGACGTTTTTTTATTTTTAATAATCTTAAATAAAGACAAAATGAAATGAAAAATTTATGCTAAGAAGATATACACAACAGAAGTCTAAGTTATTTTTTTGAGATTTTTTTGGACTAATGAAAATATTTATTCCAATAGAAAAATCACGCTAATTGAAGAGTCTAAAAACATGGGTTGATTGACAAATAGTTCAAGTTTTAGAATTACAAAATAACAAAAATAAATGTGCTGGATGAAAGTGAAAGTTACCAGTAAAACGTGCCACGCACATGACTTGTACTAGAGAGTAGACATTTCTACAATATTTGAAGTCTCCTGGGGCTCAGATGCGATTTTCTCAAATTTTTAAAGAAGCCCTAGGGTTTCCTCTTTGCTTGTCTTCATTCTTAAGCCAAGGGAATAGGAGGGCCGCCGCCCACCTCAGATCTGTTGAGGTCAATGGAGGCGTGGGAATGCGATGCTGGGGGCCTCGAGAGGAGGTCACGCAGCGACATTGGGGTGCCTGCGTGCGGACGGTCTGATGGGTGGACACGGGGCAGCGGGGGCCACGGATGGTGCTGAAGTGTGGACGCGGAGATGGTGGCTGTTGGAGCGGGAGGCGCCGCTGGCCTCTACGCATCGCGCGATGATAAGCAGGAGGCGGAGGACCGCGGGCAGGGCAGCGGCTGGCGGCGCTGCCGTCGGATGTTGCGTGGCTACGCGAATCGGTAGGAGGCCAGACACACGGTGGGCGGAGAGAGGCTGGAGGGTGACGCCTGCGCGGCAGCGGTGCACTGACGAAGACTCGGCAGGGACGGTGTGATCGATCTGGGCAGAGACAGTGCAGACGATCTGGGCGGAGATGAGGACGACCGTGACCTGTTTTTTTTTTGTTTTTTATATATTGTGTTTCTTTTTTTAATGTATAATTGATAATATTTTTCTGTTTTTAATATAAACAGGAAATGCAAATAACAAAACAAAATAATTTTTAATTTTTTTATTATCCTACAAAATAGATTTTAGAGAGAAGAAGAAAACAAATAATTTATTATTATTATTTTTATATTTATTTACAAATCGGAGAATGAACGGGGATATGGCGAAAATGAAAGGATCGAATCCGATCTCCGACCACCGTTCGCAACCGGAGTTGAAAGATCGTAGACGATAGAAAATGAACGTGGTGAGATCGAGAGAATGAGATGAAAGCTCAAGATCGATGGCGAAAAAATGTGATGGATTTTAAGATCTAGATAAAAAAAGGCAACAAAATTAAAGTGTGAGAAATAAAACTATGATTAATCTAGGATAAAATAAGGGAAAATGGATCTCACCTTAGGAGCGGAAAATGACCCTGATCGCCTCGACGAAGGCCGACTCGTTGTCGCCAGATGTCTCGGAGGCTAGACACGTTTCTCGTGACCTCGATAAGAAGACTCTCAGAGATCGGGCTCCTCTCACCGAAGATTGATCAAGTTGGAATGAGGGAGAAGGAGCCATATTAATAGAAAAGATAATGGCGATGAAATTTGAATTTTTGACTTTTTGGATAAAGAGATAAGAGAGATGAAAATTGAAATGAGATAAAGATAAAAAGAGATAAAGTTATTTACAAAATTAACTAATTTTTTCGAATTTTTGTCACTTTATTTATTGGAAAAATAAAAGTTAATTTTATTTTTTGTGGAGTTAGTTAAGAAAAAATAAATATATACATATGTTATATACAAATATGACATTATCTACATAGGTCATTAAGCAAATTAGTTTTTTTTTAAATATTTTTTTATTATTTGTTAATATAAGCAAAGCAAGAAAAAAGAAGATAAGGTATTTATAAAAATAGGTAAAAATACTAAAAAATCAGGAAATCAAGTGTTTTTGGTCTTTTTATGATTTTATACATTTTTGTGCTTTTTGGAATTTTTTCTATATGTTTTTGATATTTTTAAAAGTCAAAATACACGAAAATAGTGAATTAAAGGTGCTGGCCGAAATTAAAATGAGGATTAAAAATAACAAACAGTATCCAAAATTCCTCAAATTAATTTTAAAACAAAGTTAATAAAATAAGGAAACTACAGAAACTGAGTTTGCATTTTTAGGATTTTTCTAGGATTTTTTAGATTTTTATGAAGTTTTTAGGGTTTTCTAATTTTAAGGTTTTTGTTTTGAAATTTTAATGATTTTTGATCTGAAGCTAAAAGATGATAAAATACGCAAAATATAAATTTTTTGGAATTTTTCAAAAACTTTTGATAATTTTTATGGATTTTCTAATGCAAACAGTGTTGAAAATGCATATTTTTGATTTTTAATAAATATGAAAATGCAATAAAAATGCAAAACAAAAATATAGCGTGAATGAGCAATGCAATAGGAGCCTATGGTATTTTTTGGTAATTTTTTGAGTTAAAACGATGCGCGAAATAAATGCAAACAACGAATAAAAAACACACAGCTGGCAGGGGCATAAGTGCAAATAGCAGGAAGTACAGGGGCCAAAGTGTAATTTTTACGCAAAATATACAAATAATAAATGAAGTTCCTGGATTAATTACAAATATCCAAACCCGGAGGGGGTTCGCTGCAAAATTACCAAGCCCACGTGTATAAACACGTGACCTGGCAGGGGTATAAGTGCAATATTAAAAATCTCCAGGGGTACACATGCAAATAGTCCATAAATAATTACATTTCAGTAAAGTTCTGGACTGAAATGAAATAGCAAAACCCACGAGGGGTCCTCTGCAAAATACCCCACGCCTCACGTGTACTGGTCACGTGAGGTGACGTGGCCGAGGACCTTTTTGTAAATAATAGAAAGTACGGGGGCTTGACTGTAAATAGTACAAACTATTACAACGACAGATGAAAGTTTTAATACTAAATATTAAATACAAAAATGGCCAGGGTTAACAGTGCAAAATACCCAGGCTAAAGGGCGGATCCGACGGCAGATATATCTTGATTTGCCACGTGTCGCGTCCGCAGGAGCCGATGACGCTTAGCGTTGGACGACGATGATTAGATCTTCGGCTGAAGATCTGACAGTGGCGGCTTGGTGCGATCCAACGGCTACTGTACGTTCTGGAGCTCCGCCCCGATCCGATGGTGGGGAGGCAGCGAGGAAGAACGGGGAAGAACGTCGGTGAGGCGAACTTCCCCGAACTAGAACTCGGGCCTCCGATGATGGAATGGGCTCAAAATCGGGCTGTGAGCTCCTGGGAGCTTCCTCTAGGTGCTGGCGGGTCCAAAATACTCCGATGAAGGTCGGAGCTCGCTGGCGACGATGGCGGAGCTGGGGAGCTTCGGAGGTCTCCGACGAAGGTCAAAATGACCCCCCAGGTTCTCGTTTCGCTCCAAATACCTACAGAAGAGAGTGAAAGGGTCCAAGGCAAACTGCTTAGACCCCGCGGAGGTGGAGAAGGAGCGTGGAATGGTGTAAGGGATACTCGGCCGGAGGTGCACTCCGGCAAGGTGTATGTGCGGTGTGATTCGATGATCGAAATGCATGGATAAAAATGGCTAAGGATTCCTACGATTACTGTGAATAAAATGCAAGAGAAAAACGGGAAAAAGGGGCTGCCTCAACGGCTGAACACCGGAGGGAAGTTGTACCTCGACTCCGGCGAAAGGCGAAGGTCGTGGAGCCACCTCAGGCATTGCCCGACCCACCCAAAGGTCGGAAAGAGAAGCTGTCACCTTCTCCTTGCGATTGAGCGCGAAGGGGAGCTAAGCCTATGGAAAAGAGGGGTTCAAAATTTGAATCGAAGGTCGGAGGTTGCTTAAGTAAGGTTTGACGATATGACTCAGACACTCCAAAGATCGAGGACGATGGCTCGAATCGCCGCTCCTCGGCCCTAGGAAAGCCTAGGGCGTGAAAGAGGGTTCATCGTGGAACAAAAGTCCTTTAGGGCTTGACACGAATAGAGGCGTGTGTTGACCTCGAAAAAATCAAGAAATAGGGGGCGCACCGAGGCCTGACACTGGCAGAGGGGGAAGGACGACCAGTTGACCGAGGTCAACTGGGGCCAGCACCTGGTTGGTCCACGTGGACCAACCAGGAAAAATCCCTGGAAAATACCTTTTAAAATCAATTTAAAATAGTAAATGTTTTTATTATTTTTAGGTTATTAAATAAAAAATGTTTATTTTTTTATAAATTATTTTATAGTGATTTTTAATTATTTTTTAGAGGTATTAATTTATAAGTTACCTTTTATAGCCTTTATAGGTATATTATCTATATATTTTAATAATTTTATTTTTATTTTATGAATTTGATTTTATTATTTTTATTTATTATTTTATAAATTTATAAAATATTTTTATACACTTAAAAGTATTTTTATTTATTTTTCTGAAGTGTTTTGGATAATTTAATAAAATAGAAATAGTAATAATATAGCTATAGTTATAGGTATTATACCTATGTATATTATATATACATGTATTTCATTTTATGTTTCTTTTGTGTTTTTATTCTGATTTTAATATACAAATACATTATAAATAATATTTACAAAATTATAGAAATATAAAATTATAAAAATAATGAATAAATAATAAAATGAATATTTTAATCTGTACAAGTATACACTAGGGGTCCAAAACTCAACTTTCAAACTGTAGCCCCGCCAAATACGAAACCAACGCCATTAAATAGATTATTTTAACTTATATACAATTAAAGGTGAGTTTTATGCATTTGGAGTTTTTATTTGGGAGATACAGGTCTGGGAAGTTGGGATTCTGGATTTTTATTCAGACCATAACTTTTTATCTGTACATTCTTTTTGGATGAAATCAATTTTGTATTTTTATTTATTTAATTATCTACAACTTTTATGTTCAAAGTTTCTTTATTTGAAGTATAAAAAGTGAAATAAAAAATAGGTCCCAAAATGAATAAGGAATGAATAAAATAAAAGGAATTTGTATTGTATTTTTGGCCTTTATCTCCCCCTACTTTATTCCTTATCGACCTAGTCATCGAGATGCCTAGGTCTCAGGGTTTCGGGTCATAAAATATTTGCAATATTTTATTATTTTTCTTTTCTTTTCTTTATTCTATAATTTTGGCTTTAATTACAGCATTTTATACACAATTTACATGCACATGCATGAATGCTAAGATGCTCTAATTAAGGGTATTTACACGCATTTGCCAGGGTTTTTGAGGCCAAAATGATAGAATAAAGATGATGAAATGTGGATTCATCAATGACATTTGTAAATCAATTAAGATTCCAGGTAGGAATGTGGATCATGGATTTCACGGATTGAATCTTGAAAACCTAGAAGACATCGGATTGACCACACGTCATGTACAGCTGGAGTCCCTTCTACCTCCCTCTTCTACTAACCACTTTCCTTCCAAACCAGAGTCTGTACATTCTCCTAGTCCTCCTTCACCTATCAAAAAGATCAAAAAAATTGAAAACTCAGAAAACAACATAAAAATTGAAAATAGAAAAGATCTACAAAATTTGGATCTTGCACTTAGGGAAGCATTGGATATAAAGTTGATTTTTGAGCTTCCCTTAATAATGGCCATTGAACACTTTTCCGACCTTAAAAGATTTGTGAGAAGTAAATTGATGCCTAAAAGGTCAGGCAATAAGAGAACAAGGACTGAGAGATATATAGTGTTTATGGCCACATCTTTGATGATAGGGAGAAAAACCAAGAGCCGCAGAGTAAAGTGGTTGCCTAGATTTGATTGTGAAATCAAAGATACCACATTCACCCATGCAAGAATCGATGATGACTCACCGATTAATATCCTCCTGACCTCCGTATTTTCCAAGCTCAAACTCGAATCTGCCAAGAAGTCAAGAGAGATCATTCAGTTGGCAGATCAGTCCATTAAACGGTCGAGAGGAACCATTTCAGTCATCGTTACTTTCCAAGATGCTCTATTACAGATAGACTTCACGATCATTGACATTGAGCATCGAGAGAGTTCACCCAGTCTCCGATTATTCTTGGGAAGCTGTTCTTAGCCTTGCCCAAGGCAACTATAGATTGTGAGACTCGGGAGATCGATTTCTCTGCATTGGGAGCACTCCGACCTCACCAGATGTTTGAGGACACACGATATTCCAAGGTAACCCGTAAAGTCACAGACAGTCGTGACCTTCGAGAGACAGTTGAGTCCCGTCTCTTTACTACACATGAGAAACCAACTGTCCAGACGACCATTGGTTCAGATACTCCCTATACCTCCACACCACCCACTACTTGCATCACCACCACCGTGACAGCTTATAGAGAGGCTTCACAATCAGAAGCTGTCCTTGAATCGGACATGATCGTTACTGATTTCCTTGATTATATAGATGATCCGACGCATGAGCCAACCAATGTCAATCCAACTGAGAACACTGTACCATACCAGAGACGTGTGCTGACCCTGCAGGAGTACTACAATACATAGGTGACTCATCTAATGATGAATCTCTGGTCAGCACCTCACACTCACTACATCCAGGATCTACACCAAAAGAGACAACTGGGACCAAATTGACCAATCTTGATAAATCAGTTGCTCCATCCTCTAGTCGGTCATCTGGTAAGAAGAAGACGGGTATTGATTCCTCGAGGAGTTGCCCCGAACTCCTCCAGACATATCACTCTCCTCTTCCTCATGATGCTTCAGGTTCTAGAAAACCGGCTAAGAAAGTTACCTTTTACGTAGTAGAGAAGGAACTTTCTAAGGAGTCCTCATTAGGTCCGAATGAGGTGATCTATATGAGTGAGCTCAGTTCGGTTGTTCTGAAGCCATATTTGAGCAAGCACCCGTGTGTCGACCCTCGTTGGACGTTCCCAACACCTCACTATTATTCTTTTGAGGACGATTCTAACAACGACACATGTGTATACTACCCTCCCCCTCGCTCACGCAAGAAGGTCCGTCACAAACCTTCTTGATCCTTGTACATCATCACTCCTCCTTGTACATATTTTCCTTCCTTTATTTCCCTCCCTCTCCCGTGATTCGCATCACTCACCCCAGTTACGTATCGTTTTCATTTTGTAGCTATACTTAGGATGATTAGATCCTAAGTATAGGGGGTGTGTGACCCGATTTGCTTCGTCTCTTCTTTTTATTTTCTTTTTATATATTCTTCCACATTCTCATCGGTCCCCCGTTCTTGTGTTCTTTCCAATACTTAGGTTGACTAGAGCCTAAGTATAGGGGGATGATGTCCATTGTGTATTATCCACACTCTTATATTCCTTTCACTTCTATTCTTTTCACCCACTTATACTTAGTACAAGCTATGGCTTTTTGTCACCTAGTGCCATGCGGACATAACACATGCTAAGTACAGGGGGGCGTGTATATATTACATATATACTTTACCCACAGCTCGTATTTCGCATATTTTTGTATATATTATACAATAATTACGGGGTGGGTAAAATAGGTAAAAAACAAAAAAAGCAAAAAATCAAAATCCGGAAAAAAAACATTTCAAAAAAAACTTCCCCTTATTTGCTTTAAAAAAGAAAAAAGGACTTTTTAAAAAAGTGTATGTGTTTTTCAAAGAAAAAAATCTCTTTTTTTCTTCCTTTCTGAAAAAATATCTTTCTTTCTTCCTTTCCTTTAAAAAAACAAAAAAAATAAACAAAATAAAAAAAATAAAAAAACACCAAAATAAAAAAATAACTAATGGGTTGGTTTAACCCATGACACTTATACTTTTACACAAGACTAGTGATGTTCAAGAACGCTTGGTTTATGAGCTCTTGAGATTTTGAGTTAACCAGCCTTAGTCATTAGGGTTTTTGACTTAATTATTCACATTTTCCTAGTTTGAAAGATTTGTGTGCTATATTGCATACTTAGTCTCTACCTTAAGAATATGATCAGCACCTCATATACACGACTGCAGTTATGATGAGATGAGTTGAAATTTCACTTGAGGATCTGGGATGAGGGATTTGAGTTTGGACCTGATTTGATGATACTCGAGGATGGGATAAAATCAATGAAGGCTTCATGAAACCTGAGTGTCAGCATCTTTAGCCAGTTTGAGAACATGGTTCTTGTACTATCTCTTGATATTTACCTAAGTGCCAGGGAGTGATAAAATAAAAAATATTGATCAGTGTGCGTCAACTCTTGGTAAAAGTAGTGGAGCTAGCCAAAAATATTACAAAGCAATGAATGTTAAAGAAAAGCTCTCATTCCACAAAGTCAAATATCAAAGAGCTTCCACCAAAGGCGAGCGCTCCCAACCATTTCAAAGTGTCCACTTGGACCACTGCTATTAGGACCAGGAGTTGGGCTTGCACCAAAAAAGGTCTCTACATCGTAAATGCTGCAAGTCTATGTGTAGAAGGTACGATAGGTACTCAAAAAAGGCACACCCCGGTGTACTCCTAGGAAAAAAAGTGCAGACGACTCCAACTTCTCTTGATGGACGCACTAATCAACACCAAAAAATACGTTGAGTAATAAGGCACTTGAAAGAATCCTTGTTCCAATGAGAGGGAGAGAAGAAATGACACAATCCTATGCCCTCCATCATCTGGCCTTCCATCTACACTTTCAAGTCTAACAACTAAAGAGACGGTGGATTGGATGCAAGAAATGGTTTATTCCCTAGTGTTGAGGGTCTGGTTTTTAGGAGAGTCACATGGACTGGAACATTGGGTGACGTTGCGACTCTACTCTTATAACTGCAGTCCACACTTAAAGTCATATCCCTTATATATGTGTATACAAAGAGAGTCTGATGATTAGGGAAATTGGACACCTTTTGACTAGAGCTTGGTTCAGCTTAGAATTTTAGGATCTCTACAAACCAGAGTTCTTGAACAGATCAAGTCTTGTATTCACATGCATAGTCAGGGGATATTCTAACTTATTCATTCGTTATTTGCTCTAGGACTAGCAAAGTTTAAGTATAGGGGGTGATGAATCCGCGATTCATCATCTCAATACCTTGATCTTAGCAAAATCTCCGAGTAAAATCCCAAATAAATATCTATAAAATCAATAAATTAATAGAATGACTCTTGTAAATAAAACACATCAATTATGGTATATTAGATTGTAAAAAATAAATAAACACTAAAAAGCCGCAAAATAAAGGAGTTTCTCCCATGTAAATAGCCCAAAACTTCATATTTTTTTAAAAATTTTATTTCAACTCCTTTTTGGCTAATTCTTTCTTTGACTTGTTCATAAAAATATATATAAAAATACAAAAAATATAAAATAAATTTTACCTCAAATAAATGCTCCTAGATCCCAAAGAGAAAAAACTGTAAAGTCTAACTTCCTGGTCAAATTCCCGCTCCGTATGAACTCCAAATTCACCAAACTCGCTTTTAAACTTCAAGTTAGAAAATTATCTATCCAATGGAAGTAGTTTCATTAAAATCGGAGCTCATTTGCAAAAGTTGGTTTTGGGACCTATTATGTATATATTCATTCTTCCTTCATTTTTTATTTTATCTTTCTTAATTACTAAAAAAATCCAAAAAAATCATTGTTGTGTTGTATTTTGATTTTAGTATTTTATTATATTTTTCTATTGTAAATATCTCTTATTTAAAAGACAAAAAATATAAATTAGAAAAGCAAAAAAATGTACATGTATGTCTTTTTTTGTAAATTCCCCACTCTTTTTCTTCTCTTTATTTTATTTTCTATTTTAAAGTAGCCTACTTTATTTTTTATTTATTATTTAATCTTCATTCTCTACAATAACCACCAATTCAACTCCATTATTACACTATTTTTTCTTACTTCTAATTCAACTCCACCATTTTATTAACCTCCATTCCACTCCACCTTCATTCTAACTTCTATTTTTTCCATCTTTTTATATACATTCCATCCTCCTCAATTTGCACTTGATCTATCTTTATGTGAGTAGAGCCTAGTTCTCAGAGTTGGATTGGTGACAGTGACACAACCGCGGTCGAGCGACGACAACCCTCTCTCCGGTGAGATCCGTTGGCTTTTTGGCCAACATCGCAGCCGTCTCTGCACGCTGCTCGAGCTCATCGCTCGACGGTGATTCGAGCGAAGACCGTGCTCTGTGAGCACATCATAGGCGACCGTCTCCATCTTAGGTAAGTTCATTTTCATCTTGTCATCATTTATATTTTTTGCATTTTTTATCTCGCCACATTACCATCTACATAGCTCCATTTGTTCATCATCTTTATCACCATCACACCATCATTTTTTCTCCACATCATGTGCATCCCCTGATTAACCCGAAGTTGTTCCTAGACCTAATTATTCCAAACTAACCCGGAGTTGTTCCTTTGCCTCCCAGTGTTCGACCCCGGCCAACATCGCAGCCGTCTCTGCGCGCTGCTTGAGCTCATCGCTCGACGGTGATTCGAGCGAAGACCATGCTCTGTGAGCACATCATAGGCGACCGTGTCCATCTTAGGTAAGTTTATTTTCATCTTGTCATCATTTATATTTTTTGCATTTTTTATCTCGCCACATTACCATCTACATAGCTCCATTTGTTCATCATCTTTATCACCATCACACCATCATTTTTTTCTCCACATCATGTGCATCCCCTAATTAACCCGAAGTTGTTCCTAGACCTAATTATTCCAAATTAACCCGAAGTTGTTCCTTTACCTCCCTATGTTCGACCCCGGACTTGCTTGGGATATAAATTAAAGCTGAGCCCTCTTCACGGAGATCTTATCTCGGTTTTGATTGACTCGCTAAGTACACGTACTACAACGTACCTGAATTAAAACACGTGTTAAGCGATTCGTCACGGCTCATCTTTTATTTTGTTTGGATTTTATTTAATTAAGTATTAATTTTTGATTCATAGGTCATGTTGTTCTTGTTGTATTGCATCATAAAAAAAATCGATTAATATCTAATATTTGTTTTTGTGGTAGGGTGCTTGATGTTTAAGGAGGTAAGGAGAAGGTGTCTTCCTGCTGCGAGGAGCTGCAGAAGCAATTTCGGAGAAAAATCGAAGAAGAAAAAATATCTTGCATTTTTATTTCTTTCAATGTAATAACCGTCTTTACAACGGTCTTCGATCGAAGACTCGCGCGTGTAAATGAACGAAGTTCTTCGTGGTTGTGTGGGGATCGCCCCACTTGAGTGTCGACCTAGGACCAGGCATGCAGCTCTTTGAGCTATTTTCACATTCTTTTTTTACGTGTTTAATCGTTGGTAGGACACATTTTAATTATAGACGCACATAAACATCGCTTCACTTAGCCTAATTAAAAGACATTCTTTCTCACTAATAAAAGCATGTTAGGTGTGGTTTTCATCGAGTTACATACATGTGGATTTGGTTTTAAATTTAGTCCGAGTTTTCACGTATTTTTGCTCGAGGCACTGCATGTTTTCTCGCTTAGTCTAGATCATGATTTTTATCTACTGCATGTCTTTTTCTCAACCTCCTTTCCTGGCTCGATCACTTTGGATTAATGGAAAATGGGAATGAGCGGTAGACGATTATTGATTGATTTATGCTCACCTTTAATCAGTGATAACCTTAAGCAAATAAATTGGAACTGTTGATTGCAAGTCAACCTAAAATGGAGTAAACCTTGTTTTGGGAGGGCAATACCCTTGTTTACGTAGGATAATTTTTTATTCGACATTTTCTTGGTTCCCGCGTAAAACTAGAATGTTTTAATCACCAGTAAAACTGACAAGATAATCAACCAACATTTGTTGGTTTCACGTGTAAGTTGGTGAAATCAAAGGGTATTGCATGCTTGTTTGAGCCTTGATTGCTCCGAAACCCTCCCCTAGTCCTTAAGTACTCCATTAATCTCCGAAGATTCATTGGCTCATGTGTATATCCATCCTTCTTCTTCGTTCACCTCAGGTCTCCCCAACATCAACTCTCCATCTGTATACTTAGTAGGCTACTCTCAGCCTAAGTATGACCTGAGTCCCCGTGATTTTTCTTACTCTTCTTTCCTTGCCTTAATACTTAGGTTATTTTTAACCTAAGTATAGGGGGAGCCCACCTCAGTTCCCATATATTTTTCTATACTTAAATGGACCTATGGCCTTGTATCATCTAGTGCTATGAGGACATAGAAAAGCTTAAGTATAGGGGGGTATACCGTATATACAGTATTTATATTTTAGCTATATTTTGAAAAAAAATTGAAAAATTTAAAACTTTTTGGCTAAAGTATAATCTTTTGAACTAAGTGGGCAAAATATTTTCAAAGCTTTTCTATATTATGTTACACTATTTTCAAAGAAAAATATTTTTGAAAATGATTTGAAAAATGAGTTTCTCTTATTTTGAAAAATCTTTTGAAAATGTTTGGAAAATCTTTATTGGCGTGACATAGTGTTGAAAATGATTTTCTCGATTTAAAGGAAAGTGAGTCTAACTTGTGTTTTTAACCTTAATCAACAATCCATAAAAATGAGAAAAACCAAAAAAATCCTTTAAGAGTCAAAAGTGACTACTAAACCCAAATAAGTAGCCATGTTCACTAAGGGTTTGCCCTTAGCATAGTAGGTGGTTTAGAGGACATCGCGTAAGGCTCCATCCTCAAGCAACAGGCTCCGGCCTGTACTTACACCTATACTGGCTGAATGCATATGCATCTACTTATTTGAGTTTAGGCGGTCATTGTGTCTTTTAAAGTCTTCAAAAAAATTGGATGAAGGAGTTGTATTAAATCCCCTACTTTTTTCACTTCCACATGGGATCAGTGATGTTCGAGAACACTCGATTTATGAGGTCTTGAGATCTTAGGTTAACCAGCCTTAGCCATCAGGGTCGTAGACTTAATCATCCATATTTTCCTATGTTTCTAGATTTGCACGCTATATTGCATGTTTAGTCTCCTACCTTAAGAATATGATCAGCACATCACATGCACGACTGCGGTCTTGATGAGATGAGTTGAAATTTCACTTGAGGGACTGGGACGTGGGATTCAAGTTTGGATTTGATCTAATGATGCTCGAGGATGGGATAAAATCATTGAAGGCTTAATGAAACATGAGTGTCAGCATTTTTAGCCAATATGAGAACTTGGTTATTATGCTAATCTCTTGATATCTACCTAAGTGCCAGGGTGTGAAATAAATAAAAATATTGATCAGTGTGCGCCAACTCTTGGTAAAAGCAGTGGAACTAGCCAAAATTATGCAAATCAAAGAAATATCAATGTTAAAAATAAAGCTCTCATTCCACAAAGTCAATCATCAAAGAGCTTCCACCAAAGGCGAGCACTCCCAAACATTTTCAAAGTGTCCACTTGGACCACTGCTATTAGAATCAGGAGTCAGGCTTGCACCAAAAAAGGGCTCTGCATCGTAAATGCTACAAGTCTGGGTGTAGAAGGTACGATAGGTACTCAAAAAAGGCACATCTCGGTGTATTCCTAGGAAAACAAGTGTAGACGGCTCCAACTTCTCTTGAGGATGCATTGATCAACACCAAAAAAAATTGCGTTGCATAATAAGGCACTAGAGAGAATCCTTGTTCCAATGAGAGGGAAAGAAGAAATGACACAATCCCAAATCCTCCACTAGTTGGCCTATCACCTACACTTCCAAGTCTGACAACTAAAGAGATGGTGGATTGGATGCAATATCTGATTTATTCCCTAGTGTTGAGGATTGGGTCCTTAGGAGAATTTCTTGGATTGGGACCTTGGGTGACGTTTTGTCTCTACTCTCATGAATGCAGTCAACACTTAAGTTCATATCCTTAGCTTATATGTAGACAAGAGAGAGTCGAAAACTAGAGGGATTGGATGCCTCTTGATTAAGGATGGGTTGAACTCTGAGATTTTGGATCTCTAAAATTGAGAGGACTTGAACATATCTGATCCTGTACGCACATGTACAAGGTGGTTAATCCAGCTCATTCATTTTTTGAGATGCTCGGGGACGAGCATAGTTTAAGTATAGGGGGTTGATGAAACCCAGTTTTATGCTCTTAATTTGCATATATTAACCCCCTAGCTTAAATTAAGTGTCAATAATAACCAGATTAGTCATTGTAATTATCAGAGTCCTAGAATAAATTTAAAATACAAAAAATAGCAAAATAAAATTCGTAGTGTTTTTAAGCCTTTAAAAACACTCTCAAAAATCTACCTTTGTTTGACCTCATCTCCATTTTTGGCCGACATGAAACTTGTAGATCTCATCGAGATCTACAACTTTCATGTTTTAAGTTTTACCAAAATCGGCCTCCTTCTCCCTCTTATTTCACTTTTATTCTCTGAATAATCTGATTGGGAAACGTGACGCCCTCTGGTTGTGCCGAGTGACCCAGTCTCTTGCATGCCACGCGCCTCCATCCTTGACCGTCTGATCGCCTTTAGGAGCTTCCATCTCAGTTGTCCCCTCTTGCCTCAATTCCTTGCATTTTGATCATACCCCCGATCTCATCACCGGCGTCGTTCTATGCCTGCACCTACTCTCACCACGTGTCGCATCCACAGTCGCACGATCATGGTCGAGATACCTCCATCCAAGCCGCACACTCCCGTGCGACCCTCAACCCTTCTATCTTGCCTCAGATCGAATCACACCCGTCCGCCAGCGCTGCTTCCTCCTTGCGCCACGTGGCGCGTCCTATGCCCCTCGATTATGCCTCCTTGATTTAAGCCTAGCTGTACTTAAGCGCCCATCGCTCCATCGTTGGGTCGTGAGATCCAACGGTGGAGACTTCGTCGTCTACCTCCGTTCATCCCTTGCCCACGTCACCCATCTCTCAGACGATCTTCCCCCTTTCCATTTTCTCCACCATCTCCGTCAACCTCCCCTCTCACTAACCACCCAACGACATAGCCACATCTTCCCTCATCCTCGCAGGGCACGTATCACCTCACGACTCCTTCCAGTTTGCTCCACATTCCACGTCCAACAGACGTCGTCGACCACCTGGAACCGATATCCCCCTCTTCAAATACCCCCTCTCCTCGACCATTCACCGACGTCCACCTTTAGGTGGGGAGTCGCCCAGCGAGCCTCCGCTCCTCGCTAACAGCGAGGAAGCGACATGGAGTGCGAAGACGACGATCTCCTCCGGTGATGACCCCTAGCCCATCACGGCCAGGTCTGCGGTGGCTCCGCCCCGCCAAGCTGCTCCCCATACCGGGGGGAATTCAGCGATGACCCCGGGCCTCTCCGTGAAGCTCGAACACAGGCCCCGCTCTGCCATTCTCTCAGGTAAGTATCTCTGATTCCCTTTTTATTTTTTCTTTAATTTCTCCAAATTAATTAGGTCGTTCCACGTTCGTTCACGCCATTTTCTATCCCTTTAGCTCCCTCGCACTTCCACCATTCACACACCCCCCATCATCACTTCTCTCCTCCATAACCTTAGCCACCTTGACGCCCTTCTTCTTCGACTCACCGGAGAAGATGATCATGGTCGACCAACTTCTTCGCTCGTGTGGCCCTCCACTCCATCTCATTTCACACACATGCTTCAGTGTGCACGCTTTGACTATCAGGCTAACTTTGCAGGTGCTTGAAATATTCAATTGCTGGACCCTCATCGAAGCTGAAGTCACGTGCTCCTCCTACAGCGCTCCGGTGTCGATTACCTCCACCAGGACTTTCAACAGCATCCTGAAGCTACAACGATGGTTTCGGGCCTTACAGGTTCAGCGAGGGATCTTCATCGATGTCAAAGATGAGTGGCGGAGCTCATATCCCTTCGCCGGAGTCTTGGTTTCACCGCTAGCCACAGTAGAGGAGGAAGGTACAGCCACCGTAGGTTGCACCACCCGGTGGTCATCCAACGGCGTATGAGGATCCACGTCGACGCCGTCGCAGCTTCCAGCTATTGTCTGATCTCGATGATCAGGTTGTCTTTGATCGTCTACGTGTCTACACCGAAGCAATTTCGAGCCTCAGCACCAGATCTATAGGCTCGGGACCACCGAGCCTCTCCCGAGCCTGATTTGCAGCCGAGCCAGCGACCAAGCCTCGTCCGAGCCCGAGCCTCACGCCAAGCCTCGATGAGCCTCATCCAAGCCGACGTGTCAACCGAACCTCGCCTTCTCATGTGTCCGATCATGTGGGTGCAGGGTTATTTGCAGGGAATACCTCAGACATTCTTTAAATTGCATATAGGTCCTGAAGCACGTGTAAACCACATGCGCCTGGGTGCCCGACCCCCTAGGGTTTTTAATAATTACAAAAATACCCTCGCGCGTGTGGTTAAGTTATAGGGAAGGCCTCGCTTTTATTTTATTTGCATTTTAATCCCTCCCAGGGACCTGTTTGCTAGTTATCTTTTATGTTTTCTTGCATTTATGCCCTTGGTTTCACTTTTGCATATCTTGAGCATCCTAGCTCCGATTGGGTTGATTTCAGTGGTGTTTCAAATCTTGTTTAATTCTCTTTCTAATGGCACAATATTGTTTTGTTTTGGCACTTTCGATTGCATTATCTAGACCTAATTATCTAGTGTCATTTATTCAACGATTTTTGTGCCAATTAATGGAAATAGCTTCATGACCCCTTTCTGAAATTGACCATCTTTTTATTGCTCATTGATTTTGTATAACTTGGGAATCGACCAGCAAATGGAGATTTATGTGCTCAATTCACAAGGAATTGACCAACAATTTTAAAGGAATTACAGTTCTAACAAGTGCTTTCCAGAAGTTGTAAAACAAATATAATGCGAAAAATGGAAATCGATTCGAGGTGATTTGAGTTAGGTTTGAAAGGATGTGAACAAGGTGTGTCTAATGACGATAGTTGAGGAACCTAATTATGTAATTAGATACCCTAAACATGTCATACAAATCGAGAAATTAAAAACAAAAGATGGAGGAATAAACTATGGAATCAAAGGTGTATGACCTTCTTGGTAGTGGCTCGAAGGGTCGGCATCCCAGAGCTTAACACAACGGCGAAGCAGCGATGCAAGGAGGCAGACACCTTGGAACTCTCCTTCGGTCTATCCTCTTCCACGCTGAGCTGACCTCGAGCCCTGTCACGGCCGGAGTGAGGCAGATCACGGTGGTGAAGGTGGGGTGACGGCCAAGTTAGTTATGGAAGCTGGAGCTTAGGAGAAGTTAGTTGTTAATGGAGGTCTTTGAGAGGGTTCTACAGATGATCAGAAGGAGGTTTGTTGAAGATCTACGGCTGGCGTGTAAGAAGGTTGTTAAAGGTAGAGGATGGAGGGTTAGGATCAGAGTTAGGAGCTTGGAGGTTGCAGGTAGAAGAAGGCAAAGGTCGGCTGGTAGAACAGAAGCAACTGCTTCTTGTTCTTGGAAAAGAAGCTCCAAGGTGTTGACACGTGTCAACACCTGGTTGTCCAGGTTAGATTAAATACAATATAAATAGGGATTAAATAGTAAATAACATTACTTTAAATAGGTATAAAAATAAAAATGTAGAAATTATAGCATAATTGGTTTTCATAAATAATAACTATTTTATGAAATATAAATATTATATTAATAAATAAGTATAGATAATACTTAATAAATAGATTTTGTATTTTAATTTAATAAATTAATAAATAACTTATTAGTTTTATATTTTATTAATTATTATGTTAATAAATAAGTATGTATGATTTTTTTGTAGATTTTAATAAATTAATTTACGTATATTAGTAAATACAAGTATAAGTTATACAGTTCATTTATACCTATAAATTAGTATTTCTTATTTATTTAAAATAATAAATAAATCCAAAAATTATGAAATAAATTAGGGTTAAAACATAAGATCAAGAAAATATTAAAAATTATAAAATCATTAAAATAATAAATATTGTGTTCTAGATAAAATAAATAGCCCAGAAACCCAATTGTGGTTAGGTCCCAAAACTGACTTTTTGCAAACGGAATTCAATTTTAGTGAAATCACCTTTATTAATTAGAGAGTATTATTTTATGAATTTTAGAGGTGAGTAGAGTGAAATTGGATTTCGTGTAAGAAAGTTATGATGTTCGGAAGTTGGGATTTTGACAATTTACAAGTTGGATTTCTTGGTATATATACAAGGTAATATTTTTAACTTATTTTTATAATTTTTTATACATTTTTAAAAATAATTAGGAGAAGAGTTTGGTGAAAAATATGTTAATATGAATTAATTAAAATTCTTTGAAGTTTTGTATTTATTGGATAATTAATGAAGAATGTATGAAGTGTGAAATTAATGATTTTCGTTTGTTTTCTTCCTTATCTCCCCCTACTCATTTATTTGTTGACCGATCCAGCTAACTTGGTCTCGGAGATTAGGTTATAAATATATCTTTCGGCTATATTTATTTTTATAAGTCATATTGTACATATATACATATCTACAATTTGCCTTTATTTTTATTTTCTTTATTTTTATTCTTTTATTTATTTACATGTTTTTTAATGCATAAAAGTGCATTGTTATTCATGATTATGGTTTTATTGAAAAGTGAAAATTAATGTATATTTACCTGTATTTATTAAGGGTTTAAGACAAAATGGTAATGAATCGTGGATTTATCAACCCCCTATACTAAAACTTTGTAGTCCCTTAGCAAACACTTATTTTGAAAAATAAGGAAAAAGAAAGTAAGTTAGAATGAATTTGTTTTCCTAAACCAATTCATGAGAACAAACAAAGGACAGAGCTCGATCGGGCCTGAAACCAGCATTTTGTCAAAGCATTAATTAGGATTAGGATTTTAACCTCAACGGTCCTCAAGTTCCACAAATCCTTGTTTAAGTTCACCTCAACAGCTAGTTCAGATACACTCATTCATATCGCAAACTCTATCAACCTTGAAATAAAGCTTTACGGTGTGTGAGTTGTTTTAGCTCTTCCCGCTTTGAAAGAAGCGAAGAAACCACCCATCCCAGCTATACACTCCCATTAGTTCCTCATCCAGCTAATCTTTCCTCAGGGGGGGAGGTATTCCCTTCTAAGGTCAGTTCGTGTTGTGTCCATGATCGAATATAGAGAATAAGTAGAAGAATGAGAAAAGAACTGGAGTGCGACCAGTGTAGACGCATCTTCTTGTGAAGCCCAGCCGGTGTAGCTAAGCCTCCACTAAGATGTACATGCTTTTTGTGGAAACTTGGACCATTGTGGTCATATTTGTATTTGGTGGCTTCTTCATTGAGTTGGGTTTGTAATGCTGCTTGCACTGTATTCATCTCTTTGTGCCTCGATGGATATACCATCTTTTCATTCCGTCCATTTTTTGAGGTCTTGGAAAAATTATGCCAACAGATCCTTCCCTCGTCTGAAGCGATTATTGCAACCCCAATCTCTCCCGTCTTTAGACGTCAGCGCCACTGGACAAGGATAGAAACGCAATACCAAGATGGATTGCCCTTTGTTGCCCCATTCAAGTCGAGCTAAGTGCAAAATGCATGTGTCCAAAATTGGTTCACTGATGAAGAGTTAAACGGATGACACCAAGTGTTCTACTTAGGCACTTTTTGAGTTGACTTCCCAAACATGGTGTCATGGAACCCAAAGATTTAAGTCAAAGACCTGAAGAGTCTAAATTCCAGTTCCTAACTAGGCTCTTTACAATGAAAGTTAAAGGTCGTAATCAAGCTCTATCCTTTAGACTTTTCCCAATTTTTAGTTCTAAAAATCGAACTTATTCTGAAAAATGCTAATGCGAATGCAACCATGTTCTTGTGAAATATATTTTTTGAATTTTACCCATTTTTATGAATTTTATGTATTTTGTAATTTTTATGACTTATAGACTTTACATTTTTTTATGGATTTTGTGATTTTTATAAACAAGTTTATGTGTAAGAATTTTATAAGATAAATTACCCATATTTTGTTTGTATTAAATAACTAATGGATTTACAAATGTTCTATACAAATATTTTACAAGGATTAAATGAATTTTACACATGTTTTAATATATAGGATTTTAAATAAGTGTTATATATAATATTAAATAAATATTTAAAATTAAGGTTTTTAAATAAGGATTTTAAATAAGGATTTTAAACATATTTTACTTATTTACAAGGATTTTATAAATAATTTAAGTAAATAGGTGGATTTTAAACTACCCTCACCCACTTTTTATGGATTTTATAGATATAGAAAATACATAAAAGTACAAGTTATTGTCAAAAGTATATATACAATATATACACACCCACTATACTAAGCTTGTGCTATGTCCTCATAGCGTCAAAAGAGAAAAGGAGGACATAACTCGTGCTAAGTAAAAGTGGGTGAAAAAGAATGAAAGAATAGAAATCAGCCGACCCCCCTATACTTACGATCAGGTCATCGTACGTATAGTGGACAAAAATGAGGTGACTGAGGAAAAATGAATATATAAACGAAGGAACAAAGGAACAAAGAAAAACGAATTCATCGAATCACTCGGTCCCCCTATACTTAGGATAAGTCATCCTAAGTATAGAAAAGAGTGTGGCCAAAATTAAGGACCAGTGGTTGGAGTAAAAGAAAGGATATACAAAAGAAGAGTAAAAAGATAAAAATGAAAAATGAAAATCAGTGGGTAATCGGTCCCCCCTTTACTTAGGATCTGGTATCCTAAGCATAGAGGACGGACAAAAAATGGGGACGATTGTGATCTACGAAGGATATACAGGTGCGTACTCTAGAAAACCGAATGGCTTCACATGTCTCTATACAGGATGAGATGAAGTGGAAGAGTAGTCATGCATCTTGTAAAAGTAGATCACTTCAACTCGGGCTAGATGATCAGTAGTTGTCTACGAAGTGCTTCAGCATCTGCCCATTCACTACAATCGGCTCTGCACCAGGTGACACATCTGATATAGCAATACTACCATTGTCATGCACCGTTCTGACTATATATGGTCCTTCCCACTTGCTTTTCAATTTTCCAGGAAAAATTCTCAATAGTGCATTAAATAACCATACTTTCTGCCCAGGAACAAAGATCTTGTTCCGGATATGTCTATCATTCTATCGCTTCACTTTGTCCTTGTAAATGAGGGTGTTCTCGTATGCCTGATTTCGAATCTCTACCGGCTCATTCAGATCTAACTTTCTCTTGACTCCTGCTTTTTGTAACTCTAACGAAATCTCTCTGATAGCCATTCAGATTTGTGCATGATCTCTACAGGCAAATGGCATGGCTTTCCGTAAACTAATCTAAACGGTGAAGTACCTAAGGGAGTTTTAGATGCGGTACGATATGACCAAATAACGTGGTCTAGAAGCTATGACCAGTTCTTCCTATCTAGTCGTACTGAATACTGAAGAATGGATTTCACCTCCCTATTTGAAACTTCAGCCATGTCGTTCGTCTGCGGGTGGTAAGGAGAAGCTACTCTGTGATCAATGCCATAACTCTTTACTAGCTTTTTCACCTCCTTAATAATGAAATGGCTATCCCCGTCTGAAATGAGAATACATGGAATACTGAACCGCAAAATAATATGTTCCCTTGGGAACCTACATACTGTCTTGCAGTCAGCGGTTCGTCCGGGTATAGCCTCCACCCTTCTGCTAACATAATCTACAGCGAGAAGGATGTACTTAGAGTCGTTGCTGGAGGGAAACAGTTCCATAAATTCATACCCCATGCATCAAAGATCTCGCAAATGATAACAGATCGCATAAACATTGCATCTCGAACACAAATTGTCCCTACGACTCTCTGACAGTCTAGGCAACTCTTCACAAATGTTCAAGCATCTTTAGTAAGAGTCGACCACCAAAATCCGCTCTGAAGTACCTTCTACACTTTCCTCTTCCCCGAATGATGTCCTCCTGCCTCTAAGGAATGGCACAGAGTAAGGACACTATTATATTCCTCCTGAGGAATACATCGCCTGTAAACACAGTCAGGTCCCTCACGAAAAAGAATCGGATCCTCCTAGTGGTAGTATGGTGCCTCGGACACTAGCATGTTGACTCGGTCGTTTAGCCAACCTTGTGGACTCTTCTGTGTAACCAGAAAGTTCACTATGTCTGCATACCATGGACGTTCTGTGACTGCAAAGATGCTCTCATCTGGGAATCTCTCTGCAATCTCCAGCGTGTAATCATCTGAAGGTTGCTCTATCTGTAGTTGGGAGAGGTGATCAGCTACCACGTTCTTTACCTCAGGCTTGTCTCTAATGTCTACATCAAACTCCTGGAGTAAGAGAATCCATCTGAGAAGGCGTGTCTTAGTATTCTTCTTTTACATCAAAAATCAGAGAGCTAAGTGATCAGTATAAACCGTGATTTTAGAGCCAAGAAGATAAGATCTGAATTTATCTAAAGCAAACACTACTGCCAACACCTCTTTCTCTGTCATTGTATATTTGTGTTGGGCATCATATAAAGTGTGGCTGGCATAGTGGATAGCAACTGGAAGTCTGTTCCTCCTCTGTCCTAATACAACCCCAACCACAAAATCTGAAGCATCCGTCATGATCTGAAAAGGTAGAGACCAATCAAGCGGCTGTAGGACAGGAGCACTAATGATCATTTGTTTTAAAGTGAGGAATGCATTAAGACATTTGTCATCTAACAAGAACTCAATGTATTTGCCTAAGAGTTCAGTTAACGGTCGAGCAATCTTAAGGAAGTCCTGAAAAAACCGTCGGTAAAAGTCGACATGCGCCAGAAAAGACCGTAACCGCTTTATGTTGGATGGTGGATCGAGATGTTTGATGACATCCACCTTGGCAGGGTCAACCTTCATGCCTTGCTTGGAGATGGCATGCCCCAACACGATCCCATTTGTAACCATAAAATGGCTCTTTTCCCAAGATAGAACGAGATATACCTCACAACATTTCTGAAGAACCTAGTCTAGGTGCACTAAACAATCGTCAAAGGAATCACCATAGACCAAAAAATCATCCATAAAGACCTCGAGAAAATCATGAACATGTCCGTAAAAATGGCAAGTATGCACCTCTGGAATGTAGCAGGGGCATTGCACAATCCAAAGGGCATCTGTCTAAAGGCATACATGCCGAAAGGATATGTGAAGGTGGTCTTCTCCTGATCTTCATAGTCAATTGTAACCTGATGGTATCTGGAGTAATCATCTAAGAAGCATAAGTAATTCTTCCCTGCCAACCTTTCTATCACTTCATCTATCAAAGGCAACGGGAAGGGGTCCTTATTTGTCATGGCATTCAACGTTCTGTAATCAACGCATACCCGCCATGACGTGCTTACTCTCTTTGGAATCTCCTCTCCACTCTCATTCTTAACCATCTGAATTCCTGACTTTTTTGGGGCAACATGTAATGGGCTAACCTATTCAAAGTTGGAGATAAGATAAATAAAGCCTTCGTCGCACCATTTCGTGATCTCTTTCTTGACAACATCACGTAAGACGAATCCAGCCTACACTGAAACTCTCTGGAAGGTCTGTTGTCATGATCAAGATAGATATGATGAGAACACAAAGCATGATTTATCCTGCGAAGATCGGATACAGTCCACCCATTGGCCTTGCAATTTCTTTCAAGAATCTCCATCAAACGAGATTCTTGTTCTTCGGTCAAATATGCACTGATAGTGATCAGAAACTATCGGTGTGGACTCACAAGGAAAGCATATTTCATATTTGGTGGTAAGGTCAGCTCAGATAAGGTCAGATCTGGTTCTGTTGTATCATCCTCTGATTGTGTGATGGGATATGTATTGCTGGTGGATGTATCTGCCTTATGGTTATTCACCATCTCAATGTGTTCTAGAGCCGGACTATATAAGATGTCTAAAACATCATCTGACTCGCTACCGTGCTCATCCTTAGAATGACTAGATGAAAATAATTCAGCTAAGTAAAAATCGATCTCTAATCCATCTGAGGTGGAGGAATTATGTACATTTTCTGAGTCTAAAATGTCTGCAATATAGCTCTCCGTTCTTTGCTCCATGTGATAATCACCATTGATGAATCTCGTATTCATCATGCTAAAAACTCCTTATTAAAATCCCTGCTTAAACAAACCAATAAAAATATCCTTTAAAACTCTATTTTTATCATGTACAATATTGTGTATAATTAGCCTTTAATTATTTGTATTTAATTGCTCTTATTTTTCTGAAATTATTTTATCACTCAAAAACCCCTAAAAATTAGATAGATAAGTTGTCTATAATTCACTGACCTTTAAAACTACTAAAAAATACAAAAACAACTCAAAACCACAAAATCGGTGTTTTTATCCCCTTAAAAATACCCCCAAAAATAGCTTTTGTACAGATGACCTCCTTTGGCTTTTTGCCCAACATGAAAGTTGTAGATCTCGTCGAGACGAACAACTTTCATGTTTTGACTTTTTCCAAATTCGGCCTCTAACTATTTCTTTTATATTTTTCTTTGTTTTTATTTCTGAATTATTCTGATTGGGCCACGTGGCGCCCTCTGGGCCGCCCACGTGGCCCGCTCTCCTTCCCGCCACCTGGCGCCCAATCTGGGCCGTTGGATCGCACCATCCTCGCCTCCATCCTCACCGTCCCTCCGTGCCTTGCTCACAGCCATCAGATCTGACTCTCAGATCTGATCTTATCCGCACACATCCGCCCCAACCTCAGCCATCCGATCCTTCCATCATCCAACGCCTATCCTTACGCCACGTCTCCCTTCGACCACCACCGTTCGATCACGCGACCATCCGTCGCCCCTCGTTTCCCCACGTCATCCCATCAACCCCAGCCGTAGATCTCAACAAGCTCTCAATCCTAACCACCCGTCCCCGCCTACTTCCTAGCCACTCGATCAGATCTTAGGATCTGATCTTCACCATCCATAACCCGCTCTATCTTCCACCGTACGATCGAATCCCCGGATCAAATCTGAGCCGCCCCTTAGCGCCTAAACACCAGCCCTCCGATCCTTTTTCCATCCCACGGCGATCCTCGAGCCACGTCACCCTATCTCCTTAGCCGTCTGATCTCACTGGAATCAAACGGATGTCCGCCCTCCACGACACCCCTTCAAGCTCTGCCGTCCGATCTTCCTCTCCTAGTCATCTAAACCGCTTAATGGCGCCCAATCCTCACCGTCGGATCAGATCTTTTGATATGATCCTAACCCTCTGTTCGCGCCCTCATCCTACCCGTTGGATCGCTAGATCCAACGGTTGATCGATCGTCTCCTACCTCCCGAGTACCTCACCCTCCAACCGTTACATCAGGTGAAAGGCACTGCCCCCTTCCATTTTTGGAAGGCTCCTTGGACCTCCCCCCCTCGATGTAACGCCATCATTACCTTCCCCGTTCTTCCGCCACCCTCGCGCGTCAACCACCATGCACATCCATTATCCCCCTCACCATTAACGCCCCATTCAAAAACGTCCCTCCTCCACTGAAACCGCCGTTCTCCTCCGCCTATTTAACCCCCTCCTCCGCCACCGCTACGCCTTATCCACCATTTGGGAGCTTCGGCCCGAGCCCCTGGCTCTCCGGTGACAGCGGAGGAGCCCTTGCAAGGGGGCGTCGACGGCCGAAGCCCCGGTGTGATCCGTGGCCTCCGGCCACGTAGCGGTCGCTTCATCATGCGCCGCCGAGCACCGGGGAATGGTCGCCCCCGTTGTGCGAAGACTCGGGCTTCCATTGAAGCCCAGCCCAGGCCTCCACCTCCGCCAATCCTCGCTCCGGCGAGGAGGTCTCTGCCTTCTTCTTTTCTTCGAATTTTCCTGCAATTTCATGTCATCTCCACCTTCGTTAGACCATCCAATTACCTTCGCCATTCCACCACCATTCACGCCGACCACCTTCTTCTTCTCCAGAACCCCTCACCGCCGATCACCTCCTTCTCCGCTTCGCCGGAGAAGAAGACCTCGGGCCTTCATTTCCCGACACCTCACGGCCCTCAACTCACTCACAAAACCTTCGCACCCACTTGCACTTGCTTCGGCTACATCTAACCCTTGCAGGTACCCTCAATGGCCGGAGCTCGTGCCTCCCCGTCGGTCTCGAAATTCTCCTCCGACAATCATGCTCCGACGGGGAGCTCCAGACACCTAGGGAGCACCACACTTGCTCAGGGACCTCCGCCAGCACTCCATCGAGCTCCCCGGACCTCCTTCTCGACAGGAGGGGCACGTCGGAGCAATTGGCAGGTCGCCGGAGCCCCGTCTTCTCCGGTGACCAGCGGCGGATGAAGAAGCTACAGATGTCGTCCGATCATCTGGATCGGACGGCCGCGATGACACCACGTGGCGGCCCAAGCCTCGAACCAGACCAACAGGCTCGGGTGACCTGAGCCCAACTCCGAGCCTCCACGTGATGCCACGTCTCTCGAGCCTCAGCGTCCTCCCGAGCCTAAGTCCCTCGCGTGCATGGCGCGTGAGGGCCTGGGTAATTTACACGACAGACCCTGGACATTTTGGAAATTGCATAAAGGTCCCCAGGCGCGTGCCTCACGTGCGCGCCTGGGTTATTTACAGGGAGGCCCTGCCGGATTTCGTTAGTTGCACAAATGTCCCTGCGCTTATGGAGAAATTACAGAGGACCCCAGGCGGCTTTTGGTATTTACAAATGGGTCCTTCCAGGGACCCATTTGTAATATTTATCCTTTATTTTTCTTGCATTTTTATTACAATTATGCCCTCGCACTATTTTTAGCATAACTTGAGCATCGTAGGTCCAAATTGCATGATTTTAGTGTCGTTTTGATCCTTGTTTTGTCCTCTACAATCTAGCATACTTATTTGTCTCATTTGACAATGTTTTAAATCAAGTGAATTTTTATGTCAAAAATGGGACCATGCTCTATCTGTCTTGCTGGATTTGATGACCGATTTTTAATGATGTGTTCAATTAGACTCTAACTTCATTCTATATTGTGTTGCTCTTATTTTAGGGTATAATTGTAGCATTTGATTCATCATGCATGTTCCCTTGCATTAATTGCCCATGCATCCCTTTAATTTGCATAAAAACCGATAAAAATACATGCATCATAGCATCACTTAGCTTAGTGCTTCATAAATTGCATATGGACCTGAAATTGAGATTAATTGACATTGAACTTCATGAATCAAAATTCAAAAGCTATAATTAAGCAGCTGTATCCCTGTGTTCGACCTTGGTACACTTACCAAGTATAAATATTCCACAGCATTCAAAGACTGTGGTTTTTGCTGAACAAAATTCGCCTCCTATACTACGACTTTATTTATATTTATTATCGAGGCGAATTTTACGTTCATCAACCATCCATGCTAAAATACAGAGTACCATCAGAAGAGCTGCCAGCAAAAGACTCGGACCCATCCTCTTCTAGGATATATGGGGTCTCTACTTGATACCTCTCGAGGTCGTTAAAGCGAACCTCATCCATGTAATTACAGGTGGCCAAGGAACTCAAAGCATCAGAACTAGCTGTAGATGCGACACTGGATGCATGTGATTCTCTCGCCATCTCTATATGTACCTTTTCACCATCGGTGCAAAAAGATACCTTCCTTGTATCATAATCGAAGAGGGCCTTTGCGTTCTCCAAGAAAGGCCTTCCAAGAATGATGAGGTAAGGTGTAACTGTTTAGGGAATTCCATATCCAGGACATTAAATTCCACTGGGAATTGCAGAGCCTGAATGGTTACGATAACATTCTTCAAAATGCCCCTAGGCCTCTTTACAGATCTATCAACAACTGAAGGATCGAATGAGATTTGTAAAGAGGACCCAAATCGAGATTGTCGAGTAAACAAGATGGTAAAAAATTAATAGAGGAACCGTTATCCAAGAGAGTGCGATCGAATGCGACTTCTAAAATCTCGCATTTGACATAGTGTGCTCCTGAGTTCTTATTCTTCTTTGGTAATCTATTTAGAATAATGCAGGAGGTAGCCTTGGTCAAAATATGCTTCTCTGTTCGTGATTTCTTCTTCCTACATGTTGTACATCTATTCTTCAATTGTTGCTTGAGCGTAGGGAAGTGATCCAAGGCATCATGGAGTGGGATTTTCAAAAAGAGTGATCTTAAGTAATCTCTCAGTTTCTGGAGTAACATCATTATTTTTGGATTTTAGTACCTTTTCCATACAAATCATCGAGAAAAGGAGCAATTTCAGGAAAAAGCAACATTTTTTTATTAAGATCAGGATCAACTTGTACATCGAGAGTCTCAAAATTATCTACAAAACTCTCTAAAACATGAAAGGACACATCAGCTTCGGGAGTGTCTGCATGGCCTGACGTGGTGTCATCGTCTGATTTGCGTAAGTCTATCTCGACCATCTCGGCATCGCTCTCTTCTCCCCGATCATCAAGTGGGTGATCCCTATTATCGTCGTGGTTCTCCTCCTCAGCATGTGTATCATGGTTTGTCTCTCGCTCTTCACCTTGTGCCATCTCCTCCTCCCGATCAGGTGCTTGTGGCGATCTACTGCTACCGAGACGAATGAAGTTAGATAAAAATTCAGGAAAGGATATCGTACTTGTCGTGTTGTCTACCTGATCTAGGTACCTTCTTTTGTTGTTCGGGTTTATCTAAGGTTGTGCTGGAAGAGTGGTCTTGGGCGCGGTTAGCTTATCCAGACGATGGTTAACCCGCTCCATCTCAGTCTAGAGCGTGCTCAACATGTCCATGATCTGGTTCAGTGCCAGGGCTTGTAAAGATATTTCTAGTTCGACGTGGTAGCCCTGTCTCTCTACTCTCTCTTGCCTCTGCATTTGCTGCTGAGGTGATCGATGTGGTGAATATGGAGATGAATGGTAATAGTTAGGATGTGATTGTGAAGAAGGATGGCGAACAGAATGTGGTCTCTAATAAACATTCTAGTGAGACTGCTGCTGTGTGTAATGCTGTCGGTGCTGATAATTCGGACGTCCATGTTGCAGATAGGTATAATGTTGCGGCTGTTGCTGGTGGTGTATGCTCTAAGAAGTAAACTGTGATGATGGCTGAATTGGAGCGTACCATATCCCGTTGATCTCAAGAGTGGCTTGAGGCTCAACATCAGTATCTCCAGGGATGGTGATCTGGTTGGGATTGGCATAAGATTGATCCTCATCATAACCAATCTGCGGAGTCTCTATAGGCTGACCCGACTCGCTCTAAACGAAGTGGATCTATCGGGTGGGAGGAGTGGGTAAAGATCTCTGAGCAGGTTGTGAGGTCGAAGAAGCGTGAAATTGTTGATACTGAAGCTACAAGTCCGTCATCTTCTTCGTCAGATCGCGCATCTGCTGAGGAAGTGATGAGAGTTTCTCAAACTCTTGCAACGACCATAGGTCCTGAACTTGCTTCTGAATCAAATCCACCAACGTTAACTTTTCACTGATATATCCCATGTTGGTATTGGATTTGGAGTCTGAAATGTTCGCCACCTTATGATGCTCTCGATGGTGTGGTGGCTGTGGGGCCTTCTAGAATGCCCGAGTAGAGTCGAAGACTCTCGAGTTCTCTGCCATCCCCTCAAAGATAGATCAGTCAGACTCATCATCTCGATTCTGATAGCTACCACCACATGCGGCACTTACAAACTTCTGGATATCTAGCTGGAGTCCACTAAAGTAGTTCCGTACTAGAACCTTCAATGGTATCTCATGATGAGGACATCTCTAGGTAGGATCCTTGAATTAATCCCACGCCTCGTGGAATGATTCGTTCGGCAGCTGAGTGAAGTTGGAGATCTAACTCCTCATCATGTTCGTCCATCCCAGAGGAAAGAACTTACGCAGGAACATGGATTTAAGGTCAACCCACGTAGAGATCTCCCTCCCCGGATGACTGAGCCAGTAAAGCGCCTTATCTACTAAGACGAAGGGGAAGGCTTTGAGGCGAACAATCTCTTGCGTAACACCAGGATAATTAGCTGTACCACGTATCATCTCGAACTATTGCAAAAAGGTAAATGACTCCTCTGCGGCATTCCCATAAAACTTGGGAAGAAATGAAATGAAGGGCGGGCGTAACTCGTATGGTCCTTGATTCGGTGGTAATCGGATACAGTGATGTAAAGTTCTGGCACCATGGTCATACTCATCTCTAAGTGTTGCAAGAACCACGGCATGCGGTGGTGGGTTCCCGACTCCTGCTCTAAGTGCAACGATCTCGGCTCGCAGTTTGTTCTAGACTATGAACTGATCTCGAATCTGTATATTCATCTGTTGTAAAGTATCTAAAATCCCTGTTGTGATGTCTGCGGCTGGGTCTGGTCTTCCATCGTTGTGTTGTTCCTCATCTAGTCGCTTCTCTACTGGTCCCTTCCCGCGAGCCATTTGCTTCAAATCTTCTAGGAAGGAAAATTTTTCGTAAGAACTCAGTGAAAAATGGGCAGGAGAAAGCGATGATAAATTGAAGCAGGTTCTGCCTCAAAATATGGGTTGGGAGGCGAGGGAGTCTGGGTCTGACTCCCCTCGTGATCAGATGGGACCGGCTCAGGAAGAGGATAATCCTGAGTATGTAAAGAAGTACGACGGACGGTGACTAATCGAGAGCTCACGGAGTTTGAGCGAAATAGTTGTAGAGTCGTCATCTTCGATATCAAGACGATAATCGGGAGAGCATGATGTCAAATCAAAAGAATGGGAAAGGCGTATAAGATGTGGTAATACATGCCTCTCAAGCAAACACAAAGCAAATCCTAAATTCACCAATACAACCCGATGATGACCGTAAGAGTTTGACCGTTTTATCTTGTCAATTTTAGGGTTATTTTGGCATACAAGTATTTTCACAAATTATCGTGAGCTGATAGGTTCTCGAAATTTCCCCGAAACACTGTCCCGAGTCCTTACAAAAAATTGCTTATTCTCAACCAGTATGGGAGTAAGTATGGATTATTTCCGGCTATTCGTGTTACTTGAGGACTGTGCTACTACGGTGTCCCCTAAACCTCCCACTCTACTAAGTAAACTCGAACTGTTGCCGGCTACCCGAGAGTAGCCACTGAAGAACAACGATTAGGTGTGTGGACTAAGTGGTATTCCTAAGGAGACTCGGACTTTGGTTCTAGCCTTAAGTGTCGTCTCTCACTCATAAAATTTGGAAGTGTACATACAGTTGATGTGTGGGGATTGCTCTCCCAAATCAAATGATCCTTTACGTTTCTTTTAAGGTCAGATATCTAAGCAGTCCTGATTTTATTTTTAATTATCTCTTTTTTGGAATTTTAAAACAAAAATGTCTAATGAATTTTTTTATTTACCCTATAAAAGCATGCACCTAATCGCAAGTCCTAAAACTAACTACGAAGATGCAAAAAGATAGGAAAAATGAAAAACTCCTAAACAAGCACCTAGCCTCGTGAAAAGCCGCAGAAAACCAACGATGCGAGAAAAATCGCGATGGGTGCCCTACTTCCCTGAATGCACGACACTTAGTGAAACAGACCCCGAGGAAAAGGGAGGGGAAGTACAAGTAGTGATGCCGTACGGGTCCCCTTCAAAGAAAACAGAAAAAACGGGCAATTGCCCTTATTTTATTTACAAAAATGTTACAAATAAAGGAAAAAATCCTAACTATTTCTGCCCTCTGCAACCGACCCGTGAGAGAAGGGGTCGGTCTATGCACTTGCAATTGTCTCAGCTTCTGAAGAAGACAGCTGATCCTGTAGGCCCTGTAAAAGTTAGTTAGAAAAACATACAAAAAGTCGTAAAAAATGCAAACAAAAATCGAAAGAAATCAAAGAAACACAAAAAGGCATAAAAATCGAAGAAAAAAACCGTAAAACAAATTTGACGAAACTCAAAAAAGAATCAGAATCACTGTAAAACCAATAAGAATGGAAAATCTTGAAATTAGTTCAAAAACTGAGGTAAAGATAACGCCTCCCCAGCAACGGTGTCATTTTGATAACGGATCTGACCCACGGTTAATTAGAATCGTCGGTATAGAAGAACCATGAAGACATATCCATTTGATCAAACAAAAATAAATAAAATAGGAGAAAGAGAAAATGAGAATAAGCGGCTTCTCTCTCCTATTTTATCTACATTTTAATATTTATCCAAGTAAGTGTGCCTGGGTCGAATTCAAGGAGGCAGAATATCAATACGGTGATTTTCGATGAGAGAAAGAAATCCCGAGAAACTTTCACTATCTTCTTGGTTTTACAACAAACTTCAGAAAAGAATCAAAACGGACACCAACTTACAAAAATCGGTTCGAGAAATTATGCCATGAATCAATAAAAATAGCAAGAAATGCATCTGGGGTAGTTGCGTAACTACCCTAAAAAATCGTGGAAAAATACAACAAAAATGAGGTCCAAATCACCCCTATAGCCTAGGGGTACAAGTGCAAAGAAAAAGAAACTTGACCTGTTAAAATTTGGTCCCTGTAGGGACTGATTTGCAAAGAAAAGAAATTTTATTACTACGTGGGGACCTAAATGCAATTTCTGGAAATCTCTGAAGTGTGTGAAAATTCTGGATTCTTGTTGGGTTTATTATGCAAATCTTCTACCGCTTCATCTTCGACAGTTATGATTAGACGTTGATAACTGGCATTCTGCGAGGGTCAAAATTATGTTGTCGCTGAGGCGACCGCTCACAAAACATCGGTTAGTCAGCAATTAACCCACAATAAAAGAATGAATTAATTATGTCCCAAAAATGTGAATTATTATTTATTACTCTACCACAAAATGTACAGTGACTAAGTATGTAGAGGTCGAACCACAGAGAGCAATGCAAAAATGAAGTAGCTTATTGTGCATATACAACAGAGTCATCCTTGTGTGAAGCCTATTTTTGTGGGTTTTTATTTTTATATTTTGTTATTTTTTTATTTTAATAATATATACTTATGGATTATATATATATACAACTTATAGAATATAAATATATAAATATATATACCCATAGAGGGTATGTATATAACATCTAATACATATCTTATGTACATATAGGTATATATAAATATATTTTTTTAATTTTTAGATTTTTATATATTAATAAATGTGTATATATATAGATATATTTTTTTTAGTTTTCTTTTTCAATAGGGGAGTATATCTATAAAGGAGAGAGAGGAGTGATATAATATTTATAAAAATATATAAAAACACTCAAAAATGCAGAAATAAAATCTTTTTGGTATTTTCATGATTTTTTTACTGTTTTTGTGATTTTTGGGTATTTTTCAAAATATTTTGATATTTTTAAATAGAAAAATCAGGAAAAACATGGATTAAGCTACTGGCTGGGGATAAAATGGAAATTAAAAATATAAAACAACCACAAAATTTTTCCCAACTATTTTTAAAATAAAGAGAACAAAATATAGAACTTACAGGAGTTGAGTTTGCATTTTTTAGAGTTTTCTATATTTTTTTTATATTTTTTGGAAGTTTTTGAGTATGTTTTAATTTTTAAGGTTTTTCTTTTGAGATTTTTAATGGTTTTTGGATTAACACTAAAATATGATAAGATATACCATAGGTAATTTTTTTAGAATTTTTCGAGGTGTTTTACTATTTTTTTGGTATTTTCTAAGCTAGACAGTAAATAAAATGCATGTTTTCTATTTTTAATAAATGCAAAAGCAACAAAAATGAAAACTAAAAATATGGCGTGCTAGAGTAAGCTAACATGAGCTTATGTTCATTTTTGTGGAATTTTTCAAGATAATATGATGCATGAAATAAATGGACAAAGCATACAAAAAATA
Source organism: Ottelia alismoides (assembly GCA_037367405.1). NCBI lineage: Eukaryota > Viridiplantae > Streptophyta > Magnoliopsida > Alismatales > Hydrocharitaceae > Ottelia > Ottelia alismoides. The sequence goes on from JAZKJV010000784.1 coordinate 1,166,959, forward strand.
TATGGCCTGGCAGGGACATTTTTGCAAATAAAAATAAAGACAGGGGTTGCAGTGCAAAAACACCAAAAATATTACACGTGAACTGCAATTTTAAGGGCTAAAATGAAATACAAAACCCGCCATGGGCCTCAGTGCAAAATACCCAGCACGTGGGACCACACGTGCTCCGCACCCACATGGACCAAAAATTAATTTCCAAAAGTCCAGGGTCCTTAATACAAATTTTCACAAAAATATTACACTGGAAATTTTATTTTATGGACTAAAGGCAAATATACAAACATACATGGGTGCTTGTGCAATTTAGCCACCTCACGTGGGGGTACACGTGAGGTGACGTGGAATGGACCTAAAACTAATATAGCAGAGATACAGGGGGGTCCATGCAAAATTTACACACTTAAATAAACTTCGACTTTTATATACATGGGTGAACAATAAATACCAAAAAGGACGGGGCTAAATAAGAAATTTACCCCTAAGTGCGCGCTGGTGAACGGCGTGGATCAGTTCACTTGGACACGCGTCGCGCATCCAACGGCCGGGTTCGCTTCGCCGATGAAGGGCTGAGATTAGATGCTCCTCGCGGATCTGACGGTCAGTGCAGGTCTTCATCGGACGGATCTCGTTCAATCTGGGACGCTCCTCCTGATCGGACGGCGAGGGAGGCGTCTGGAGGAACAGTTAAGAAGCTCGCCCCAGGCGAGCTTCGATCGTGGAGCATGGGCTCCTCCGGGCTCCTTCTTCGCATCTGAGGCACTCTTCTCGTAGCTGGAGACGTTCCGCGTCTGCCGGCGGTCTTCTCATGGCTCCTAGAGGTCCAAGGAGCTCGAACGAGGTCGATAAAGGTCGGGACCTCCATGAGCCTCTTCTTGGTTCGAATCGAGCCCAGATGGGCTCCTTTCGTCGTTTGACCTGCATAGGAAGAACCGGGGGAGCGAGGGCTATCTCCTCGACCCCGGGTTTTGAAGCTTGGTCGCAAAAGGAGGTGAGGCGGAGGAGCTCCGACGATAGGGGGAGGAGGAGCTCCGATTCGCAAGGACTGGGGGTCCTTGGTTGAACAAAGATGATCGATGGACGGATAATGCGATGGGGAATGAGATGAGGGGTGAATGGCGGTCGGAAACGGTCGCTGTCACAGTGAAGAAGTCACCGGAGCGGAGCTCCGGCGAACTTCGATTTTTTGATTTTAAGTTACGCTAATTAACGAAAGACTAAACTAAGAACATGAATGAAAAGCTAAGACTAAGATCTACCTAAAATGCAATAAAGGGCAGCTCTTATACCTGGGGGCCACCAGGGAGCAGGACGGACGCCGGAGCTCCGCCGTGTCAAAAACTATCCCTCCTCCGGCTGATTCAAGTCGCTGAGGTGCTCCCCCTATCACGAGGAACCTCTCAGGACCGAAATCAAGGCTTTTGGGTGGATGAAATTGGCCAAATTTGAGGAGGGGGGCGAAGCTTCTTATTTATAAACATTGGCCTAGACCCTTATTGACCGACGTTTATTGGTTAATCCAATGAGTATCGTGTTGATCTAAGATATCGGCGGGCATCAGTGATCATCAGGGGTGATTTCTTGTGAAGAACGCGAGCGCGGTCGATGGACGAGATGCCCGTAAAAAAGGGAAAAAAATCGGGGAAAAGACACTTCTGAGACACCAGGTCCCGGATGGGACAGTTGACCGGGCAGTCAACAAAGGCTGGCGCCCCATTGGTCCACATCGGACGCTAGAAGACAAAATAGGAAACCTTATTCTAAAATGATTTATTTAACATAATAAATGATCTTATTAGAATTTTCTTATAAAATGAAAAATGTGTATTAATTTATGTAGTATTTATTTATGATTTTTATTTAATTTTTTGAAATGTTTTATTATAGTTTTATTTTAATAATGTGTATATGCATGTATTTACATGCATTTTGTGTATTTTATTTTTAATTTGTTTTTTATTTTATTATTTTATTGTCTTATTTTATAAATTTATAATTTTTTTGTGAGTGTGAGGGTATTTTTATTTGATTTTTATGAGTTTATTTTCATATTTAAATAAATAGGTATATGTATATGTAGGTATCCTTATAGGTCTTTTACCTATGTATTATATATACTTTATTTATTTAATGTATTTTCTTGGTTTTTATTTTAGGATTGTATTTTTGATATATTATATGTAATATTGTCATTATTATAAAAGTATAGATGAATAAAGAATAGAATAATTAAATCCTCTTTTATTTATGTACATACTTAACATGGGTATTTTGCCTATGTATTACATAAGCTTATTTTATTTTACAAATTCTTTTTTTGGTTTTCTTTTAATTTTAATATGTACATGTATTGAATACATTATTTACAAAATCCTAAAAATGTAATTTTATAAAAATAATTGATAATGAATTAAATTGAATATTTTAATCAGGCATGCTGCACAATGGGGGTCAAAAACTTAACTTTTGCAGATAGACTCCAAAAATTACGAAACCAATTTTATTAAATAGTTATTGGAAAGCTATATACAATTAAAGGTGAGTTTGGGTGATTTGGAGTTTTTATTTGCAAGATATGGGTCTGTGAAGTTGAGATTTTGGCTTTTTATTCTGTGTATAATATGTACACTGAGTATTATTTTTAGGCAAACTCAATTTTTTATTTTTATTTACATTATTATCTACAACTTTCATGAACAAAGTTTCTTTATTTGACGAATAAATAATTATATACAAAATAGGTGTCAAAATGCATAATAAATGCATGAATAAATGAGGTATTTATTGTACACTGGCCCTTATCTCCCCCTACTTTATTCCTTGTCGACCAATTCCATGCTGGCCTTGGTCTCGGGGTTAGGGTCATAAAATATTTGCAATATTTTACTCCTTTTTCTTTTCTCCTCTTTATTCTATAATTTTGGTATTAAAAACCTTATTTAATGTATAATTAATGCAATGAATGATGAATGCTATTATGTACAAATTAATGTTATTTACATGCATTTGCTGGGGTTTTTGAGGCCAAAATGATAGAATAAAGGTGATGAAATGGAGATTCATCACCCCCCTATACTTGCCTTTTCTAGTCCCTAGCAAACACTTATGCAATAAGTACAAAAAGAATAAAGAAAAGAAAAAGGAGAATTAAAGAAGGGTAGAGTGAATAGGGGTGCTTTCAGTGTAATGCATGTCTTTATAAAATCGGAATTTGGAGCTCCTGTCAGACCTTGGGTGGAGATGTGTGTGGAACCTAGTTGGGAACCAGTTTTAAAATACAACAGCCTTCGAGAGCCACAGAACTCGGTTCAACCAACCTCAATAGCCTGGTCAGAACTGGTCTACATCATACGCAAACCCTTATAACTATGAAGCTGACTTGTACAGTGTAAGTGATGGTGGCTCTCCCCAACTGAAATGACAAAGGAACTGACTTCTCCAGTATGACAACCCAATGATTCCCCAATCCAACAGCTCTTTCCTCGAGGAGCAGGGCATTCCCTTCTAAGTTCAAGTGGCAACCAACTGAAGAGGAGGGGGTGAAGAGAAGAATGGACGGTAGCCAGTGTAGCTACCTATCCTGGGATGCAGGACCAGTGTAGTCAAGTCATCCAGCTGCATGCTCACATGTTTGACTTTGGAACTCAAGCTTGCTTATTGGCTTTACAGCATATGTACACACTTTGCAGGTATTTTATTTTTGTACAGGCCTGGCCATTTTTTTTCAAAATACTATGCACAACAACATTTACATAAGGAGTTTTTCCTCTTGAGCCAGTAGACTATCCCTCTTTTGAAGCTTTATTGCAACCCACAATCTCCTGTCGTTGGACCTCATGGCTATTGAACCAGGTTGGGGTGCACTTCCCTCCCTAGACGAGGACGAATGTTTCCACCCGTGTGCGTCTCAGACTGGCAAATCCAACCCCCTCACCACTCCAACTGAGTTGAGCCAAGTGAAAGGTGCAAGTGTCCAAGTTAGGTCACGGCCGGCAAGAGTCATGCGTGTGTCTCAAAAAGTTCTAGTTAGTCAGTTGAGGTGACTTGAACCCAGCCCTGATTTCTCAAAGAATTAAGTCTGCATAGACCTGAAGTACCTTAAACCTAGTTCCCGTAAGGTTCCAGTGCAGTTAGGTGCGGTAAGGTCTAACCAAGCTCCAATTTGAGACTTTATTGGACTGATTCAATCATCAAGCTCACTCAAAAAGAATATGAATGGTATGCTCATGCTATGCACAATGAATGATGCAATTTTTCACAAGGAATTTACAAGAATCAAAGAATATTTTTACACAAAGAATTTTTTTGCAAATAAGAAACTTTGACACATACAAAAAAGTACATACAATTATTTACACGGGCGTGCCGCTTTATTTACAAAAGGTATGGATTTTTAAAGACTTTACAGGTTTTAATGAAGTACTTTATTCAGCTTGTACAGAAAGAATTTTATGTATTTGATTTACAAGTGTTTGTAATGATGGTTTTATTTCTCAGATCTAGTTTGAAAATAATTTTTGCAAACTATAGTACACGATAATTTTTGCAATCATTTACACACATTTGAAAACTATTTTTGCAAAGACTTTTCACACTATATATGTACATTTTCCACAATAATTTTGGCAACCAAATTTTCAAAACATTTGCACATAGGTTTTTCAAATCCTTTATTCCACACAAAGAAAAAGTTTTGCAACCCAAACAATTTTACACAGGTTGAAAACATTTCACAGCAAATTTTTCAAACGGTTCACACTATTTTTCAAATCATACTGTATAGGTATCTAATCTGATTTATTAATCAGTATATACAAAAGAAGAAAAACTGTATTTGATGTACAATATGGTTTTGGCTCTTATAAGCTTTATTTGGGATTATGCTTATTTTTGTATGAGAGATTTTCGTGCAGACTCCTCAGACTTATTCAAGAGTCATTTTCACAAGAATTTTGAAAACTATAGTCCAAAATAATTTTGCAAACATGTACACGCCTTTGACAATGATTGTACAAATGTTTTTCACACAGAATAGATAAGTTTTTCAAAGCAATTTGACAACCAAATTTTTCCAATCATTTGCACACTAGTTTTTACACATTTCTATTTCACTCAACGAAAATAATTTTTTCACACAAAACTATTTTTTCAAAGGTTGAATACTTGTACACAATATTTTTCAAGCAATTTTTAAAAAGATTTTTCAAAGAGAATATTTTGCACAAAACGCTTTTCCTGACTTATTAATCAGTACAAGTACAACGAGTTCTGAGGAGCTGACAATCATCTTATATTATTATAGAGTTACTTATTGCTTTTTAAATTGAACTGATGTTTTATTTTTCAGTATGAGTTATGGCTTATAGTATATACATGGTATATATGACCCCCCTATACTTAGCTTGAGCTATGTCCTCATAGATCGAAGAGAAAAGAGAAGACATAACTCGTATTGAGTATAGACAGATCTAAAGACTAGATGTGAATGAATGGATGAATGAGAAGTTGACCGTCCCCCCTATACTTAGGATCAAATAATCCTAAGTATAGCAGACTGTACACAAAGCAGGGAGGGTCAAGGATCAAAGGTGGGGATACATAGATCGTACTCAGATTGTCTCCCCCTATACTTAGGGTAAGATACTCCTAAGTATAGACAAGAAGAGGAGACAATGGAGAGGATCGAAATGAAATGAAAAATTCGGGGTGCACATCCCCCCTATACTTAGGACAAAGCACATCCTAAGTATAGAAAACTGTCTACAAGGGCGGCACCCTTTTAGATACAAAAAGAAGATAAAAAAAGGAAAAGAAGAAAAGAAGAAGAGAAGAAAATCAGATAAACAGTTTTTGGAGTACATTGTCTGAATCTTCTGATGCTGCCGCTGTTGTGGATATGTCATCATGGTGCACGAGCTGAATGGAGTCTACAACGGCCAAGAATGCATCTGGTTCGAGGAGTTGGCCGTTGACGACGAAGGGTTGTGCATCAGGGGACAATTCTGATGTGGCAATACTTCCATTGTCACGCACTTCACAGACTCGAAATGGCCCTGTCCACTTACTCTTTAATTTACACGGGAAGATCCGCAACTTTGCATCAAATAACCACACCTTCTGTCCAACATCAAAGGTCTTTCCTCTGATATGCCGGTCATGTCAGCGTTTCACCTTCTCTTTGTACATCAATGTGTTATCGTATGCATAGTCTCGGAACTCCAAGAGTCTGTTCAGATCATCCTTTCTTTTCTGACCACTTTTGCGTGAGTCCAAGTTGCAACTGTTAACTGCCCATAAAGACTTGTGAATTAATTCAACTGGCAGATGGCACGGCTTTCCGTATACAAGACGATAGGGCGACATGCCCAAGGGAGACTTGTAGGCGGTTCAGTAAGCCCATAGGACCGAGTCCAAGAGTTGAGACCAGTCTTTTCTGTTTGGCCTAACAAGTTTCTGCAGAATAGTCTTGATTTCTCTGTTTGATAACTCCGCCATGCCATTGGTTTGAGGATGGTAAGGAGACGTGACATGATGATCGATGCCGTACTCCTTCGTTAACTTCTTGACCTCTTTGTTAATGAAGTGGCTACCCCCGTCTGATATGAGAATTTTCGGTATCCCGAACCGCGAAATGATGTTCTTCTTCAGGAACTGGCATATTGTTCGGCTGTCGGCGGCTCGAGCAGGGATAGCTTCAACCCAACGACTCACGTAATCGACGGCAAGAAGGATGTGCTCAAAACCTTGACTGTTAGGGAAAGGTCCCATGAAGTCAATGCCCCATGCATCGAAAACATCTGCTATCTGAATGATTTTCAGGTGCATTGAATCTTTGGCAGTAAGTGTACCTTTCAATCTCTGATAGTCAATACATCTTTTGACAAATTCTGCAGCATCCTTAAATAATGTGGGCCACCAGAAGCCACATTGAAGTACTTTGGCTGTCGTACGATCTCCAGAGTGATGTCCACCAGATTCGAGCGAGTGACAATGCTCGAGGACACTAGATTGCTCCTCCTGAGGGATGCACCTGCGCCAAATGCAATCCGCTCCTTCCCTGAATAAAAGAGGATCCTCCCATTGGTAGAAACGGATGGTCGACATGAATTTGTTCTTCTGATTCTTCGTCCAATCCGACGGCGTTACCCCAAAGGCGAGGTAGTTGACTATATCAGCATACCAAGGAAGAGAATCCACTGCAAGGATTGATTCGTCAGGAAAGGTTTCTGTGATAGGTGCATTGTTCAGAGGAGGCTCATGCTGCTCTATTCTGGAGAGATGGTATGCTACCACATTTTGAACTCCAGGCTTGTCCTTGATTTCCAAATCAAATTCCTGGAGGAGAAGGATCCAACGAATCAGTCTTGGCTTGGCATCCTTCTTCTGCTGTAGGTACCGGATAGCAGAGTGGTCTGTAAAAATTGTGACTTTCGATCCAAGCAAATAGGATCTGAGCTTCTCAAGGGCGAAAACCACAACCAGCAACTTTTTCTCTGTCATTGTGTAATTTCTCTGTGCTTCATCTAATGTTCTGCTGGCATAGTGAATGGCATAGGGCGCTTTCTCTTTTCTTTGCCCAAGAACATCCCCGACTGCAAAATCTGACGCATCGGTCATTATCTCAAAGGGAAGAGACCAGTCCGGCGGCTGTAAGATTGGAGCCTGAGTAATAAGCTCATTGAAAGCAAGGAGAACGTGCTGATCTACATTGAACTCGGTTTCCTTGCACAAAAGTTCTGTCAAAGGTCGAGCAATGCGGCTGAAATCCTTGATGAATCGCCTGTAAAATCCCACATGCCCCAGGAATGATCTTACATTCTTCACTGACTGAGGTGGTTGTAGATTTGAAATGACATCCACCTTTGCTGGGTCGACTTCCATGCCACGTTTAGAAACGACGTGACCCAGCATGATACCTTCTGTGACCATGAAGTGGCTCTTTTCCCATGAAAGCACTAAATTGACTTCCCGACACTTCTGAAGTACTTTGTCTAGGTGCTCAAGACAAGAATCAAAACTATCACCATAGGCAGAGAAGTCGTCCATAAACACCTCGAGAAAACTGCCTACCATCTCAGCGAAAACTGCTAACATGCATCTTTGGAAGGTTGCAGGTGCATTGCATAATCCAAAGGGCATTCTCTTGAAGGCGTAGGTGTCGAACGAGCAAGTGAAGGTAGTCTTCTCTTGATCTTCAGGGGCAATTGCCACTTGGTTGTACCCGGAGTACCCATCCAAAAAGCAGAAGAACTTCTTGCATGCTAGTCTTTCCAGAACTTGATCAATGAATGGCAAGGGGAAGTGGTCCTTCTTAGTTGCTGCATTGAGACGGCGCTAGTCAACACACACCCACCAGGATGTTGGTACCTGAGTGGATATTTCCTCTCCTTTGTCATTTGTAACCACAGTAAGCCCTGATTTCTTGGGAACTACATGCAGTGGGCTTACCCATTTTGAGTCAGAGATGGGATAGATAAAGCCTACGTCACACCATTTCATTATCTCTTTCATGACGACGTCCCTGAGGTTATGGTTCAACCTTCTTTGGAATTCGCGGGATGGCTTAGCATTTTCTTCCAGATAGATGTGGTGTGAACACAAGGCTGGATTTATCCCTCGGAGATCTGATACGCTCCAACCAAGTGCCTTGCAGTTCTTTTCTAGAACCTTGAGAAGACGAGATTCCTGATCCGAAGTCAGCCTGCTGCTGATGATAACCGGATACATTTGTTCTTCACCCGCAAGGAAAGCATACTTCAGGCCTGCAGGAAGTGGCTTGAGTTCTGGTTTTGACCTGTCCAAATTGTCGGTCACTTCCGATACTATGCTGGTGGTGGGATGTACTTCTTTGAAGGGGCTACCATCCTCATCATTCTGTTGAGATCTCAGTGATGTGCCGAACGGTTCTGCGCTAAGCTGATCGTGTTCGATCTGGAGTGAATGCTCAAAAAGATGCGCCTGCATCTGAGAATCTGTCTCCCAAGAATCGTCAGAGCATAAGCTAACTGCGCTTTCCAAGTCCTCCTTAAGAGTGAGGATTTCTTGGGTCCATAGATCATCCAATGATAAAGATGAGTCTCTGATCTCTGCAATAAAGTCACAGTCTGCTTCGGATGCTGCCTGGCTCTCATCAGTCGTGGCATTCGGCTCTCTGTTCATGTTTATAGTGATTTGATGGGTGTTCGAGCTGAAAGTAATCTTGCTAGACCCGTAATCAACCACGACACCTGAAGTACGAAGGAGAGGTCGGCCAAGGATGATAGGGGTCTGGAGTAGGGGTGCAGGTGAGTCCATATCAAGGACTATGAAATCAGCTGGGAATTGCATCTCCTGCACTTTGACTACAACGTCTTCCAAAAGACCTCGGGGCTGCTTGACGGATTGGTCAGCGAACTGAAGGATCATGCGTGTCTGCTTGAGCGGACCCAGCCCAAATTCTTGCATTATGGATGAGGGCAGAAGGTTGATGGAAGACCCACTGTCAAGGAGAGTACGCTCGAAGACCTGGTCAAAGATCTCACAACTGATAAGAGGTGCTCCTGTATCTTGCTTTTTCTGTGGGAGATTACTGATAGCTGCAACAGTGGCCATGGATAGCACGTGCTTCTCTACATCTCTGCGTCTGTTCTCCTGTGCTGGGCGACGCCTATTGGTACATGCCTTCTTTAGTCCTTTCTTCACAGCTGGCATGTACTCCACGACCTTCAATAAGGGAATCTCAACAGTCAATTTGTCTAATATCTCCACAACTCCTGGATTAGACAATTCCTTTTTTCGTTTTGCAATTTTTTTGGATTTTTCTATTGCATGAGGAAAAAGAATATGTACATCTCTAGCAGGTAAAATAGATTTCTTATTTACATCAAAATCATCGTCCATAGAATGTTGTACATCCGGACTACAAAAAGGAGTACAAACTGTATCTTGGCATGCTGGTGCTGCAGGGCGAGCAAAAAGTGTAGCATTTGCTCCGTCGGCTGGCGAGGGATCGGCTGCTACTGGCGGCTCCTCCAAGGCTGGCGCAGCTTTGCTTCGGCTGCAAACTTTCTTTTGTTGTTTTTGATTTTGCTAATTTTTTTTGCATTTTTGGCTGGAATTGATGGGCATGCATGACGGCTGGACTGGCTTCTCCTTCTTCTTCCTCCTCACCCGCCCCTGTAGCCGGCACGACTGATGCGGAAGATGACGATCCACATGTTTCTTTATTCATCCCAATCTTTGTAGCAGGCGGAGGCAAGGCCCTACCGCTCCTGAGAGTAACAACATTAGAATACACAGTAATATCATTTTCTGACACGGACAAGACATCACATTCTACCTACTCTTTCTTCTTGAAATTATTAGGGTTAGCTTCGACCTGAGCTGGGATGGTAGTTCTAGTGGCGGTCAGGTCGTCAAGCCGCTTGGTCATTTCCGCTAGCCCTTTGACAAGTTGGGCCAGACAATCCATGGTGGGGTTTGCAGGGGGTACCTCGGTGGGTTTAGCGTGCAGACCACGCTGCTGTTGCATGGATGGGTGCAGAGGTTGTTGCTGGTGGTGCTGAGGTGGTGCAGGAAGTTGAAGTTGCTGATAAGAGGGGGGAGGATACTGTTGATATTACTGAGATGGGGCAGCCGCATACTGATGGAAAGGCTGTGGGTGGCGGTACTGCGGCTGCTGGTATGGTGGGTTCTGTCTCCATTGGTTCGCATACTGGGGAGGCTGATGATACTGCTGATGAGGCTGAGAGGATTGTCCAAAGCGACCACCCTGAGGTTGGTGGTATTGCCGGTTGGCAAGTGGCTGACCCTGGGTTGTCCCATAGGACGGGTCAGCTGTGCATCATTGGTCCATACCCCGTTCACTTCCTGAATCAGGGGTGGTGGCGGGAAAACTGGATCAGATCCTGAAAGAAACTCTGGTTGGTACACAACCATCTGCTGCTGCGGCTGGCCCTGATCGGGCACCTGCACGTAGTACACGTGCTGGACTGCCGGTGGCTGCTGGCTCGGCTGAGGTTGATGTTGTGGTTGCTGCTCGTCCTTCTTCTCAGCTGGAGCTTCCGATGGTGTCACCGACTAAACAGAGTCGATGGTGCCGACCAACAGTTCAAGATACTTGTTGATCTGATCAAGCTTGTCTAAGTTCTGGGTCCTCTTCTCGATCACGATGAGTTTTTCGAGGTCCTGTGATCGCTTCTCAATGATGTCAACTTTAGAGAGATGGCCCCCGATGATACTGAGGTTGGACTCTCATTCTCTCTGCTTCTTTGGACGCTGCCATGTGCACTTGTTTCTGGAGGATCTGGGGCTGCTTCTGATATGCCTTGGATGAAGAGAGGACGGCCTCTCCTCCGGCCATTTCTTCGAATATCTGCCAAACTACGTCTTCATCCTTGTTAAAATGCGAACCCCCACATGATGCATCAACTAGCCTTTGGCTCTCAATGTTCAGTCCCCCAAAGAAGTGTTGGACCAAGCTAGTCTTCGGAATCTCATGATGGGGACACTTTTCCTGCAGATCGGTGAATCTCTCCCATGCTTCATGATTGACTCATGGGGTCCTTGGGAGAAATTACTGATTCGGGCCCACATCTGGTTGAGCCGACCAAGAGGGTAATACTTATGCAGAAAAGCTGACTCAGCTCCTCCCAGGTCGTCACAACCTTCCCCAGATGGTTGACCCAATAGAGGGCCTTGTCTTGTAAGCTGAAAGGGAACGCCATCATCTTGACAATGTCCAGAGGGACATTGGGATAGTGAGTGGTGCGGCAAATGCGGGAGAATTGCTGCAGGTGAATGTACGACTCTTCACTGGTATTTCCATGGAATGCAGGGAGAAGAGCAATGAACTGGGGTTTCAGCTCAAAGTGAGCGTGTACCGGTGGAATGAGGATCCACTCGGTCATCTGGCTGTCTCTCGGATTGTACGTCTCTTTTAGTGTAGGCTTTGGTGGCGGGAGTTCAGGTTCATCATCATCAGGACCACCACCTCCACCTCCACCTCCTCTGCCTCCTCTGCCTCTGCCTCCTCCTCCCTCGTCTCGGTTCATCATATCGTTCAACATATCCTGGAATGCTATCTGCGTGAGGGCCTGCTCGATCAGTTGCTGTTGAATGGCCTGGATAGACGCCAGCAATTGTGCATTGACTTGATTCTGGTCTGGTATCTGTCCTTCTGGTTGGGGTGGCTGCTGACCCTTGCCCTTTCCTCCGGGAGCCATATCAGGGTCGGAGTCGGACGAAATGAACTCCGGAGTAGTCTCCAGGGCTTGCACTGTCTTTTATCTGCAGAATGAGAGAGTCCTGATCAGACTGCTTGCAATTAATGTTCAGCTGTCATGACAGAGCTGGAATTCAGGTCAACCCCAGCATGTTATGAATGGAAAAGGATGTAGACTGTAATCGACTTTCATTCACAACGGCGAAGGCGGGACAAAAGTGATCCCAGTTTATTGGGTGGCCAAGAGGAAGGTAGAAAATGAGGAGTCTATAGATCAATCCGCAAAGTCCGGATCGGGTTCTCGGGAATCGCCTCGAACTTATTGGCGGAGTTGAGTCCATGGAATCGATGTGGGTGTCGGCATGGTCGCGATGGAAACCATCCATGGATCAACTTAGCAAAGCACAAGAGAAGATCAGATTTTGGAAGAAAGATACGATGGTCAACGAGGAATAAAAGGAGTGTAAAACAGTAGAAAGGCTCGGGTGAGCGGGGTGGTCAAAAAGAGAATGACATAACAAAATTTGCGCAAAGGTGCGGGACTCGATCTTTGAACCTTAATCTAGATCCATATAAACACAATGCAAAATTGGATTCACCAACTCACGCCATGTGAAGCCGTGAAGGTTCGACTATTTATTATCTTTTCATTTTTAGAGTTGTTATTTCAGGCATATCTTATAACAAGTCCTTAGTACGCTACCCTATAGGGGAGAGAGTACTGCCAGAAGAGTAGTCCGTACTTGTCCTCCTCCTGTTTAACCTGTAGTCTGTACTTTTTAGAGTCCTTGTAACCCTTCCTGGATCCCTACTCAGCCAAAGAAATAGAGAGAGGAAGCCGATAGGCGAAACCAATACTTCGGTTCTTGCTCGCAACGGAATCACCCGTGAGCGTGCAAGAACCTACTCGGACGCAGGACGATGAGACAGACACCCCCGTGAAGGCGTGGCCTATGCTCAATACTTCGGACAGGGTCGATGCTCTCACAACAGAGAGTCACCATTGGTGACCAAGTCCTACTCGCCTACGTACGATAGAAGCGCCATTACTTCGGAAATCCAGGCGATACACAAGGCAGTTGCAGACTGGGTTTTGGGCTCTAATCCTTAGGGGTCGCACTCGCTCAAGGGAGTAGGGTTTTGGTCCCCCTCCAAAGTACCTGAAAACAATGAGGGCTTTATGAACCCGGTACAAGGATAGTCCATTACAGATTTTAATTAAGGTCAAAGTTTATTTATCAGTCCCCTTATTTTAATTTTTGGGTTTTCACTTTTTTTGAGTCTGTTTTCATACCAACGTCTAACGTTTTTGTAAATTTTCCTTTAAGTCCTAGGTGCTCAAAATCAGAGGAAGATAGCGGAAAAGTCGTGCAAGTGGTTCCATGATGGAAATCTCACCATTGAACCGAATGATGCATGCTGAGTTAGAAGACTTACAGTGCATCCCAGCTCTCTCCATGCGGTATGCAAAATAGAATTTTTAAACCTATCTACATGTCGGTATGCAAGGTACAAAATCGCCCTAAACATTAGCTGCTATTAGCGTGAAGAACCATAAGTCGCTCATTCATCTGTAGCCCGAAAGGTCCGGTCTTGGCTCACCCCTCCTCTGCTCAACACACTTGAGTTTAGGAGATAGCGCTTTTTGAGGCTCGCTGTGGCACAAGGGCTAAGAGACAAATGAACGGCTTGTTTAAGTTTGACTAGATCCATACGAAGTAGACTATAGGAATATGCATTCTTATTAATGTTTGGACCTAGCTACCGAATCAAGCAACCTATATCTAGGGGCTCCAAGCACACAAAACAAAGTAAAACAAAGGCAGAAAGCTCAAAACTTCGGGAAACAAAGAAAAGAAAGCGATGAAAAACTCGGAAAGCCACGATGAGGCCCCCAGGTGAACAATCACCTGGGCACTGGACCTCATTGTGAAGAGTAGAGTCCTGTTAATTACATGCCAAAATTGTCTCTCTCTCACCATAAATTACAAAAATGATCCTAAGTGCTCTAGACCTATCTAATCCCCATCTCCTTGCTTCCTTGGTGCTCTCTCCAGTTGGTCATGAGGTGAAGACCGACCTCCTCCAAGCTCGGCTGCCTTGGCTCCCTAAGAAACCATCCTCGCGTGGCGGGCCCTCGCATAAAAATCACAAAAAGATTGAATTAGTATAGCTCAATCAATCAAATAAAGCAGATAGAAATTAATCACAATAAATAAATCAATAAAGCATGGTGATTAATTACATTAGAAACAGCTTCTCACAAAATCAATGATGAATCGATTTTTTTTACACAAGAATGACAAAAAAATAGGCTATGCTCATTGCTCCCCGGCAACGGCGCCATCTGATAACTAGCATTCTGCGAGGGTCAAAATTATGTTGTCGCTGAGGCGACCACTCAAAGAACATCGGTTAGTCAGCAATTAACCCACGATAAAAGAATGAATTAATTAAGTCCCAAAAGTGTGAATTAATATTTATTACTCTACCACAAAATGTACAGTGACTAAGTATGTAGAGGTCGAACCACAGAGAGCAATGCAAAAATGAAGTAGCCTATTGTGCATATACAACAGAGTCATCCTTGTGTGAAGCCTATTTTTGTGGGTTTTTATTTTTATATTTTTTATATTTTTTTATTTTAATAATATATACTTATGGATTATATATATATAACTTATAGAATATAAATATATAAATATATATACCCATAGAGGGTATGTATACAACATCTAATACATATCTTATGTACATATAGGTATATATATAAATATATATATATTAATTTTTATATTTTTATATATTAATAAATATGTGTATATAAATAGATATATATTTTTTTAATTTTCTTTTTCAATAGGGGAGTATATCTATAAAGGAGAGAGGGGAGTGATACAATATTTATAAAAATATATAAAAACACTCAAAAATGCAGAAATAAAATCTTTTTGGTATTTTCATGATTTTTTTACTGTTTTTGTGATTTTTGGGTATTTTTCAAAATATTTTTGATATTTTTAAATAGCAAAATCAGGGAAAACAGGGATTAAGCTATTGATTGGGGATAAAATGGAAATTAAAAATATAAAACATCCACAAAGTTTTTCCCAACTATTTTTAAAATAAAGAGAACATAATATAGAACTTACAGGAGTTGAGTTTGCATTTTTTAGAGTTTTCGATATTTTTTATATTTTTTGGAAGTTTTTGAGTATTTTTGAATTTTTAAGGTTTTTCTTTTGAGATTTTAATGGTTTTTGGACTGACACTAAAATATGATAAGATATACCATAGGTAATTTTTTGGAATTTTTTGAGGTGTTTTACTATTTTTTGGTATTTTCTAAGCTAAACAGTATATAAAATGCATGTTTTTTATTTTTAATAAATGCAAAAATGCAACAAAAATGAAAACTAAAAATATGGCGTGCTAGAGTAAGCTAACAGGAGCTTATGTTCATTTTTGTGGAATTCTTCAAGATAATATGATGCATGAAATAAATGGACAAAGCATACAAAAAATATATGGCCTGGCAGGGGCATTTTTGCAAATAAAAATAAAGAAAGGGTTGTAGTGCAAAAAAACCAAAAATATTACACGTGAACTGCAATTTTAAGGGCTAAAATGAAATACAAAACCCACCAGGGGCCTCAGTGCAAAATACCCAGCACGTGGGACTACACGTGCACCGCACCCACATGGACCAAAAAGTAATTTCCAAAAGTCCAGGGTCCTTAATACAAATTTTCACAAAAATATTACACTGGAAATTTTATTTTATGGACTAAAGGCAAATATACAAACATACAGGGGTGCTTGTGCAATTTAGCCACCTCACGTGGGGGTACATGTGAGGTGACGTGGAATGGACCTAAAACTAATATAGTAGAGATACAGGGGGGTCCATGCAAAATTTACACACTTAAATAAACTTCGACTTTTATTTACAGGGGTGAACAATAAATACCAAAAAGGACGGGGATAAATAAGAAATTTACCCCTAAGTGTGCGCTGGTGAACGACATGGATCAGTTCACTTGGACACGTGTCGCGCATCCAACGGCCGGTACCGCTTCGCCGATGAAGTGCTGAGATTAGATGCGCCTCGCGGATCTGACGGCCAGTGCAGGTCTTCATCGGACGGATCTCGTTCAATCTGGGACGCTCCTCCTGATCGGACGGCGAGGGAGGCGTCTGGAGGAACAGGGAAGAAGCTCGCCCCAGGCGAGCTTCGATCGTGGAGCATGGGCTCCTCCGGGCTCCTTCTTCGCATCTGAGGCACTCTGCTCGTAGTTGGAGACGTTCCACGTCTGCCGGCGGTCTTCTCATGGCTCCTGGAGGTCCAAGGAGCTCGGACGAGGTCGATGAAGGTCGGGACCTCCAGGAGCCTCTTCCTGGTTCGAATCGAGCCCATATGGGCTCCTTTCGTCGTTTGACCTGCATAGGAAGAACCGGGGGAGCGAGGGCTATCTCCTCGACCCCGGGTTTTGAAGCTCGATCGCAAAAAGAGGTGAGGCGGAGGATCTCCGATGATAGGCGGAGGAGGAGCTCCGATTCGCAAGGACTGGGGGTCCTTAGTTGAACAAAGATGGTCGATGGACGGAGAATGCGATGGGGAACGAGATGAGGGGTGAATGGTGGTCGGAAACGGTCGATGTCACAGTGAAGAACTTCGATTTTTCGATTTTAAGTTACACTAATTAACTAAAGACTAAACTAAGAACAGGAATGAAAAGCTAACACTAAGATCTACCTAAAATGCAATAAAGGGCAGCTCTTATACCTGGGGGCCACCAGGGAGCAGGACGGACGCCGGAGCTCCGCCGCGTCAAAAACTATCCCTCCTCCGGCCTATTCAAGTCGCTGAGGTGCTCCCCCTATCACGAGGAACCTCTCAGGATCGAAATCAAGGCTTTTGGGTGGATGAAATTGGCCAAGTTTGAGGAGGGGGGCGAAGCTTCTTATTTATAAACATTGGCCTGGACCCTTATTGACCGGCGTTTATTGGTTAATCCAATGAGTATCGTGTTGATCTAAGATATCGGCGGGCATCAGTGATCATCAGGCGTGATTTCTTGTGAAGAACGCGAACGCGATCGATGGACGAGATGCCCGTGAAAAAGGGAAGAAAATCGGGGAAAAGACACTTCTGAGACGCCAGGTCTCGGATGGGACAGTTGACCGGGCAGTCAACAAAGGCTGACGCCCCATTGGTCCACATCAGACGCTAGAAGACAAAATAGGAAACCTTATTCTAAAATGATTTATTTAACATAATAAATGATTTTATTGGAATTTTCTTATAAAATGAAAAATGTGTATTAATTTATGTAGTATTTATTTATGATTTTTATTTAATTTTTTGAAATGTTTTATTATAGTTTTATTGTAATAATGTGTATATGCATGTATTTACATGCATTTTGTGTATTTTATTTTTAATTTATTTATTTTATTTTATTATTTTATTGTCTTATTTTATAAATTTATAATTTATTTTTGTGAGTGTGAGGGTATTTTTATTTGATTTTTATGAGTTTATTTTCATATTTAAATAAATAGGTATATGTATACCTATGTATACTTATAGGTCTTTTACCTATGTATTATATATACTTTATTTATTTAATGTATTTTCTTGGTTTTTATTTTAGGATTGTATTTTTGATATATTATATGTAATATTGACATTATTATAAAAGTATAGACGAATAAAGAATAGAATAAATAAATCCTCTTTTATTTATGTACATACTTAAGATAGGTATTTTACCTATGTATTACATAAGCTTATTTTATTTTACAAATTCTTTTTTTGGTTCTCTTTTAATTTTAATATGTACATGTATTGAATACATTATTTACAAAATCCTAAAAATGTAATTTGATAAAAATAATGGATAGTGAATTAAATTGAATATTTTAATCCGGCATGCTGCACAATGGGGGTCAAAAACTTAACTTTTGCAGATGGACTCCAAAAATTATGAAACCAATTTTATTAAATAGTTCTTGGAAAGCTATATACAATTAAAGTGAGTTTGGGTGATTTAGAGTTTTTATTTGCAAGATATGGGTCTGTGAAGTTGAGATTTTGGCTTTTTAGTCTGTGTATAAAATGTACACTGAGTATTATTTTTAGGCAAACTCAATTTTGTATTTTTATTTATATTATTATCTACAACTTTCATGAACAAAGTTTCTTTATTTGACGAATAAATAATTATATACAAAATAGGTGTCAAAAATGCATAAATAAATGCATGAATAAATGAGGTATTTATTGTACACTGGCCCTTATCTCCCCCTACTTTATTCCTTGTCGACCAATTCCATGCTGGCCTTGGTCTCGGGGTTAGGGTCATAAAATATTTGCAATATTTTACTCCTTTTTATTTTCTCCTCTTTATTCTATAATTTTGGTATTAAAAACCTTATTTAATGTATAATTAATACAATGAATGATGAATGCTATTATGTACAAATTAATGTTATTTACATGCATTTGCTGGGGTTTTTGAGGCCAAAATGATAGAATAAAGGTGATGAAATGGAGATTCATCAGACGTGCGCGCTCGATCTGGGCCATAGAGATGGTACACGTGTCCCACACCTGTACAGTCTAGGTTGTTCTTGAAGTTCTTCCGGTTCTTGAGCAATTAGAGAGGACGTCGTCTATTCTGAATTATTCCCGTCGACCGGCGCGTAGCTTGGGCCTTCGGCAAGGCCAGGAGGGAGGCTCCTTCTCCCTTCGAGCTCGCCTGCGGTGGATCTCCTTTGATGGTGGTGGAAGGCAGCGGTTGAGCGCCGATGAAGATGACAGTCCGTCAGTTTTGGAAATGAAGAAGCAACCTCTTGATTTGGATTTTCCTTCGAACTTTAAAGCTCCAGATGATGTTGTTATGCTCCAGATTGTGAAATAACCTGCAAATGGAGATTTAGTTCTCGATTCATAAGGAATCGACCAACAATTTTAAAGGAATTGCAGTTCTAACAAGTGCTTTCCAGAAACTGTAAAACAAATATAATGCGAAAAATGGAAATCGATTCGAGGTGATTTGAGTTGGGTTTGAAAAGATGTGAATAAGGTGTGTCCAATGATGATAGTTGAGGAACCTAATTACGTAATTAGCTACCTGATAAACCCCCGAACCGACCGGTCTTGTGTTCCGCACAAGGCGGGAGCACAGTCGTAGTGTCGACCAACCAAATCCTGGAGTCAATCAACAATTAACCCACAAAGCAAGAATGTATCAATTAAGTCCCCAAAAAAAAATAAATGTGAATTAATTTTTATTACTCTACAACAAAATGTATAGTGACAAGCATGTAGAGGTCGAACCACAGAGAGCAATACAAAATGCGTAGCCTAGATGTATCACCAAGTCATCCATGTGTGAAGCTTGTTTTCATGTGGGTTTTTAATTTTATATTTTTTTTATTATTATTATATTTTTTTATGCTTTTTATTTTGTTTTCATATTTTGATATATTTTTTTTTACATTTTCTTTTTATATATATTATCTATATAGGGACATAGATATACATAGAATATATAATATAGGTACAGGGATATATATATATATATAGAGAGATAGGTGTGAGGAGAAAAAGATATATAGAGTACATATATCAATATATATGTATTTATGCAAAATATAGTATCTACAAGATCTTTTTTTTTTTTTAATTTCCAAAAAGGTCCTTAATATAGGACTACATTAATGGCCGAATACAATTAGGGCTTTTAAAAATATCAAATGAATCCAAAAATTGCCCACATTATTTTACTAAGTAAATAATATATATACATAATTATTAAACAGAGAAATTTTTTTTTTCTGGGGTTTTTACATTTTTTTGATGGACTTTGGAGCTTTTTAATTTTTATGTTTTTCTTTTTCTTATTTTTAGGTTTTTTTTTTTCATTTTCTGGACTCAATATATAGATATTTATACCATATATATTTTTTTTTTTGGAATTTTTCAAAAACATTTTATAATTTTTTTTGTATTTTATAAATTAGACAGTGAAGAAAATGCATGTTTTTGATTTTTAATAAATACCAAAATGCAACAAAATTCAAATCTAAAAATATAGCAAGCAAGGGTACCCTAACAGGAGCATATGCCTATTTTTTTCAAAATTTTCCAAAGAAATATAGAGCACAAAATAAATAGACAAAGCATCCCAAAATATATGGCCTGGCAGGGGCATTTTTGCAGTTACAACATTTGTTCGGGGTGTCCATGCAAATATCACAGTACAAATAAACATTTCTTTTTATTTTACAGGCCCTTTAACAATTATCAAAACCCGGCAGGGGTTATGTGCAAAAACTCCTGTGCCTCACGTGGGACTACACGTGAGGCGCAGAGGGACCCATCTGCAAATAAAATTAAACTAAGGGATCAAACTGCAAATTATACAAGTTATTTACAACGTGACATTTTATTTTTGGAATCAAATATTAATTACAAAAAGGCGGGGGGGTGTATGTGAAGTTTACCCCCTCAGGCGCTTCATCCAACGGCTGATCCTCGCTCACTTGCCACGCGGCGCCTCCACGTGAGCCGATACCGCTTCGCCGATGGAGGGCTGAGATTAGATCACTTGAGGTGATCTGACGGTTGCTGCGGGGCTCCATCCAACGGCTCCCTTCTAATCTGGGACCTTCATCTTCATCCAACGGCGGAGAGGGCGCCTGGAAGAACAGGGAAGAACGCTCGCCTGAGCGAGCTTCTCCCGGCTGGATCTCACACCTCCGCCGTCCATCACTGCTCCACGGTGTCCCAAAAGCTTCCTGGAAGGTTCCTCTGTCGTCCGGAGGTGTTGGATCGACCAGAGGTACACTGGAGCACCCTCGCGAGGTCGGAGAAGAAGTGGGGCTCCAGGAACCTCCGGCGTGACTTGATTTCGCCTCAGGGTGCTTATTTGCGCACCAGACCTGCGCAGGAAGATAGCATGGCTCGAGGGGATGCTCCTCGACCAAAAAGGTTGAAGCTGTGCAGCAAAATGAGGTGGAACGGAGGAGCTCCGACGAAGGGCGGAGGAGGAGCTCCGATTCGCCAAGACCTGGGGTCCTGGGTTGAACAAGTGTGTGCATTTGATGGAGAACTCGAAGGGGATGGAGATGAGGCGATTTAGGCGGTCGGAGACAGATAGGATCACAGTGGGGAAGTCGCCGGAGCTCAGCTCCGGCGAACTTCGAATTTCTGATTTTGGCCTAAGCTAATCA
Organism: Ottelia alismoides; assembly: GCA_037367405.1. Classification (NCBI taxonomy): domain Eukaryota; kingdom Viridiplantae; phylum Streptophyta; class Magnoliopsida; order Alismatales; family Hydrocharitaceae; genus Ottelia; species Ottelia alismoides. Next base: position 1,188,401 of record JAZKJV010000784.1, read on the forward strand.
TCTAAATGCTAACCTAAGGACTGGAATTAAAAGCTAATACTAAAATCTAACTACTAAGCAAGAAAGAACAGCTCTTATACCTGGGGGCCTCCAGGGAGCAGGGCGGACGCCGGAGCTCCGCCGCGTCAAAATTTTCCTCCCTCCGGCCGAGTCTCGATGCTGGGCGACTCCCCCTGTCACGAGGAACGATTCAGGCACAAGATCTAGGCTTTAGGTTGGAATGAAAGTGGCCAAATTCGAGGAAGGAGGGGGAGCTTTTTATTTATAAACATTGGCAGGAGGCCCTATTGACCGGCGATTATTGATCGATCCAACAAGTATCTAGTTGATCTATGATCTTGGCGGGCATCATGGATGATCAGAGGACAAATCTTGTGAAGGAAGCGAGTGCGATGGTTCACTGAGCCAGGCGGGAAAAATGGCGGAAATCGGGGAAAAGATAGGTTGCGTGAAGTCAGACGCCTGGAGGTCCAGTTGACCGGGGTCAACTTGCGGAGGGACTGGGTTGGTCCACCTCAGCCCGCTACAAGACAGAATAGGGAATATTTCACGAAATTGAATTATTTGGCTTAGTAAATGATTTTATTATTTTTTTCCTATAAAATAAAAAATGTGTATTATTTCATGTAGTATTTATTTATGATTTTTATTTAATTTTTCGAGGTGTTTTATTGTGGTTTTATTTTAGTAATGTGTATATGTATGTATTTATACGTATTTTTGGATATTTTATTTTTAATTTATTTATTTTCTTTTATTATTTTCTTGGCTTATTTTATAAATTTATAACTTATTTTTGTGAGTATAAAGGTATTTTTGTTTGATTTTTATACGTTTATTTGTATTTTTAAATAAATAGGTCTATGTATTTGTAAGTATATGTATAGGTACTTTACCTGTATTTTATACATATTGTATTTATTTAAATAATTTTATGTGTTTTTATTAAGGAGTTGTATTTTTAATAGGACACATATACTATATACTTTATTACAAAAATATAAGAGATTTGGATAATTAAAGAATGTTTTTCCCCTTTTATTTGTGTATATACTCCATATAGGTATCTTGCCTATATATATTACATAGTTTTATTTTATTTTCCAAATTATTTTTGGTTTTATTCTAATGTCAATATGTACCTGAATTATATACATTATCTACAAAATTCTAAAAATATGAATTTGTAAAAAATAATGAATATTGAATAAAATGAATATTTTAATCAGGTATTGTGTACAAGAAGGGCCAAAAACCTAACTTCTACAGATGGACTCCAAAAATTATGAAACCAATTTTATAAAATAGTTTATGAAATGCTATATACAATTAAAGGTGAGTTTGGGTGATTTGGAGTTTTTATTTGCAAGATATGGGTCTGTGAAGTTGAGATTTTGGCTTTTTATTCTGTGTATAAAACGTACACTGAGTGTTATTTTTACACAAACTCAATTTTGTATTTTTATTTACATTATTATCTACAACTTTCATGAACAAAGTTTCTTTATTTGAGGAGTAAATAGTTATGTACAAAATGGGTGTCAAAAATGCATAAATGGATGAATGAATAACTGAGATATTTATTGTATATCAGCCCTTATCTCCCCCTACTTTATTCCTTGTCGACCAATACCATGCTGGCCTTGGTCTCGGGGTTAGGGTCATAAAATATTTACAATATTTTATTCCTTTTTCTTTTCTCTCTTTATTCTATAATTTTGGCATTAAAAACTTTATTTAATGTACAATTAATACAATGAATAATGAATGCTATTATGTACAAATTATTGTTGTTTACATGCATTTGCTGGGGTTTTTGAGGCCAAAATGATAGAATAAAGGTGATGAAATGGAGATTCATCACCCCCCTATACTTGCCTTTGCTAGTCCCTAGCAAACACTTATGCAATAAGCGCAAAATGAATAGAGAAAAGAAAAAGGAAAATGCAAGAAAGATAGAGTGAATTGGGGTGCTTTCAGTGCAATGCATGTCCTTACAAAATCTGAATTTGGAGCTCTTGTCAGACCTTGGGTGTGAAGGTGTGTGGAACCTAGTCGGGAACCAGTTCTAAAGTACAACAGCCTTCGGTAATCACAGAACTCGGTTCAACCCACCTCAATAGCCGGGTCAGAACTAGTCTACATCATACGCAAACTCTTATAACTATGAAGCTGACTTGTACGGTGTAAGTGATATGTAGCTCCCCACCTCAGAAGTGACAAAGAAACAACCTCCCCCAACTTGGTAACTCTAAGGCCTCGGTCTAGCAACTCTTTCCTCGAGAAGCGGGGTATTCCCTTCTAAGTTCAAGTGCAACCGGCTCAAGAAGAGGGGGAAGAAGTATAGACTTTTGGAAGCTCAGCCAGTGTAGCCGAGTCTCCCGCTGCAAGCTTCATGAGATGAGACATGGATACCATAAGCTTTTGCTTTCTTGAACTATATACACTCCGGTGGGGTTATTAAATTTTCAATCCGACCCACCACTTTTTTGGAGTTCTCTCTCTTTTTTTTTTTTTTTTTCAATTGCATCTGTACAACATATCCACATGGTGCAGCATATATACCAGAAATTTCTCCTTAAGCCAGTAGACTATCCCTCTTTTGAAGCTTTATTGCAACCCACAGCTTCAGTCCTTCGACTTCATCACCACTAGACCAAGTTGAGGTGCACTTCCTTCACTATAAGAAGAAGAGAGGTTCCGCCTAGAAGTACTACCCTCATATGCTACCCCAAGCCAAAGGAAACTGCCTCCTCACCACCTCATCCATGGAGAGCTATGTGAAAGGTGCAGGTGTCCAAGTTAGGTCACGGCCGACAAGAGTCATGCGTGTGTTTCGAAAAGTTCTAGTTAGTCCACTGAGGTGACTTGAACCCAGTCCTGATTTCTCAAAGAATTAAGTCTGAATAGACCTGAAGTACCTTAAACCTAGTTCCCATAAGGTTCCAATGTAGTTAGGTGCGGTAAGGTCCAACCAAGCTCCAATTTGAGATTTTCTTAGACTGATTCAATCATCAAGCTTCACTCAAAAAGAATATGAATGGTATGCTTATGCTATGTGCAATGAATGATGCAATTTTTCACAAAAATTTGGACGGATCAAAGAATGTTTTTACAAAAAGAATCTCTGCACAGGAAGTACGAACTGACAATGTTTAAAGAGTAGGTACATTTATTTACACAGGCGTGCTGCTTTATTTTCAAAATTTAGGAAATTTTTAGCGACTTTACAGGTATGAATGAAATAGTTTATTTGGGTATGTATAGAAAGAATTGTATGTATCTTGTTCCTGATTTACTATTATCTGCAATGGTGTTCTTCTAGCTTTTTGAAAATAATTTTGCAAACTGTAGTACACGATAATTTTTGCAATCCTTTACACACATTTGAAAACTATTTTTGCAAAGATTTTTCACACTATATGTAGATATATACAATTTTCACAATAATTTTGACAAGCATTTTTCAAAACATTTGCACATAGGTTTTTGAAATCCTTTCTTTCACACAACGAAAAAATTTTGCAATCAACACAGTTTCACGCATTTGAAATCATTTCACATCCAATTTTCCAAAACTGGTCACACTATTTTTCAAATCATACTGTATAGGTATCTGATTTATTAATCAGTAGGTACAAAAGAAGAAAAATTGTCTTTGACGTATAGTATGGTTCTGTTCTTATAAACTTTATTTGACTTATTCCTTATTTACAAATGAAAGATTTTTGTGTGGATTCCTCAGACTCACTTCGAGAATCATTTTCACCAGGGTTTCTGAAAACTCTAGTCCAAAATAATTTTGCAATATGTACACGCATTTGAAAATCCTTTTACAAATGTTTTACACAACATAGATAGATTTTTCAAAACACCTTTGACAATCAACTTTTCACAATCATTTGCACACTAATTTTCACACATTTTGCTTTCACTCAAAGAAAATAGGTTTTACATACAAACTAATTTTTTCAATCGTTGAATACTTGTTCACGCTATTTTCAAACAAATTTCACAAGATTTTTTTTTCAAAGGAGAAAGTTTCGTAGAACACTTTTCTGACTTACTAGTCAGTATAATTACAATGAGTCTGAGGAATTCACAATCATCTTTCATTATTATAAAGCTACTTTTTACATTTTATTTTGTTGTTGTAGTAATATTTTATTTTTCAGTATGAGTTATGGCTTTTAGTATATACACAGTATATACGACCCCCCTATACTTAGCTTGAGCTATGTCCTCATAGATCGGAAGGAAAAGCAAAGACATAACTCGTACTGCGTATAGGCAGATCTAAAGAATAAATACGAATGAAATGAATGAATTAGAAGTTGACCGTCCCCCCTATACTAAGGATCAAATAATCCGAAGTATAGCAGGTGTACAAAAAGCGGGGAGGGTCAAGGGTGAGAACACACTGATCGTACTCAGATTGTCTCCCCCTATACTTAGGGTAAGATACTCCTAAGTATAGACAAGAAGAGGAGACAATGGAGAGGATCGAACAGAAATGAGAAACCCTAGGTGCACATCCCCCTATACTTAGGACCAAGTACGTCCTAAGTAGAGAAAACTGTCTACAAAGGCGGCACCTTTTAGATAGAAGAAGAAAATAGATAAGGAAAAGAAGAAAAGAAGAAAAGAAGGAAATCAGAGCAATAATGGTTGGAGTACATTGTCTGAATCTTTTGGTGCTGCAAGAGGTGTAGAGATATCCTCGGGGTGCACTAACTGAATAGAGTCAACAACGGCCAAGAATGAATCTGGTTCCAAGTAGGGCTTCAGTAGTTGGCCGTTGACGACGAGGGGCTGTGCGTCAGGGGACAATTCTGATATAACAATGCTTCCGTTGTCACGCACTTCACATACTCGAAATGGCCCTGTCCACTTACTTTTTAATTTACCTGGGAATATCCGCAACTTTGCATCAAACAACCACACTTTCTGCCCAACATCGAAGGTCTTTCGTCTGATGTGCCGGTCATGCCAGCGTTTCACCTTCTCCTTGTACATCAAGGTGTTATCGTATGCGCAGTCTCGGAATTCCAAGAGCCTGTTCAGATCGTCCTTTCTCTTCTGACCACCTTTTCGTGAGTCCAAATTACAATTACTAATTGCCCAAAAGGGATTTGTGAATTAATTCCACGGGCAGATGGCATGGTTTTCCATATACAAGACGGTAGGGCGACATGCCCAAGGGAGACTTGTAGGCCGTACGGTAAGCCCAAAGAGCTGAGTCCAGGAGTTGAGACCAGTCTTTTCTGTTTGGCCTAACAAGTTTCTGCAATATGGTCTTGATTTCTCTATTGGATAACTCCGCCATGCCATTGGTCTGCGGATGATAAGGAGATGCGACACGATGATCGATGCCGTACTCCTTCGTTAGCTTCTTGACCTCTTTGTTGATGAAATGACTACCCCCGTCGGATATGAGAATCTTCGGTATCCCAAACCGCGAAATGATGTTCTTCTTCAGAAACTGGCAAACTGTTTTGCTGTCGGCGGCTCGGGCGGGGATAGCTTCAACCCAACGACTCACGTAATCTACGGCAAGAAGGATGTGCTCAAAACCTTGACTGTTAGGGAAAGGTCCCATGAAGTCAATGCCCCATGCATCAAAAACATCTGCTATCTGAATGATTTTCAGCGGCATTGAGTCTTTGGCAGTGAGTGTTCCTTTCAGTCGCTGACAATCAAGACATCTTTTAACAAATTCTGCTGCATCCTTAAATAAAGTGGGCCACCAGAGGCCACACTGCAATACTTTCGCTGCCGTACGATCTCCAGAATGGTGCCCACCAGATTCGAGTGAATGACAATGCTCGAGGACACTAGATTGCTCCGTCTGAGGAATGCACCTGCGCCAAATACAATCTGCTCCTTCCCTGAATAGAAGGGGATCTTCCCACTGGTAAAAGCGGATGGTCGACATGAATTTGTTCTTCTGATTCTTCGTCCAATCCGAGGGTATTACCCCAGAGGCGAGGTAATTTACAATGTCAGCATACCAAGGGAGAGCATCCACGGCTAAGATAGCTTCGTCAGGGAAGGTCTCTGTGATAGGTGCGTTGCTCAAAGGAGAGTCATGCTGCTCTATTCTGGAGAGGTGATCTGCTACCACGTTCTGGACTCCAGGTTTGTCCTTAATTTCCAGATCGAATTCCTGGAGGAGAAGGATCCAACGAATCAGTCTGGGCTTGGCATCCTTCTTCTGCTGTAGGTACCGAATAGCAGAGTGGTCTGTGAAAATTGTGACCTTTGACCCCAACAAATAGGATCTGAACTTCTCTAAGGCGAAAACCACAGCCAGCAGTTCTTTCTCCGTTACTGTATAATTTCTTTGAGCTTCATCTAATGTTCTGCTGGCATAGTGAATGGCATAGGGCGCCTTATCTTTCCTCTGCCCTAGAACAGCTCCGACAGCAAAATCTGACGCATCGGTCATTATTTCAAAGGGAAGAGTCCAGTCTGGAGGCTGCAAGATTGGAGCTTGAGTGATAAGCTCCTTCAATTGATTGAAGGCAAGGAGAACTGGCTGATCAACAATAAACTCTGTCTCCTTGCACAAAAGTTCTGTCAGAGGTCGGGCAATGCGGCTAAAGTCCTTGATAAATCGTCTGTAGAATCCCACATGCCCCAAGAATGACCTCACATTCTTTACTGACTGAGGTGGCTGAAGGTTTGAAATGACATCCACCTTGGCTGGGTCGACTTCCATGCCACGTTTGGAAACGACATGGCCCAACACAATACCCTCTGTGACCATAAAGTGGCTCTTTTCCCATGAGAGCACTAAATTGACTTCCCGGCATTTCTGAAGCACTCTGTCTAGGTGCTCGAGGCAAGAATCGAAACTGTCACCATAGACGGAGAAATCATCCATGAACACCTCGAGAAAACTGCCTACCATTTCGGCGAAGATTGCTAGCATGCATCTTTGGAAGGTTGCGGGTGCATTGCATAATCCAAAGGGCATCCTCTTGAAGGCGTAGGTGCCGAACGGGCAAGTGAAGGTAGTCTTCTCTTGATCCTCAGGGACGATCGCCACTTGGTTGTACCCGGAGTACCCGTCCAGGAAGCAGAAGAACTCCTTGCCTGCTAATCTCTCCAAGACTTGATCAATAAATGGCAAGGGGAAGTGGTCCTTCTTGGTTGCTGCATTAAGGCGGCGGTAGTCAACACACACCCGCCAGGATGTCGGTACCCGAGTTGAAATCTCCTCTCCTTTTTCATTTGTGATCACAGTAAGCCCGGATTTCTTGGGAACTACATGCAGGGGGCTTACCCACTTTGAATCGGAGATGGGATAAATGAAGCCTGCATCACACCACTTTGTGATTTCTTTCATTACCACGTCCCGAAGGTTAGGGTTTAGCCTTCTCTGAAATTCGCGGGACGGCTTGGCATCGTCTTCTAGATAGATATGGTGTGAGCACAGAGCTGGATTTATCCCTCGGAGGTCTGATACGCTCCAACCAAGTGCCTTGCGGTTCTTTTCTAAAATCTCGAGAAGTCGAGATTCTTGATCCAGATTCAGCCTGCTGCTGATGATGACTGGATACATGTGTTCTTCACCTGTAAGGAAAGCATACTTCAGGCCTGCAGGAAGTGGCTTGAGTTCTGGTTTCGGTCTGTCCCCTTTACCGGTCACTTCTGATACCATGCTGGTGGTGGAATGTATTTTGAGACTGTTACCATCCTCAACATCCTGTTGAGATCCCAGTGATGTACCGAACGGTTCTGCGGTGAGCTGATTATGTTCGGTCTGGAGTGAATGCTCAAGAAGATGCGCCTGCATCTGAGAATCTGTCTCCCACAAATCATCGGAGCCTATGCTGACTGTGCTTTCCAAGTCCTCCTCAAGAGTGAGGGTTTCTTGGGTCCATGGATCGTCCAATGATAACTCTGAATCTCTGATCTCTGCAATAAACTCACAGTCTGCTTCTGATGCTGCTTGACTCTCATCAATTGTGGCGTTCTGCTCCTTGTTCATGTTGATGGTGATTCGCTGGGTCTTCGAGCTGAAGGTGATCTTTCCAGACCCGTAGTCAACCACGGCGCCTGAAGTACGGAGAAATGGTCTGCCGAGGATGATAGGAGTCTGGAGCAGTGGTGCAGGAGAGTCCATATCAAGGACTACAAAGTCAGCTGGGAATTTCATATCCTGCACGGTAACTATCACATCTTCCAACAAACCGCGGGGCCGCTTAACGGATCGGTCAGCGAACTGAAGGATCATTCGTGTCTGCTTGAGCGGTCCCAGCCCGAATTCTTGCATTATGGATGAGGGTAGAAGGTTGATGGAAGAACCACTGTCAAGAAGAGTACGCTCGAAGACCTGATCGAAGATCACACAACTGATCAGAGGTGCACCTGAGTCTTGCTTTTTCTGGGGGAGGTTGGTGATAGCTGCGACTGTGGCCATGGACAGAACGTGTTTTTCTACCTCTCGGCGTCTGTTGTCTTGCGCTGGGCGACGCCTGTTAGTACATGCCTCTTTCAATCCTTTCTTCACAGCTGGCATGTATTCCACGGCCTTTAACAAGGGAATCTCAACAGTCAATTTATCCAAAATATCTACAACACCAGGATCAGACAATGCAGTTTTTCTTTTTGCCATTTTTTTGGATTTTTGTATTGCATGAGGAAAAGGAATATTCACATTACTGGCAGGGAAATTAGAGTTCTTATTTACATCAAGATTATCGCCCACAGAATGTTGTACATCCGGACTACAAAAAGGCGTACAAGCTGGATTTAACTCTGTTGGTGCTGCTGGGCGATCAAAAAGGGTAACATTGGCTTCATCGGCTGGCACAGGATCGGCTGCTGCTGGCGGCTCCTCCAAGGCTGGCGCGGCTTCACTTCTGCCACAGGCTTCTTTTTGGTGTTTTTGTTTTTGCGGATTTTTTTGTATTTTTGGCTGGAATTGCTTCTGGCAAGGCACGACGGCTGGACTGGCTTCTCCTTCCTCTTCCTCCTCACCCGCCCCTGGAGCTGGGACGGCTGATGCGGAAGATGACGATCCACCTGTTTCTTTATTCACTCCATATCTGGTAGCAGGCGGAGGCAAGGCCCTACCGCTCCTGAGAGTAACAGCATTAGAAAAAGCAGTAATATCATTATCACACGCGGACTGGACATTACATTCTACCTGCTCCTTCTTCTTGAAATTGTTGGGGTTGGCTTCGACCTGCGCCGGAATGGTAGTGCGAGTGGCGGTCAGGTCATCAAGCCGCTTGGTCATCTCTGCTAGCCCTTGGACAAGCTGGGCTAGACACTCCATGGTGGGATTAGCAGGGGGCGCATCAGAAGATGCAGCGTGCATACCACGCTGCTGTTGGTTAGATGGGTGGGGAGGCTGCTGGTGGTGTTGCTGTGGTGGAGCAGGAAGTTGAAGTTGTTGGTAGGATGGAGGTGGATACTGCTGGTAAGGTTGAGGCTGAGCAGCCGTGTATTGGTGATACGGCTGCGGATGGCGATACTGCGGCTGCTGCTGATACGGAAAATTCTGCCTCCATTGATGTGGGAACTGAGGAGGCTGCTGGTGTTGCTGAGAGGGGTGCCCAAAACGACCACCCTGAGGTTGGTGGTACTGCCGGTTGGCAAATGGCTGACCCTGGAGTTGTCCCTGAGGACGGGTCGGCTGTGCATCATTAGCCCATACCCCGTTAACTTCCTGGACCAGGGGTGGTGGCGGGAATACTGAATCGGTGTCTGAGAGAAACTCTGGTTGGTACACAACCATCTGCTGTTGCGGCTGGCTCTGATCAGGTGCCTGCACGTAGTATACGTGCTGAACTGTCGGTGGTTGCTGGCTTGGCTGAGGCTGGTGTAGCGGTGGTTGCTCGTCTTTTCTCTCAGCTGGAGCTTCGAGCGGTGCCGCCGACTGAACAGAATTGATGGTACCTACCAGCAGTTCTAGCTGCTTGGTGATGTGATCCAGCTTATCCAGGTTCTGGGTCCTCTTCTCGATCACAGCGAGTTTCTCAAGGTCCTGTGATCGCTTCTCAATAATATCAACCTTAGAGAGATGGCCCCCAATGATACTGAGGTTGGAGCTCTCATCTCTCTCTGCTTCTTTCGATGCAGCCATGTGAACTTGTTTCTGGAGGATCTGGGGCTGCTTTTGGTACGCCTTGGATGAAGAGAGTGCGGCTTCTCCCTCGGCCATTTCTTTGAAAATTTGCCAGACAACATCTTCATCCTTGTTGAAATGGGAGCCCCCACATGCTGCGTCTACGAGCCTTTGACTTTCAATGTTCAGTCCCCCAAAGAAATGCTGAACCAAGCTGGTCTTCGGAATATCATGATGGGGACACTTCTCCTGCAGGTCAGTGAATCTCTCCCATGCTTCATGTATCGACTCATGGGGTCCTTGGGAGAAATTACTGATACGGGCCCGCATCTGGTTGAGTCGACCCAGAGGGTAATACTTGTGCAAGAAGGCGGACTTTAGCTCCTCCCAGGTCGTCACAACCTTCCCCATATGATTGACCCAATAAAGGGCCTTGTCCTGTAGGCTGAAGGGGAAAGCCGTCATCTTTACAATGTCCAGGGGGACATTCGGATAGTGGGTGGTGCGGCAAATGCGGGAGAATTGCTGCAGGTGAATGTATGGCTCTTCATTGGTGTTGCCATGGAATGCAGGGAGAAGGGCTATGAATTGGGGTTTCAGCTCGAAGTGAGCGTGTACCGGTGGGATGAGAATCCACTCGGTCATCTGGCTGTCTCCCGGATTGTATGTTTCCTTGAGGGTTGGTTTCGTCGGTGGTGGGAGTTCAGGATCATCATTGGGGTCATCACCACCGTCTCCTCCTCCACCTCCTCCTCCCCTGCCTCCTCTGCCTCGGCCTCCTCCTCCGTCGTTATGGTTCATCATATCAGTCAAAATGTCCTGGAAAGCGGTCTGCGTAAGGGCCTGCTCAGTCAGCTGCTGCTGTATTGCCTGGATGGATGCCAGCAACTGTGCATTGACTTGGTTCTGATCTGGCATCTGTCCCTCTGATATGGGTGGCTGCTGACCCTTGCCCTTTCCTCCTGGCGCCATGTCAGGGTCTGAATCGGACGAAATGAACTCCGGGGTAGTCTCCAGGGCTCGCACTGGCTTCTATCTGCATAATGAGACGGTCCGAATCAGATCACTTGCCATAAATACTCAGCTGTCGTGATGAGGCTGGAGTTCAAGTCAACCCCAGCGTGTTGTGAATGGAAAAATGATGTAGACTATAATCGACTCCCATTCACAACGGCGGTAGTGGGACAAAAGTGATCCCAGTTTATTGGGTGGCCAAGAGAAAGGTAGAAAACGAGGAGTCTGGAGTCCGATCCGCAAAGTCCGGATCAGTTCTCGGGAATCGCCTCGAAATTATTGGCGAAGGTGAGTCTATGGAATCTATGTAGGTGTCGGCATGGTCCCGACGAAACCATCCATGGATCAACTTCGCGGAGCACAAGAGAGTATCGGATTTTGGAAGAATGATACGAGGGTCAACGAGGAACAAAAAGGAGTGTAAAACAGTAGAAAGGCTCGGTTGAGCGGGGTGGTCAAAGGAAGACATAACAGAATTGGCGCAAAGGCGCGGGACTTTGATCTT